>OY747136.1:33344205-33946205 GCA_963556465.1 Berberis vulgaris | reverse complement strand
AGGATTTGAGTGACCAAATGGACTCCGCTTGGTTTCTAACTCGTGTGGCACCATAATAACGTCAAATGGGACATGTTTGACTCAACAAAAAAGTTTGGTTGTGCTTAACGAAGAAGGAAAACTCGTTTGTACGTTGTAGGCTCAATTGAGGCCAATTTGGGTGCAATCCGAGAATACAAGGATTTGAGTGACCAAATGGACTCCGTTTGATTTCAATCCTCGCGTGGTACCATAATAACGTCAAATGGGACATGTTTGACTCAACAAACAAGTTCGTTTGTGCTTAACGAAGAAGGAAAGCTCGTTTGTACGTTGTAGGCTCAATTGGAGGCCAATTTTGGCGCAATCCGAGAATACAAGGATTTGAGTGACCAAATGGACTTCGTGTTATTTCTAACCTCATGTGGAAACATAATAACGTCAAATGCGACATGTTTGACTCAACAAAAAAGTTCAGTTTAGCTTAACGAAGAAGGAAAACTCGTTTGTACGTTGTAGGCTCAATTGGATGCCAATTTGGGTGCAATCCGCGAATGCAAGGATTTGAGTGACAAAATTGACTCCGTTTGATTTCTAACCACGCATGGCACCATAATAACGTCAAATGAAATATGTTTGACTCAACAAACAAGTTTGGTTTAGCTTAACGAAGAAGGAAAACTCGTTTGTAAGTTGTAGGCTCAATTGGATGCCAATTTGGGTGCAATCCGCGAATGCAAGGATTTGAGTGACAAAATTGACTCCGTTTGATTTCTAACCACGCATGGCACCATAATAACGTCAAATGAAACATGTTTGACTCAACAAACAAGTTTGGTTTAGCTTAACGAAGAAGGAAAATTCGTTTGTACGTTGTAGGTTCAATTGGATGCCAATTTGGGTGCAATCCGCGAATACTAGGATTTGAGTGACCAAATTGACTCCGTATGATTTATAACCACACGTGGCACCATAATAAAATCAAATGGAACATGTTTGACTCAACAAACAAGTTTGGTTGAGCTTAACGAAGAAGGAAAACTCATTTGTACGTGTAGGCTCAATTGGAGGCCAATTTGGGTGCAATCCGAGAATACAAGGATTTGAGTGACCAAATGGACTCCGTTTGATTTCTAACCTTGTGTGGCACCATAATAATATCAAATGGGACATTTTTGACTCAACAAACAAGTTCGTTTGTGCTAAACGAAGAAGGAAAACTCGTTTGTACGTTGTAGGCTCAATTGGAGGCCAATTTGGGTGCCATCCGCGAAGACAATGATTTGAGTGACCAAATGGACTCCATTTGATTTCTAACATCCCGTGGTACCATAATAACGTCAAATGTGACATGTTTGACTCAACAAACAAGTTTGTTCGTGCTAAACGAAGAAGGAAAACTCGTTTGTATGTTGTAGGCTCAATTGGAGGCAAAGTTGGGTGCAATCCGTGAATACAAGGATTTGAGTGGCCAAATGGACTCCGTTTGAATTCTAACCTTGCGTGGCACCATAATAACGTCAAATGGGACATGTTTGACTCAACAAAAAGGTTCGGTTGTGCTTAACGAAGTTGGAAAACTCGTTTGTACGTTGTAGGCTCAATTGGAGGCCAATTTGGGTGCAATCCGAGAATATAAGGATTTGAGTGACCAAATGGACTCCGCTTGGTTTCTAACTCGTGTGGCACCATAATAACGTCAAATGGGACATGTTTGACTCAACAAAAAAGTTTGGTTGTGCTTAACGAAGAAGGAAAACTCGTTTGTACGTTGTAGGCTCAATTGAGGCCAATTTGGGTGCAATCCGAGAATACAAGTATTTGAGTGACCAAATGGACTCCGTTTGATTTCAATCCTCGCGTGGTACCATAATAACGTCAAATAGGACATGTTTGACTCAACAAACAAGTTCGTTTGTGCTTAACGAAGAAGGAAAGCTCGTTTGTACGTTGTAGGCTCAATTGGAGGCCAATTTTGGCGCAATCCGAGAATACAAGGATTTGAGTGACCAAATGGACTTCGTGTTATTTCTAACCTCATGTGGAACCATAACAACGTCAAATGCGACATGTTTGACTCAACAAAAAAGTTCAGTTTAGCTTAACGAAGAAGGAAAACTCGTTTGTACGTTGTAGGCTCAATTGGATGCCAATTTGGGTGCAATCCGCGAATGCAAGGATTTGAGTGACAAAATTGACTCCGTTTGATTTCTAACCACGCATGGCACCATAATAACGTCAAATGAAATATGTTTGACTCAACAAACAAGTTTGGTTTAGCTTAACGAAGAAGGAAAACTCGTTTGTACGTTGTAGGCTCAATTGGATGCCAATTTGGGTGCAATCCGCGAATGCAAGGATTTGAGTGACAAAATTGACTCCGTTTGATTTCTAACCACGCATGGCACCATAATAACGTCAAATGAAACATGTTTGACTCAACAAAAAAGTTTGGTTTAGCTTAACGAAGAAGGAAAATTCGTTTGTACGTTGTAGGTTCAATTGGATGCCAATTTGGGTGCAATCCGCGAATACTAGGATTTGAGTGACCAAATTGACTCCGTATGATTTCTAACCACATGTGGCACCATAATAAAATCAAATGGAACATGTTTGACTCAACAAACAAGTTTGGTTGAGCTTAACGAAGAAGGAAAACTCATTTGTACGTGTAGGCTCAATTGGAGGCCAATTTGGGTGCAATCCGAGAATACAAGGATTTGAGTGACCAAATGGACTCCGTTTGATTTCTAACCATGTGTGGCACCATAATAATGTCAAATGGGACATTTTTGACTCAACAAACAAGTTCGTTTGTGCTAAACGAAGAAGGAAAACTCGTTTGTACGTTGTAGGCTCAATTGGAGGCCAATTTGGGTGCCATCCGCGAAGACAATGATTTGAGTGACCAAATGGACTCCATTTGATTTCTAACATCCCGTGGTACCATAATAACGTCAAATGTGACATGTTTGACTAAACAAACAAGTTTTTTTGTGCTAAACGAAGAAGGAAAACTCGTTTGTATGTTGTAGGCTCAATTGGAGGCAAAGTTGGGTGCAATCCATGAATACAAGGATTTGAGTGGCCAAATATACTCCGTTTGAATTCTAACCTCGCGTGGCACCATAATAACGTCAAATGGGACATGTTTGACTCAACAAAAAGGTTCGGTTGTGCTTAACGAAGACGGAAAACTCGTTTGTACGTTGTAGGCTCAATTGGAGGCCAATTTGGGTGCAATCCGAGAATATAAGGATTTGAGTGACCAAATGGACTCCGCTTGGTTTCTAACTCGTGTGACACCATAATAACGTCAAATGGGACATGTTTGACTCAACAAAAAAGTTTGGTTGTGCTTAACGAAGAAGGAAAACTCGTTTGTACGTTGTAGGCTCAATTGAGGCCAATTTGGGTGCAATCCGAGAATACAAGGATTTGAGTGACCAAATGGACTCCGTTTGATTTCAATCCTCGCGTGGTACCATAATAACGTCAAATAGGACATGTTTGACTCAACAAACAGTTCGTTTGTACTTAACGAAGAAGGAAAGCTCGTTTGTACGTTGTAGGCTCAATTGGAGGCCAATTTTGGCGCAATCCGAGAATACAAGGATTTGAGTGACCAAATGGACTTCGTGTTATTTCTAACCTCATGTGGAACCATAATAACGTCAAATGCGACATGTTTGAATCAACAAAAAAGTTCAGTTTAGCTTAACGAAGAAGGAAAACTCGTTTGTACGTTGTAGGCTAAATTGGATGCCAATTTGGGTGCAATCCGCGATTGCAAGGATTTGAGTGACAAAATTGACTCCGTTTGATTTCTAACCACGCATGGCACCATAATAACGTCAAATGAAATATGTTTGACTCAACAAACAAGTTTGGTTTAGCTTAACGAAGAAGGAAAACTCGTTTGTACGTTGTAGGTTCAATTGGATGCCAATTTGGGTGCAATCCGCGAATACTAGGATTTGAGTGACCAAATTGACTCCGTATGATTTCTAACCACACGTGGCACCATAATAACATCAAATGGAACATGTTTGACTCAACAAACAAGTTTTGTTGAGCTTAACGAAGAAGGAAAACTCATTTGTACGTTGTAGGCTCAATTGGAGGCCAATTTGGGTGCAATCCGCGAAGACAATGATTTGAGTGACCAAATGGACTCCATTTGATTTCTAACATCCCGTGGTACCATAATAACGTCAAATGGGACATGTTTGACTCAACAAACAAGTTTGTTTGTGCTAAACGAAGAAGGAAAACTCGTTTGTATGTTTTAGGCTCAATTGGAGGCAAAGTTGGGTGCAATCCGTGAATACAAGGATTTGAGTGTCCAAATGGACTCCGTTTGATTTCTAACCTCGCATGGCACCATAATAACGTCAAATTTGACATGTTTGACTCAACAAAAAAGTTCGTTTGTGCTAAACGAGGAAGGAAAACTCGTTTGTACTTTGTAGGCTCAATTGAGGCCAATTTGGGTGCAATCCGAGAATACAAGGATTTGAGTGACCAAATGGACTCCGTTTGATTTCTAACCTCGCGTGGCAACATAATAACGTCAAATGGGACATGTTTGACTCAACAAATAAGTTCGTTTGTTCTAAACGAATGTGGAAAACTCGTTTGTACGTTGTAGGCTCAATTGGAGGCCAGTTTGGGTGCAATCCGCGAATACAAGGTTTTGAGTGACCAAATGTACTCCGTTTCATTTCTAACCTTGCGTCGTACCATAATTACGTCAAATGGGACATGTTTGATTCAACAAAGAAGTTTGTTTGTGCTTAACGAAGAAGGAAAACTCGTTAGTACGTTGTAGGCTCAATTGGAGGCCAAGTTGGGTGCAATCCGTCAATACAAGGATTTGAGTGGCCAAATGGACTCCGTTTGATTTCTAACCTCGCATGGAACCATAATAACTATAAATTTGACATGTTTGACTCAACAAAAAAGTTCGTTTGTGCTAAACGAAGAAGGAAAACTCGTTTGTACTTTGTAGGCTCAATTGAGGCCAATTTGGGTGCAATCCGAGAATACAAGGATTTGAGTGACCAAATGGACTCCGTTTGATTTATAACCTCACGTGGAAACATAATAACGTCAAATGGGACATGTTCGACTCAACAAAGAAGTTCGTTTGTTATAAACGAATGAGGAAAACTCGTTTGTACGTTGTAGGCTCAATTGGAGGCCAATTTGGGTGCAATCCGCGAATACAAGGTTTTGAGTGACCAAATGTACTCCGTTTCATTTCTAACTTTGTGTCGTACCATAATTAAGTCAAATGGGACATGTTTGATTCAACAAACAAGTTTGTTTGTGCTTAACGAAGAAGGAAAACTCGTTTGTACGTTGTAGGCTCAATTGGAGGCCAATTTGGGTGCAATCCGAGAATAAAAGGATTTGAGTGACCAAATTGACTCAGTTTGATTTCTAACCTCGCGTGGCACCATAATAACGTCAAATTTGACATGTTTGACTCAACAAAAAAGTTCGTTTGTGCTAAACGAGGAAGGAAAACTCGTTTGTACTTTGTAGGCTCAATTGAGGCCAATTTGGGTGCAATCCGAGAATACAAGGATTTGAGTGACCAAATGGACTCCGTTTGATTTCTAACCTCACGTGGAAACATAATAACGTCAAATGGGCCATGTTTGACTCAACAAATAAGTTCGTTTTCTCTAAACGAATGAGGAAAACTCGTTGGTACGTTGTAGGCTCAATTGGAGGCCAATTTGGGTGCAATCCGGGAATACAAGGTTTTGAGTGACCAAATCGACTCCGTTTGATTTCTAACCTTGCGTCGTATGATAATTACGTCAAATGGGACATTTTTGACTCAACAAACAAGTTCGTTTGTGCTTAACGAAGAAGGAAAACTCGTTTGTACGTTGTAGGCTCAATTGGAGGTCAATTTGGGTGCAATCCGAGAATACAAGGATTTGAGTGACCAAATGGACTCCATTTGATTTCTAACATCTCGTGGTACCACAATAACATCAAATGGGACATGTTTGAGTCAATAAACAAGTTCGTGTGTGCTTAACGAAGAAGGAAAACTCGTTTGTACGTTGTAGGCTCAATTGAGGCCAATTTGAGTGCAATCCGAGAATACAAGGATTTGAGTGACCAAATGGCTCCGTTTGATTTCTAACCTCGCGTTTCACAATAATAATGTCAAATAGGACATTTTTGACTGAACAAACAAGTTCGTTTGTGCTTAACGAAGAAGGAAAACTCGTTTTTACGTTGTAGGCTCAATTGGAGGCCAATTTGGGTGCAATCCGAGAATACAAGGATTTGAGTGAACAATTGAACTCCGTTTGATTTCTAACCTCGCATTTCACCATAATAACGTCAAATAGGACATGTTTGACTCAACAAACAAGTTCGTTTGTGCTTAATGAAGAAGGAAAGCTCATTTGTACGTTGTAGGCTCAATTGGAGGCTAATTTTGGCGCAATCCGAGAATACAAGGATTTGAGTGACCAAATGGACTTCGTGTTATTTCTAACCTCATGTGGAACCATAATAATGTCAAATGGGACATGTTTGACTCAACAAAAAAGTTTGTTTGAGCTAAACGAAGAAGAAAAACTCGTTTGTATGTTGTAGGCTGTATTGGAGGCCAATTTGGGTGCAATCCGAGAATACAAGGATTTGAGTGACCAAATGGACTCCGTTTGATTTCTAACCTCATGTGGCACCATAATAATGTCAAATTGGACATTTTTGACTCAACAAACAAGTTCGTTTGTGCTAAACGAAGAAGGAAAACTCGTTTCTACGTTGTAGGCTCAATTGGAGGCCAATTTGGGTGCAATCCGAGAATACAAGGATTTGAGTGACCAAATGGACTCCGTTTGATTTCTAACCTCGCGTTTCACCATAATAACGTCAAATTTGACATGTTTGACTCAACAAAAAAGTTCGTTTGTGCTAAACGAAGAAGGAAAACCCGTTTGTACTTTGTAGGCTCAATTGAGGCCAATTTGGGTGCAATCCGAGAATACAAGGATTTGAGTGACGAAATGGACTCCGTTTGATTTCTAAAATCATGTGGCAACATAATAACATCAAATGGGACATGTTTGACTCAACAAATAAGTTCGTTTGTTCTAAACGAATGAGGAAAACTCGTTTGTACGTTGTAGGCTCAATTGGAGGCCAATTTGGGTGCAATCCGCGAATACAAGGTTTTGAGTGACCAAATGTACTCCGTTTCATTTCTAACCTTGTGTCGTACCATAATTACGTCAAATGGGACATGTTTGGTTCGACAAAAAAGTTTGTTTGTGCTTAACGAAGAAGGAAAACTCGTTTGTACGTTGTAGGCTCAATTGGAGGCCAATTTGGGTGCAATCCGAGAATAAAAGGATTTGAGTGACCAAATTGACTCCGTTTGACTTCTAACCTCGTGTGGCACCATAATAACGTCAAATGGAAAATTTTAGACTCAACAAACAAGTTCATTTGTGCAATACGAAGAAGGAAAACTCGTTTGTATGTTGTTGGCACAATTGGAGGCCAATTTGGGTGCAATCCGAGAATACAAGGATTTGAGTGACCAAATGGACTCCGTTTGATTTCTAACCTCATGTGGAAACATAATAACGTCAAATGGGAAATGTCTGACTCAACAAATAAGTTCGTTTTCTCTAAACGAATGAGGAAAACTCGTTGTTACGTTGTAGGCTCAATTGGAGGCCAATTTGGGTGCAATCCGGGAATACAAGGTTTTGAGTGACCAAATGGACTCTGTTTGATTTCTAACCTTGCTTCGTATGATAATTACGTCAAATGGGACAAGTTTGACTCAACAAACAAGTTCGTTTGTACTTAACGAAGAAGGAAAACTCGTTTGTACGTTGTAGGCTCAATTGGAGGTCAATTTGGGTGCAATCCGAGAATACAAGGATTTGAGTGACCAAATGGACTCCATTTGATTTCTAACATCTCGTGGTACCATAATAACATCAAATGGGACTTGTTTGAGTCAATAAACAAGTTCGTTTGTGCTTAACGAAGAAGGAAAACTCGTTTGTACGTTGTAGGCTCAATTGAGGCAAATTTTGGTGCAATCCGAGAATACAAGGATTTGAGTGACCAAATGGACTCCGTTTGATTTCTAACCTCATGTGGAACCATCATAACGTCAAATGGGACATGTTTAACTCAACAAAAAAGTTCGTTTGTGCTAAACGAAGAAGAAAAACTCGTTTGTACGTTGTAGGCTCAATTGGAGGGCAATTTGGCTGCAATCCAAGAATACAAGGATTTGAGTGACCAAATGGACTCCGTTTGATTTCTAACCTCACGTGGCACCATAATAATGTCAAATGGGACATTTTTGACTCAACAAACAAGTTCCTTTGTGCTAAACGAAGAAGGAAAACTCGTTTTTACGTTGTAGGCTCAATTGGAGGCCAATTTGGGTGCAATCCGAGAATACAAGGATTTGAGTGAACAATTGAACTCCGTTTGATTTCTAACCTCGCGTTTCACCATAATAACGTCAAATAGGACATGTTTGACTCAACAAACAAGTTCGTTTGTGCTTAACGAAGAAGGAAAGCTCGTTTGTACGTTGTAGGCTCAATTGGAGGCCAATTTTGGCGCAATTCGAGAATACAAGGATTTGAGTGACCAAATGGACTTCGTGTTATTTATAACCTCATGTGGAACCATAATAACGTCAAATAGGACATGTTTGACTCAGCAAAAATGTTCGTTTCAGCTAAACGAAGAAGAAAAACTCGTTTGTACGTTGTAGGCTCAATTGGATGCCAATTTGGGTGCAATCCGCGAATGCAAGGATTTGAGTGACAAAATTGACTCCGTTTGATTTCTAACCGTGCATGGCACCATAATAACGTCAAATGAAACATGTTTGACTCAACAAACAAGTTTGGTTTAGCTTAACGAAGAAGGAAAATTCGTTTGTACGTTGTAGGTTCAATTGGATGCCAATTTGGGTGCAATCCGCGAATACTAGGATTTGAGTGACCAAATTGACACCGTATGATTTCTAACCACACGTGGCACCATAATAAAATCAAATGGAACATGTTTGACTCAACAAACAAGTTTGGTTGAGCTTAACGAAGAAGGAAAACTCATTTGTACGTGTAGGCTCAATTGGAGGCCAATTTGGGTGCAATCCGAGAATACAAGGATTTGAGTGACCAAATGTACTCCGTTTGATTTCTAACCTTGTGTGGCACCATAATAATGTGAAATGGGACATTTTTGACTCAACAAACAAGTTCGTTTGTGCTAAACGAAGAAGGAAAACTCGTTTGTACGTTGTAGGCTCAATTGGAGGCCAATTTGGGTGCCATCCGCGAAGACAATGATTTGAGTGGCCAAATGGACTCCGTTTGATTTCTAACCTCGCGTGGCACCATAATAACGTCAAATGGGACATGTTTGACTCAACAAAAAGGTTCGGTTGTGCTTAACGAAGACGGAAAACTCGTTTGTACGTTGTAGGCTCAATTGGAGGCCAATTTGGGTGCAATCCGAGAATACAAGGATTTGAGTGACCAAATGGACTCCACTTGGTTTCTAACTCGTGTGGCACCATAATAACGTCAAATGGGACATGTTTGACTCAACAAAAAAGTTTGGTTGTGCTTAACGAAGAAGGAAAACTCGTTTGTACGTTGTAGGCTCAATTGAGGCCAATTTGGGTGCAATCCGAGAATACAAGGATTTGAGTGACCAAATGGACTCCGTTTGATTTCTAACCTCGCGTGGTACCATAATAACGTCAAATAGGACATGTTTGACTCAACAAACAAGTTCGTTTGTGCTTAACGAAGAAGGAAAGCTCGTTTGTACGTTGTAGGCTCAATTGGAGGCCAATTTTGGACCCGTTAGGTCGCATCTCGGATGCAGGTTACGGACCCTGTGCTAAAAAACACCGGCTCAATTTCCAAAAAAAAAAAAAAAAGGAGGCCAATTTTGGCGCAATCCGAGAATACAAGGATTTGAGTGACTAAATGGACTTCGTGTTATTTCTAACCTCATGTGGAACCATAATAACGTCAAATGCGACATGTTTGACTCAACAAAAAAGTTCAGTTTAGCTTAACGAAGAAGGAAAACTCGTTTGTACGTTGTAGGCTCAATTGGATGCCAATTTGGGTGCAATCCGCGAATGCAAGGATTTGAGTGACAAAATTGACTCCGTTTGATTTCTAACCACGCATGGCACCAAAATAACATCAAATGAAATATGTTTGACTCAACATACAAGTTTGGTTTAGCTTAACGAAGAAGGAAAACTCGTTTGTACGTTGTAGGTTCAATTGGATGCCAATTTGGGTGCAATCCGCGAATACTAGGATTTGATTGACCAAATTGACTCCGTATGATTTCTAACCACACGTGGCACCATAATAACATCAAATGGAACATGTTTGACTCAAAAAACAAGTTTTGTTGAGCTTAACGAAGAAGGAAAACTCATTTGTACGTTGTAGGCTCAATTGGAGGCCAATTTGGGTGCAATCAGAGAATACAAGGATTTGAGTGACCAAATGGACTCCGTTTGATTTCTAACCTCACGAGGCACCATAATAACATCAAATGGGAAATTTTTGACTCAACAAATAAGTTCGTTTGTGCTAAACGAAGAAGGAAAACTCGTTTGTACGTTGTAGGCTCAATTGGAGGCCAATTTGGGTGCCATCCGCGAAGACAATGATTTGAGTGACCAAATGGACTCCATTTGATTTCTAACATCCCGTGGTACCATAATAACGGCAAATGTGACATGTTTGACTCAACAAACAAGTTTGTTTGTCCTAACCGAAGAAGGAAAACTCGTTTGTATGTTGTAGGCTCAATTGGAGGCAAAGTTGGGTGCAATCCGTGAATACAAGGATTTGAGTGGCCAAATGGACTCCGTTTGATTTCTAACCTCACGTGGCACCATAATAACGTCAAATGGGACATGTTTGACTCAACAAAAAGGTTCGGTTGTGCTTAACGAAGACGGAAAACTCGTTTGTACGTTGTAGGCTCAATTGGAGGCCAATTTGGGTGCAATCCGAGAATACAAGGATTTGAGTGACCAAATGGACTCCACTTGGTTTCTAACTCGTGTGGCACCATAATAACGTCAAATGGGACATGTTTGACTCAACAAAAAAGTTTGGTTGTGCTTAACGAAGAAGGAAAACTCGTTTGTACGTTGTAGGCTCAATTGAGGCCAATTTGGGTGCAATCCGAGAATACAAGGATTTGAGTGACCAAATGGACTCCGTTTGATTTCAATCCTCGCGTGGTACCATAATAACGTCAAATAGGACATGTTTGACTCAACAAACAAGTTCGTTTGTGCTTAACGAAGAAGGAAAGCTCGTTTGTACGTTGTAGGCTCAATTGGAGGCCAATTTTGGCGCAATCCGAGAATACAAGGATTTGAGTGACCAAATGGACTTCGTGTTATTTCTAACCTCATGTGGAACCATAATAACGTCAAATGCGACATGTTTGACTCAACAAAAAAGTTCAGTTTAGCTTAACGAAGAAGGAAAACTCGTTTGTACGTTGTAGGCTCAATTGGATGCCAATTTGGGTGCAATCCGCGAATGCAAGGATTTGAGTGACAAAATTGACTCCGTTTGATTTCTAACTACGCATGCCACCAAAATAACGTCAAATGAAATATGTTTGACTCAACATACAAGTTTGGTTTAGCTTAACGAAGAAGGAAAACTCGTTTGTACGTTGTAGGTTCAATTGGATGCCAATTTGGGTGCAATCCGCGAATACTAGGATTTGAGTGACCAAATTGACTCCGTATGATTTCTAACCACACGTGGCACCATAATAACATCAAATGGAACATGTTTGACTCAACAAACAAGTTTTGTTGAGCTTAACGAAGAAGGAAAACTCATTTGTACGTTGTAGGCTCAATTGGAGGCCAATTTGGGTGCAATCAGAGAATACAAGGATTTGAGTGACCAAATGGACTCCGTTTGATTTCTAACCTCACGAGGCACCATAATAACGTCAAATGGGAAATTTTTGACTCAACAAATAAGTTCGTTTGTGCTAAACGAAGAAGGAAAACTCGTTTGTACGTTGTAGGCTCAATTGGAGGCCAATTTGGGTGCCATCCGCGAAGACAATGATTTGAGTGACCAAATGGACTCCATTTGATTTCTAACATCCCGTGGTACCATAATAACGTCAAATGGGACATGTTTGACTCAACAAACAAGTTTGTTTGTGCTAAACGAAGATGGAAAACTCGTTTGTATGTTGTAGGCTCAATTGGAGGCAAAGTTGGGTGCAATCCGTGAATACAAGGATTTGAGTGGCCAAATGGACTCCGTTTGATTTCTAAACTCGCGTGGCAACATAATAACGTCAAATTTGACATGTTTGACTCAACAAAAAAGTTCGTTTGTGCTAAACGAAGAAGGAAAACTCGTTTGTACTTTGTAGGCTCAATTGAGGCCAATTTGGGTGCAATCCGAGAATACAAGGATTTGAGTGACCAAATGGACTCCGTTTGATTTCTAACCTCACGTGGCAACATAATAACGTCAAATGGGAGATGTTTGACTCAACAAATAAGTTCGTTTGTTCTAAACGAATGTGGAAAACTCGTTTGTACGTTGTAGGCTCAATAGCAGGCCAATTTGGGTGCAATCCGCGAATACAAGGTTTTGAGTGACCAAATGTACTCCGTTTCATTTCTAACCTTGCGTCGTACCATAATTACATCAAATGGGACATGTTTGATTCAACAAAGAAGTTTGTTTGTGCTTAACGAAGAAGGAAAACTCGTTAGTACGTTGTAGGCTCAATTGGAGGCCAAGTTGGGTGCAATCCGTGAATACAAGGATTTGAGTGGCCAAATGGACTCTGTTTGATTTATAACCTCACGTGGCACCATAATAACGTCAAATTTGACAAGTTTGATTCAACAAAAAAGTTCGTTTGTGCTAAACGAAGAAGGAAAACTCGTTTGTACTTTGTAGGCTCAACTGAGGCCAATTTGGGTGCAATCCGAGAATACAAGGATTTGAGTGACCAAATGGACTCCGTTTGATTTATAACCTCACGTGGCAACATAATAACGTCAAATGGGACATGTTTGACTCAACAAATAAGTTCGTTTGTTCTAAACGAATGAGGAAAACTCGTTTGTACGTTGTAGGCTCAATTGGAGGCCAATTTGGGTGCAATCCGCGAATACAAGGTTTTGAGTGACCAAATGTACTCCGTTTCATTTCTCACCTTGTGTCGTACCATAATTACGTCAAATGGGACATGTTTGATTCGACAAAAAAGTTTGTTTGTGCTTAACGAAGAAGGAAAACTCGTTTGTACGTTGTAGACTCAATTGGAGGCCAATTTGGGTGCAATCCGAGAATAAAAGGATTTGAGTGACCAAATTGACTCAGTTTGATTTCTAACCTCGTGTGGCACCATATTAACGTCAAATGGAAAATTTTAGACTCAACAAACAAGTTCGTTTGTGCTAAACGAAGAAGGAAAACTCGTTTGTATGTTGTTAGCACAATTGGAGGCCAATTTGGGTGCAATCCGAGAATACAAGGATTTGAGTGACCAAATGGACTCCGTTTGATTTCTAACCTCATGTGGAAACATAATAACGTCAAATGGGCCATGTCTGACTCAACAAATAAGTTCGTTTTCTCTAAACGAATGAGGAAAACTCGTTGGTACGTTGTAGGCTCAATTGGAGGGCAATTTGGCTGCAATCCAAGAATACAAGGATTTGAGTGACCAAATGGACTCCGTTTGATTTCTAACCTCACGTGGCACCATAATAATGTCAAATGGGACATTTTTGACTCAACAAACAAGTTCCTTTGTGCTAAACGAAGAAGGAAAACTCGTTTTTACGTTGTAGGCTCAATTGGAGGCCAATTTGGGTGCAATCCGAGAATACAAGGATTTGAGTGAACAATTGAACTCCGTTTGATTTCTAACCTCGCGTTTCACCATAATAACGTCAAATAGGACATGTTTGACTCAACAAACAAGTTCGTTTGTGCTTAACGAAGAAGGAAAGCTCGTTTGTACGTTGTAGGCTCAATTGGAGGCCAATTTTGGCGCAATTCGAGAATACAAGGATTTGAGTGACCAAATGGACTTCGTGTTATTTATAACCTCATGTGGAACCATAATAACGTCAAATGGGACATGTTTGACTCAGCAAAAATGTTCGTTTCAGCTAAACGAAGAAGAAAAACTCGTTTGTACGTTGTAGGCTCAATTGGAGGCCAATTTGGGTGCCATCCGCGAAGACAATGATTTGAGTGACCAAATGGACTCCATTTGATTTCTAACATCCCGTGGTACCATAATAACGTCAAATGGGACATGTTTGACTCAACAAACAAGTTTGTTTGTGCTAAACGAAGAAGGAAAACTCGTTTGTATATTGTAGGCTCAATTGGAGGCAAAGTAGGGTGCAATCCGTGAATACAAGGATTTGAGTGGCCAAATGGACTCCGTTTGATTTCTAACCTCGTGTGGCACCATAATAACGTCAAATGAAAAATGTTTGACTCAACACACAAGTTTGGTTTAGCTTAACGAAGAAGGAAAATTCGTTTGTACGTTGTAGGTTCAATTGGATGCCAATTTGGGTGCAATCCGCGAATACTAAGATTTGAGTGACCAAATTGACTCCGTATGATTTCTAACCACACGTGGCACCATAATAAAATCAAATGGAACATGTTTGACTCAACAAACAAGTTTGGTTGAGCTTAACGAACAAGGAAAACTCATTTGTACGTGTAGGCTCAATTGGAGGCCAATTTGGGTGCAATCCGAGAATACAAGGATTTGAGTGACCAAATGGACTCCGTTTGATTTATAACCTCATGTGGAAACATAATAACGTCAAATGGGACATGTTTGACTCAACAAATAAGTTCGTTTGTTCTAAACGAATGAGGAAAACTCGTTTGTACGTTGTAGGCTCAATTGGAGGCCAATTTGGGTGCAATCCGCGAATACAAGGTTTTGAGTGACCAAATGTACTCTGTTTCATTTCTAACCTTGTGTCGTACCATAATTACGTCAAATGGGACATGTTTTATTCGACAAACAAGTTTGTTTGTGCTTAACGAAGAAGAAAAACTCGTTTGTACGTTGTAGGCTCAATTGGAGGCCAATTTGGGTGCAATCCGAGAATAAAAGGATTTGAGTGACCAAATTGACTCAGTTTGATTTCTAACCTCGTGTGGCAACATATTAACGTCAAATGGAAAATTTTAGACTCAACAAACAAGTTCGTTTGTGCTAAACGAAGAAGGAAAACTCATTTGTATGTTGTTAGCACAATTGGAGGCCAATTTGGGTGCAATCCGAGAATACAAGGATTTGAGTGACCAAATGGACTCCGTTTGATTTCTAACCTCACGTGGAAACATAATAACGTCAAATGGGCCATGTCTGACTCAACAAATAAGTTCGTTTTCTCTAAACGAATGAGGAAAACTCGTTGGTACGTTGTAGGCTCAATTGGAGGCCAATTTGGGTGCAATCCGGGAATACAAGGTTTTTAGTGACCAAATCGACTCTGTTTGATTTCTAACCTTGCGTCGCATGATAATTACGTCAAATGGGACAATTTTGACTCAACAAACAAGTTCGTTTGTGCTTAACGAAGAAGGAAAACTCGTTTGTATGTTGTAGGCTCAATTGGAGGTCAATTTGGGTGCAATCCGAGAATACAAGGATTTGAGTGACCAAATGGACTCCATTTGATTTCTAACATCTCGTGGTACCATAATAACATCAAATGGGACATGTTTGAGTCAATAAACAAGTTCGTTTGTGCTTAACGAAGAAGGAAAACTCGTTTGTACGTTGTAGGCTCAATTGAGGCAAATTTTGGTGCAATCCGAGAATACAAGGATTTGAGTGACCAAATGGACTCCGTTTGATTTCTAACCTCATGTGGCACCATCATAACGTCAAATGGGACATGTTTGACTCAACAAAAAAGTTCGTTTGTGCTAAACGAAGAAGAAAAACTCGTTTGTACGTTGTAGGCTCAATTGGAGGGCAATTTGGGTGCAATCCAAGAATACAAGGATTTGAGTGACCAAATGGACTCCGTTTGATTTCTAACCTCACGTGGCACCATAATAATGTCAAATGGGACATTTTTGACTCAACAAACAAGTTCCTTTGTGCTAAACGAAGAAGGAAAACTCGTTTTTACGTTGTAGGCTCAATTGGAGGCCAATTTGGGTGCAATCCGAGAATACAAGGATTTGAGTGAACAATTGAACTCCGTTTGATTTCTAACCTTGCATTTCACCATAATAACGTCAAATAGGACATGTTTGACTCAACAAACAAGTTCGTTTGTGCTTAACGAAGAAGGAAAGCTCGTTTGTACGTTGTAGGCTCAATTGGAGGCCAATTTTGGCGCAATTCGAGAATACAAGGATTTGAGTGACCAAATGGACTTCGTGTTATTTATAACCTCATGTGGAACCATAATAACGTCAAATGGGACATGTTTGACTCAGCAAAAATGTTCGTTTGAGCTAAACGAAGAAAAAAAACTCGTTTGTACGTTGTAGGCTCAATTGGAGGCCAATTTGGGTGCCATCCGCGAAGACAATGATTTGAGTGACCAAATGGACTCCATTTGATTTCTAACATCCCGTGGTACCATAATAACGTCAAATGGGACATGTTTGACTCAACAAACAAGTTTGTTTGTGCTAAACGAAGAAGGAAAACTCGTTTGTATGTTGTAGGCTCAATTGGAGGCAAAGTAGGGTGCAATCCGTGAATACAAGGATTTGAGTGGCCAAATGGACTCCGTTTGATTTCTAACCTCGTGTGGCACCATAATAACGTCAAATTTGACATGTTTGACTCAACAAATAAGTTCGTTTGTTCTAAACGAATGAGGAAAACTCGTTTGTACGTTGTAGGCTCAATTGGAGGACAATTTGGGTGCAATCCGCGAATACAAGGTTTTGAGTGACCAAATGTGCTCCGTTTCATTTCTAACCTTGTGTCGTACCATAATTACGTCAAATGGGACATGTTTCATTCAACAAACAAGTTTGTTTGTGCTTAACGAAGAAGGAAAACTCGTTTGTACGTTGTAGGCTCAATTGGAGGCCAATTTGGGTGCAATCCGAGAATAAAAGGATTTGAGTGACCAAATTGACTCAGTTTGATTTCTAACCTCGTGTGGCACCATATTAACGTCAAATGGTAAATTCTAGACTCAACAAACAAGTTCGTTTGTGCTAAACGAAGAAGGAAAACTCGTTTGTATGTTGTTAGCACAATTGGAGGCCAATTTGGGTGCAATCCGAGAATACAAGGATTTGAGTGACCAAATGGACTCCGTGTTATTTCTAACCTCATGTGGAACCATAATAACGTCAAATGCGACATGTTTGACTCAACAAAAAAGTTCAGTTTAGCTTAACGAAGAAGGAAAACTCGTTTGTACGTTGTAGGCTCAATTGGATGCCAATTTGGGTGCAATCCGCGAATGCAAGGATTTGAGTGACAAAATTGACTCCGTATGATTTCTAACCACATGTGGCACCATAATAACATCAAATGGAACATGTTTGACTCAACAAACAAGTTTGGTTTAGCTTAACGAAGAAGGAAAACTCATTTGTACGTTGTAGGTTCAATTGGATGCCAATTTGGGTGCAATCCGCGAATACTAGGATTTGAGTGACCAAATTGACTCCGTATGATTTCTAACCACACGTGGCACCATAATAACATCAAATGGAACATGTTTGACTCAACAAACAAGTTTTTTTGAGCTTAACGAAGAAGGAAAACTCATTTGTACGTTGTAGGCTCAATTGGAGGCCAATTTGGGTGCCATCCGCGAAGACAATGATTTGAGTGACCAAATGGACTCCATTTGATTTCTAACATCCCGTGGTACCATAATAACGTCAAATGGGACATGTTTGACTCAACAAACAAGTTTGTTTGTGCTAAACGAAGAAGGAAAACTCGTTTGTATATTGTAGGCTCAATTGGAGGCAAAGTAGGGTGCAATCCGTGAATACAAGGATTTGAGTGGCCAAATGGACTCCGTTTGATTTCTAACCTCGTGTGGCACCATAATAACGTCAAATGAAAAATGTTTGACTCAACACACAAGTTTGGTTTAGCTTAACGAAGAAGGAAAATTCGTTTGTACGTTGTAGGTTCAATTGGATGCCAATTTGGGTGCAATCCGCGAATACTAAGATTTGAGTGACCAAATTGACTCCGTATGATTTCTAACCACACGTGGCACCATAATAAAATCAAATGGAACATGTTTGACTCAACAAACAAGTTTGGTTGAGCTTAACGAACAAGGAAAACTCATTTGTACGTGTAGGCTCAATTGGAGGCCAATTTGGGTGCAATCCGAGAATACAAGGATTTGAGTGACCAAATGGACTCCGTTTGATTTATAACCTCATGTGGAAACATAATAACGTCAAATGGGACATGTTTGACTCAACAAATAAGTTCGTTTGTTCTAAACGAATGAGGAAAACTCGTTTGTACGTTGTAGGCTCAATTGGAGGCCAATTTGGGTGCAATCCGCGAATACAAGGTTTTGAGTGACCAAATGTACTCTGTTTCATTTCTAACCTTGTGTCGTACCATAATTACGTCAAATGGGACATGTTTTATTCGACAAACAAGTTTGTTTGTGCTTAACGAAGAAGAAAAACTCGTTTGTACGTTGTAGGCTCAATTGGAGGCCAATTTGGGTGCAATCCGAGAATAAAAGGATTTGAGTGACCAAATTGACTCAGTTTGATTTCTAACCTCGTGTGGCAACATATTAACGTCAAATGGAAAATTTTAGACTCAACAAACAAGTTCGTTTGTGCTAAACGAAGAAGGAAAACTCATTTGTATGTTGTTAGCACAATTGGAGGCCAATTTGGGTGCAATCCGAGAATACAAGGATTTGAGTGACCAAATGGACTCCGTTTGATTTCTAACCTCACGTGGAAACATAATAACGTCAAATGGGCCATGTCTGACTCAACAAATAAGTTCGTTTTCTCTAAACGAATGAGGAAAACTCGTTGGTACGTTGTAGGCTCAATTGGAGGCCAATTTCGGTGCAATCCGGGAATACAAGGTTTTTAGTGACCAAATCGACTCTGTTTGATTTCTAACCTTGCGTCGCATGATAATTACGTCAAATGGGACAATTTTGACTCAACAAACAAGTTCGTTTGTGCTTAACGAAGAAGGAAAACTCGTTTGTATGTTGTAGGCTCAATTGGAGGTCAATTTGGGTGCAATCCGAGAATACAAGGATTTGAGTGACCAAATGGACTCCATTTGATTTCTAACATCTCGTGGTACCATAATAACATCAAATGGGACATGTTTGAGTCAATAAACAAGTTCGTTTGTGCTTAACGAAGAAGGAAAACTCGTTTGTACGTTGTAGGCTCAATTGAGGCAAATTTTGGTGCAATCCGAGAATACAAGGATTTGAGTGACCAAATGGACTCCGTTTGATTTCTAACCTCATGTGGCACCATCATAACGTCAAATGGGACATGTTTGACTCAACAAAAAAGTTCGTTTGTGCTAAACGAAGAAGAAAAACTCGTTTGTACGTTGTAGGCTCAATTGGAGGGCAATTTGGGTGCAATCCAAGAATACAAGGATTTGAGTGACCAAATGGACTCCGTTTGATTTCTAACCTCACGTGGCACCATAATAATGTCAAATGGGACATTTTTGACTCAACAAACAAGTTCCTTTGTGCTAAACGAAGAAGGAAAACTCGTTTTTACGTTGTAGGCTCAATTGGAGGCCAATTTGGGTGCAATCCGAGAATACAAGGATTTGAGTGAACAATTGAACTCCGTTTGATTTCTAACCTTGCATTTCACCATAATAACGTCAAATAGGACATGTTTGACTCAACAAACAAGTTCGTTTGTGCTTAACGAAGAAGGAAAGCTCGTTTGTACGTTGTAGGCTCAATTGGAGGCCAATTTTGGCGCAATTCGAGAATACAAGGATTTGAGTGACCAAATGGACTTCGTGTTATTTATAACCTCATGTGGAACCATAATAACGTCAAATGGGACATGTTTGACTCAGCAAAAATGTTCGTTTGAGCTAAACGAAGAAAAAAAACTCGTTTGTACGTTGTAGGCTCAATTGGAGGCCAATTTGGGTGCCATCCGCGAAGACAATGATTTGAGTGACCAAATGGACTCCATTTGATTTCTAACATCCCGTGGTACCATAATAACGTCAAATGGGACATGTTTGACTCAACAAACAAGTTTGTTTGTGCTAAACGAAGAAGGAAAACTCGTTTGTATGTTGTAGGCTCAATTGGAGGCAAAGTAGGGTGCAATCCGTGAATACAAGGATTTGAGTGGCCAAATGGACTCCGTTTGATTTCTAACCTCGTGTGGCACCATAATAACGTCAAATTTGACATGTTTGACTCAACAAATAAGTTCGTTTGTTCTAAACGAATGAGGAAAACTCGTTTGTACGTTGTAGGCTCAATTGGAGGACAATTTGGGTGCAATCCGCGAATACAAGGTTTTGAGTGACCAAATGTGCTCCGTTTCATTTCTAACCTTGTGTCGTACCATAATTACGTCAAATGGGACATGTGTCATTCAACAAACAAGTTTGTTTGTGCTTAACGAAGAAGGAAAACTCGTTTGTACGTTGTAGGCTCAATTGGAGGCCAATTTGGGTGCAATCCGAGAATAAAAGGATTTGAGTGACCAAATTGACTCAGTTTGATTTCTAACCTCGTGTGGCACCATATTAACGTCAAATGGTAAATTCTAGACTCAACAAACAAGTTCGTTTGTGCTAAACGAAGAAGGAAAACTCGTTTGTATGTTGTTAGCACAATTGGAGGCCAATTTGGGTGCAATCCGAGAATACAAGGATTTGAGTGACCAAATGGACTCCGTGTTATTTCTAACCTCATGTGGAACCATAATAACGTCAAATGCGACATGTTTGACTCAACAAAAAAGTTCAGTTTAGCTTAACGAAGAAGGAAAACTCGTTTGTACGTTGTAGGCTCAATTGGATGCCAATTTGGGTGCAATCCGCGAATGCAAGGATTTGAGTGACAAAATTGACTCCGTATGATTTCTAACCACATGTGGCACCATAATAACATCAAATGGAACATGTTTGACTCAACAAACAAGTTTGGTTTAGCTTAACGAAGAAGGAAAACTCATTTGTACGTTGTAGGTTCAATTGGATGCCAATTTGGGTGCAATCCGCGAATACTAGGATTTGAGTGACCAAATTGACTCCGTATGGTTTCTAACCACACGTGGCACCATAATAACATCAAATGGAACATGTTTGACTCAACAAACAAGTTTTTTTGAGCTTAACGAAGAAGGAAAACTCATTTGTACGTTGTAGGCTCAATTGGAGGCCAATTTGGGTGCAATCCGAGAATACAAGGATTTGAGTGACCAAATGGACTCCGTTTGATTTCTAACATCACGAGGCACCATAATAACGTCAAATGGGACATTTTTGACTCAACAAATAAGTTCGTTTGTGCTAAACGGAGAAGGAAAACTCGTTTGTACGTTGTAGGCTCAATTGGAGGCCAATTTGGGTGCCATCCGCGAAGACAATGATTTGAGTGACCAAATGGACTCCATTTGATTTCTAACATCCCGTGGTACCATAATAACGTCAAATGGGACATGTTTGACTCAACAAACAAGTTTGTTTGTGCTAAACGAAGAAGGAAAACTCGTTTGTATGTTGTAGGCACAATTGGAGGCAAAGTTGGGTGCAATCCGTGAATACAAGGATTTGAGTGGCCAAATGGACTCCGTTTGATTTCTAAACTCGCGTGGCACCATAATAACGTCAAATTTGACATGTTTGACTCAACAAAAAAGTTCGTTTGTGCTAAACGAAGAAGGAAAACTCGTTTGTACTTTGTAGGCTCAATTGAGGCCAATTTGGGTGCAATCCGAGAATACAAGGATTTGAGTGACCAAATGGACTCCGTTTGATTTCTAACATCACGAGGCACCATAATAACGTCAAATGGGACATTTTTGACTCAACAAATAAGTTCGTTTGTGCTAAACGGAGAAGGAAAACTCGTTTGTACGTTGTAGGCTCAATTGGAGGCCAATTTGGGTGCCATCCGCGAAGACAATGATTTGAGTGACCAAATGGACTCCATTTGATTTCTAACATCCCGTGGTACCATAATAACGTCAAATGGGACATGTTTGACTCAACAAACAAGTTTGTTTGTGCTAAACGAAGAAGGAAAACTCGTTTGTATGTTGTAGGCACAATTGGAGGCAAAGTTGGGTGCAATCCGTGAATACAAGGATTTGAGTGGCCAAATGGACTCCGTTTGATTTCTAAACTCGCGTGGCACCATAATAACGTCAAATTTGACATGTTTGACTCAACAAAAAAGTTCGTTTGTGCTAAACGAAGAAGGAAAACTCGTTTGTACTTTGTAGGCTCAATTGAGGCCAATTTGGGTGCAATCCGAGAATACAAGGATTTGAGTGACCAAATGGACTCCGTTTGATTTCTAACCTCACGTGGCAACATAATAACGTCAAATGGGACATGTTTGACTCAACAAATAAGTTCGTTTGTTCTAAACGAATGTGGAAAACTCGTTTGTACGTTGTAGGCTCAATAGGAGGCCAATTTGGGTGCAATCCGCGAATACAAGGTTTTGAGTGACCAAATGTACTCCGTTTCATTTCTAACCTTGCGTCGTACCATAATTACGTCAAATGGGACATGTTTGATTCAACAAAGAAGTTTGTTTGTGCTTAACGAAGAAGGAAAACTCGTTAGTACGTTGTAGGCTCAATTGGAGGCCAAGTTGGGTGCAATCCGTGAATACAAGGATTTGAGTGGCCAAATGGACTCCGTTTGATTTCTAACCTCGCGTGGCACCATAATAACGTCAAATTTGACATGTTTGACTCAACAAAAAGTTCGTTTGTGCTAAACGAAGAAGGAAAACTCGTTTGTACTTTGTAGGCTCAACTGAGACCAATTTGGGTGCAATCCGAGAATACAAGGATTTGAGTGACCAAATGGACTCCCTTTGATTTATAACGTCACGTGGCAACATAATAACGACAAATGGGACATGTTTGACTCAACAAATAAGTTCGTTTGTTCTAAACGAATGAGGAAAACTCGTTTGTACGTTGTAGGCTCAATTGGAGGCCAATTTGGGTGCAATCCACGAATACAAGGTTTTGAGTGACCAAATGTACTCCGTTTCATTTCTAACCTTGTGTCGTACCATAATTACATCAAATGGGACATGTTTGATTCAACAAACAAGTTTGTTTGTGCTTAACGAAGAAGGAAAACTCGTTTGTACGTTGTAGGCTCAATTGGAGGCCAATTTGGGTGCAATCCGAGAATAAAAGGATTTGAGTGACCAAATTGACTCAGTTTGATTTCTAACCTCGTGTGGCACCATATTAACGTCAAATGGAAAATTTTAGACTCAACAAACAAGTTCGTTTGCGCTAAACGAAGAAGGAAAACTCGTTTGTATGTTGTTAGCACAATTGGAGGCCAATTTGGGTGCAATCCGAGAATACAAGGATTTGAGTGACCAAATGGACTCCGTTTGATTTCTAACCTCACGTGGAAACATAATAACGTCAAATGGGCCATGTCTGACTCAACAAATAAGTTCGTTTTCTCTAAACGAATGAGGAAAACTCGTTGGTACGTTGTAGGCTCAATTGGAGGCCAATTTGGGTGCAATCCGGGAATACAAGGTTTTTAGTGACCAAATCGACTCTGTTTGATTTCTAACCTTGCGTCGTATGATAATTACGTCAAATGGGACAAGTTTGACTCAACAAACAAGTTCGTTTGTGCTTAACGAAGAAGGAAAACTCGTTTGTATGTTGTAGGCTCAATTGGAGGTCAATTTGGGTGCAATCCGAGAATACAAGGATTTGAGTGACCAAATGGACTCCATTTGATTTCTAACATCTCGTGGTACCATAATAACATCAAATGGGACATGTTTGAGTCAATAAACAAGTTCGTTTGTGCTTAACGAAGAAGGAAAACTCGTTTGTACGTTGTAGGCTCAATTGAGGCAAATTTTGGTGCAATCCGAGAATACAAGGATTTGAGTGACCAAATGGACTCCGTTTGATTTCTAACCTCATGTGGCACCATCATAACGTCAAATGGGACATGTTTGACTCAACAAAAAAGTTCGTTTGTGCTAAACGAAGAAGAAAAACTCGTTTGTACGTTGTAGGCTCAATTGGAGGGCAATTTGGGTGCAATCCAAGAATACAAGGATTTGAGTGACCAAATGGACTCCGTTTGATTTCTAACCTCACGTGGCACCATAATAATGTCAAATGGGACATTTTTGACTCAACAAACAAGTTCCTTTGTGCTAAACGAAGAAGGAAAACTCGTTTTTACGTTGTAGGCTCAATTGGAGGCCAATTTGGGTGCAATCCGAGAATACAAGGATTTGAGTGAACAATTGAACTCCGTTTGATTTCTAACCTTGCATTTCACCATAATAACGTCAAATAGGACATGTTTGACTCAACAAACAAGTTCGTTTGTGCTTAACGAAGAAGGAAAGCTCGTTTGTACGTTGTAGGCTCAATTGGAGGCCAATTTTGGCGCAATTCGAGAATACAAGGATTTGAGTGACCAAATGGACTTCGTGTTATTTATAACCTCATGTGGAACCATAATAACGTCAAATGGGACATGTTTGACTCAGCAAAAATGTTCGTTTGAGCTAAACGAAGAAAAAAAACTCGTTTGTACGTTGTAGGCTCAATTGGAGGCCAATTTGGGTGCCATCCGCGAAGACAATGATTTGAGTGACCAAATGGACTCCATTTGATTTCTAACATCCCGTGGTACCATAATAACGTCAAATGGGACATGTTTGACTCAACAAACAAGTTTGTTTGTGCTAAACGAAGAAGGAAAACTCGTTTGTATGTTGTAGGCTCAATTGGAGGCAAAGTAGGGTGCAATCCGTGAATACAAGGATTTGAGTGGCCAAATGGACTCCGTTTGATTTCTAACCTCGTGTGGCACCATAATAACGTCAAATTTGACATGTTTGACTCAACAAATAAGTTCGTTTGTTCTAAACGAATGAGGAAAACTCGTTTGTACGTTGTAGGCTCAATTGGAGGACAATTTGGGTGCAATCCGCGAATACAAGGTTTTGAGTGACCAAATGTGCTCCGTTTCATTTCTAACCTTGTGTCGTACCATAATTACGTCAAATGGGACATGTTTCATTCAACAAACAAGTTTGTTTGTGCTTAACGAAGAAGGAAAACTCGTTTGTACGTTGTAGGCTCAATTGGAGGCCAATTTGGGTGCAATCCGAGAATAAAAGGATTTGAGTGACCAAATTGACTCAGTTTGATTTCTAACCTCGTGTGGCACCATATTAACGTCAAATGGTAAATTCTAGACTCAACAAACAAGTTCGTTTGTGCTAAACGAAGAAGGAAAACTCGTTTGTATGTTGTTAGCACAATTGGAGGCCAATTTGGGTGCAATCCGAGAATACAAGGATTTGAGTGACCAAATGGACTCCGTGTTATTTCTAACCTCATGTGGAACCATAATAACGTCAAATGCGACATGTTTGACTCAACAAAAAAGTTCAGTTTAGCTTAACGAAGAAGGAAAACTCGTTTGTACGTTGTAGGCTCAATTGGATGCCAATTTGGGTGCAATCCGCGAATGCAAGGATTTGAGTGACAAAATTGACTCCGTATGATTTCTAACCACATGTGGCACCATAATAACATCAAATGGAACATGTTTGACTCAACAAACAAGTTTGGTTTAGCTTAACGAAGAAGGAAAACTCATTTGTACGTTGTAGGTTCAATTGGATGCCAATTTGGGTGCAATCCGCGAATACTAGGATTTGAGTGACCAAATTGACTCCGTATGGTTTCTAACCACACGTGGCACCATAATAACATCAAATGGAACATGTTTGACTCAACAAACAAGTTTTTTTGAGCTTAACGAAGAAGGAAAACTCATTTGTACGTTGTAGGCTCAATTGGAGGCCAATTTGGGTGCAATCCGAGAATACAAGGATTTGAGTGACCAAATGGACTCCGTTTGATTTCTAACATCACGAGGCACCATAATAACGTCAAATGGGACATTTTTGACTCAACAAATAAGTTCGTTTGTGCTAAACGGAGAAGGAAAACTCGTTTGTACGTTGTAGGCTCAATTGGAGGCCAATTTGGGTGCCATCCGCGAAGACAATGATTTGAGTGACCAAATGGACTCCATTTGATTTCTAACATCCCGTGGTACCATAATAACGTCAAATGGGACATGTTTGACTCAACAAACAAGTTTGTTTGTGCTAAACGAAGAAGGAAAACTCGTTTGTATGTTGTAGGCACAATTGGAGGCAAAGTTGGGTGCAATCCGTGAATACAAGGATTTGAGTGGCCAAATGGACTCCGTTTGATTTCTAAACTCGCGTGGCACCATAATAACGTCAAATTTGACATGTTTGACTCAACAAAAAAGTTCGTTTGTGCTAAACGAAGAAGGAAAACTCGTTTGTACTTTGTAGGCTCAATTGAGGCCAATTTGGGTGCAATCCGAGAATACAAGGATTTGAGTGACCAAATGGACTCCGTTTGATTTCTAACATCACGAGGCACCATAATAACGTCAAATGGGACATTTTTGACTCAACAAATAAGTTCGTTTGTGCTAAACGGAGAAGGAAAACTCGTTTGTACGTTGTAGGCTCAATTGGAGGCCAATTTGGGTGCCATCCGCGAAGACAATGATTTGAGTGACCAAATGGACTCCATTTGATTTCTAACATCCCGTGGTACCATAATAACGTCAAATGGGACATGTTTGACTCAACAAACAAGTTTGTTTGTGCTAAACGAAGAAGGAAAACTCGTTTGTATGTTGTAGGCACAATTGGAGGCAAAGTTGGGTGCAATCCGTGAATACAAGGATTTGAGTGGCCAAATGGACTCCGTTTGATTTCTAAACTCGCGTGGCACCATAATAACGTCAAATTTGACATGTTTGACTCAACAAAAAAGTTCGTTTGTGCTAAACGAAGAAGGAAAACTCGTTTGTACTTTGTAGGCTCAATTGAGGCCAATTTGGGTGCAATCCGAGAATACAAGGATTTGAGTGACCAAATGGACTCCGTTTGATTTCTAACCTCACGTGGCAACATAATAACGTCAAATGGGACATGTTTGACTCAACAAATAAGTTCGTTTGTTCTAAACGAATGTGGAAAACTCGTTTGTACGTTGTAGGCTCAATAGGAGGCCAATTTGGGTGCAATCCGCGAATACAAGGTTTTGAGTGACCAAATGTACTCCGTTTCATTTCTAACCTTGCGTCGTACCATAATTACGTCAAATGGGACATGTTTGATTCAACAAAGAAGTTTGTTTGTGCTTAACGAAGAAGGAAAACTCGTTAGTACGTTGTAGGCTCAATTGGAGGCCAAGTTGGGTGCAATCCGTGAATACAAGGATTTGAGTGGCCAAATGGACTCCGTTTGATTTCTAACCTCGCGTGGCACCATAATAACGTCAAATTTGACATGTTTGACTCAACAAAAAGTTCGTTTGTGCTAAACGAAGAAGGAAAACTCGTTTGTACTTTGTAGGCTCAACTGAGACCAATTTGGGTGCAATCCGAGAATACAAGGATTTGAGTGACCAAATGGACTCCCTTTGATTTATAACGTCACGTGGCAACATAATAACGACAAATGGGACATGTTTGACTCAACAAATAAGTTCGTTTGTTCTAAACGAATGAGGAAAACTCGTTTGTACGTTGTAGGCTCAATTGGAGGCCAATTTGGGTGCAATCCACGAATACAAGGTTTTGAGTGACCAAATGTACTCCGTTTCATTTCTAACCTTGTGTCGTACCATAATTACATCAAATGGGACATGTTTGATTCAACAAACAAGTTTGTTTGTGCTTAACGAAGAAGGAAAACTCGTTTGTACGTTGTAGGCTCAATTGGAGGCCAATTTGGGTGCAATCCGAGAATAAAAGGATTTGAGTGACCAAATTGACTCAGTTTGATTTCTAACCTCGTGTGGCACCATATTAACGTCAAATGGAAAATTTTAGACTCAACAAACAAGTTCGTTTGCGCTAAACGAAGAAGGAAAACTCGTTTGTATGTTGTTAGCACAATTGGAGGCCAATTTGGGTGCAATCCGAGAATACAAGGATTTGAGTGACCAAATGGACTCCGTTTGATTTCTAACCTCACGTGGAAACATAATAACGTCAAATGGGCCATGTCTGACTCAACAAATAAGTTCGTTTTCTCTAAACGAATGAGGAAAACTCGTTGGTACGTTGTAGGCTCAATTGGAGGCCAATTTGGGTGCAATCCGGGAATACAAGGTTTTTAGTGACCAAATCGACTCTGTTTGATTTCTAACCTTGCGTCGTATGATAATTACGTCAAATGGGACAAGTTTGACTCAACAAACAAGTTCGTTTGTGCTTAACGAAGAAGGAAAACTCGTTTGTATGTTGTAGGCTCAATTGGAGGTCAATTTGGGTGCAATCCGAGAATACAAGGATTTGAGTGACCAAATGGACTCCATTTGATTTCTAACATCTCGTGGTACCATAATAACATCAAATGGGACATGTTTGAGTCAATAAACAAGTTCGTTTGTGCTTAACGAAGAAGGAAAACTCGTTTGTACGTTGTAGGCTCAATTGAGGCAAATTTTGGTGCAATCCGAGAATACAAGGATTTGAGTGACCAAATGGACTCCGTTTGATTTCTAACCTCATGTGGCACCATCATAACGTCAAATGGGACATGTTTGACTCAACAAAAAAGTTCGTTTGTGCTAAACGAAGAAGAAAAACTCGTTTGTACGTTGTAGGCTCAATTGGAGGGCAATTTGGGTGCAATCCAAGAATACAAGGATTTGAGTGACCAAATGGACTCCGTTTGATTTCTAACCTCACGTGGCACCATAATAATGTCAAATGGGACATTTTTGACTCAACAAACAAGTTCGTTTGTGCTAAACGAAGAAGGAAAACTCGTTTTTACGTTGTAGGCTCAATTGGAGGCCAATTTGGGTTCAATCCGAGAATACAAGGATTTGAGTGAACAATTGAACTCCGTTTGATTTCTAACCTCGCGTTTCACCATAATAACGTCAAATAGGACATGTTTGACTCAACAAACAAGTTCGTTTGTGCTTAACGAAGAAGGAAAGCTCGTTTGTACGTTGTAGGCTCAATTGGAGGCCAATTTTGGCGCAATTCGAGAATACAAGGATTTGAGTGACCAAATGGACTTCGTGTTATTTATAACCTCATGTGGAACCATAATAACGTCAAATGGGACATGTTTGACTCAGCAAAAATGTTCGTTTGAGCTAAACGAAGAAAAAAAACTCGTTTGTACGTTGTAGGCTCAATTGGAGGCCAATTTGGGTGCCATCCGCGAAGACAATGATTTGAGTGACCAAATGGGATCCATTTGATTTCTAACATCCCGTGGTACCATAATAACGTAAAATGGGACATGTTTGACTCAACAAACAAGTTTGTTTGTGCTAAACGAAGAAGGAAAACTCGTTTGTATGTTGTAGGCTCAATTGGAGGCAAAGTAGGGTGCAATCCGTGAATACAAGGATTTGAGTGGCCAAATGGACTCCGTTTGATTTCTAACCTCGTGTGGCACCATAATAACGTCAAATTTGACATGTTTGACTCAACAAATAAGTTCGTTTGTTCTAAACGAATGAAGAAAACTCGTTTGTACGTTGTAGGCTCAATTGGAGGCCAATTTGGGTGCAATCCGTGAATACAAGGTTTTGAGTGACCAAATGTGCTCCGTTTCATTTCTAACCTTGTGTCGTACCATAATTACGTCAAATGGGACATGTTTCATTCAACAAACAAGTTTGTTTGTGCTTAACGAAGAAGGAAAACTCGTTTGTACGTTGTAGGCTCAATTGGAGGCCAATTTGGGTGCAATCCGAGAATAAAAGGATTTGAGTGACCAAATTGACTCAGTTTGATTTCTAACCTCGTGTGGCACCATATTAACGTCAAATGGTAAATTTTAGACTCAACAAACAAGTTCGTTTGTGCTAAACGAAGAAGGAAAACTCGTTTGTATGTTGTTAGCACAATTGGAGGCCAATTTGGGTGCAATCCGAGAATACAAGGATTTGAGTGACCAAATGGACTCCATTTGATTTCTAACATCTCGTGGTACCATAATAACATCAAATGGGACATGTTTGAGTCAATAAACAAGTTCGTTTGTGCTTAACGAAGAAGGAAAACTCGTTTGTACGTTGTAGGCTCAATTGAGGCAAATTTTGGTGCAATCCGAGAATACAAGGATTTGAGTGACCAAATGGACTCCGTTTGATTTCTAACCTCATGTGGCACCATCATAACGTCAAATGGGACATGTTTGACTCAACAAAAAAGTTCGTTTGTGCTAAACGAAGAAGAAAAACTCGTTTGTACGTTGTAGGCTCAATTGGAGGGCAATTTGGGTGCAATCCAAGAATACAAGGATTTGAGTGACCAAATGGACTCCGTTTGATTTCTAACCTCACGTGGCACCATAATAATGTCAAATGGGACATTTTTGACTCAACAAACAAGTTCCTTTGTGCTAAACGAAGAAGGAAAACTCGTTTTTACGTTGTAGGCTCAATTGGAGGCCAATTTGGGTGCAATCCGAGAATACAAGGATTTGAGTGAACAATTGAACTCCGTTTGATTTCTAACCTTGCATTTCACCATAATAACGTCAAATAGGACATGTTTGACTCAACAAACAAGTTCGTTTGTGCTTAACGAAGAAGGAAAGCTCGTTTGTACGTTGTAGGCTCAATTGGAGGCCAATTTTGGCGCAATTCGAGAATACAAGGATTTGAGTGACCAAATGGACTTCGTGTTATTTATAACCTCATGTGGAACCATAATAACGTCAAATGGGACATGTTTGACTCAGCAAAAATGTTCGTTTGAGCTAAACGAAGAAAAAAAACTCGTTTGTACGTTGTAGGCTCAATTGGAGGCCAATTTGGGTGCCATCCGCGAAGACAATGATTTGAGTGACCAAATGGACTCCATTTGATTTCTAACATCCCGTGGTACCATAATAACGTCAAATGGGACATGTTTGACTCAACAAACAAGTTTGTTTGTGCTAAACGAAGAAGGAAAACTCGTTTGTATGTTGTAGGCTCAATTGGAGGCAAAGTAGGGTGCAATCCGTGAATACAAGGATTTGAGTGGCCAAATGGACTCCGTTTGATTTCTAACCTCGTGTGGCACCATAATAACGTCAAATTTGACATGTTTGACTCAACAAATAAGTTCGTTTGTTCTAAACGAATGAGGAAAACTCGTTTGTACGTTGTAGGCTCAATTGGAGGACAATTTGGGTGCAATCCGCGAATACAAGGTTTTGAGTGACCAAATGTGCTCCGTTTCATTTCTAACCTTGTGTCGTACCATAATTACGTCAAATGGGACATGTTTCATTCAACAAACAAGTTTGTTTGTGCTTAACGAAGAAGGAAAACTCGTTTGTACGTTGTAGGCTCAATTGGAGGCCAATTTGGGTGCAATCCGAGAATAAAAGGATTTGAGTGACCAAATTGACTCAGTTTGATTTCTAACCTCGTGTGGCACCATATTAACGTCAAATGGTAAATTCTAGACTCAACAAACAAGTTCGTTTGTGCTAAACGAAGAAGGAAAACTCGTTTGTATGTTGTTAGCACAATTGGAGGCCAATTTGGGTGCAATCCGAGAATACAAGGATTTGAGTGACCAAATGGACTCCGTGTTATTTCTAACCTCATGTGGAACCATAATAACGTCAAATGCGACATGTTTGACTCAACAAAAAAGTTCAGTTTAGCTTAACGAAGAAGGAAAACTCGTTTGTACGTTGTAGGCTCAATTGGATGCCAATTTGGGTGCAATCCGCGAATGCAAGGATTTGAGTGACAAAATTGACTCCGTATGATTTCTAACCACATGTGGCACCATAATAACATCAAATGGAACATGTTTGACTCAACAAACAAGTTTGGTTTAGCTTAACGAAGAAGGAAAACTCATTTGTACGTTGTAGGTTCAATTGGATGCCAATTTGGGTGCAATCCGCGAATACTAGGATTTGAGTGACCAAATTGACTCCGTATGGTTTCTAACCACACGTGGCACCATAATAACATCAAATGGAACATGTTTGACTCAACAAACAAGTTTTTTTGAGCTTAACGAAGAAGGAAAACTCATTTGTACGTTGTAGGCTCAATTGGAGGCCAATTTGGGTGCAATCCGAGAATACAAGGATTTGAGTGACCAAATGGACTCCGTTTGATTTCTAACATCACGAGGCACCATAATAACGTCAAATGGGACATTTTTGACTCAACAAATAAGTTCGTTTGTGCTAAACGGAGAAGGAAAACTCGTTTGTACGTTGTAGGCTCAATTGGAGGCCAATTTGGGTGCCATCCGCGAAGACAATGATTTGAGTGACCAAATGGACTCCATTTGATTTCTAACATCCCGTGGTACCATAATAACGTCAAATGGGACATGTTTGACTCAACAAACAAGTTTGTTTGTGCTAAACGAAGAAGGAAAACTCGTTTGTATGTTGTAGGCACAATTGGAGGCAAAGTTGGGTGCAATCCGTGAATACAAGGATTTGAGTGGCCAAATGGACTCCGTTTGATTTCTAAACTCGCGTGGCACCATAATAACGTCAAATTTGACATGTTTGACTCAACAAAAAAGTTCGTTTGTGCTAAACGAAGAAGGAAAACTCGTTTGTACTTTGTAGGCTCAATTGAGGCCAATTTGGGTGCAATCCGAGAATACAAGGATTTGAGTGACCAAATGGACTCCGTTTGATTTCTAACATCACGAGGCACCATAATAACGTCAAATGGGACATTTTTGACTCAACAAATAAGTTCGTTTGTGCTAAACGGAGAAGGAAAACTCGTTTGTACGTTGTAGGCTCAATTGGAGGCCAATTTGGGTGCCATCCGCGAAGACAATGATTTGAGTGACCAAATGGACTCCATTTGATTTCTAACATCCCGTGGTACCATAATAACGTCAAATGGGACATGTTTGACTCAACAAACAAGTTTGTTTGTGCTAAACGAAGAAGGAAAACTCGTTTGTATGTTGTAGGCACAATTGGAGGCAAAGTTGGGTGCAATCCGTGAATACAAGGATTTGAGTGGCCAAATGGACTCCGTTTGATTTCTAAACTCGCGTGGCACCATAATAACGTCAAATTTGACATGTTTGACTCAACAAAAAAGTTCGTTTGTGCTAAACGAAGAAGGAAAACTCGTTTGTACTTTGTAGGCTCAATTGAGGCCAATTTGGGTGCAATCCGAGAATACAAGGATTTGAGTGACCAAATGGACTCCGTTTGATTTCTAACCTCACGTGGCAACATAATAACGTCAAATGGGACATGTTTGACTCAACAAATAAGTTCGTTTGTTCTAAACGAATGTGGAAAACTCGTTTGTACGTTGTAGGCTCAATAGGAGGCCAATTTGGGTGCAATCCGCGAATACAAGGTTTTGAGTGACCAAATGTACTCCGTTTCATTTCTAACCTTGCGTCGTACCATAATTACGTCAAATGGGACATGTTTGATTCAACAAATAAGTTTGTTTGTGCTTAACGAAGAAGGAAAACTCGTTAGTACGTTGTAGGCTCAATTGGAGGCCAAGTTGGGTGCAATCCGTGAATACAAGGATTTGAGTGGCCAAATGGACTCCGTTTGATTTCTAACCTCGCGTGGCACCATAATAACGTCAAATTTGACATGTTTGACTCAACAAAAAGTTCGTTTGTGCTAAACGAAGAAGGAAAACTCGTTTGTACTTTGTAGGCTCAACTGAGACCAATTTGGGTGCAATCCGAGAATACAAGGATTTGAGTGACCAAATGGACTCCCTTTGATTTATAACGTCACGTGGCAACATAATAACGACAAATGGGACATGTTTGACTCAACAAATAAGTTCGTTTGTTCTAAACGAATGAGGAAAACTCGTTTGTACGTTGTAGGCTCAATTGGAGGCCAATTTGGGTGCAATCCACGAATACAAGGTTTTGAGTGACCAAATGTACTCCGTTTCATTTCTAACCTTGTGTCGTACCATAATTACATCAAATGGGACATGTTTGATTCAACAAACAAGTTTGTTTGTGCTTAACGAAGAAGGAAAACTCGTTTGTACGTTGTAGGCTCAATTGGAGGCCAATTTGGGTGCAATCCGAGAATAAAAGGATTTGAGTGACCAAATTGACTCAGTTTGATTTCTAACCTCGTGTGGCACCATATTAACGTCAAATGGAAAATTTTAGACTCAACAAACAAGTTCGTTTGCGCTAAACGAAGAAGGAAAACTCGTTTGTATGTTGTTAGCACAATTGGAGGCCAATTTGGGTGCAATCCGAGAATACAAGGATTTGAGTGACCAAATGGACTCCGTTTGATTTCTAACCTCACGTGGAAACATAATAACGTCAAATGGGCCATGTCTGACTCAACAAATAAGTTCGTTTTCTCTAAACGAATGAGGAAAACTCGTTGGTACGTTGTAGGCTCAATTGGAGGCCAATTTGGGTGCAATCCGGGAATACAAGGTTTTTAGTGACCAAATCGACTCTGTTTGATTTCTAACCTTGCGTCGTATGATAATTACGTCAAATGGGACAAGTTTGACTCAACAAACAAGTTCGTTTGTGCTTAACGAAGAAGGAAAACTCGTTTGTATGTTGTAGGCTCAATTGGAGGTCAATTTGGGTGCAATCCGAGAATACAAGGATTTGAGTGACCAAATGGACTCCATTTGATTTCTAACATCTCGTGGTACCATAATAACATCAAATGGGACATGTTTGAGTCAATAAACAAGTTCGTTTGTGCTTAACGAAGAAGGAAAACTCGTTTGTACGTTGTAGGCTCAATTGAGGCAAATTTTGGTGCAATCCGAGAATACAAGGATTTGAGTGACCAAATGGACTCCGTTTGATTTCTAACCTCATGTGGCACCATCATAACGTCAAATGGGACATGTTTGACTCAACAAAAAAGTTCGTTTGTGCTAAACGAAGAAGAAAAACTCGTTTGTACGTTGTAGGCTCAATTGGAGGGCAATTTGGGTGCAATCCAAGAATACAAGGATTTGAGTGACCAAATGGACTCCGTTTGATTTCTAACCTCACGTGGCACCATAATAATGTCAAATGGGACATTTTTGACTCAACAAACAAGTTCGTTTGTGCTAAACGAAGAAGGAAAACTCGTTTTTACGTTGTAGGCTCAATTGGAGGCCAATTTGGGTTCAATCCGAGAATACAAGGATTTGAGTGAACAATTGAACTCCGTTTGATTTCTAACCTCGCGTTTCACCATAATAACGTCAAATAGGACATGTTTGACTCAACAAACAAGTTCGTTTGTGCTTAACGAAGAAGGAAAGCTCGTTTGTACGTTGTAGGCTCAATTGGAGGCCAATTTTGGCGCAATTCGAGAATACAAGGATTTGAGTGACCAAATGGACTTCGTGTTATTTATAACCTCATGTGGAACCATAATAACGTCAAATGGGACATGTTTGACTCAGCAAAAATGTTCGTTTGAGCTAAACGAAGAAAAAAAACTCGTTTGTACGTTGTAGGCTCAATTGGAGGCCAATTTGGGTGCCATCCGCGAAGACAATGATTTGAGTGACCAAATGGGATCCATTTGATTTCTAACATCCCGTGGTACTATAATAACGTAAAATGGGACATGTTTGACTCAACAAACAAGTTTGTTTGTGCTAAACGAAGAAGGAAAACTCGTTTGTATGTTGTAGGCTCAATTGGAGGCAAAGTAGGGTGCAATCCGTGAATACAAGGATTTGAGTGGCCAAATGGACTCCGTTTGATTTCTAACCTCGTGTGGCACCATAATAACGTCAAATTTGACATGTTTGACTCAACAAATAAGTTCGTTTGTTCTAAACGAATGAAGAAAACTCGTTTGTACGTTGTAGGCTCAATTGGAGGCCAATTTGGGTGCAATCCGTGAATACAAGGTTTTGAGTGACCAAATGTGCTCCGTTTCATTTCTAACCTTGTGTCGTACCATAATTACGTCAAATGGGACATGTTTCATTCAACAAACAAGTTTGTTTGTGCTTAACGAAGAAGGAAAACTCGTTTGTACGTTGTAGGCTCAATTGGAGGCCAATTTGGGTGCAATCCGAGAATAAAAGGATTTGAGTGACCAAATTGACTCAGTTTGATTTCTAACCTCGTGTGGCACCATATTAACGTCAAATGGTAAATTTTAGACTCAACAAACAAGTTCGTTTGTGCTAAACGAAGAAGGAAAACTCGTTTGTATGTTGTTAGCACAATTGGAGGCCAATTTGGGTGCAATCCGAGAATACAAGGATTTGAGTGACCAAATGGACTCCGTGTTATTTCTAACCTCATGTGGAACCATAATAACGTCAAATGCGACATGTTTGACTCAACAAAAAAGTTCAGTTTAGCTTAACGAAGAAGGAAAACTCGTTTGTACGTTGTAGGCTCAATTGGATGCCAATTTGGGTGCAATCCGCGAATGCAAGGATTTGAGTGACAAAATTGACTACGTTTGATTTCTAACCACACATGGCACCAAAATAACGTCAAATGAAATATGTTTGACTCAACAAACAAGTTTGGTTTAGCTTAACGAAGAAGGAAAACTCGTTTGTACGTTGTAGGTTCAATTGGATGCCAATTTGGGTGCAATCCGCGAATACTAGGATTTGAGTGACCAAATTGACTCCGTATGATTTCTAACCACACGTGGCACCATAATAACATCAAATGGAACATGTTTGACTCAACAAACAAGTTTTGTTGAGCTTAACGAAGAAGGAAAACTCATTTGTACGTTGTAGGCTCAATTGGAGGCCAATTTGGGTGCAATCCAAGAATACAAGGATTTGAGTGACCAAATGGACTCCGTTTGATTTCTAACATCACGAGGCACCATAATAACGTCAAATGGGACATTTTTGACTCAACAAATAAGTTCGTTTGTGCTAAACGAAGAAGGAAAACTCGTTTGTACGTTGTAGGCTCAATTGGAGGCCAATTTGGGTGCCATCCGCGAAGACAATGATTTGAGTGACCAAATGGACTCCATTTGATTTCTAACATCCCGTGGTACCATAATAACGTCAAATGGGACATGTTTGACTCAACAAACAAGTTTGTTTGTGCTAAACGAAGAAGGAAAACTCGTTTGTATGTTGTAGGCACAATTGGAGGCAAAGTTGGGTGCAATCCGTGAATACAAGGATTTGAGTGGCCAAATGGACTCCGTTTGATTTCTAAACTCGCGTGGCACCATAATAACGTCAAATTTGACATGTTTGACTCAACAAAAAAGTTCGTTTGTGCTAAACGAAGAAGGAAAACTCGTTTGTACTTTGTAGGCTCAATTGAGGCCAATTTGGGTGCAATCCGAGAATACAAGGATTTGAGTGACCAAATGGACTCCGTTTGATTTCTAACCTCACGTGGCAACATAATAACGTCAAATGGGACATGTTTGACTCAACAAATAAGTTCGTTTGTTCTAAACGAATGTGGAAAACTCGTTTGTACGTTGTAGGCTCAATAGGAGGCCAATTTGGGTGCAATCCGCGAATACAAGGTTTTGAGTGACCAAATGTACTCCGTTTCATTTCTAACCTTGCGTCGTACCATAATTACGTCAAATGGGACATGTTTGATTCAACAAAGAAGTTTGTTTGTGCTTAACGAAGAAGGAAAACTCGTTAGTACGTTGTAGGCTCAATTGGAGGCCAAGTTGGGTGCAATCCGTGAATACAAGGATTTGAGTGGCCAAATGGACTCCGTTTGATTTCTAACCTCGCGTGGCACCATAATAACGTCAAATTTGACATGTTTGACTCAACAAAAAGTTCGTTTGTGCTAAACGAAGAAGGAAAACTCGTTTGTACTTTGTAGGCTCAACTGAGACCAATTTGGGTGCAATCCGAGAATACAAGGATTTGAGTGACCAAATGGACTCCCTTTGATTTATAACCTCACGTGGCAACATAATAACGACAAATGGGACATGTTTGACTCAACAAATAAGTTCGTTTGTTCTAAACGAATGAGGAAAACTCGTTTGTACGTTGTAGGCTCAATTGGAGGCCAATTTGGGTGCAATCCACGAATACAAGGTTTTGAGTGACCAAATGTACTCCGTTTCATTTCTAACCTTGTGTCGTACCATAATTACATCAAATGGGACATGTTTGATTCAACAAACAAGTTTGTTTGTGCTTAACGAAGAAGGAAAACTCGTTTGTACGTTGTAGGCTCAATTGGAGGCCAATTTGGGTGCAATCCGAGAATAAAAGGATTTGAGTGACCAAATTGACTCAGTTTGATTTCTAACCTCGTGTGGCACCATATTAACGTCAAATGGAAAATTTTAGACTCAACAAACAAGTTCGTTTGCGCTAAACGAAGAAGGAAAACTCGTTTGTATGTTGTTAGCACAATTGGAGGCCAATTTGGGTGCAATCCGAGAATACAAGGATTTGAGTGACCAAATGGACTCCGTTTGATTTCTAACCTCACGTGGAAACATAATAACGTCAAATGGGCCATGTCTGACTCAACAAATAAGTTCGTTTTCTCTAAACGAATGAGGAAAACTCGTTGGTACGTTGTAGGCTCAATTGGAGGCCAATTTGGGTGCAATCCGGGAATACAAGGTTTTTAGTGACCAAATCGACTCTGTTTGATTTCTAACCTTGCGTCGTATGATAATTACGTCAAATGGGACAAGTTTGACTCAACAAACAAGTTCGTTTGTGCTTAACGAAGAAGGAAAACTCGTTTGTATGTTTTAGGCTCAATTGGAGGTCAATTTGGGTGCAATCCGAGAATACAAGGATTTGAGTGACCAAATGGACTCCATTTGATTTCTAACATCTCGTGGTACCATAATAACATCAAATGGGACATGTTTGAGTCAATAAACAAGTTCGTTTGTGCTTAACGAAGAAGGAAAACTCGTTTGTACGTTGTAGGCTCAATTGAGGCAAATTTTGGTGCAATCCGAGAATACAAGGATTTGAGTGACCAAATGGACTCCGTTTGATTTCTAACCTCATGTGGCACCATCATAACGTCAAATGGGACATGTTTGACTCAACAAAAAAGTTCGTTTGTGCTAAACGAAGAAGAAAAACTCGTTTGTACGTTGTAGGCTCAATTGGAGGGCAATTTGGGTGCAATCCAAGAATACAAGGATTTGAGTGACCAAATGGACTCCGTTTGATTTCTAACCTCACGTGGCACCATAATAATGTCAAATGGGACATTTTTGACTCAACAAACAAGTTCGTTTGTGCTAAACGAAGAAGGAAAACTCGTTTTTACGTTGTAGGCTCAATTGGAGGCCAATTTGGGTTCAATCCGAGAATACAAGGATTTGAGTGAACAATTGAACTCCGTTTGATTTCTAACCTCGCGTTTCACCATAATAACGTCAAATAGGACATGTTTGACTCAACAAACAAGTTCGTTTGTGCTTAACGAAGAAGGAAAGCTCGTTTGTACGTTGTAGGCTCAATTGGAGGCCAATTTTGGCGCAATTCGAGAATACAAGGATTTGAGTGACCAAATGGACTTCGTGTTATTTATAACCTCATGTGGAACCATAATAACGTCAAATGGGACATGTTTGACTCAGCAAAAATGTTCGTTTGAGCTAAACGAAGAAAAAAAACTCGTTTGTACGTTGTAGGCTCAATTGGAGGCCAATTTGGGTGCCATCCGCGAAGACAATGATTTGAGTGACCAAATGGGCTCCATTTGATTTCTAACATCCCGTGGTACCATAATAACGTAAAATGGGACATGTTTGACTCAACAAACAAGTTTGTTTGTGCTAAACGAAGAAGGAAAACTCGTTTGTATGTTGTAGGCTCAATTGGAGGCAAAGTAGGGTGCAATCCGTGAATACAAGGATTTGAGTGGCCAAATGGACTCCGTTTGATTTCTAACCTCGTGTGGCACCATAATAACGTCAAATTTGACATGTTTGACTCAACAAATAAGTTCGTTTGTTCTAAACGAATGAAGAAAACTCGTTTGTACGTTGTAGGCTCAATTGGAGGCCAATTTGGGTGCAATCCGTGAATACAAGGTTTTGAGTGACCAAATGTGCTCCGTTTCATTTCTAACCTTGTGTCGTACCATAATTACGTCAAATGGGACATGTTTCATTCAACAAACAAGTTTGTTTGTGCTTAACGAAGAAGGAAAACTCGTTTGTACGTTGTAGGCTCAATTGGAGGCCAATTTGGGTGCAATCCGAGAATAAAAGGATTTGAGTGACCAAATTGACTCAGTTTGATTTCTAACCTCGTGTGGCACCATATTAACGTCAAATGGTAAATTTTAGACTCAACAAACAAGTTCGTTTGTGCTAAACGAAGAAGGAAAACTCGTTTGTATGTTGTTAGCACAATTGGAGGCCAATTTGGGTGCAATCCGAGAATACAAGGATTTGAGTGACCAAATGGACTCCGTGTTATTTCTAACCTCATGTGGAACCATAATAACGTCAAATGCGACATGTTTGACTCAACAAAAAAGTTCAGTTTAGCTTAACGAAGAAGGAAAACTCGTTTGTACGTTGTAGGCTCAATTGGATGCCAATTTGGGTGCAATCCGCGAATGCAAGGATTTGAGTGACAAAATTGACTACGTTTGATTTCTAACCACACATGGCACCAAAATAACGTCAAATGAAATATGTTTGACTCAACAAACAAGTTTGGTTTAGCTTAACGAAGAAGGAAAACTCGTTTGTACGTTGTAGGTTCAATTGGATGCCAATTTGGGTGCAATCCGCGAATACTAGGATTTGAGTGACCAAATTGACTCCGTATGATTTCTAACCACACGTGGCACCATAATAACATCAAATGGAACATGTTTGACTCAACAAACAAGTTTTGTTGAGCTTAACGAAGAAGGAAAACTCATTTGTACGTTGTAGGCTCAATTGGAGGCCAATTTGGGTGCAATCCAAGAATACAAGGATTTGAGTGACCAAATGGACTCCGTTTGATTTCTAACATCACGAGGCACCATAATAACGTCAAATGGGACATTTTTGACTCAACAAATAAGTTCGTTTGTGCTAAACGAAGAAGGAAAACTCGTTTGTACGTTGTAGGCTCAATTGGAGGCCAATTTGGGTGCCATCCGCGAAGACAATGATTTGAGTGACCAAATGGACTCCATTTGATTTCTAACATCCCGTGGTACCATAATAACGTCAAATGGGACATGTTTGACTCAACAAACAAGTTTGTTTGTGCTAAACGAAGAAGGAAAACTCGTTTGTATGTTGTAGGCACAATTGGAGGCAAAGTTGGGTGCAATCCGTGAATACAAGGATTTGAGTGGCCAAATGGACTCCGTTTGATTTCTAAACTCGCGTGGCACCATAATAACGTCAAATTTGACATGTTTGACTCAACAAAAAAGTTCGTTTGTGCTAAACGAAGAAGGAAAACTCGTTTGTACTTTGTAGGCTCAATTGAGGCCAATTTGGGTGCAATCCGAGAATACAAGGATTTGAGTGACCAAATGGACTCCGTTTGATTTCTAACCTCACGTGGCAACATAATAACGTCAAATGGGACATGTTTGACTCAACAAATAAGTTCGTTTGTTCTAAACGAATGTGGAAAACTCGTTTGTACGTTGTAGGCTCAATAGGAGGCCAATTTGGGTGCAATCCGCGAATACAAGGTTTTGAGTGACCAAATGTACTCCGTTTCATTTCTAACCTTGCGTCGTACCATAATTACGTCAAATGGGACATGTTTGATTCAACAAAGAAGTTTGTTTGTGCTTAACGAAGAAGGAAAACTCGTTAGTACGTTGTAGGCTCAATTGGAGGCCAAGTTGGGTGCAATCCGTGAATACAAGGATTTGAGTGGCCAAATGGACTCCGTTTGATTTCTAACCTCGCGTGGCACCATAATAACGTCAAATTTGACATGTTTGACTCAACAAAAAGTTCGTTTGTGCTAAACGAAGAAGGAAAACTCGTTTGTACTTTGTAGGCTCAACTGAGACCAATTTGGGTGCAATCCGAGAATACAAGGATTTGAGTGACCAAATGGACTCCGTTTGATTTATAACCTCACGTGGCAACATAATAACGTCAAATGGGACATGTTTGACTCAACAAATAAGTTCGTTTGTTCTAAACGAATGAAGGAAACTCGTTTGTACGTTGTAGGCTCAATTGGAGGCCAATTTGGGTGCAATCCACGAATACAAGGTTTTGAGTGACCAAATGTACTCCGTTTCATTTCTAACCTTGTGTCGTACCATAATTACATCAAATGGGACATGTTTGATTCAACAAACAAGTTTGTTTGTGCTTAACGAAGAAGGAAAACTCGTTTGTACGTTGTAGGCTCAATTGGAGGCCAATTTGGGTGCAATCCGAGAATAAAAGGATTTGAGTGACCAAATTGACTCAGTTTGATTTCTAACCTCGTGTGGCACCATATTAACGTCAAATGGAAAATTTTAGACTCAACAAACAAGTTCGTTTGCGCTAAACGAAGAAGGAAAACTCGTTTGTATGTTGTTAGCACAATTGGAGGCCAATTTGGGTGCAATCCGAGAATACAAGGATTTGAGTGACCAAATGGACTCCGTTTGATTTCTAACCTCACGTGGAAACATAATAACGTCAAATGGGCCATGTCTGACTCAACAAATAAGTTCGTTTTCTCTAAACGAATGAGGAAAACTCGTTGGTACGTTGTAGGCTCAATTGGAGGCCAATTTGGGTGCAATCCGGGAATACAAGGTTTTTAGTGACCAAATCGACTCTGTTTGATTTCTAACCTTGCGTCGTATGATAATTACGTCAAATGGGACAAATTTTACTCAACAAACAAGTTCGTTTGTGCTTAACGAAGAAGGAAAACTCGTTTGTATGTTGTAGGCTCAATTGGAAGTCAATTTGGGTTCAATCCGAGAATACAAGGATTTGAGTGACCAAATGGACTCCATTTGATTTCTAACATCTCGTGGTACCATAATAACATCAAATGGGACATGTTTGAGTCAATAAACAAGTTCGTTTGTGTTTAACGAAGAAGGAAAACTCGTTTGTACGTTGTAGGCTCAATTGAGGCAAATTTTGGTGCAATCCGAGAATACAAGGATTTGAGTGACCAAATGGACTCCGTTTGATTTCTAACCTCATGTGGCACCATCATAACGTCAAATGGGACATGTTTGACTCAACAAAAAAGTTCGTTTGTGCTAAACGAAGAAGAAAAACTCGTTTGTACGTTGTAGGCTCAATTGGAGGGCAATTTGGGTGCAATCCAAGAATACAAGGATTTGAGTGACCAAATGGACTCCGTTTGATTTCTAACCTCACGTGGCACCATAATAATGTCAAATGGGACATTTTTGACTCAACAAACAAGTTCGTTTGTGCTAAACGAAGAAGGAAAACTCGTTTTTACGTTGTAGGCTCAATTGGAGGCCAATTTGGGTGCAATCCGAGAATACAAGGATTTGAGTGAACAATTGAACTCCGTTTGATTTCTAACCTCGCGTTTCACCATAATAACGTCAAATAGGACATGTTTGACTCAACAAACAAGTTCGTTTGTGCTTAACGAAGAAGGAAAGCTCGTTTGTACGTTGTAGGCTCAATTGGAGGCCAATTTTGGCGCAATTCGAGAATACAAGGATTTGAGTGACCAAATGGACTTCGTGTTATTTCTAACGTCATGTGGAACCATAATAACGTCAAATGGGACATGTTTGACTCAGCAAAAATGTTCGTTTGAGCTAAACGAAGAAGAAAAACTCGTTTGTACGTTGTAGGCTCAATTGGAGGCCAATTTGGGTGCCATCCGCGAAGACAATGATTTGAGTGACCAAATGGACTCCATTTGATTTCTAACATCCCGTGGTACCATAATAACGTCAAATGGGACATGTTTGACTCAACAAACAAGTTTGTTTGTGCTAAACGAAGAAGGAAAACTCGTTTGTATGTTGTAGGCTCAATTGGAGGCAAAGTAGGGTGCAATCCGTGAATACAAGGATTTGAGTGGCCAAATGGACTCCGTTTGATTTCTAACCTCGTGTGGCACCATAATAACGTCAAATTTGACATGTTTGACTCAACAAATAAGTTCGTTTGTTCTAAACGAATGAGGAAAACTCGTTTGTACGTTGTAGGCTCAATTGGAGGCCAATTTGGGTGCAATCCGCGAATACAAGGTTTTGAGTGACCAAATGTGCTCCGTTTCATTTCTAACCTTGTGTCGTACCATAATTACGTCAAATGGGACATGTTTCATTCAACAAACAAGTTTGTTTGTGCTTAACGAAGAAGGAAAACTCGTTTGTACGTTGTAGGCTCAATTGGAGGCCAATTTGGGTGCAATCCGAGAATAAAAGGATTTGAGTGACCAAATTGACTCAGTTTGATTTCTAACCTCGTGTGGCACCATATTAACGTCAAATGGTAAATTTTAGTCTCAACAAACAAGTTCGTTTGTGCTAAACGAAGAAGGAAAACTCGTTTGTATGTTGTTAGCACAATTGGACGCCAATTTGGGTGCAATCCGAGAATACAAGGATTTGAGTGACCAAATGGACTCCGTTTGATTTCTAACCTCACGTGGAAACATAATAACGTCAAATGGGCCATGTCTGACTCAACAAATAAGTTCGTTTTCTCTAAACGATTGAGGAAAACTCGTTGGTACGTTGTAGGCTCAATTGAGGCCAATTTGGGTGCAATCCGAGAATACAAGGATTTGAGTGACCAAATGGACTCCGTTTGATTTATAACCTCGCGTGGCAACATAATAACGTCAAATGGGACATGTTTGACTCAACAAATAAGTTCGTTTGTTGTAAACGAATGAGGAAAACTCGTTTGTACGTTGTCGGCTCAATTGGAGGCCAATTTGGGTGCAATCCGCGAATACAAGGTTTTGAGTGACCGAATGTACTCCGTTTCATTTCTAACCTTGTGTCGTACCATAATTACATCAAATGGGACATGTTTGATTCAACAAACAAGTTTGTTTGTGCTTAACGAAGAAGGAAAACTCGTTTGTACGTTGTAGGCTCAATTGGAGGCCAATTTGGGTGCAATCCGAGAATAAAAGGATTTGAGTGACCAAATTGACTCAGTTTGATTTCTAACCTCGTGTGGCACCATATTAACGTCAAATGGAAAATTTTAGACTCAACAAACAAGTTCGTTTGTGCTAAACGAAGAAGGAAAACTCGTTTGTATGTTGTTAGCACAATTGGAGGCCAATTTGGGTGCAATCCGAGAATATAAGGATTTGAGTGACCAAATGGACTCCGTTTGATTTCTAACCTCACGTGGAAACATAATAACGTCAAATGGGCCATGTCTGACTCAACAAATAAGTTCGTTTTCTCTAAACGAATGAGGAAAACTCGTTGGTACGTTGTAGGCTCAATTGGAGGCCAATTTGGGTACAATCCGGGAATACAAGGTTTTTAGTGACCAAATCGACTCTGTTTGATTTCTAACCTTGCGTCGTATGATAATTACGTCAAATGGGACAAGTTTTACTCAGCAAACAAGTTCGTTTGTGCTTAACGAAGAAGGAAAACTCGTTTGTATGTTGTAGGCTCAATTGGAAGTCAATTTGGGTTCAATCCGAGAATACAATGATTTGAGTGACCAAATAGACTCCATTTGATTTCTAACATCCCGTGGTACCATAATAACGTCAAATGGGACATGTTTGACTCAACAAACAAGTTTGTTTGTGCTAAACGAAGAAGGAAAACTCGTTTGTATGTTGTAGGCTCAATTGGAGGCAAAGTTGGGTGCAATCCGTGAATACAAGGATTTGAGTGGCCAAATGGACTCCGTTTGATTTCTAAACTCGCGTGGCACCATAATAACGTCAAATTTGACATGTTTGACTCAACAAAAAAGTTCTTTTGTGCTAAACGAAGAAGGAAAACTCGTTTGTACTTTGTAGGCTCAATTGAGGCCAATTTGGGTGCAATCCGAGAATACAAGGATTTGAGTGACCAAATGGACTCCGTTTGATTTCTAACCTCACGTGGCAACATAATAACGTCAAATGGGACATGTTTGACTCAACAAATAAGTTCGTTTGTTCTAAACGAATGTGGAAAACTCGTTTGTACGTTGTAGGCTCAATAGGAGGCCAATTTGGGTGCAATCCGCGAATACAAGGTTTTGAGTGACCAAATGTACTCCGTTTCATTTCTAACCTTGCGTCGTACCATAATTACGTCAAATGGGACATGTTTGATTCAACAAAGAAGTTTGTTTGTGCTTAACGAAGAAGGAAAACTCGTTAGTACGTTGTAGGCTCAATTGGAGGCCAAGTTGGGTGCAATCCGTGAATACAAGGATTTGAGTGGCCAAATGGACTCCGTTTGATTTCTAACCTCGCGTGGCACCATAATAACGTCAAATTTGACATGTTTGACTCAACAAAAAGTTCGTTTGTGCTAAACGAAGAAGGAAAACTCGTTTGTACTTTGTAGGCTCAACTGAGACCAATTTGGGTGCAATCCGAGAATACAAGGATTTGAGTGACCAAATGGACTCCGTTTGATTTATAACCTCACGTGGCAACATAATAACGTCAAATGGGACATGTTTGACTCAACAAATAAGTTCGTTTGTTCTAAACGAATGAAGGAAACTCGTTTGTACGTTGTAGGCTCAATTGGAGGCCAATTTGGGTGCAATCCACGAATACAAGGTTTTGAGTGACCAAATGTACTCCGTTTCATTTCTAACCTTGTGTCGTACCATAATTACATCAAATGGGACATGTTTGATTCAACAAACAAGTTTGTTTGTGCTTAACGAAGAAGGAAAACTCGTTTGTACGTTGTAGGCTCAATTGGAGGCCAATTTGGGTGCAATCCGAGAATAAAAGGATTTGAGTGACCAAATTGACTCAGTTTGATTTCTAACCTCGTGTGGCACCATATTAACGTCAAATGGAAAATTTTAGACTCAACAAACAAGTTCGTTTGCGCTAAACGAAGAAGGAAAACTCGTTTGTATGTTGTTAGCACAATTGGAGGCCAATTTGGGTGCAATCCGAGAATACAAGGATTTGAGTGACCAAATGGACTCCGTTTGATTTCTAACCTCACGTGGAAACATAATAACGTCAAATGGGCCATGTCTGACTCAACAAATAAGTTCGTTTTCTCTAAACGAATGAGGAAAACTCGTTGGTACGTTGTAGGCTCAATTGGAGGCCAATTTGGGTGCAATCCGGGAATACAAGGTTTTTAGTGACCAAATCGACTCTGTTTGATTTCTAACCTTGCGTCGTATGATAATTACGTCAAATGGGACAAATTTTACTCAACAAACAAGTTCGTTTGTGCTTAACGAAGAAGGAAAACTCGTTTGTATGTTGTAGGCTCAATTGGAAGTCAATTTGGGTTCAATCCGAGAATACAAGGATTTGAGTGACCAAATGGACTCCATTTGATTTCTAACATCTCGTGGTACCATAATAACATCAAATGGGACATGTTTGAGTCAATAAACAAGTTCGTTTGTGTTTAACGAAGAAGGAAAACTCGTTTGTACGTTGTAGGCTCAATTGAGGCAAATTTTGGTGCAATCCGAGAATACAAGGATTTGAGTGACCAAATGGACTCCGTTTGATTTCTAACCTCATGTGGCACCATCATAACGTCAAATGGGACATGTTTGACTCAACAAAAAAGTTCGTTTGTGCTAAACGAAGAAGAAAAACTCGTTTGTACGTTGTAGGCTCAATTGGAGGGCAATTTGGGTGCAATCCAAGAATACAAGGATTTGAGTGACCAAATGGACTCCGTTTGATTTCTAACCTCACGTGGCACCATAATAATGTCAAATGGGACATTTTTGACTCAACAAACAAGTTCGTTTGTGCTAAACGAAGAAGGAAAACTCGTTTTTACGTTGTAGGCTCAATTGGAGGCCAATTTGGGTGCAATCCGAGAATACAAGGATTTGAGTGAACAATTGAACTCCGTTTGATTTCTAACCTCGCGTTTCACCATAATAACGTCAAATAGGACATGTTTGACTCAACAAACAAGTTCGTTTGTGCTTAACGAAGAAGGAAAGCTCGTTTGTACGTTGTAGGCTCAATTGGAGGCCAATTTTGGCGCAATTCGAGAATACAAGGATTTGAGTGACCAAATGGACTTCGTGTTATTTCTAACGTCATGTGGAACCATAATAACGTCAAATGGGACATGTTTGACTCAGCAAAAATGTTCGTTTGAGCTAAACGAAGAAGAAAAACTCGTTTGTACGTTGTAGGCTCAATTGGAGGCCAATTTGGGTGCCATCCGCGAAGACAATGATTTGAGTGACCAAATGGACTCCATTTGATTTCTAACATCCCGTGGTACCATAATAACGTCAAATGGGACATGTTTGACTCAACAAACAAGTTTGTTTGTGCTAAACGAAGAAGGAAAACTCGTTTGTATGTTGTAGGCTCAATTGGAGGCAAAGTAGGGTGCAATCCGTGAATACAAGGATTTGAGTGGCCAAATGGACTCCGTTTGATTTCTAACCTCGTGTGGCACCATAATAACGTCAAATTTGACATGTTTGACTCAACAAATAAGTTCGTTTGTTCTAAACGAATGAGGAAAACTCGTTTGTACGTTGTAGGCTCAATTGGAGGCCAATTTGGGTGCAATCCGCGAATACAAGGTTTTGAGTGACCAAATGTGCTCCGTTTCATTTCTAACCTTGTGTCGTACCATAATTACGTCAAATGGGACATGTTTCATTCAACAAACAAGTTTGTTTGTGCTTAACGAAGAAGGAAAACTCGTTTGTACGTTGTAGGCTCAATTGGAGGCCAATTTGGGTGCAATCCGAGAATAAAAGGATTTGAGTGACCAAATTGACTCAGTTTGATTTCTAACCTCGTGTGGCACCATATTAACGTCAAATGGTAAATTTTAGTCTCAACAAACAAGTTCGTTTGTGCTAAACGAAGAAGGAAAACTCGTTTGTATGTTGTTAGCACAATTGGACGCCAATTTGGGTGCAATCCGAGAATACAAGGATTTGAGTGACCAAATGGACTCCGTTTGATTTCTAACCTCACGTGGAAACATAATAACGTCAAATGGGCCATGTCTGACTCAACAAATAAGTTCGTTTTCTCTAAACGATTGAGGAAAACTCGTTGGTACGTTGTAGGCTCAATTGAGGCCAATTTGGGTGCAATCCGAGAATACAAGGATTTGAGTGACCAAATGGACTCCGTTTGATTTATAACCTCGCGTGGCAACATAATAACGTCAAATGGGACATGTTTGACTCAACAAATAAGTTCGTTTGTTGTAAACGAATGAGGAAAACTCGTTTGTACGTTGTAGGCTCAATTGGAGGCCAATTTGGGTGCAATCCGCGAATACAAGGTTTTGAGTGACCGAATGTACTCCGTTTCATTTCTAACCTTGTGTCGTACCATAATTACATCAAATGGGACATGTTTGATTCAACAAACAAGTTTGTTTGTGCTTAACGAAGAAGGAAAACTCGTTTGTACGTTGTAGGCTCAATTGGAGGCCAATTTGGGTGCAATCCGAGAATAAAAGGATTTGAGTGACCAAATTGACTCAGTTTGATTTCTAACCTCGTGTGGCACCATATTAACGTCAAATGGAAAATTTTAGACTCAACAAACAAGTTCGTTTGTGCTAAACGAAGAAGGAAAACTCGTTTGTATGTTGTTAGCACAATTGGAGGCCAATTTGGGTGCAATCCGAGAATATAAGGATTTGAGTGACCAAATGGACTCCGTTTGATTTCTAACCTCACGTGGAAACATAATAACGTCAAATGGGCCATGTCTGACTCAACAAATAAGTTCGTTTTCTCTAAACGAATGAGGAAAACTCGTTGGTACGTTGTAGGCTCAATTGGAGGCCAATTTGGGTACAATCCGGGAATACAAGGTTTTTAGTGACCAAATCGACTCTGTTTGATTTCTAACCTTGCGTCGTATGATAATTACGTCAAATGGGACAAGTTTTACTCAGCAAACAAGTTCGTTTGTGCTTAACGAAGAAGGAAAACTCGTTTGTATGTTGTAGGCTCAATTGGAAGTCAATTTGGGTTCAATCCGAGAATACAATGATTTGAGTGACCAAATAGACTCCATTTGATTTCTAACATCCCGTGGTACCATAATAACGTCAAATGGGACATGTTTGACTCAACAAACAAGTTTGTTTGTGCTAAACGAAGAAGGAAAACTCGTTTGTATGTTGTAGGCTCAATTGGAGGCAAAGTTGGGTGCAATCCGTGAATACAAGGATTTGAGTGGCCAAATGGACTCCGTTTGATTTCTAAACTCGCGTGGCACCATAATAACGTCAAATTTGACATGTTTGACTCAACAAAAAAGTTCTTTTGTGCTAAACGAAGAAGGAAAACTCGTTTGTACTTTGTAGGCTCAATTGAGGCCAATTTGGGTGCAATCCGAGAATACAAGGATTTGAGTGACCAAATGGACTCCGTTTGATTTCTAACCTCACGTGGCAACATAATAACGTAAAATGGGACATGTTTGACTCAACAAATAAGTTCGTTTGTTCTAAACGAATGAGGAAAACTCGTTTGTACGTTGTAGGATCAATAGGAGGCCAATTTGGGTGCAATCCGCGAATACAAGGTTTTGAGTGACCAAATGTACTCCGTTTCATTTCTAACCTTGCGTCGTACCATAATTACGTCAAATGGGACATGTTTGATTCAACAAAGAAGTTTGTTTGTGCTTAACGAAGAAGGAAAACTCGTTAGTACGTTGTAGGCTCAATTGGAGGCCAAGTTGGGTGCAATCCGTGAATACAAGGATTTGAGTGGCCAAATGGACTCCGTTTGATTTCTAACCTCGCGTGGCACCATAATAACGTCAAATTTGACATGTTTGACTCAACAAAAAAGTTCGTTTGTGCTAAACGAAGAAGGAAAACTCGTTTGTACTTTGTAGGCTCAACTGAGGCCAATTTGGGTGCAATCCGAGAATACAAGGATTTGAGTGACCAAATGGACTCCGTTTGATTTATAACCTCACGTGGCAACATAATAACGTCAAATGGGACATGTTTGACTCAACAAATAAGTTCGTTTGTTCTAAACGAATGAGGAAAACTCGTTTGTCCGTTGTAGGCTCAATTGGAGGCCAATTTGGGTGCAATCCACGAATACAAGGTTTTGAGTGACCAAATGTACTCCGTTTCATTTCTAACCTTGTGTCGTACCATAATTACGTCAAATGGGACATGTATGATTCAACAAACAAGTTTGTTTGTGCTTAACGAAGAAGGAAAACTCGTTTGTAAGTTGTAGGCTCAATTGGAGGCCAATTTGGGTGCAATCCGAGAATAAAAGGATTTGAGTGACCAAATTGACTCAGTTTGATTTCTAACCTCGTGTGGCACCATATTAACGTCAAATGGAAAATTTTAGACTCAACAAACAAGTTCGTTTGTGCTAAACGAAGAAGGAAAACTCGTTTGTATGTTGTTAGCACAATTGGAGGCCAATTTGGGTGCAATCCGAGAATACAAGGATTTGAGTGACCAAATGGACTCCGTTTGATTTCTAACCTCACGTGGAAACATAATAATTTCAAATGGGCCATGTCTGACTCAACAAATAAGTTTGTTTTCTCTAAACGAATGAGGAAAACTCGTTGGTACGTTGTAGGCTCAATTGGAGGCCAATTTGGTTGCAATCCAGGAATACAAGGTTTTTAGTGACCAAATCGACTCTGTTTGATTTCTAACCTTGCGTCGTATGATAATTACGTCAAATGGGACAAGTTTTACTCAACAAACAAGTTCGTTTGTGCTTAAAGAAGAAGGAAAACTCGTTTGTATGTTGTAGGCTCAATTGGAAGTCAATTTGGGTTCAATCCGAGAATACAAGGATTTGAGTGACCAAATGGACTCCATTTGATTTCTAACATCTCGTGGTACCATAATAACATCAAATGGGACATGTTTGAGTCAATAAACAAGTTCGTTTGTGCTTAACGAAGAAGGAAAACTCGTTTGTACGTTGTAGGCTCAATTGAGGCAAATTTTGGTGCAATCCGAGAATACAAGGATTTGAGTGACCAAATGGACTCCGTTTGATTTCTAACCTAATGTGGCACCATCATAACGTCAAATGGGACATGTTTGACTCAACAAAAAAGTTCGTTTGTGCTAAACGAAGAAGAAAAACTCGTTTGTACGTTGTAGGCTCAATTGGAGGGCAATTTGGGTGCAATCCAAGAATACAAGGATTTGAGTGACCAAATGGACTCCGTTTGATTTCTAACCTCACGTGGCACCATAATAATGTCAAATGGGACATTTTTGACTCAACAAACAAGTTCGTTTGTGCTAAACGAAGAAGGAAAACTCGTTTTTACGTTGTACGCTCAATTGGAGGCCAATTTGGGTGCAATCCGAGAATACAAGGATTTGAGTGAACAAATGAACTCCGTTTGATTTCTAACCTCGCGTTTCACCATAATAACATCAAATAGGACATGTTTGACTCAACAAACAAGTTCGTTTGTGCTTAACGAAGAAGGAAAGCTCGTTTGTACGTTGTAGGCTCAATTGGAGGCCAATTTTGGCGCAATTCGAGAATACAAGGATTTGAGTGACCAAATGGACTTCGTGTTATTTCTAACATCATGTGGAACCATAATAACGTCAAATGGGACATGTTTGACTCAGCAAAAATGTTCGTTTGAGCTAAACGAAGAAGAAAAACTCGTTTGTACGTTGTAGGCTCAATTGGAGGCCAATTTGGGTGCCATCCGCGAAGACAATGATTTGAGTGACCAAATGGACTCCATTTGATTTCTAACATCCCGTGGTACCATAATAACGTCAAATGGGACATGTTTGACTCAACAAACAAGTTTGTTTGTGCTAAACGAAGAAGGAAAACTCGTTTGTATGTTGTAGGCTCAATTGGAGGCAAAGTAGGGTGCAATCCGTGAATACAAGGATTTGAGTGGCCAAATGGACTTCGTTTGATTTCTAACCTCGTGTGGCACCATAATAACGTCAAATTTGACATGTTTGACTCAACAAATAAGTTCGTTTGTTCTAAACGAATGAGGAAAACTCGTTTGTACGTTGTAGGCTCAATTGGAGGCCAATTTGGGTGCAATCCGCGAATACAAGGTTTTGAGTGACCAAATGTGCTCCGTTTCATTTCTAACCTTGTGTCGAACCATAATTACGTCAAATGGGACATGTTTCATTCAACAAACAAGTTTGTTTGTGCTTAACGAAGAAGGAAAACTCGTTTGTACGTTGTAGGCTCAATTGGAGGCCAATTTGGGTGCAATCCGAGAATAAAAGGATTTGAGTGACCAAATTGACTCAGTTTGATTTCTAACCTCGTGTGGCACCATATTAACGTCAAATGGTAAATTTTACACTCAACAAACAAGTTCCTTTGTGCTAAACGAAGAAGGAAAACTCGTTTGTATGTTGTTAGCACAATTGGAGGCCAATTTGGGTGCAATCCGAGAATACAAGGATTTGAGTGACCAAATGGACTCCGATTGATTTCTAACCTCACGTGGAAACATAATAACGTCAAATGGGCCATGTCTGACTCAACAAATAAGTTCGTTTTCTCTAAACGAATGAGGAAAACTCGTTGGTACGTTGTAGGCTCAATTGAGGCCAATTTGGGTGCAATCCGAGAATACAAGGATTTGAGTGACCAAATGGACTCCGTTTGATTTATAACCTCACGTGGCAACATAATAACGTCAAATGGGACATGTTTGACTCAACAAATAAGTTCGTTTGTTGTAAACGAATGAGGAAAACTCGTTTGTACGTTGTAGGCTCAATTGGAGGCCAATTTCGGTGCAATCCGCGAATACAAGGTTTTGAGTGACCAAATGTACTCCGTTTCATTTCTAACCTTGTGTCATACCATAATTACGTCAAATGGGACATGTTTGATTCAACAAACAAGTTTGTTTGTGCTTAACGAAGAAGGAAAACTCGTTTGTACGTTGTAGGCTCAATTGGAGGCCAATTTGGGTGCAATCCGAGAATAAAAGGATTTGAGTGACCAAATTGACTCAGTTTGATTTCTAACCTCGTGTGGCACCATATTAACGTCAAATGGAAAATTTTAGACTCAACAAACAAGTTCGTTTGTGCTAAACGAAGAAGGAAAACTCGTTTGTATGTTGTTAGCACAATTGGAGGCCAATTTGGGTGCAATCCGAGAATACAAGGATTTGAGTGACCAAATGGACTCCGTTTGATTTCTAACCTCACGTGGAAACATAATAATGTCAAATGGGCCATGTCTGACTCAACAAATAAGTTTGTTTTCTCTAAACGAATGAGGAAAACTCGTTGGTACGTTGTAGGCTCAATTGGAGGCCAATTTGGTTGCAATCCGGGAATACAAGGTTTTTAGTGACCAAATCGACTCTGTTTGATTTCTAACCTTGCGTCGTATGATAATTACGTCAAATGGGACAAGTTTTACTCAACAAACAAGTTCGTTTGTGCTTAAAGAAGAAGGAAAACTCGTTTGTATGTTGTAGGCTCAATTGGAAGTCAATTTGGGTTCAATCCGAGAATACAAGGATTTGAGTGACCAAATGGACTCCATTTGATTTCTAACATCTCGTGGTACCATAATAACATCAAATGGGACATGTTTGAGTCAATAAACAAGTTCGTTTGTGCTTAACGAAGAAGGAAAACTCGTTTGTACGTTGTAGGCTCAATTGAGGCAAATTTTGGTGCAATCCGAGAATACAAGGATTTGAGTGACCAAATGGACTCCGTTTGATTTCTAACCTAATGTGGCACCATCATAACGTCAAATGGGACATGTTTGACTCAACAAAAAAGTTCGTTTGTGCTAAACGAAGAAGAAAAACTCGTTTGTACGTTGTAGGCTCAATTGGAGGGCAATTTGGGTGCAATCCAAGAATACAAGGATTTGAGTGACCAAATGGACTCCGTTTGATTTCTAACCTCACGTGGCACCATAATAATGTCAAATGGGACATTTTTGACTCAACAAACAAGTTCGTTTGTGCTAAACGAAGAAGGAAAACTCGTTTTTACGTTGTACGCTCAATTGGAGGCCAATTTGGGTGCAATCCGAGAATACAAGGATTTGAGTGAACAAATGAACTCCGTTTGATTCCTAACCTCGCGTTTCACCATAATAACGTCAAATAGGACATGTTTGACTCAACAAACAAGTTCGTTTGTGCTTAACGAAGAAGGAAAGCTCGTTTGTACGTTGTAGGCTCAATTGGAGGCCAATTTTGGCGCAATTCGAGAATACAAGGATTTGAGTGACCAAATGGACTTCGTGTTATTTCTAACATCATGTGGAACCATAATAACGTCAAATGGGACATGTTTGACTCAGCAAAAATGTTCGTTTGAGCTAAACGAAGAAGAAAAACTCGTTTGTACGTTGTAGGCTCAATTGGAGGCCAATTTGGGTGCCATCCGCGAAGACAATGATTTGAGTGACCAAATGGACTCCATTTGATTTCTAACATCCCGTGGTACCATAATAACGTCAAATGGGACATGTTTGACTCAACAAACAAGTTTGTTTGTGCTAAACGAAGAAGGAAAACTCGTTTGTATGTTGTAGGCTCAATTGGAGGCAAAGTAGGGTGCAATCCGTGAATACAAGGATTTGAGTGGCCAAATGGACTCCGTTTGATTTCTAACCTCGTGTGGCACCATAATAACGTCAAATTTGACATGTTTGACTCAACAAATAAGTTCGTTTGTTCTAAACGAATGAGGAAAACTCGTTTGTACGTTGTAGGCTCAATTGGAGGCCAATTTGGGTGCAATCCGCGAATACAAGGTTTTGAGTGACCAAATGTGCTCCGTTTCATTTCTAACCTTGTGTCGTACCATAATTACGTCAAATGGGACATGTTTCATTCAACAAACAAGCTTGTTTGTGCTTAACGAAGAAGGAAAACTCGTTTGTACGTTGTAGGCTCAATTGGAGGCCAATTTGGGTGCAATCCGAGAATAAAAGGATTTGAGTGACCAAATTGACTCAGTTTGATTTCTAACCTCGTGTGGCACCATATTAACGTCAAATGGTAAATTTTACACTCAACAAACAAGTTCGTTTGTGCTAAACGAAGAAGGAAAACTCGTTTGTATGTTGTTAGCACAATTGGAGGCCAATTTGGGTGCAATCCGAGAATACAAGGATTTGAGTGACCAAATGGACTCCGATTGATTTCTAACCTCACGTGGAAACATAATAACGTCAAATGGGCCATGTCTGACTCAACAAATAAGTTCGTTTTCTCTAAACGAATGAGGAAAACTCGTTGGTACGTTGTAGGCTCAATTGAGGCCAATTTGGGTGCAATCCGAGAATACAAGGATTTGAGTGACCAAATGGACTCCGTTTGATTTATAACCTCACGTGGCAACATAATAACGTCAAATGGGACATGTTTGACTCAACAAATAAGTTCGTTTGTTGTAAACGAATGAGGAAAACTCGTTTGTACGTTGTAGGCTCAATTGGAGGCCAATTTGGGTGCAATCCGCGAATACAAGGTTTTGAGTGACCAAATGTACTCCGTTTCATTTCTAACCTTGTGTCGTACCATAATTACGTCAAATGGGACATGTTTGATTCAACAAACAAGTTTGTTTGTGCTTAACGAAGAAGGAAAACTCGTTTGTACGTTGTAGGCTCAATTGGAGGCCAATTTGGGTGCAATCCGAGAATAAAAGGATTTGAGTGACCAAATTGACTCAGTTTGATTTCTAACCTCTTGTGGCACCATATTAACGTCAAATGGAAAATTTTAGACTCAACAAACAAGTTCGTTTGTGCTAAACGAAGAAGGAAAACTCGTTTGTATGTTGTTAGCACAATTGGAGGCCAATTTGGGTGCAATCCGAGAATACAAGGATTTGAGTGACCAAATGGACTCCGTTTGATTTCTAACCTCACGTGGAAACATAATAACGTCAAATGGGCCATGTCTGACTCAACAAATAAGTTTGTTTTCTCTAAACGAATGAGGAAAACTCGTTGGTACGTTGTAGGCTCAATTGGAGGCCAATTTGGTTGCAATCCGGGAATACAAGGTTTTTAGTGACCAAATCGACTCTGTTTGATTTCTAACCTTGCGTCGTATGATAATTACGTCAAATGGGACAAGTTTTACTCAACAAACAAGTTCGTTTGTGCTTAAAGAAGAAGGAAAACTCGTTTGTATGTTGTAGGCTCAATTGGAAGTCAATTTGGGTTCAATCCGAGAATACAAGGATTTGAGTGACCAAATGGACTCCATTTGATTTCTAACATCTCGTGGTACCATAATAACATCAAATGGGACATGTTTGAGTCAATAAACAAGTTCGTTTGTGCTTAACGAAGAAGGAAAACTCGTTTGTACGTTGTAGGCTCAATTGAGGCAAATTTTGGTGCAATCCGAGAATACAAGGATTTGAGTGACCAAATGGACTCCGTTTGATTTCTAACCTAATGTGGCACCATCATAACGTCAAATGGGACATGTTTGACTCAACAAAAAAGTTCGTTTGTGCTAAACGAAGAAGAAAAACTCGTTTGTACGTTGTAGGCTCAATTGGAGGGCAATTTGGGTGCAATCCAAGAATACAAGGATTTGAGTGACCAAATGGACTCCGTTTGATTTCTAACCTCACGTGGCACCATAATAATGTCAAATGGGACATTTTTGACTCAACAAACAAGTTCGTTTGTGCTAAACGAAGAAGGAAAACTCGTTTTTACGTTGTACGCTCAATTGGAGGCCAATTTGGGTGCAATCCGAGAATACAAGGATTTGAGTGAACAAATGAACTCCGTTTGATTCCTAACCTCACGTTTCACCATAATAACGTCAAATAGGACATGTTTGACTCAACAAACAAGTTCGTTTGTGCTTAACGAAGAAGGAAAGCTCGTTTGTACGTTGTTGGCTCAATTGGAGGCCAATTTTGGCGCAATTCGAGAATACAAGGATTTGAGTGACCAAATGGACTTCGTGTTATTTCTAACATCATGTGGAACCATAATAACGTCAAATGGGACATGTTTGACTCAGCAAAAATGTTCGTTTGAGCTAAACGAAGAAGAAAAACTCGTTTGTACGTTGTAGGCTCAATTGGAAGCCAATTTGGGTGCCATCCGCGAAGACAATGATTTGAGTGACCAAATGGACTCCATTTGATTTCTAACATCCCGTGGAAACATAATAACGTCAAATGGGCCATGTCTGACTCAACAAATAAGTTCGTTTTCTCTAAACGAATGAGGAAAACTCGTTGGTACGTTGTAGGCTCAATTGAGGCCAATTTGGGTGCAATCCGAGAATACAAGGATTTGAGTGACCAAATGGACTCCGTTTGATTTATAACCTCACGTGGCAACATAATAACGTCAAATGGGACATGTTTGACTCAACAAATAAGTTCGTTTGTTGTAAACGAATGAGGAAAACTCGTTTGTACGTTGTAGGCTCAATTGGAGGCCAATTTGGGTGCAATCCGCGAATACAAGGTTTTGAGTGACCAAATGTACTCCGTTTCATTTCTAACCTTGTGTCATACCATAATTACGTCAAATGGGACATGTTTGATTCAACAAACAAGTTTGTTTGTGCTTAACGAAGAAGGAAAACTCGTTTGTACGTTGTAGGCTCAATTGGAGGCCAATTTGGGTGCAATCCGAGAATAAAAGGATTTGAGTGACCAAATTGACTCAGTTTGATTTCTAACCTCGTGTGGCACCATATTAACGTCAAATGGAAAATTTTAGACTCAACAAACAAGTTCGTTTGTGCTAAACGAAGAAGGAAAACTCGTTTGTATGTTGTTAGCACAATTGGAGGCCAATTTGGGTGCAATCCGAGAATACAAGGATTTGAGTGACCAAATGGACTCCGTTTGATTTCTAACCTCACGTGGAAACATAATAACGTCAAATGGGCCATGTCTGACTCAACAAATAAGTTCGTTTTCTCTAAACGAATGAGGAAAACTCGTTGGTACGTTGTAGGCTCAATTGGAGGCCAATTTGGGTGAAATCCGGGAATACAAGGTTTTTAGTGACCAAATCGACTCTGTTTGATTTCTAACCTTGCGTCGTATGATAATTACGTCAAATGGGACAATTTTGACTCAACAAACAAGTTCGTTTGTGCTTAACGAAGAAGGAAAACTCGTTTGTATGTTGTAGGCTCAATTGGAAGTCAATTTGGGTTCAATCCGAGAATACAAGGATTTGAGTGACCAAATGGACTCCATTTGATTTCTAACATCTCGTGGTACCATAATAACATCAAATGGGACATGTTTGAGTCAATAAACAAGTTCGTTTGTGCTTAACGAAGAAGGAAAACTCGTTTGTACGTTGTAGGCTCAATTGAGACAAATTTTGGTGCAATCCGAGAATACAAGGATTTGAGTGACCAAATGGACTCCGTTTGATTTCTAACCTAATGTGGCACCATCATAACGTCAAATGGGACATGTTTGACTCAACAAAAAAGTTCGTTTGTGCTAAACGAAGAAGAAAAACTCGTTTGTACGTTGTAGGCTCAATTGGAGGGCAATTTGGGTGCAATCCAAGAATACAAGGATTTGAGTGACCAAATGGACTCCGTTTGATTTCTAACCTCACGTGGCACCATAATAATGTCAAATGGGACATTTTTGACTCAACAAACAAGTTCGTTTGTGCTAAACGAAGAAGGAAAACTCGTTTTTACGTTGTAGGCTCAATTGGAGGCCAATTTGGGTGCAATCCGAGAATACAAGGATTTGAGTGAACAATTGAACTCCCTTTGATTTCTAACCTCGCGTTTCACCATAATAACGTCAAACAGGACATGTTTGACTCAACAAACAAGTTCGTTTGTGCTTAACGAAGAAGGAAAGCTCGTTTGTACGTTGTAGGCTCAATTGGAGGCCAATTTTGGCGCAATTCGAGAATACAAGGATTTGAGTGACCAAATGGACTTCGTGTTATTTATAACGTCATGTGGAACCATAATAACGTCAAATGGGACATGTTTGACTCAGCAAAAATGTTCGTTTGAGCTAAACGAAGAAGAAAAACTCGTTTGTACGTTGTAGGCTCAATTGGAGGCCAATTTGGGTGCCATCCGCGAAGACAATGATTTGAGTGACCAAAGGGACTCCATTTGATTTCTAACATCCCGTGGTACCATAATAACGTCAAATGGGACATGTTTGACTCAACAAACAAGTTTTTTTGTGCTAAACGAAGAAGGAAAACTCGTTTGTATGTTGTAGGCTCAATTGGAGGCAAAGTAGGGTGCAATCCGTGAATACAAGGATTTGAGTGGCCAAATGGACTCCGTTTGATTTCTAACCTCGTGTGGCACCATAATAACGTCAAATTTGACATGTTTGAATCAACAAATAAGTTCGTTTGTTCTAAACGAATGAGGAAAACTCGTTTGTACGTTGTAGGCTCAATTGGAGGCCAATTTGGGTGCAATCCGCGAATACAAGGTTTTGAGTGACCAAATGTGCTCCGTTTCATTTCTAACCTTGTGTCATACCATAATTACGTCAAATGGGACATGTTTCATTCAACAAACAAGTTTGTTTGTGCTTAACGAAGAAGGAAAACTCGTTTGTACGTTGTAGGCTCAATTGGAGGCCAATTTGGGTGCAATCCGAGAATAAAAGGATTTGAGTGACCAAATTGACTCAGTTTGATTTCTAACCTCGTGTGGCACCATATTAACGTCAAATGGTAAATTTTAGACTCAACAAACAAGTTCGTTTGTGCTAAACCAAGAAGGAAAACTCGTTTGTATGTTGTTAGCACAATTGGAGGCCAATTTGGGTGCAATCCGAGAATACAAGGATTTGAGTGACCAAATGGACTCCGATTGATTTCTAACCTCACGTGGAAACATAATAACGTCAAATGGGCCATGTCTGACTCAACAAATAAGTTCGTTTTCTCTAAACGAATGAGGAAAACTCGTTGGTACGTTGTAGGCTCAATTGAGGCCAATTTGGGTGCAATCCGAGAATACAAGGATTTGAGTGACCAAATGGACTCCGTTTGATTTATAACCTCACGTGGCAACATAATAACGTCAAATGGGACATGTTTGACTCAACAAATAAGTTCGTTTGTTGTAAACGAATGAGGAAAACTCGTTTGTACGTTGTAGGCTCAATTGGAGGCCAATTTGGGTGCAATCCGCGAATACAAGGTTTTGAGTGACCAAATGTACTCCGTTTCATTTCTAACCTTGTGTCATACCATAATTACGTCAAATGGGACATGTTTGATTCAACAAACAAGTTTGTTTGTGCTTAACGAAGAAGGAAAACTCGTTTGTACGTTGTAGGCTCAATTGGAGGCCAATTTGGGTGCAATCCGAGAATAAAAGGATTTGAGTGACCAAATTGACTCAGTTTGATTTCTAACCTCGTGTGGCACCATATTAACGTCAAATGGAAAATTTTAGACTCAACAAACAAGTTCGTTTGTGCTAAACGAAGAAGGAAAACTCGTTTGTATGTTGTTAGCACAATTGGAGGCCAATTTGGGTGCAATCCGAGAATACAAGGATTTGAGTGACCAAATGGACTCCGTTTGATTTCTAACCTCACGTGGAAACATAATAACGTCAAATGGGCCATGTCTGACTCAACAAATAAGTTCGTTTTCTCTAAACGAATGAGGAAAACTCGTTGGTACGTTGTAGGCTCAATTGGAGGCCAATTTGGGTGAAATCCGGGAATACAAGGTTTTTAGTGACCAAATCGACTCTGTTTGATTTCTAACCTTGCGTCGTATGATAATTACGTCAAATGGGACAATTTTGACTCAACAAACAAGTTCGTTTGTGCTTAACGAAGAAGGAAAACTCGTTTGTATGTTGTAGGCTCAATTGGAAGTCAATTTGGGTTCAATCCGAGAATACAAGGATTTGAGTGACCAAATGGACTCCATTTGATTTCTAACATCTCGTGGTACCATAATAACATCAAATGGGACATGTTTGAGTCAATAAACAAGTTCGTTTGTGCTTAACGAAGAAGGAAAACTCGTTTGTACGTTGTAGGCTCAATTGAGACAAATTTTGGTGCAATCCGAGAATACAAGGATTTGAGTGACCAAATGGACTCCGTTTGATTTCTAACCTAATGTGGCACCATCATAACGTCAAATGGGACATGTTTGACTCAACAAAAAAGTTCGTTTGTGCTAAACGAAGAAGAAAAACTCGTTTGTACGTTGTAGGCTCAATTGGAGGGCAATTTGGGTGCAATCCAAGAATACAAGGATTTGAGTGACCAAATGGACTCCGTTTGATTTCTAACCTCACGTGGCACCATAATAATGTCAAATGGGACATTTTTGACTCAACAAACAAGTTCGTTTGTGCTAAACGAAGAAGGAAAACTCGTTTTTACGTTGTAGGCTCAATTGGAGGCCAATTTGGGTGCAATCCGAGAATACAAGGATTTGAGTGAACAATTGAACTCCCTTTGATTTCTAACCTCGCGTTTCACCATAATAACGTCAAACAGGACATGTTTGACTCAACAAACAAGTTCGTTTGTGCTTAACGAAGAAGGAAAGCTCGTTTGTACGTTGTAGGCTCAATTGGAGGCCAATTTTGGCGCAATTCGAGAATACAAGGATTTGAGTGACCAAATGGACTTCGTGTTATTTATAACGTCATGTGGAACCATAATAACGTCAAATGGGACATGTTTGACTCAGCAAAAATGTTCGTTTGAGCTAAACGAAGAAGAAAAACTCGTTTGTACGTTGTAGGCTCAATTGGAGGCCAATTTGGGTGCCATCCGCGAAGACAATGATTTGAGTGACCAAATGGACTCCATTTGATTTCTAACATCCCGTGGTACCATAATAACGTCAAATGGGACATGTTTGACTCAACAAACAAGTTTTTTTGTGCTAAACGAAGAAGGAAAACTCGTTTGTATGTTGTAGGCTCAATTGGAGGCAAAGTAGGGTGCAATCCGTGAATACAAGGATTTGAGTGGCCAAATGGACTCCGTTTGATTTCTAACCTCGTGTGGCACCATAATAACGTCAAATTTGACATGTTTGAATCAACAAATAAGTTCGTTTGTTCTAAACGAATGAGGAAAACTCGTTTGTACGTTGTAGGCTCAATTGGAGGCCAATTTGGGTGCAATCCGCGAATACAAGGTTTTGAGTGACCAAATGTGCTCCGTTTCATTTCTAACCTTGTGTCGTACCATAATTACGTCAAATGGGACATGTTTCATTCAACAAACAAGTTTGTTTGTGCTTAACGAAGAAGGAAAACTCGTTTGTACGTTGTAGGCTCAATTGGAGGCCAATTTGGGTGCAATCCGAGAATAAAAGGATTTGAGTGACCAAATTGACTCAGTTTGATTTCTAACCTCGTGTGGCACCATATTAACGTCAAATGGTAAATTTTAGACTCAACAAACAAGTTCGTTTGTGCTAAACCAAGAAGGAAAACTCGTTTGTATGTTGTTAGCACAATTGGAGGCCAATTTGGGTGCAATCCGAGAATACAAGGATTTGAGTGACCAAATGGACTCCGATTGATTTCTAACCTCACGTGGAAACATAATAACGTCAAATGGGCCATGTCTGACTCAACAAATAAGTTCGTTTTCTCTAAACGAATGAGGAAAACTCGTTGGTACGTTGTAGGCTCAATTGAGGCCAATTTGGGTGCAATCCGAGAATACAAGGATTTGAGTGACCAAATGGACTCCGTTTGATTTATAACCTCACGTGGCAACATAATAACGTCAAATGGGACATGTTTGACTCAACAAATAAGTTCGTTTGTTGTAAACGAATGAGGAAAACTCGTTTGTACGTTGTAGGCTCAATTGGAGGCCAATTTGGGTGCAATCCGCGAATACAAGGTTTTGAGTGACCAAATGTACTCCGTTTCATTTCTAACCTTGTGTCATACCATAATTACGTCAAATGGGACATGTTTCATTCAACAAACAAGTTTGTTTGTGCTTAACGAAGAAGGAAAACTCGTTTGTACGTTGTAGGCTCAATTGGAGGCCAATTTGGGTGCAATCCGAGAATAAAAGGATTTGAGTGACCAAATTGACTCAGTTTGATTTCTAACCTCGTGTGGCACCATATTAACGTCAAATGGAAAATTTTAGACTCAACAAACAAGTTCGTTTGTGCTAAACGAAGAAGGAAAACTCGTTTGTATGTTGTTAGCACAATTGGAGGCCAATTTGGGTGCAATCCGAGAATACAAGGATTTGAGTGACCAAATGGACTCCGTTTGATTTCTAACCTCACGTGGAAACATAATAACGTCAAATGGGCCATGTCTGACTCAACAAATAAGTTCGTTTTCTCTAAACGAATGAGGAAAACTCGTTGGTACGTTGTAGGCTCAATTGGAGGCCAATTTGGGTGAAATCCGGGAATACAAGGTTTTTAGTGACCAAATCGACTCTGTTTGATTTCTAACCTTGCGTCGTATGATAATTACGTCAAATGGGACAATTTTGACTCAACAAACAAGTTCGTTTGTGCTTAACGAAGAAGGAAAACTCGTTTGTATGTTGTAGGCTCAATTGGAAGTCAATTTGGGTTCAATCCGAGAATACAAGGATTTGAGTGACCAAATGGACTCCATTTGATTTCTAACATCTCGTGGTACCATAATAACATCAAATGGGACATGTTTGAGTCAATAAACAAGTTCGTTTGTGCTTAACGAAGAAGGAAAACTCGTTTGTACGTTGTAGGCTCAATTGAGACAAATTTTGGTGCAATCCGAGAATACAAGGATTTGAGTGACCAAATGGACTCCGTTTGATTTCTAACCTAATGTGGCACCATCATAACGTCAAATGGGACATGTTTGACTCAACAAAAAAGTTCGTTTGTGCTAAACGAAGAAGAAAAACTCGTTTGTACGTTGTAGGCTCAATTGGAGGGCAATTTGGGTGCAATCCAAGAATACAAGGATTTGAGTGACCAAATGGACTCCGTTTGATTTCTAACCTCACGTGGCACCATAATAATGTCAAATGGGACATTTTTGACTCAACAAACAAGTTCGTTTGTGCTAAACGAAGAAGGAAAACTCGTTTTTACGTTGTAGGCTCAATTGGAGGCCATTTTGGGTGCAATCCGAGAATACAAGGATTTGAGTGAACAATTGAACTCCCTTTGATTTCTAACCTCGCGTTTCACCATAATAACGTCAAACAGGACATGTTTGACTCAACAAACAAGTTCGTTTGTGCTTAACGAAGAAGGAAAGCTCGTTTGTACGTTGTAGGCTCAATTGGAGGCCAATTTTGGCGCAATTCGAGAATACAAGGATTTGAGTGACCAAATGGACTTCGTGTTATTTATAACGTCATGTGGAACCATAATAACGTCAAATGGGACATGTTTGACTCAGCAAAAATGTTCGTTTGAGCTAAACGAAGAAGAAAAACTCGTTTGTACGTTGTAGGCTCAATTGGAGGCCAATTTGGGTGCCATCCGCGAAGACAATGATTTGAGTGACCAAATGGACTCCATTTGATTTCTAACATCCCGTGGTACCATAATAACGTCAAATGGGACATGTTTGACTCAACAAACAAGTTTTTTTGTGCTAAACGAAGAAGGAAAACTCGTTTGTATGTTGTAGGCTCAATTGGAGGCAAAGTAGGGTGCAATCCGTGAATACAAGGATTTGAGTGGCCAAATGGACTCCGTTTGATTTCTAACCTCGTGTGGCACCATAATAACGTCAAATTTGACATGTTTGAATCAACAAATAAGTTCGTTTGTTCTAAACGAATGAGGAAAACTCGTTTGTACGTTGTAGGCTCAATTGGAGGCCAATTTGGGTGCAATCCGCGAATACAAGGTTTTGAGTGACCAAATGTGCTCCGTTTCATTTCTAACCTTGTGTCGTACCATAATTACGTCAAATGGGACATGTTTCATTCAACAAACAAGTTTGTTTGTGCTTAACGAAGAAGGAAAACTCGTTTGTACGTTGTAGGCTCAATTGGAGGCCAATTTGGGTGCAATCCGAGAATAAAAGGATTTGAGTGACCAAATTGACTCAGTTTGATTTCTAACCTCGTGTGGCACCATATTAACGTCAAATGGTAAATTTTAGACTCAACAAACAAGTTCGTTTGTGCTAAACGAAGAAGGAAAACTCGTTTGTATGTTGTTAGCACAATTGGAGGCCAATTTGGGTGCAATCCGAGAATACAAGGATTTGAGTGACCAAATGGACTCCGTTTGATTTCTAACCTCACGTGGAAACATAATAACGTCAAATGGGCCATGTCTGACTCAACAAATAAGTTCGTTTTCTCTAAACGAATGAGGAAAACTCGTTGGTACGTTGTAGGCTCAATTGAGGCCAATTTGGGTGCAATCCGAGAATACAAGGATTTGAGTGACCAAATGGACTCCGTTTGATTTATAACCTCGCGTGGCAACATAATAACGTCAAATGGGACATGTTTGACTCAACAAATAAGTTCGTTTGTTGTAAACGAATGAGGAAAACTCGTTTGTACGTTGTAGGCTCAATTGGAGGCCAATTTGGGTGCAATCCGCGAATACAAGGTTTTGAGTGACCAAATGTACTCCGTTTCATTTCTAACCTTGTGTCGTACCATAATTACGTCAAATGGGACATGTTTGATTCAACAAACAAGTTTTTTTGTCCTTAACGAAGAAGGAAAACTCGTTTGTACGTTGTAGGCTCAATTGGAGGCCAATTTGGGTGCAATCCGAGAATAAAAGGAATTGAGTGACCAAATTGACTCAGTTTCATTTCTAACCTCGTGTGGCACCATATTAACGTCAAATTGAAAATTTTAGACTCAACAAACAAATTCGTTTGTGCTAAACGAAGAAGGAAAACTCGTTTGTATGTTGTTTGCACAATTGCAGGCCAATTTGGGTGCAATCCGAGAATACAAGGATTTGAGTGACCAAATGGACTCCGTTTGATTTCTAATCTCACGTGGAAACATAATAACGTCAAATGGGCCATGTCTGACTCAACAAATAAGTTCGTTTTCTCTAAACGAATGAGGAAAACTCGTTGGTACGTTGTAGGCTCAATTGGAGGCCAATTTGGGTGCAATCCGGGAATACAAGGTTTTGAGTGACCAAATCGACTCTGTTTGATTTCTAACCTTGCGTCGTATGATAATTACGTCAAATGGGACAATTTTGACTCAACAAACAAGTTCGTTTGTGCTTAACGAAGAAGGAAAACTCAGTTTGTACGTTGTAGGCTCAATTGGAGGTAAATTTGGGTGCAATCCGAGAATACAAGGATTTGAGTGACCAAATGGACTCCATTTGATTTCTAACATCTCGTGGTACCATAATAACATCAAATGGGACATGTTTGAGTCAATAAACAAGTTCGTTTGTGCTTAAGGAAGAAGGAAAACTAGTTTGTACGTTGTAGGCTCAATTGAGGCAAATTTTTGTGCAATCCGAGAATACAAGGATTTGAGTGACCAAATGGACTCCGTTTGATTTCTAACCTCATGTGGCACCATCATAACGTCAAATGGGACATGTTTGACTCAACAAAAAAGTTCGTTTGTGCTAAACGAAGAAGGAAAACTCGTTTTTACGTTGTAGGCTCAATTGGAGGGCAATTTGGGTGCAATCCGAGAATACAAGGATTTGAGTGAACAATTGAACTCCGTTTGATTTCTAACCTCGCGTTTCACCATAATAACGTCAAATAGGACATGTTTGACTCAACAAACAAGTTCGTTTGTGCTTAACGAAGAAGGAAAGCTAGTTTGTACGTTGTAGGCTCAATTGGAGGCCAATTTTGGCGCAATCCGAGAATACAAAGATTTGAGTGACCAAATGGACTTCGTGTTATTTCTAACCTCATGTGGAACCATAATAACGTCAAATGGGACATGTTTGACTGAACAAACAAGTTCGTTTGTGCTTAACGAAGAAGGAAAGCTCGTTTGTACGTTGTAGGCTCAATTGGAGGCCAATTTTGGCGCAATTCGAGAATACAAGGATTTGAGTGACCAAATGGACTTCGTGTTATTTCTAACGTCATGTGGAACCATAATAACGTCAAATGGGACATGTTTGACTCAGCAAAAATGTTCGTTTGAGCTAAACGAAGAAGAAAAACTCGTTTGTACGTTGTAGGCTCAATTGGAGGCCAATTTGGGTGCCATCCGCGAAGACAATGATTTGAGTGACCAAATAGACTCCATTTGATTTCTAACATCCCGTGGTACCATAATAACGTCAAATGGGACATGTTTGACTCAACAAACAATTTTGTTTGTGCTAAACGAAGAAGGAAAACTCGTTTGTATGTTGTAGGCTCAATTGGAGGCAAAGTAGGGTGCAATCCGTGAATACAAGGATTTGAGTGGCAAAATGGACTCCGTTTGATTTCTAACCTCGTGTGGCACCATAATAACGTCAAATTTGACATGTTTGACTCAACAAATAAGTTCGTTTGTTCTAAACGAATGAGGAAAACTCGTTTGTACGTTGTAGGCTCAATTGGAGGCCAATTTGGGTGCAATCCGCGAATACAAGGTTTTGAGTGACCAAATGTGCTCCGTTTCATTTCTAACCTTGTGTCGTACCATAATTACGTCAAATGGGACATGTTTCATTCAACAAACAAGTTTGTTTGTGCTTAACGAAGAAGGAAAACTCGTTTGTACGTTGTAGGCTCAATTGGAGGCCAATTTGGGTGCAATCCGAGAATAAAAGGATTTGAGTGACCAAATTGACTCAGTTTGATTTCTAACCTCGTGTGGCACCATATTAACGTCAAATGGTAAATTTTAGACTCAACAAACAAGTTCGTTTGTGCTAAACGAAGAAGGAAAACTCGTTTGTATGTTGTTAGCACAATTGTAGGCCAATTTGGGTGCAATCCGAGAATACAAGGATTTGAGTGACCAAATGGACTCCATTTGATTTCTAACCTCACGTGGAAACATAATAACGTCAAATGGGCCATGTCTGACTCAACAAATAAGTTCGTTTTCTCTAAACGAATGAGGAAAACTCGTTGGTACGTTGTAGGCTCAATTGAGGCCAATTTGGGTGCAATCCGAGAATACAAGGATTTGAGTGACCAAATGGACTCCGTTTGATTTATAACCTTGCGTCGTATGATAATTACGTCAAATGGGACAATTTTGACTCAACAAACAAGTTCGTTTGTGCTTAACGAAGAAGGAAAACTCGTTTGTACGTTGTAGGCTCAATTGGAGGTAAATTTGGGTGCAATCCGAGAATACAAGGATTTGAGTGACCAAATGGACTCCATTTGATTTCTAACATCTCGTGGTACCATAATAACATCAAATGGGACATGTTTGAGTCAATAAACAAGTTCGTTTGTGCTTAACGAAGAAGGAAAACTCGTTTGTACGTTGTAGGCTCAATTGAGGCAAATTTTGGTGCAATCCGAGAATACAAGGATTTGAGTGACCAAATGGACTCCGTTTGATTTCTAACCTCATGTGGCACCATCATAACGTCAAATGGGACATGTTTGACTCAACAAAAAAGTTCGTTTGGGCTAAACAAAGAAGGAAAACTCGTTTTTACGTTGTAGGCTCAATTGGAGGCCAATTTGGGGGCAATCCGAGAATACAAGGATTTGAGTGAACAATTGAACTCCGTTTGATTTCTAACCTCGCGTTTCACCATAATAACGTCAAATAGGACATGTTTGACTCAACAAACAAGTTCGTTTGTGCTTAACGAAGAAGGAAAGCTAGTTTGTACGTTGTAGGCTCAATTGGAGGCCAATTTTGGCGCAATCCGAGAATACAAGGATTTGAGTGACCAAATGGACTTCGTGTTATTTCTAACCTCATGTGGAACCATAATAACGTCAAATGGGACATGTTTGACTCAACAAAAAAGTTCGTTTGAGCTAAACGAAGAAGAAAAACTCGTTTGTACGTTGTAGGCTCAATTGGAGGCCAATTTGGGTGCCATCCGCGAAGACAATGATTTGAGTGACCAAATGGACTCCATTTGATTTCTAACATCCCCTGGTACCATAATAACGTCAAATGGGACATGTTTGACTCAACAAACAAGTTTGTTTGTGCTAAACGAAGAAGGAAAACTCGTTTGTATGTTGTAGGCTCAATTGGAGGCAAAGTAGGGTGCAATCCGTGAATACAAGGATTTGAGTGGCCAAATGGACTCCGTTTGATTTCTAACCTCGCGTGGCACCATAATAACGTCAAATTTGACATGTTTGACTCAAAAAATAAGTTCGTTTGTTCTAAACGAATGAGGAAAACTCGTTTGTACGTTGTAGGCTCAATTGGAGGCCAATTTGGGTGCAATCCGCGAATACAAGGTTTTGAGTGACCAAATGTACTCCGTTTCATTTCTAACCTTGTGTCGTACCATAATTACGTCAAATGGGACATGTTTCATTCAACAAACAAGTTTGTTTGTGCTTAACGAAGAAGGAAAACTCGTTTGTACGTTGTAGGCTCAATTGGAGGCCAATTTGGGTGCAATCCGAGAATAAAAGGATTTGAGTGACCAAATTGACTCAGTTTGATTTCTAACCTCGTGTGGCACCATATTAACGTCAAAGGGAAAATTTTAGACTCATCAAACAAGTTCGTTTGTGCTAAACGAAGAAGGAAAACTCGTTTGTATGTTGTTAGCACAATTGGAGGCCAATTTGGGTGCAATCCGAGAATACAAGGTTTTGAGTGACCAAATCGACTCCGTTTGATTTCTAACCTTGCGTCTTATGATAATTACGTCAAATGGGACATGTTTGACTCAACAAACAAGTTCGTTTGTGCTTAACGAAGAAGGAAAACTCGTTTGTACGTTGTAGGCTCAATTGGAGGTCAATTTGGGTGCAATCCGAGAATACAAGGATTTGAGTGACCAAATGGAATCCATTTGATTTCTAACATCTCGTGGTACCATAATAACATCAAATGGGACATGTTTGAGTCAATAAACAAGTTCGTTTGTGCTTAACGTAGAAGGAAAACTCGTTTGTACGTTGTAGGCTCAATTGAGGCAAATTTGGGTGCAATCCGAGAATACAAGGATTTGAGTGACCAAATGGACTCCGTTTGATTTCTAACCTCATGTGGCACCATCATAACGTCAAATGGGACATGTTTGACTCAACAAAAAAGTTCGTTTGTGCTAAACGAAGAAGAAAAACTCGTTTGTACGTTGTAGGCTCAATTGGAGGGAAATTTGGGTGCAATCCGAGAATACAAGGATTTGAGTGACCAAATGGACTCCGTTTGATTTCTAACCTCCCGTGGCACCATAATAATGTCAAATGGGACATTTTTGACTCAACAAACAAGTTCGTTTGTGCTAAACGAAGAAGGAAAACTCATTTCTACGTTGTAGGCTCAATTGGAGGCCAATTTGGGTGCAAGCCGAGAATACAAGGATTCGAGTGAACAATTGAACTCCGTTTGATTTCTAACCTCGTGTGGAACCACAATAATGTCAAATGGGACATTTTTGACTCAACAAACAAGTTCGTTTGTGCTAAACGAAGAAGGAAAACTCGTTTCTACGTTGTAGGCTCAATTGGAGGCCAATTTGGGTGCAATCCGAGAATACAAGGATTTTAGTGACCAAATGGACTCCGTTTGATTTCTAACCTTGCGTCGTACCATAATAACATCAAATGGGACATGTTTGAATCAACAAAAAAGTTCGTTCGTGCTTAACGAAGAAGGAAAACTCGTTTGTACGTTGTAGGCTCAATTTAGTTAAATTTGGGTGCAATCTGAGAACAGATGGATTTGAGTGACCAAATGGATTCCATTTGATTTCTAACCTCACGTGGTGCCATAATAACATCAAATGGGAATGTTTGACTCAACAAAAAAGTTCAGTTGAGCTTAACGAAGAAGGAAAACTCGTTTGTACGTTGTAGGCTCAATTGGATGCCAATTTGGGTGCAATCCGCGAATGCAAGGATTTGCGTGACAAAATTGACTCCGTTTGATTTCTAACCACGCATGGCACCATAATAACGTCAAATGAAACATGTTTGACTCAACAAACAAGTTTGGTTTAGCTTAACGAAGAAGGAAAACTCGTTTGTACGTTGTAGGTTCAATTGGATGCCAATTTGGGTGCAATCCGCGAATACTAGGATTTGAGTGACCAAATTGACTCCGTATGATTTCTAACCACACGTGGAACCATAATAACATCAAATGGAACATGTTTGACTCAACAAACAAGTTTGGTTGAGCTTAACGAAGAAGGAAAACTCATTTGTACGTTGTAGGCTCAATTGGAGGCCAATTTGGGTGCAATCCGAGAATACAAGGATTTGTGTGACCAAATGGACTCCGTTTGATTTCTAACCTTGCGTGGCACCATAATAATGTCAAATGGGACATTTTTGACTCAACAAACAAGTTCGTTTGTGCTAAACGAAGAAGGAAAACTCGTTTGTACGTTGTAGGCTCAATTGGAGGCCAATTTGGGTGCCATCCGCGAAGACAATGATTTGAGTGACCAAATGGACTCCATTTGATTTCTAACATCCCGTGGTACCATAATAACGTCAAATGGGACATGTTTGACTCAACAAACAAGTTTCTTTGTGCTAAACGAAGAAGGAAAACTCGTTTGTATGTTGTAGGCTCAATTGGAGGCAAAGTTGGGTGCAATCCGTGAATACAAGGATTTGAGTGGCCAAATGGACTCCGTTTGATTTCTAACCTCGTGTGGCACCATAATAACGTCAAATGGGACATGTTTGACTCAACAAAAAGGTTCGGTTGTGCTTAACGAAGAAGGAAAACTCGTTTGTACGTTGTAGGCTCAATTGGAGGCCAATTTGGGTGCAATCCGAGAATACAAGGATTTGATTGACCAAATGGACTCCGCTTGGTTTCTAACTCGCGTGGCACCATAATAACATCAAATGGGACATGTTTGACTCAACAAAAAAGTTTGGTTGTGCTTAACGAAGAAGAAAAACTCGTTTGTACGTTGTAGGCTCAATTGAGGCCAATTTGGGTGCAATCCGAGAATACAAGGATTTGAGTGACCAAATGGACTCCGTTTGATTTCAATCCTCGCGTGGCACCATAATAACGTCAAATATGACATGTTTGACTCAACAAACAAGTTCGTTTGTGCTTAACGAAGAAGGAAAGCTCGTTTGTACGTTGTAGGCTCAATTGGAGGCCAATTTTGGCGCAATCCGAGAATACAAGGATTTGAGTGACCAAATGGACTTCTTGTTATTTCTAACCTCATGTGGAACCATAATAACATCAAATGGGACATGTTTGACTCAACAAAAAAGTTCGTTTGTGCTAAACGAAGAAGAAAAACTCGTTTGTACGTTCTAGGCTCAATTGGAGGGAAATTTGGGTGCAATCCGAGAATACAAGGATTTGAGTGACCAAATGGACTCCGTTTGATTTCTAACCTCCCGTGGCACCATAATAATGTCAAATGGGACATTTTTGACTCAACAAACAAGTTCGTTTGTGCTAAACGAAGAAGGAAAACTCGTTTTTACGTTGTAGGCTCAATTGGAGGCCAATTTGGGTGCAATCCGAGAATACAAGGATTCGAGTGAACAATTGAACTCCGTTTGATTTCTAACCTCGTGTGGCACCATAATAATGTCAAATGGGACATTTTTGACTCAACAAACAAGTTCGTTTGTGCTAAACGAAGAAGGAAAACTCGTTTCTACGTTGTAGGCTCAATTCGAGGCCAATTTGGGTGCAATCCGAGAATACAAGGATTTGAGTGACCAAATGGACTCCGTTTGATTTCTAACCTCGCGTTTCACCATAATAAAGTCAAATTTGACATGTTTGACTCAACAAAAAAGTTCGTTTGTGCTAAACGAAGAAGGAAAACTCGTTTGTACTTTGTAGGCTCAATTGAGGCCAATTTGGGTGCAATCCGAGAATACAAGGATTTGAGTGACTAAATGGACTCCGTTTGATTTCTAACCTTGCGTGGCAACATAATAACATCAAATGGGACATGTTTGACTCAACAAATAAGTTCGTTTGTTCTAAATGAATGAGGAAAACTCGTTTGTACGTTGTAGGCTCAATTGGAGGCCAATTTGGGTGCAATCCGCGAATACAAGGTTTTGAGTGACCAAATGTACTCCGTTGCATTTCTAACCTTGTGTCGTACCATAATTACGTCAAATGGGACATGTTGGGTTCAACAAATAAGTTTGTTTGTGCTTAACGAAGAAGGAAAACTCGTTTGTACGTTGTAGGCTCAATTGGAGGCCAATTTGGGTGCAATCCGAGAATAAAAGGATTTGAGTGACCAAATTGACTCCGTTAGATTTCTAACCTCGTGTGGCACCATAATTACGTCAAATGGAAAATTTTAGACTCAACAAACAAGTTCGTTTGTGCAATACGAAGAATGAAAACTCGTTTGTATGTTGTTGGCACAATTGGAGGCCAATTTGGGTGCGATCCGAGAATACAAGGATTTGAGTGACCAAATGGAATCCGTTTGATTTCTAACCTCAGGTGAAAACATAATAACGTCAAATGGGCCATGTCTGACTCAACAAATAAGTTCGTTTTCTCTAATCGAATGAGGAAAACTCGTTGTTACGTTGTAGGCTCAATTGGAGGCCAATTTGGGTGCAATCCGGGAATACAAGGTTTTGAGTGACCAAATGGACTCCGTTTGATTTCTAACATTGCGTCGTACCATAATAACATCAAATGGGACATGTTTGAATCAACAAAAAAGTTCGTTCGTGCTTAACGAAGAAGGAAAACTCGTTTGTACGTTGTAGGCTCAATTTAGTTAAATTTGGGTGCAATCTGAGAACAGATGGATTTGAGTAACAAAATGGATTCCGTTTGATTTCTAACCTCATGTGGTGCCATAATAACATCAAATGGGAATGTTTGACTCAACAAAAAAGTTCAGTTGAGCTTAACGAAGAAGGAAAACTCGTTTGTACGTTGTAGGCTCAATTGGATGCCAATTTGGGTGCAATCCGCGAATGGAAGGATTTGAGTGACAAAATTGACTCCGTTTGATTTCTAACCACGCATGGCACCATAATAACGTCAAATGAAACATGTTTGACTCAACAAACAAGTTTGGTTTAGCTTAACGAAGAAGGAAAACTCGTTTGTACGTTGTAGGTTCAATTGGATGCCAATTTGGGTGCAATCCGCGAATACTAGGATTTGAGTGACCAAATTGACTCCGTATGATTTCTAACCACACGTGGAACCATAATAACATCAAATGGAACATGTTTGACTCAACAAACAAGTTTGGTTGAGCTTAACGAAGAAGGAAAACTCATTTTTACGTTGTAGGCTCAATTGGAGGCCAATTTGGGTGCAATCCGAGAATACAAGGATTTGTGTGACCAAATGGACTCCGTTTGATTTCTAACCTTGCGTGGCACCATAATAATGTCAAATGGGACATTTTTGACTCAACAAACAAGTTCGTTTGTGCTAAACGAAGAAGGAAAACTCGTTTGTACGTTGTAGGCTCAATTGGAGGCCAATTTGGGTGCCATCCGCGAAGACAATGATTTGAGTGACCAAATGGACTCCATTTGATTTCTAACATCCCGTGGTACCATAATAACGTCAAATGGGACATGTTTGACTCAACAAACAAGTTTCTTTGTGCTAAACGAAGAAGGAAAACTCGTTTGTATGTTGTAGGCTCAATTGGAGGCAAAGTTGGGTGCAATCCGTGAATACAAGGATTTGAGTGGCCAAATGGACTCCGTATGATTTCTAACCTCGCGTGGCACCATAATAACGTCAAATGGGACATGTTTGACTCAACAAAAAGGTTCGGTTGTGCTTAACGAAGAAGGAAAACTCGTTTGTACGTTGTAGGCTCAATTGAGGCCAATTTGGGTGCAATCCGAGAATACAAGGATTTGAGTGACCAAATGGACTCCGTTTGATTTCAATCCTCGCGTGGCACCATAATAACGTCAAATAGGACATGTTTGACTCAACAAACAAGTTCATTTGTGCTTAACGAAGAAGGAAAGCTCGTTTGTACGTTGTAGGCTCAATTGGAGGCCAATTTTGGCGCAATCCGAGAATACAAGGATTTGAGTGACCAAATGGACTTCGTGTTATTTCTAACCTCATGTGGAACCATAATAACGTCAAATGGGACATGTTTTACTCAACAAACAAGTTCGTTTGTGCTAAACGAAGAAGGAAAACTCGTTTTTACGTTGTAGGCTCAATTGGAGGCCAATTTGGGTGCAATCCGAGAATACAAGGATTCGAGTGAACAATTGAACTCCGTTTGATTTATAACCTCGTGTGGCACCATAATAATGTCAAATGGGACATTTTTGACTCAACAAACAAGTTCGTTTGTGCTAAACGAAGAAGGAAAACTCGTTTCTACGTTGTAGGCTCAATTCGAGGCCAATTTGGGTGCAATCCGAGAATACAAGGATTTGAGTGACCAAATGGACTCCGTTTGATTTCTAACCTCGCGTTTCACCATAATAAAGTCAAATTTGACATGTTTGACTCAACAAAAAAGTTCGTTTGTGCTAAACGAAGAAGGAAAACTCGTTTGTACTTTGTAGGCTCAATTGAGGCCAATTTGGGTGCAATCCGAGAATACAAGGATTTGAGTGACTAAATGGACTCCGTTTGATTTCTAACCTCGCGTGGCAACATAATAAAATCAAATGGGACATGTTTGACTCAACAAATAAGTTCGTTTGTTCTAAATGAATGAGGAAAACTCGTTTGTACGTTGTAGGCTCAATTGGAGGCCAATTTGGGTGCAATCCGCGAATACAAGGTTTTGAGTGACCAAATGTACTCCGTTTCATTTCTAACCTTGTGTCGTACCATAATTACGTCAAATGGGACATGTTTGGTTCAACAAATAAGTTTGTTTGTGCTTAACGAAGAAGGAAAACTCGTTTGTACGTTGTAGGCTCAATTGGAGGCCAATTTGGGTGCAATCCGAGAATAAAAGGATTTGAGTGACCAAATTGACTCCGTTAGATTTCTAACCTCGTGTGGCACCATAATTACGTCAAATGGAAAATTTTAGACTCAACAAACAAGTTCGTTTGTGCAATACGAAGAATGAAAACTCGTTTGTATGTGGTTGGCACAATTGGAGGCCAATTTGGGTGCGATCCGAGAATACAAGGATTTGAGTGACCAAATGGAATCCGTTTGATTTCTAACCTCAGGTGAAAACATAATAACGTCAAATGGGCCATGTCTGACTCAACAAATAAGTTCGTTTTCTCTAATCGAATGAGGAAAACTCGTTGTTACGTTGTAGGCTCAATTGGAGGCCAATTTGGGTGCAATCCGGGAATACAAGGTTTTGAGTGACCAAATGGACTCCGTTTGATTTCTAACCTTGCGTCGTATGATAATTACGTCAAATGGGACATGTTTGATTCAACAAACAAGTTCGTTTGTGCTTAACGAAGAAGGAAAACTCGTTTGTACGTTGTAGGCTCAATTGGAGGTCAATTTGGGTGCAATCCGAGAATACAAGGATTTGAGTGACCAAATGGACTCCATTTGATTTCTAACATCTCGTGGTACCATAATAACATCAAATGGGACATGTTTGAGTCAATAAACAAGTTCGTTTGTGCTTAACGAAGAAGGAAAACTCGTTTGTACGTTGTAGGCTCAATTGAGGCAAATTTGGGTGCAATCCGAGAATACAAGGATTTGAGTGACCAAATGGACTCCGTTTGATTTCTAACCTCGTGTGGCACCATCATAACATCAAATGAAACATGTTTGACTCAACAAAAAAGTTCGTTTGTGCTAAACGAAGAAAAAAAACTCATTTGTACGTTGTAGGCTCAATTGGAGAGTAATTTGGGTGCAATCCGAGAATACAAGGATTTGAGTGACCAAATGGACTCCGTTTGATTTCTAACCTCGCGTGGCACCATAATAATGTCAAATGGGACATTTTTTACTCAACAAATAAGTTCGTTTGTGCTAAACGAAGAAGGAAAACTCGTTTTTACGTTGTAGGATCAATTGGAGGCCAATTTGGGTGCAATCCGAGAATATAAGGATTTGAGTGACCAAATGGACTCCGTTTGATTTCTAACCTCGCGTTTCACCATAATAACATCAAATAGGACATGTTTGACTCAACAAACAAGTTCGTTTGTGCTAAACGAAGAAGGAAAGCTCGTTTCTACGTTGTAGGCTCAATTGGAGGCCAATTTGGGTGCAATCCGAGAATACAAGGATTTGAGTGACCAAATGGACTCCGTTTGATTTCTAACCTTGCGTCGTACCATAATAACATCAAATGGGACATGTTTGAATCAACAAAAAAGTCCGTTCGTGCTTAACGAAGAAGGAAAACTCGTTTGTACGTTGTAGGCTCAATTTAGTTAAATTTGGGTGCAATCTGAGAACAGATGGATTTGAGTGACAAAATAGATTCCGTTTGATTTCTAACCTCATGTGGTGCCATAATAACATCAAATGGGAATGTTTGACTCAACAAAAAAGTTCAGTTGAGCTTAACGAAGAAGGAAAACTCGTTTGTACGTTGTAGGCTCAATTGGATGCCAATTTGGGTGCAATCCGCGAATGCAAGGATTTGAGTGACAAAATTGACTCCGTTTGATTTCTAACCACGCATGGCACCATAATAACGTCAAATGAAACATGTTTGACTCAACAAACAAGTTTGGTTTAGCTTAACGAAGAAGGAAAACTCGTTTGTACGTTGTAGGTTCAATTGGATGCCAATTTGGGTGCAATCCGCGAATACTAGGATTTGAGTGACCAAATTGACTCCGTATGATTTCTAACCACACGTGGAACCATAATAACATCAAATGGAACATGTTTGACTCAACAAACAAGTTTGGTTGAGCTTAACGAAGAAGGAAAACTCATTTTTACGTTGTAGGCTCAATTGGAGGCCAATTTGGGTGCAATCCGAGAATACAAGGATTTGTGTGACCAAATGGACTCCGTTTGATTTCTAACCTTGCGTGGCACCATAATAATGTCAAATGGGACATTTTTGACTCAACAAACAAGTTCGTTTGTGCTAAACGAAGAAGGAAAACTCGTCTGTACGTTGTAGGCTCAATTGGAGGCCAATTTGGGTGCCATCCGCGAAGACAATGATTTGAGTGACCAAATGGACTCCATTTGATTTCTAACATCCCGTGGTACCATAATAACGTCAAATGGGACATGTTTGACTCAACAAACAAGTTTCTTTGTGCTAAACGAAGAAGGAAAACTCGTTTGTATGTTGTAGGCTCAATTGGAGGCAAAGTTGGGTGCAATCCGTGAATACAAGGATTTGAGTGGCCAAATGGACTCCGTATGATTTCTAACCTCGCGTGGCACCATAATAACGTCAAATGGGACATGTTTGACTCAACAAAAAGGTTCGGTTGTGCTTAACGAAGAAGGAAAACTCGTTTGTACGTTGTAGGCTCAATTGAGGCCAATTTGGGTGCAATCCGAGAATACAAGGATTTGAGTTACCAAATGGACTCCGTTTGATTTCAATCCTCGCGTGGCACCATAATAACGTCAAATAGGACATGTTTGACTCAACAAACAAGTTCATTTGTGCTTAACGAAGAAGGAAAGCTCGTTTGTACGTTGTAGGCTCAATTGGAGGCCAATTTTGGCGCAATCCGAGAATACAAGGATTTGAGTGACCAAATGGACTTCGTGTTATTTCTAACCTCATGTGGAACCATAATAACGTCAAATGGGACATGTTTTACTCAACAAACAAGTTCGTTTGTGCTAAACGAAGAAGTAAAACTCGTTTTTACGTTGTAGGCTCAATTGGAGGCCAATTTGGGTGCAATCCGAGAATACAAGGATTCGAGTGAACAATTGAACTCCGTTTGATTTATAACCTCGTGTGGCACCATAATAATGTCAAATGGGACATTTTTGACTCAACAAACAAGTTCGTTTGTGCTAAACGAAGAAGGAAAACTCGTTTCTACGTTGTAGGCTCAATTCGAGGCCAATTTGGGTGCAATCCGAGAATACAAGGATTTGAGTGACCAAATGGACTCCGTTTGATTTCTAACCTCGCGTTTCACCATAATAAAGTCAAATTTGACATGTTTGACTCAACAAAAAAGTTCGTTTGTGCTAAACGAAGAAGGAAAACTCGTTTGTACTTTGTAGGCTCAATTGAGGCCAATTTGGGTGCAATCCGAGAATACAAGGATTTGAGTGACTAAATGGACTCCGTTTGATTTCTAACCTCGCGTGGCAACATAATAAAATCAAATGGGACATGTTTGACTCAACAAATAAGTTCGTTTGTTCTAAATGAATGAGGAAAACTCGTTTGTACGTTGTAGGCTCAATTGGAGGCCAATTTGGGTGCAATCCGCGAATACAAGGTTTTGAGTGACCAAATGTACTCCGTTTCATTTCTAACCTTGTGTCGTACCATAATTACGTCAAATGGGACATGTTTGGTTCAACAAATAAGTTTGTTTGTGCTTAACGAAGAAGGAAAACTCGTTTGTACGTTGTAGGCTCAATTGGAGGCCAATTTGGGTGCAATCCGAGAATAAAAGGATTTGAGTGACCAAATTGACTCCGTTAGATTTCTAACCTCGTGTGGCACCATAATTACGTCAAATGGAAAATTTTAGACTCAACAAACAAGTTCGTTTGTGCAATACGAAGAATGAAAACTCGTTTGTATGTGGTTGGCACAATTGGAGGCCAATTTGGGTGCGATCCGAGAATACAAGGATTTGAGTGACCAAATGGAATCCGTTTGATTTCTAACCTCAGGTGAAAACATAATAACGTCAAATGGGCCATGTCTGACTCAACAAATAAGTTCGTTTTCTCTAATCGAATGAGGAAAACTCGTTGTTACGTTGTAGGCTCAATTGGAGGCCAATTTGGGTGCAATCCGGGAATACAAGGTTTTGAGTGACCAAATGGACTCCGTTTGATTTCTAACCTTGCGTCGTATGATAATTACGTCAAATGGGACATGTTTGATTCAACAAACAAGTTCGTTTGTGCTTAACGAAGAAGGAAAACTCGTTTGTACGTTGTAGGCTCAATTGGAGGTCAATTTGGGTGCAATCCGAGAATACAAGGATTTGAGTGACCAAATGGACTCCATTTGATTTCTAACATCTCGTGGTACCATAATAACATCAAATGGGACATGTTTGAGTCAATAAACAAGTTCGTTTGTGCTTAACGAAGAAGGAAAACTCGTTTGTACGTTGTAGGCTCAATTGAGGCAAATTTGGGTGCAATCCGAGAATACAAGGATTTGAGTGACCAAATGGACTCCGTTTGATTTCTAACCTCGTGTGGCACCATCATAACATCAAATGAAACATGTTTGACTCAACAAAAAAGTTCGTTTGTGCTAAACGAAGAAAAAAAACTCATTTGTACGTTGTAGGCTCAATTGGAGAGTAATTTGGGTGCAATCCGAGAATACAAGGATTTGAGTGACCAAATGGACTCCGTTTGATTTCTAACCTCGCGTGGCACCATAATAATGTCAAATGGGACATTTTTTACTCAACAAACAAGTTCGTTTGTGCTAAACGAAGAAGGAAAACTCGTTTTTACGTTGTAGGATCAATTGGAGGCCAATTTGGGTGCAATCCGAGAATATAAGGATTTGAGTGACCAAATGGACTCCGTTTGATTTCTAACCTCGCGTTTCACCATAATAACATCAAATAGGACATGTTTGACTCAACAAACAAGTTCGTTTGTGCTAAACGAAGAAGGAAAGCTCGTTTCTACGTTGTAGGCTCAATTGGAGGCCAATTTGGGTGCAATCCGAGAATACAAGGATTTGAGTGACCAAATGGACTCCGTTTGATTTCTAACCTTGCGTCGTACCATAATAACATCAAATGGGACATGTTTGAATCAACAAAAAAGTTCGTTCGTGCTTAACGAAGAAGGAAAACTTGTTTGTACGTTATAGGCTCAATTTAGTTAAATTTGGGTGCAATCTGAGAACAGATGGATTTGAGTGACAAAATAGATTCCGTTTGATTTCTAACCTCATGTGGTGCCATAATAACATCAAATGGGAATGTTTGACTCAACAAAAAAGTTCAGTTGAGCTTAACGAAGAAGGAAAACTCGTTTGTACGTTGTAGGCTCAATTGGATGCCAATTTGGGTGCAATCCGCGAATGCAAGGATTTGAGTGACAAAATTGACTCCGTTTGATTTCTAACCACGCATGGCACCATAATAACCTCAAATGAAACATGTTTGACTCAACAAACAAGTTTGGTTTAGCTTAACGAAGAAGGAAAACTCGTTTGTACGTTGTAGGTTCAATTGGATGCCAATTTGGGTGCAATCCGCGAATACTAGGATTTGAGTGACCAAATTGACTCCGTATGATTTCTAACCACACGTGGAACCATAATAACATCAAATGGAACATGTTTGACTCAACAAACAAGTTTGGTTGAGCTTAACGAAGAAGGAAAACTCATTTTTACGTTGTAGGCTCAATTGGAGGCCAATTTGGGTGCAATCCGAGAATACAAGGATTTGTGTGACCAAATGGACTCCGTTTGATTTCTAACCTTGCGTGGCACCATAATAATGTCAAATGGGACATTTTTGACTCAACAAACAAGTTCATTTGTGCTAAACGAAGAAGGAAAACTCGTTTGTACGTTGTAGGCTCAATTGGAGGCCAATTTGGGTGCCATCCGCGAAGACAATGATTTGAGTGACCAAATGGACTCCATTTGATTTCTAACATCCCGTGGTACCATAATAACGTAAAATGGGACATGTTTGACTCAACAAACAAGTTTCTTTGTGCTAAACGAAGAAGGAAAACTCGTTTGTATGTTGTAGGCTCAATTGGAGGCAAAGTTGGGTGCAATCCGTGAATACAAGGATTTGAGTGGCCAAATGGACTCCGTATGATTTCTAACCTCGCGTGGCACCATAATAACGTCAAATGGGACATGTTTGACTCAACAAAAAGGTTCGGTTGTGCTTAACGAAGAAGGAAAACTCGTTTGTACGTTGTAGGCTCAATTGGAGGCCAATTTGGGTGCAATCCGAGAATACAAGGATTTGATTGACCAAATGGACTCCGCTTGGTTTCTAACTCGCGTGGCACCATAATAACATCAAATGGGACATGTTTGACTCAACAAAAAAGTTTGGTTGTGCTTAACGAAGAAGGAAAACTCGTTTGTACGTTGTAGGCTCAATTGAGGCCAAAATTGGGTGCAATCCGAGAATACAAGGATTTGAGTGACCAAATGGACTCCGTTTGATTTCAATCCTCGCGTGGCACCATAATAACGTCAAATAGGACATGTTTGACTCAACAAAAAAGTTTGGTTGTGCTTAACGAAGAAGGAAAACTCGTTTGTACGTTGTAGGCTCAATTGAGGCCAAAATTGGGTGCAATCCGAGAATACAAGGATTTGAGTGACCAAATGGACTCCGTTTGATTTCTAACCTTGCGTCGTACCATAATAACATCAAATGGGACATGTTTGAATCAACAAAAAAGTTCGTTCGTGCTTAACGAAGAAGGAAAACTTGTTTGTACGTTATAGGCTCAATTTAGTTAAATTTGGGTGCAATCTGAGAACAGATGGATTTGAGTGACAAAATAGATTCCGTTTGATTTCTAACCTCATGTGGTGCCATAATAACATCAAATGGGAATGTTTGACTCAACAAAAAAGTTCAGTTGAGCTTAACGAAGAAGGAAAACTCGTTTGTACGTTGTAGGCTCAATTGGATGCCAATTTGGGTGCAATCCGCGAATGCAAGGATTTGAGTGACAAAATTGACTCCGTTTGATTTCTAACCACGCATGGCACCATAATAACCTCAAATGAAACATGTTTGACTCAACAAACAAGTTTGGTTTAGCTTAACGAAGAAGGAAAACTCGTTTGTACGTTGTAGGTTCAATTGGATGCCAATTTGGGTGCAATCCGCGAATACTAGGATTTGAGTGACCAAATTGACTCCGTATGATTTCTAACCACACGTGGAACCATAATAACATCAAATGGAACATGTTTGACTCAACAAACAAGTTTGGTTGAGCTTAACGAAGAAGGAAAACTCATTTTTACGTTGTAGGCTCAATTGGAGGCCAATTTGGGTGCAATCCGAGAATACAAGGATTTGTGTGACCAAATGGACTCCGTTTGATTTCTAACCTTGCGTGGCACCATAATAATGTCAAATGGGACATTTTTGACTCAACAAACAAGTTCATTTGTGCTAAACGAAGAAGGAAAACTCGTTTGTACGTTGTAGGCTCAATTGGAGGCCAATTTGGGTGCCATCCGCGAAGACAATGATTTGAGTGACCAAATGGACTCCATTTGATTTCTAACATCCCGTGGTACCATAATAACGTAAAATGGGACATGTTTGACTCAACAAACAAGTTTCTTTGTGCTAAACGAAGAAGGAAAACTCGTTTGTATGTTGTAGGCTCAATTGGAGGCAAAGTTGGGTGCAATCCGTGAATACAAGGATTTGAGTGGCCAAATGGACTCCGTATGATTTCTAACCTCGCGTGGCACCATAATAACGTCAAATGGGACATGTTTGACTCAACAAAAAGGTTCGGTTGTGCTTAACGAAGAAGGAAAACTCGTTTGTACGTTGTAGGCTCAATTGGAGGCCAATTTGGGTGCAATCCGAGAATACAAGGATTTGATTGACCAAATGGACTCCGCTTGGTTTCTAACTCGCGTGGCACCATAATAACATCAAATGGGACATGTTTGACTCAACAAAAAAGTTTGGTTGTGCTTAACGAAGAAGGAAAACTCGTTTGTACGTTGTAGGCTCAATTGAGGCCAAAATTGGGTGCAATCCGAGAATACAAGGATTTGAGTGACCAAATGGACTCCGTTTGATTTCAATCCTCGCGTGGCACCATAATAACGTCAAATAGGACATGTTTGACTCAACAAACAAGTTCGTTTGTGCTTAACGAAGAAGGAAAGCTCGTTTGTACGTTGTAGGCTCAATTGGAGGCCAATTTTGGCGCAATCCGAGAATACAAGGATTTGAGTGACCAAATGGACTTCGTGTTATTTCTAACCTCATGTGGAACCATAATAACGTCAAATGGGACATGTTTGACTCAACAAAAAAGTTCGTTTGTGCTAAACGAAGAAGAAAAACTCGTTTGTACGTTGTAGGCTCAATTGGAGGGAAATTTGGGTGCAATCCGAGAATACAAGGATTTGAGTGACCAAATGGACTCCGTTTGATTTCTAACCTCCCGTGGAACCATAATAATGTCAAATGGGACATTTTTGACTCAACAAACAAGTTCGTTTGTGCTAAACGAAGAAGGAAAACTCGTTTTTACGTTGTAGGCTCAATTGGAGGCCAATTTGGGTGCAATCCGAGAATACAAGGATTCGAGTGAACAATTGAACTCCATTTGATTTATAACCTCGTGTGGCACCATAATAATGTCAAATGGGACATTTTTGACTCAACAAACAAGTTCGTTTGTGCTAAACGAAGAAGGAAAACTCGTTTCTACGTTGTAGGCTCAATTCGAGGCCAATTTGGGTGCAAACCGAGAATACAAGGATTTGAGTGACCAAATGGACTCCGTTTGATTTCTAACCTCACGTTTCACCATAATAAAGTCAAATTTGACATGTTTGACTCAACAAAAAAGTTCGTTTGTGCTAAACGAAGAAGGAAAACTCGTTTGTACTTTGTAGGCTCAATTGAGGCCAATTTGGGTGCAATCCGAGAATACAAGGATTTGAGTGACTAAATGGACTCCGTTTGATTTCTAACCTCGCGTGGCAACATAATAAAATCAAATGGGACATGTTTGACTCAACAAATAAGTTCGTTTGTTCTAAATGAATGAGGAAAACTCGTTTGTACGTTGTAGGCTCAATTGGAGGCCAATTTGGGTGCAATCCGCGAATACAAGGTTTTGAGTGACCAAATGTACTCCGTTTCATTTCTAACCTTGTGTCGTACCATAATTACGTCAAATGGGACATGTTTGGTTCAACAAATAAGTTTGTTTGTGCTTAACGAAGAAGGAAAACTCGTTTGTACGTTGTAGGCTCAATTGGAGGCCAATTTGGGTGCAATCCGAGAATAAAAGGATTTGAGTGACCAAATTGACTCCGTTAGATTTCTAACCTCGTGTGGCACCATAATTACGTCAAATGGAAAATTTTAGACTCAACAAACAAGTTCGTTTGTGCAATACGAAGAATTAAAACTCGTTTGTATGTTGTTGGCACAATTGGAGGCCAATTTGGGTGCGATCCGAGAATACAAGGATTTGAGTGATCAAATGGAATCCGTTTGATTTCTAACCTCAGGTGAAAACATAATAACGTCAAATGGGCCATGTCTGACTCAACAAATAAGTTCGTTTTCTCTAATCGAATGAGGAAAACTCGTTGTTACGTTGTAGGCTCAATTGGAGGCCAATTTGGGTGCAATCCGGGAATACAAGGTTTTGAGTGACCAAATGGACTCCGTTTGATTTCTAACCTTGCGTCGTATGATAATTACGTCAAATGGGACATGGTTGATTCAACAAACAAGTTCGTTTGTGCTTAACGAAGAAGGAAAACTCGTTTGTACGTTGTAGGCTCAATTGGAGGTCAATTTGGGTGCAATCCGAGAATACAAGGATTTGAGTGACCAAATGGACTCCATTTGATTTCTAACATCTCGTGGTACCATAATAACATCAAATGGGACATGTTTGATTCAATAAACAAGTTCGTTTGTGCTTAACGAAGAAGGAAAACTCGTTTGTACGTTGTAGGCTCAATTGAGGCAAATTTGGGTGCAATCCGAGAATACAAGGATTTGAGTGACCAAATGGACTCCGTTTGATTTCTAACCTCGTGTGGCACCATCATAACATCAAATGAAACATGTTTGACTCAACAAAAAAGTTCGTTTGTGCTAAACGAAGAAAAAAAACTCATTTGTACGTTGTAGGCTCAATTGGAGAGTAATTTGGGTGCAATCCGAGAATACAAGGATTTGAGTGACCAAATGGACTCCGTTTGATTTTTAACCTCGCGTGGCACCATAATAATGTCAAATGGGACATTTTTTACTCAACAAACAAGTTCGTTTGTGCTAAACGAAGAAGGAAAACTCGTTTTTACGTTGTAGGATCAATTGGAGGCCAATTTGGGTGCAATCCGAGAATATAAGGATTTGAGTGACCAAATGGACTCTGTTTGATTTCTAACCTCGCGTTTCACCATAATAACATCAAATAGGACATGTTTGACTCAACAAACAAGTTCGTTTGTGCTAAACGAAGAAGGAAAGCTCGTTTCTACGTTGTAGGCTCAATTGGAGGCCAATTTGGGTGCAATCCGAGAATACAAGGATTTGAGTGACCAAATGGACTCCGTTTGATTTCTAACCTTGCGTCGTACCATAATAACATCAAATGGGACATGTTTGAATCAACAAAAAAGTTCGTTCGTGCTTAACGAAGAAGGAAAACTCGTTTGTACGTTATAGGCTCAATTTAGTTAAATTTGGGTGCAATCTGAGAACAGATGGATTTGAGTGACAAAATAGATTCCGTTTGATTTCTAACCTCATGTGGTGCCATAATAACATCAAATGGGAATGTTTGACTCAACAAAAAAGTTCAGTTGAGCTTAACGAAGAAGGAAAACTCGTTTGTACGTTGTAGGCTCAATTGGATGCCAATTTGGGTGCAATCCGCGAATGCAAGGATTTGAGTGACAAAATTGACTCCGTTTGATTTCTAACCACGCATGGCACCATAATAACCTCAAATGAAACATGTTTGACTCAACAAACAAGTTTGGTTTAGCTTAACGAAGAAGGAAAACTCGTTTGTACGTTGTAGGTTCAATTGGATGCCAATTTGGGTGCAATCCGCGAATACTAGGATTTGAGTGACCAAATTGACTCCGTATGATTTCTAACCACACGTGGAACCATAATAACATCAAATGGAACATGTTTGACTCAACAAACAAGTTTGGTTGAGCTTAACGAAGAAGGAAAACTCATTTTTACGTTGTAGGCTCAATTGGAGGCCAATTTGGGTGCAATCCGAGAATACAAGGATTTGTGTGACCAAATGGACTCCGTTTGATTTCTAACCTTGCGTGACACCATAATAATGTCAAATGGGACATTTTTGACTCAACAATTAAGTTCGTTTGTGCTAAACGAAGAAGGAAAACTCGTTTGTACGTTGTAGGCTCAATTGGAGGCCAATTTGGGTGCCATCCGCCAAGACAATGATTTGAGTGACCAAATGGACTCCATTTGATTTCTAACATCCCGTGGTGCCATAATAACGTAAAATGGGACATGTTTGACTCAACAAACAAGTTTCTTTGTGCTAAACGACGAAGGAAAACTCGTTTGTATGTTGTAGGCTCAATTGGAGGCAAAGTTGGGTGCAATCCGTGAATACAAGGATTTGAGTGGCCAAATGGACTCCGTATGATTTCTAACCTCGCGTGGCACCATAATAACGTCAAATGGGACATGTTTGACTCAACAAAAAGGTTCGGTTGTGCTTAACGAAGAAGGAAAACTCGTTTGTACGTTGTAGGCTCAATTGGAGGCCAATTTGGGTGCAATCCGAGAATACAAGGATTTGATTGACCAAATGGACTCCGCTTGGTTTCTAACTCGCGTGGCACCATAATAACATCAAATGGGACATGTTTGACTCAACAAAAAAGTTTGGTTGTGCTTAACGAAGAAGGAAAACTCGTTTGTACGTTGTAGGCTCAATTGAGGCCAAAATTGGGTGCAATCCGAGAATACAAGGATTTGAGTGACCAAATGGACTCCGTTTGATTTCAATCCTCGCGTGGCACCATAATAACGTCAAATAGGACATGTTTGACTCAACAAACAAGTTCGTTTGTGCTTAACGAAGAAGGAAAGCTCGTTTGTACGTTGTAGGCTCAATTGGAGGCCAATTTTGGCGCAATCCGAGAATACAAGGATTTGAGTGACCAAATGGACTTCGTGTTATTTCTAACCTCATGTGGAACCATAATAACGTCAAATGGGACATGTTTGACTCAACAAAAAAGTTCGTTTGTGCTAAACGAAGAAGAAAAACTCGTTTGTACGTTGTAGGCTCAATTGGAGGGAAATTTGGGTGCAATCCGAGAATACAAGGATTTGAGTGACCAAATGGACTCCGTTTGATTTCTAACCTCCCGTGGCACCATAATAATGTCAAATGGGACATTTTTGACTCAACAAACAAGTTCGTTTGTGCTAAACGAAGAAGGAAAACTCGTTTTTACGTTGTAGGCTCAATTGGAGGCCAATTTGGGTGCAATCCGAGAATACAAGGATTCGAGTGAACAATTGAACTCCGTTTGATTTATAACCTCGTGTGGCACCATAATAATGTCAAATGGGACATTTTTGACTCAACAAACAAGTTCGTTTGTGCTAAACGAAGAAGGAAAACTCGTTTCTACGTTGTAGGCTCAATTCGAGGCCAATTTGGGTGCAAACCGAGAATACAAGGATTTGAGTGACCAAATGGACTCCGTTTGATTTCTAACCTCGCGTTTCACCATAATAAAGTCAAATTTGACATGTTTGACTCAACAAAAAAGTTCGTTTGTGCTAAACGAAGAAGGAAAACTCGTTTGTACTTTGTAGGCTCAATTGAGGCCAATTTGGGTGCAATCCGAGAATACAAGGATTTGAGTGACTAAATGGACTCCGTTTGATTTCTAACCTCGCGTGGCAACATAATAAAATCAAATGGGACATGTTTGACTCAACAAATAAGTTCGTTTGTTCTAAATGAATGAGGAAAACTCGTTTGTACGTTGTAGGCTCAATTGGAGGCCAATTTGGGTGCAATCCGCGAATACAAGGTTTTGAGTGACCAAATGTACTCCGTTTCATTTCTAACCTTGTGTCGTACCATAATTACGTCAAATGGGACATGTTTGGTTCAACAAATAAGTTTGTTTGTGCTTAACGAAGAAGGAAAACTCGTTTGTACGTTGTAGGCTCAATTGGAGGCCAATTTGGGTGCAATCCGAGAATAAAAGGATTTGAGTGACCAAATTGACTCCGTTAGATTTCTAACCTCGTGTGGCACCATAATTACGTCAAATGGAAAATTTTAGACTCAACAAACAAGTTCGTTTGTGCAATACGAAGAATTAAAACTCGTTTGTATGTTGTTGGCACAATTGGAGGCCAATTTGGGTGCGATCCGAGAATACAAGGATTTGAGTGACCAAATGGAATCCGTTTGATTTCTAACCTCAGGTGAAAACATAATAACGTCAAATGGGCCATGTCTGACTCAACAAATAAGTTCGTTTTCTCTAATCGAATGAGGAAAACTCGTTGTTACGTTGTAGGCTCGATTGGAGGCCAATTTGGGTGCAATCCGGGAATACAAGGTTTTGAGTGACCAAATGGACTCCGTTTGATTTCTAACCTTGCGTCGTATGATAATTACGTCAAATGGGACATGTTTGATTCAACAAACAAGTTCGTTTGTGCTTAACGAAGAAGGAAAACTCGTTTGTACGTTGTAGGCTCAATTGGAGGTCAATTTGGGTGCAATCCGAGAATACAAGGATTTGAGTGACCAAATGGACTCCATTTGATTTCTAACATCTCGTGGTACCATAATAACATCAAATGGGACATGTTTGATTCAATAAACAAGTTCGTTTGTGCTTAACGAAGAAGGAAAACTCGTTTGTACGTTGTAGGCTCAATTGAGGCAAATTTGGGTGCAATCCGAGAATACAAGGATTTGAGTGACCAAATGGACTCCGTTTGATTTCTAACCTCGTGTGGCACCATCATAACATCAAATGAAACATGTTTGACTCAACAAAAAAGTTCGTTTGTGCTAAACGAAGAAAAAAAACTCATTTGTACGTTGTAGGCTCAATTGGAGAGTAATTTGGGTGCAATCCGAGAATACAAGGATTTGAGTGACCAAATGGACTCCGTTTGATTTTTAACCTCGCGTGGCACCATAATAATGTCAAATGGGACATTTTTTACTCAACAAACAAGTTCGTTTGTGCTAAACGAAGAAGGAAAACTCGTTTTTACGTTGTAGGATCAATTGGAGGCCAATTTGGGTGCAATCCGAGAATATAAGGATTTGAGTGACCAAATGGACTCTGTTTGATTTCTAACCTCGCGTTTCACCATAATAACATCAAATAGGACATGTTTGACTCAACAAACAAGTTCGTTTGTGCTAAACGAAGAAGGAAAGCTCGTTTGTACGTTATAGGCTCAATTTAGTTAAATTTGGGTGCAATCTGAGAACAGATGGATTTGAGTGACAAAATAGATTCCGTTTGATTTCTAACCTCATGTGGTGCCATAATAACATCAAATGGGAATTTTTGACTCAACAAAAAAGTTCAGTTGAGCTTAACGAAGAAGGAAAACTCGTTTGTACGTTGTAGGCTCAATTGGATGCCAATTTGGGTGCAATCCGCGAATGCAAGGATTTGAGTGACAAAATGACTCCGTTTGATTTCTAACCACGCATGGCACCATAATAACCTCAAATGAAACATGTTTGACTCAACAAACAAGTTTGGTTTAGCTTAACGAAGAAGGAAAACTCGTTTGTACGTTGTAGGTTCAATTGGATGCCAATTTGGGTGCAATCCGCGAATACTAGGATTTGAGTGACCAAATTGACTCCGTATGATTTCTAACCACACGTGGAACCATAATAACATCAAATGGAACATGTTTGACTCAACAAACAAGTTTGGTTGAGCTTAACGAAGAAGGAAAACTCATTTTTACGTTGTAGGCTCAATTGGAGGCCAATTTGGGTGCAATCCGAGAATACAAGGATTTGTGTGACCAAATGGACTCCGTTTGATTTCTAACCTTGCGTGACACCATAATAATGTCAAATGGGACATTTTTGACTCAACAATTAAGTTCGTTTGTGCTAAACGAAGAAGGAAAACTCGTTTGTACGTTGTAGGCTCAATTGGAGGCCAATTTGGGTGCCATCCGCGAAGACAATGATTTGAGTGACCAAATGGACTCCATTTGATTTCTAACATCCCGTGGTACCATAATAACGTAAAATGGGACTTGTTTGACTCAACAAACAAGTTTCTTTGTGCTAAACGACGAAGGAAAACTCGTTTGTATGTTGTAGGCTCAATTGGAGGCAAAGTTGGGTGCAATCCGTGAATACAAGGATTTGAGTGGCCAAATGGACTCCGTATGATTTCTAACCTCGCGTGGCACCATAATAACGTCAAATGGGACATGTTTGACTCAATAAAAAGGTTCGGTTGTGCTTAACGAAGAAGGAAAACTCGTTTGTACGTTGTAGGCTCAATTGGAGGCCAATTTGGGTGCAATCCGAGAATACAAGGATTTGATTGACCAAATGGACTCCGCTTGGTTTCTAACTCGCGTGGCACCATAATAACATCAAATGGGACATGTTTGACTCAACAAAAAAGTTTGGTTGTGCTTAACGAAGAAGGAAAACTCGTTTGTACGTTGTAGGCTCAATTGAGGCCAAAATTGGGTGCAATCCGAGAATACAAGGATTTGAGTGACCAAATGGACTCCGTTTGATTTCAATCCTCACGTGGCACCATAATAACGTCAAATAGGACATGTTTGACTCAACAAACAAGTTCGTTTGTGCTTAACGAAGAAGGAAAGCTCGTTTGTACGTTGTAGGCTCAATTGGAGGCCAATTTTGGCGCAATCCGAGAATACAAGGATTTGAGTGACCAAATGGACTTCGTGTTATTTCTAACCTCATGTGGAACCATAATAACGTCAAATGGGACATGTTTGACTCAACAAAAAAGTTCGTTTGTGCTAAACGAAGAAGAAAAACTCGTTTGTACGTTGTAGGCTCAATTGGAGGGAAATTTGGGTGCAATCCGAGAATACAAGGATTTGAGTGACCAAATGGACTCCGTTTGATTTCTAACCTCCCGTGGCACCATAATAATGTCAAATGGGACATTTTTTACTCAACAAACAAGTTCGTTTGTGCTAAACGAAGAAGGAAAACTCGTTTTTACGTTGTAGGCTCAATTGGAGGCCAATTTGGGTGCAATCCGAGAATACAAGGATTCGAGTGAACAATTGAACTCCGTTTGATTTATAACCTCGTGTGGCACCATAATAATGTCAAATGGGACATTTTTGACTCAACAAACAAGTTCGTTTGTGCTAAACGAAGAAGGAAAACTCGTTTCTACGTTGTAGGCTCAATTCGAGGCCAATTTGGGTGCAAACCGAGAATACAAGGATTTGAGTGACCAAATGGACTCCGTTTGATTTCTAACCTCGCGTTTCACCATAATAAAGTCAAATTTGACATGTTTGACTCAACAAAAAAGTTCGTTTGTGCTAAACGAAGAAGGAAAACTCGTTTGTACTTTGTAGGCTCAATTGAGGCCAATTTGGGTGCAATCCGAGAATACAAGGATTTGAGTGACTAAATGGACTCCGTTTGATTTCTAACCTCGCGTGGCAACATAATAAAATCAAATGGGACATGTTTGACTCAACAAATAAGTTCGTTTGTTCTAAATGAATGAGGAAAACTCGTTTGTACGTTGTAGGCTCAATTGGAGGCCAATTTGGGTGCAATCCGCGAATACAAGGTTTTGAGTGACCAAATGTACTCCGTTTCATTTCTAACCTTGTGTCGTACCATAATTACGTCAAATGGGACATGTTTGGTTCAACAAATAAGTTTGTTTGTGCTTAACGAAGAAGGAAAACTCGTTTGTACGTTGTAGGCTCAATTGGAGGCCAATTTGGGTGCAATCCGAGAATAAAAGGATTTGAGTGACCAAATTGACTCCGTTAGATTTCTAACCTCGTGTGGCACCATAATTACGTCAAATGGAAAATTTTAGACTCAACAAACAAGTTCGTTTGTGCAATACGAAGAATTAAAACTCGTTTGTATGTTGTTGGCACAATTGGAGGCCAATTTGGGTGCGATCCGAGAATACAAGGATTTGAGTGACCAAATGGAATCCGTTTGATTTCTAACCTCAGGTGAAAACATAATAACGTCAAATGGGCCATGTCTGACTCAACAAATAAGTTCGTTTTCTCTAATCGAATGAGGAAAACTCGTTGTTACGTTGTAGGCTCAATTGGAGGCCAATTTGGGTGCAATCCGGGAATACAAGGTTTTGAGTGACCAAATGGACTCCGTTTGATTTCTAACCTTGCGTCGTATGATAATTACGTCAAATGGGACATGTTTGATTCAACAAACAAGTTCGTTTGTGCTTAACGAAGAAGGAAAACTCGTTTGTACGTTGTAGGCTCAATTGGAGGTCAATTTGGGTGCAATCCGAGAATACAAGGATTTGAGTGACCAAATGGACTCCATTTGATTTCTAACATCTCGTGGTACCATAATAACATCAAATGGGACATGTTTGATTCAATAAACAAGTTCGTTTGTGCTTAACGAAGAAGGAAAACTCGTTTGTACGTTGTAGGCTCAATTGAGGCAAATTTGGGTGCAATCCGAGAATACAAGGATTTGAGTGACCAAATGGACTCCGTTTGATTTCTAACCTCGTGTGGCACCATCATAACATCAAATGAAACATGTTTGACTCAACAAAAAAGTTCGTTTGTGCTAAACGAAGAAAAAAAACTCATTTGTACGTTGTAGGCTCAATTGGAGAGTAATTTGGGTGCAATCCGAGAATACAAGGATTTGAGTGACCAAATGGACTCCGTTTGATTTTTAACCTCGCGTGGCACCATAATAATGTCAAATGGGACATTTTTTACTCAACAAACAAGTTCGTTTGTGCTAAACGAAGAAGGAAAACTCGTTTTTACGTTGTAGGATCAATTGGAGGCCAATTTGGGTGCAATCCGAGAATATAAGGATTTGAGTGACCAAATGGACTCTGTTTGATTTCTAACCTCGCGTTTCACCATAATAACATCAAATAGGACATGTTTGACTCAACAAACAAGTTCGTTTGTGCTAAACGAAGAAGGAAAGCTCGTTTCTACGTTGTAGGCTCAATTGGAGGCCAATTTGGGTGCAATCCGAGAATACAAGGATTTGAGAGACCAAATGGACTCCGTTTGATTTCTAACCTTGCGTCGTACCATAATAACATCAAATGGGACATGTTTGAATCAACAAAAAAGTTCGTTCGTGCTTAACGAAGAAGGAAAACTCGTTTGTACGTTGTAGGCTCAATTTAGTTAAATTTGGGTGCAATCTGAGAACAGATGGATTTGAGTGACAAAATGGATTCCGTTTGATTTCTAACCTCATGTGGTGCCATAATAACATAAAATGGGAATGTTTGACTCAACAAAAAAGTTCAGTTGAGCTTAACGAAGAAGGAAAACTCGTTTGTACGTTGTAGGCTCAATTGGATGCCAATTTGGGTGCAATCCGCGAATGCAAGGATTTGAGTTACAAAATTGACTCCGTTTGATTTCTAACCATGCATGGCACCATAATAACGTCAAATGAAACATGTTTGACTCAACAAACAAGTTTGGTTTAGCTTAACGAAGAAGGAAAACTCGTTTGTACGTTGTAGGTTCAATTGGATGCCAATTTGGGTGCAATCCGCGAATACTAGGATTTGAGTGACCAAATTGACTCCGTATGATTTCTAACCACACGTGGAACCATAATAACATCAAATGGAACATGTTTGACTCAACAAACAAGTTTGGTTGAGCTTAACGAAGAAGGAAAACTCATTTTTACGTTGTAGGCTCAATTGGAGGCCAATTTGGGTGCAATCCGAGAATACAAGGATTTGTGTGACCAAATGGACTCCGTTTGATTTCTAACCTTGCGTGGCACCATAATAATGTCAAATGGGACATTTTTGACTCAACAAACAAGTTCGTTTGTGCTAAACGAAGAAGGAAAACTCGTTTGTACGTCGTAGGCACAATTGGAGGCCAATTTGGGTGCCATCCGCGAAGACAATGATTTGAGTGACCAAATGGACTCCATTTGATTTCTAACATCCCGTGGTACCATAATAACGTCAAATGGGCCATGTTTGACTCAACAAACAAGTTTCTTTGTGCTAAACGAAGAAGGAAAACTCGTTTGTATGTTGTAGGCTCAATTGGAGGCAAAGTTGGGTGCAATCCGTGAATACAAGGATTTGAGTGGCCAAATGGACTCCGTATGATTTCTAACCTCGCGTGGCACCATAATAACGTCAAATGGGACATGTTTGACTCAACAAAAAGGTTCGGTTGTGCTTAACGAAGAAGGAAAACTCGTTTGTACGTTGTAGGCTCAATTGGAGGCCAATTTGGGTGCAATCCGAGAATACAAGGATTTGATTGACCAAATGGACTCCGCTTGGTTTCTAACTCGCGTGGCACCATAATAACATCAAATGGGACATGTTTGACTCAACAAAAAAGTTTGGTTGTGCTTAACGAAGAAGGAAAACTCGTTTGTACGTTGTAGGCTCAATTGAGGCCAATTTGGGTGCAATCCGAGAATACAAGGATTTGAGTGACCAAATGGACTCCGTTTGATTTCAATCCTCGCGTGGCACCATAATAATGTCAAATAGGACATGTTTGACTCAACAAACAAGTTCGTTTGTGCTTAACGAAGAAGGAAAGCTCGTTTGTACGTTGTAGGCTCAATTGGAGGCCAATTTTGGCGCAATCCTAGAATACAAGGATTTGAGTGACCAAATGGACTTCGTGTTATTTCTAACCTCATGTGGAACCATAATAATGTCAAATGGGACATGTTTGACTCAACAAAAAAGTTCGTTTGTGCTAAACGAAGAAGAAAAACTCGTTTGTACGTTGTAGGCTCAATTGGAGGGAAATTTGGGTGCAATCCGAGAATACAAGGATTTGAGTGACCAAATGGACTCCGTTTGATTTCTAACCTCCCGTGGCACCATAATAATGTCAAATGGGACATTTTTTACTCAACAAACAAGTTCGTTTGTGCTAAACGAAGAAGGAAAACTCGTTTTTACGTTGTAGGCTCAATTGGAGGCCAATTTGGGTGCAATCCGAGAATACAAGGATTCGAGTGAACAATTGAACTCCGTTTGATTTATAACCTCGTGTGGCACCATAATAATGTCAAATGGGACATTTTTGACTCAACAAACAAGTTCGTTTGTGCTAAACGAAGAAGGAAAACTCGTTTCTACGTTGTAGGCTCAATTCGAGGCCAATTTGGGTGCAATCCGAGAATACAAGGATTTGAGTGACCAAATGGACTCCGTTTGATTTCTAACCTCGCGTTTCACCATAATAAAGTCAAATTTGACATGTTTGACTCAACAAAAAAGTTCGTTTGTGCTAAACGAAGAAGGAAAACTCGTTTGTACTTTGTAGGCTCAATTGAGGCCAATTTGGGTGCAATCCGAGAATACAAGGATTTGAGTGACTAAATGGACTCCGTTTGATTTCTAACCTCGCGTGGCAACATAATAACATCAAATGGGACATGTTTGACTCAACAAATAAGTTCGTTTGTTCTAAACGAATGAGGAAAACTCGTTTGTACGTTGTAGGCTCAATTGGAGGCCAATTTGGGTGCAATCCGCGAATACAAGGTTTTGAGTGACCAAATGTACTCCGTTTCATTTCTAACCTTGTGTCGTACCATAATTACGTCAAATGGGACATGTTTGGTTCAACAAAGAAGTTTGTTTGTGCTTAACGAATGAGGAAAACTCGTTTGTACGTTGTAGGCTCAATTGGAGGCCAATTTGGGTGCAATCCGAGAATAAAAGGATTTGAGTGACCAAATTGACTCCGTTAGATTTCTAACCTCGTGTGGCACCATAATTACGTCAAATGGAAAATTTTAGACTCAACAAACAAGTTCGTTTGTGCAATACGAAGAATGAAAACTCGTTTGTATGTTGTTGGCACAAATGGAGGCCAATTTGGGTGCGATCCGAGAATACAAGGATTTGAGTGACCAAATGGACTCCGTTTGATTTCTAACCTCAGGTGAAAACATAATAACGTCAAATGGGCCATGTCTGACTCAACAAATAAGTTCGTTTTCTCTAATCAAATGAGGAAAACTCGTTGTTACGTTGTAGGCTCAATTGGAGGCCAATTTGGGTGCAATCCGGGAATACAAGGTTTTGAGTGACCAAATGGACTCCGTTTGATTTCTAACCTTGCGTCGTATGATAATTACGTCAAATGGGACATGTTTGATTCAACAAACAAGTTCGTTTGTGCTTAACGAAGAAGGAAAACTCGTTTGTACGTTGTAGGCTCAATTGGAGGTCAATTTGGGTGCAATCCGGGAATACAAGGATTTGAGTGACCAAATGGACTCCATTTGATTTCTAACATCTCGTGGTACCATAATAACATCAAATGGGACATGTTTGAGTCAATAAACAAGTTCGTTTGTGCTTAACGAAGAAGGAAAACTCGTTTGTACGTTGTAGGCTCAATTGAGGCAAATTTGGGTGCAATCCGAGAATACAAGGATTTGAGTGACCAAATGGGCTCCGTTTGATTTCTAACCTCATGTGGCACCATCATAACATCAAATGAAACATGTTTGACTCAACAAAAAAGTTCTTTTGTGCTAAACGAAGAAAAAAAACTCATTTGTACGTTGTAGGCTCAATTGGAGAGTAATTTGGGTGCAATCCGAGAATACAAGGATTTGAGTGACCAAATGGACTCCGTTTGATTTCTAACCTCGCATGGCACCATAATAATGTCAAATGGGACATTTTTTACTCAACAAACAAGTTCGTTTGTGCTAAACGAAGAAGGAAAACTCGTTTTTACGTTGTAGGATCAATTGGAGGCCAATTTGGGTGCAATCCGAGAATACAAGGATTTGAGTGACCAAATGGACTCCGTTTGATTTCTAACCTCGAGTTTCACCATAATAACATCAAATAGGACATGTTTGACTCAACAAACAAGTTCGTTTGTGCTAAACGAAGAAGGAAAGCTCGTTTCTACGTTGTAGGCTCAATTGGAGGCCAATTTGGGTGCAATCCGAGAATACAAGGATTTGAGTGACCAAATGGACTCCGTTTGATTTCTAAAATTGCGTCGTACCATAATAACATCAAATGGGACATGTTTGAATCAACAAAAAAGTTCATTCGTGCTTAACGAAGAAGGAAAACTCGTTTGTACGTTGTAGGCTCAATTTAGTTAAATTTGGGTGCAATCTGAGAACAGATGGATTTGAGTGACCAAATGGATTCCGTTTGATTTCTAACCTCATGTGGTGCCATAATAACATCAAATGGGAATGTTTGACTCAACAGAAAAGTTCAGTTGAGCTTAACGAAGAAGGAAAACTCGTTTGTACGTTGTAGGCTCAATTGGATGCCAATTTGGGTGCAATCCGCGAATGCAAGGATTTGAGTGACAAAATTGACTCCGTTTGATTTCTAACCACGCATGGCACCATAATAACGTCAAATGAAACATGTTTGACTCAACAAACAAGTTTGGTTTAGCTTAACGAAGAAGGAAAACTCATTTGTACGTTGTAGGCTCAATTGGAGGCCAATTTGGGTGCAATCCGAGAATACAAGGATTTGTGTGACCAAATGGACTCCGTTTGATTTCTAACCTTGCGTGGCACCATAATAATGTCAAATGGGACATTTTTGACTCAACAAACAAGTTCGTTTGTGCTAAACGAAGAAGGAAAACTCGTTTGTACGTTGTAGGCTCAATTGGAGGCCAATTTGGGTGCCATCCGCGAAGACAATGATTTGAGTGACCAAATGGACTCCATTTGATTTCTAACATCCCGTGGTACCATAATAACGTCAAATGGGACATGTTTGACTCAACAAACAAGTTTCTTTGTGCTAAACGAAGAAGGAAAACTCGTTTGTATGTTGTAGGCTCAATTGGAGGCAACGTTGGGTGCAATCCGTGAATACAAGGATTTGAGTGGCCAAATGGACTCCGTATGATTTCTAACCTCGCGTGGCACCATAATAATGTCAAATGGGACATGTTTGACTCAACAAAAAGGTTCGGTTGTGCTTAACGAAGAAGGAAAACTCGTTTGTACGTTGTAGGCTCAATTGAGGCCAATTTGGGTGCAATCCGAGAATACAAGGATTTGAGTGACCAAATGGACTCCGTTTGATTTCAATCCTCGCGTGGCACCATAATAACGTCAAATAGGACATGTTTGACTCAACAAACAAGTTCTTTTGTGCTTAACGAAGAAGGAAAGCTCGTTTGTACGTTGTAGGCTCAATTGGAGGCCAATTTTGGCGCAATCCGAGAATACAAGATTTGAGTGACCAAATGGACTTCGTGTTATTTCTAACCTCATGTGGAACCATAATAACGTCAAATGGGACATGTTTGACTCAACAAAAAAGTTCGTTTGTGCTAAACGAAGAAGAAAAACTCGTTTGTACGTTGTAGGCTCAATTGGAGGGAAATTTGGGTGCAATCCGAGAATACAAGGATTTGAGTGACCAAATGGACTCCATTTGATTTCTAACATCTCGTGGTACCATAATAACATCAAATGGGACATGTTTGATTCAATAAACAAGTTCGTTTGTGCTTAACGAAGAAGGAAAACTCGTTTGTACGTTGTAGGCTCAATTGAGGCAAATTTGGGTGCAATCCGAGAATACAAGGATTTGAGTGACCAAATGGACTCCGTTTGATTTCTAACCTCGTGTGGCACCATCATAACATCAAATGAAACATGTTTGACTCAACAAAAAAGTTCGTTTGTGCTAAACGAAGAAAAAAAACTCATTTGTACGTTGTAGGCTCAATTGGAGAGTAATTTGGGTGCAATCCGAGAATACAAGGATTTGAGTGACCAAATGGACTCCGTTTGATTTTTAACCTCGCGTGGCACCATAATAATGTCAAATGGGACATTTTTTACTCAACAAACAAGTTCGTTTGTGCTAAACGAAGAAGGAAAACTCGTTTTTACGTTGTAGGATCAATTGGAGGCCAATTTGGGTGCAATCCGAGAATATAAGGATTTGAGTGACCAAATGGACTCTGTTTGATTTCTAACCTCGCGTTTCACCATAATAACATCAAATAGGACATGTTTGACTCAACAAACAAGTTCGTTTGTGCTAAACGAAGAAGGAAAGCTCGTTTCTACGTTGTAGGCTCAATTGGAGGCCAATTTGGGTGCAATCCGAGAATACAAGGATTTGAGTGACCAAATGGACTCCGTTTGATTTCTAACCTTGCGTCGTACCATAATAACATCAAATGGGACATGTTTGAATCAACAAAAAAGTTCGTTCGTGCTTAACGAAGAAGGAAAACTCGTTTGTACGTTATAGGCTCAATTTAGTTAAATTTGGGTGCAATCTGAGAACAGATGGATTTGAGTGACAAAATAGATTCCGTTTGATTTCTAACCTCATGTGGTGCCATAATAACATCAAATGGGAATGTTTGACTCAACAAAAAAGTTCAGTTGAGCTTAACGAAGAAGGAAAACTCGTTTGTACGTTGTAGGCTCAATTGGATGCCAATTTGGGTGCAATCCGCGAATGCAAGGATTTGAGTGACAAAATTGACTCCGTTTGATTTCTAACCACGCATGGCACCATAATAACCTCAAATGAAACATGTTTGACTCAACAAACAAGTTTGGTTTAGCTTAACGAAGAAAGAAAACTCGTTTGTACGTTGTAGGTTCAATTGGATGCCAATTTGGGTGCAATCCGCGAATACTAGGATTTGAGTGACCAAATTGACTCCGTATGATTTCTAACCACACGTGGAACCATAATAACATCAAATGGAACATGTTTGACTCAACAAACAAGTTTGGTTGAGCTTAACGAAGAAGGAAAACTCATTTTTACGTTGTAGGCTCAATTGGAGGCCAATTTGGGTGCAATCCGAGAATACAAGGATTTGTGTGACCAAATGGACTCCGTTTGATTTCTAACCTTGCGTGACACCATAATAATGTCAAATGGGACATTTTTGACTCAACAATTAAGTTCGTTTGTGCTAAACGAAGAAGGAAAACTCGTTTGTACGTTGTAGGCTCAATTGGAGGCCAATTTGGGTGCCATCCGCCAAGACAATGATTTGAGTGACCAAATGGACTCCATTTGATTTCTAACATCCCGTGGTGCCATAATAACGTAAAATGGGACATGTTTGACTCAACAAACAAGTTTCTTTGTGCTAAACGACGAAGGAAAACTCGTTTGTATGTTGTAGGCTCAATTGGAGGCAAAGTTGGGTGCAATCCGTGAATACAAGGATTTGAGTGGCCAAATGGACTCCGTATGATTTCTAACCTCGCGTGGCACCATAATAACGTCAAATGGGACATGTTTGACTCAACAAAAAGGTTCGGTTGTGCTTAACGAAGAAGGAAAACTCGTTTGTACGTTGTAGGCTCAATTGGAGGCCAATTTGGGTGCAATCCGAGAATACAAGGATTTGATTGACCAAATGGACTCCGCTTGGTTTCTAACTCGCGTGGCACCATAATAACATCAAATGGGACATGTTTGACTCAACAAAAAAGTTTGGTTGTGCTTAACGAAGAAGGAAAACTCGTTTGTACGTTGTAGGCTCAATTGAGGCCAAAATTGGGTGCAATCCGAGAATACAAGGATTTGAGTGACCAAATGGACTCCGTTTGATTTCAATCCTCGCGTGGCACCATAATAACGTCAAATAGGACATGTTTGACTCAACAAACAAGTTCGTTTGTGCTTAACGAAGAAGGAAAGCTCGTTTGTACGTTGTAGGCTCAATTGGAGGCCAATTTTGGCGCAATCCGAGAATACAAGGATTTGAGTGACCAAATGGACTTCGTGTTATTTCTAACCTCATGTGGAACCATAATAACGTCAAATGGGACATGTTTGACTCAACAAAAAAGTTCGTTTGTGCTAAACGAAGAAGAAAAACTCGTTTGTACGTTGTAGGCTCAATTGGAGGGAAATTTGGGTGCAATCCGAGAATACAAGGATTTGAGTGACCAAATGGACTCCGTTTGATTTCTAACCTCCCGTGGCACCATAATAATGTCAAATGGGACATTTTTGACTCAACAAACAAGTTCGTTTGTGCTAAACGAAGAAGGAAAACTCGTTTTTACGTTGTAGGCTCAATTGGAGGCCAATTTGGGTGCAATCCGAGAATACAAGGATTCGAGTGAACAATTGAACTCCGTTTGATTTATAACCTCGTGTGGCACCATAATAATGTCAAATGGGACATTTTTGACTCAACAAACAAGTTCGTTTGTGCTAAACGAAGAAGGAAAACTCGTTTCTACGTTGTAGGCTCAATTCGAGGCCAATTTGGGTGCAAACCGAGAATACAAGGATTTGAGTGACCAAATGGACTCCGTTTGATTTCTAACCTCGCGTTTCACCATAATAAAGTCAAATTTGACATGTTTGACTCAACAAAAAAGTTCGTTTGTGCTAAACGAAGAAGGAAAACTCGTTTGTACTTTGTAGGCTCAATTGAGGCCAATTTGGGTGCAATCCGAGAATACAAGGATTTGAGTGACTAAATGGACTCCGTTTGATTTCTAACCTCGCGTGGCAACATAATAAAATCAAATGGGACATGTTTGACTCAACAAATAAGTTCGTTTGTTCTAAATGAATGAGGAAAACTCGTTTGTACGTTGTAGGCTCAATTGGAGGCCAATTTGGGTGCAATCCGCGAATACAAGGTTTTGAGTGACCAAATGTACTCCGTTTCATTTCTAACCTTGTGTCGTACCATAATTACGTCAAATGGGACATGTTTGGTTCAACAAATAAGTTTGTTTGTGCTTAACGAAGAAGGAAAACTCGTTTGTACGTTGTAGGCTCAATTGGAGGCCAATTTGGGTGCAATCCGAGAATAAAAGGATTTGAGTGACCAAATTGACTCCGTTAGATTTCTAACCTCGTGTGGCACCATAATTACGTCAAATGGAAAATTTTAGACTCAACAAACAAGTTCGTTTGTGCAATACGAAGAATTAAAACTCGTTTGTATGTTGTTGGCACAATTGGAGGCCAATTTGGGTGCGATCCGAGAATACAAGGATTTGAGTGACCAAATGGAATCCGTTTGATTTCTAACCTCAGGTGAAAACATAATAACGTCAAATGGGCCATGTCTGACTCAACAAATAAGTTCGTTTTCTCTAATCGAATGAGGAAAACTCGTTGTTACGTTGTAGGCTCGATTGGAGGCCAATTTGGGTGCAATCCGGGAATACAAGGTTTTGAGTGACCAAATGGACTCCGTTTGATTTCTAACCTTGCGTCGTATGATAATTACGTCAAATGGGACATGTTTGATTCAACAAACAAGTTCGTTTGTGCTTAACGAAGAAGGAAAACTCGTTTGTACGTTGTAGGCTCAATTGGAGGTCAATTTGGGTGCAATCCGAGAATACAAGGATTTGAGTGACCAAATGGACTCCATTTGATTTCTAACATCTCGTGGTACCATAATAACATCAAATGGGACATGTTTGATTCAATAAACAAGTTCGTTTGTGCGTAACGAAGAAGGAAAACTCGTTTGTACGTTGTAGGCTCAATTGAGGCAAATTTGGGTGCAATCCGAGAATACAAGGATTTGAGTGACCAAATGGACTCCGTTTGATTTCTAACCTCGTGTGGCACCATCATAACATCAAATGAAACATGTTTGACTCAACAAAAAAGTTCGTTTGTGCTAAACGAAGAAAAAAAACTCATTTGTACGTTGTAGGCTCAATTGGAGAGTAATTTGGGTGCAATCCGAGAATACAAGGATTTGAGTGACCAAATGGACTCCGTTTGATTTTTAACCTCGCGTGGCACCATAATAATGTCAAATGGGACATTTTTTACTCAACAAACAAGTTCGTTTGTGCTAAACGAAGAAGGAAAACTCGTTTTTACGTTGTAGGATCAATTGGAGGCCAATTTGGGTGCAATCCGAGAATATAAGGATTTGAGTGACCAAATGGACTCTGTTTGATTTCTAACCTCGCGTTTCACCATAATAACATCAAATAGGACATGTTTGACTCAACAAACAAGTTCGTTTGTGCTAAACGAAGAAGGAAAGCTCGTTTGTACGTTATAGGCTCAATTTAGTTAAATTTGGGTGCAATCTGAGAACAGATGGATTTGAGTGACAAAATAGATTCCGTTTGATTTCTAACCTCATGTGGTGCCATAATAACATCAAATGGGAATTTTTGACTCAACAAAAAAGTTCAGTTGAGCTTAACGAAGAAGGAAAACTCGTTTGTACGTTGTAGGCTCAATTGGATGCCAATTTGGGTGCAATCCGCGAATGCAAGGATTTGAGTGACAAAATGACTCCGTTTGATTTCTAACCACGCATGGCACCATAATAACCTCAAATGAAACATGTTTGACTCAACAAACAAGTTTGGTTTAGCTTAACGAAGAAGGAAAACTCGTTTGTACGTTGTAGGTTCAATTGGATGCCAATTTGGGTGCAATCCGCGAATACTAGGATTTGAGTGACCAAATTGACTCCGTATGATTTCTAACCACACGTGGAACCATAATAACATCAAATGGAACATGTTTGACTCAACAAACAAGTTTGGTTGAGCTTAACGAAGAAGGAAAACTCATTTTTACGTTGTAGGCTCAATTGGAGGCCAATTTGGGTGCAATCCGAGAATACAAGGATTTGTGTGACCAAATGGACTCCGTTTGATTTCTAACCTTGCGTGACACCATAATAATGTCAAATGGGACATTTTTGACTCAACAATTAAGTTCGTTTGTGCTAAACGAAGAAGGAAAACTCGTTTGTACGTTGTAGGCTCAATTGGAGGCCAATTTGGGTGCCATCCGCGAAGACAATGATTTGAGTGACCAAATGGACTCCATTTGATTTCTAACATCCCGTGGTACCATAATAACGTAAAATGGGACATGTTTGACTCAACAAACAAGTTTCTTTGTGCTAAACGACGAAGGAAAACTCGTTTGTATGTTGTAGGCTCAATTGGAGGCAAAGTTGGGTGCAATCCGTGAATACAAGGATTTGAGTGGCCAAATGGACTCCGTATGATTTCTAACCTCGCGTGGCACCATAATAACGTCAAATGGGACATGTTTGACTCAATAAAAAGGTTCGGTTGTGCTTAACGAAGAAGGAAAACTCGTTTGTACGTTGTAGGCTCAATTGGAGGCCAATTTGGGTGCAATCCGAGAATACAAGGATTTGATTGACCAAATGGACTCCGCTTGGTTTCTAACTCGCGTGGCACCATAATAACATCAAATGGGACATGTTTGACTCAACAAAAAAGTTTGGTTGTGCTTAACGAAGAAGGAAAACTCGTTTGTACGTTGTAGGCTCAATTGAGGCCAAAATTGGGTGCAATCCGAGAATACAAGGATTTGAGTGACCAAATGGACTCCGTTTGATTTCAATCCTCACGTGGCACCATAATAACGTCAAATAGGACATGTTTGACTCAACAAACAAGTTCGTTTGTGCTTAACGAAGAAGGAAAGCTCGTTTGTACGTTGTAGGCTCAATTGGAGGCCAATTTTGGCGCAATCCGAGAATACAAGGATTTGAGTGACCAAATGGACTTCGTGTTATTTCTAACCTCATGTGGAACCATAATAACGTCAAATGGGACATGTTTGACTCAACAAAAAAGTTCGTTTGTGCTAAACGAAGAAGAAAAACTCGTTTGTACGTTGTAGGCTCAATTGGAGGGAAATTTGGGTGCAATCCGAGAATACAAGGATTTGAGTGACCAAATGGACTCCGTTTGATTTCTAACCTCCCGTGGCACCATAATAATGTCAAATGGGACATTTTTTACTCAACAAACAAGTTCGTTTGTGCTAAACGAAGAAGGAAAACTCGTTTTTACGTTGTAGGCTCAATTGGAGGCCAATTTGGGTGCAATCCGAGAATACAAGGATTCGAGTGAACAATTGAACTCCGTTTGATTTATAACCTCGTGTGGCACCATAATAATGTCAAATGGGACATTTTTGACTCAACAAACAAGTTCGTTTGTGCTAAACGAAGAAGGAAAACTCGTTTCTACGTTGTAGGCTCAATTCGAGGCCAATTTGGGTGCAAACCGAGAATACAAGGATTTGAGTGACCAAATGGACTCCGTTTGATTTCTAACCTCGCGTTTCACCATAATAAAGTCAAATTTGACATGTTTGACTCAACAAAAAAGTTCGTTTGTGCTAAACGAAGAAGGAAAACTCGTTTGTACTTTGTAGGCTCAATTGAGGCCAATTTGGGTGCAATCCGAGAATACAAGGATTTGAGTGACTAAATGGACTCCGTTTGATTTCTAACCTCGCGTGGCAACATAATAAAATCAAATGGGACATGTTTGACTCAACAAATAAGTTCGTTTGTTCTAAATGAATGAGGAAAACTCGTTTGTACGTTGTAGGCTCAATTGGAGGCCAATTTGGGTGCAATCCGCGAATACAAGGTTTTGAGTGACCAAATGTACTCCGTTTCATTTCTAACCTTGTGTCGTACCATAATTACGTCAAATGGGACATGTTTGGTTCAACAAATAAGTTTGTTTGTGCTTAACGAAGAAGGAAAACTCGTTTGTACGTTGTAGGCTCAATTGGAGGCCAATTTGGGTGCAATCCGAGAATAAAAGGATTTGAGTGACCAAATTGACTCCGTTAGATTTCTAACCTCGTGTGGCACCATAATTACGTCAAATGGAAAATTTTAGACTCAACAAACAAGTTCGTTTGTGCAATACGAAGAATTAAAACTCGTTTGTATGTTGTTGGCACAATTGGAGGCCAATTTGGGTGCGATCCGAGAATACAAGGATTTGAGTGACCAAATGGAATCCGTTTGATTTCTAACCTCAGGTGAAAACATAATAACGTCAAATGGGCCATGTCTGACTCAACAAATAAGTTCGTTTTCTCTAATCGAATGAGGAAAACTCGTTGTTACGTTGTAGGCTCAATTGGAGGCCAATTTGGGTGCAATCCGGGAATACAAGGTTTTGAGTGACCAAATGGACTCCGTTTGATTTCTAACCTTGCGTCGTATGATAATTACGTCAAATGGGACATGTTTGATTCAACAAACAAGTTCGTTTGTGCTTAACGAAGAAGGAAAACTCGTTTGTACGTTGTAGGCTCAATTGGAGGTCAATTTGGGTGCAATCCGAGAATACAAGGATTTGAGTGACCAAATGGACTCCATTTGATTTCTAACATCTCGTGGTACCATAATAACATCAAATGGGACATGTTTGATTCAATAAACAAGTTCGTTTGTGCTTAACGAAGAAGGAAAACTCGTTTGTACGTTGTAGGCTCAATTGAGGCAAATTTGGGTGCAATCCGAGAATACAAGGATTTGAGTGACCAAATGGACTCCGTTTGATTTCTAACCTCGTGTGGCACCATCATAACATCAAATGAAACATGTTTGACTCAACAAAAAAGTTCGTTTGTGCTAAACGAAGAAAAAAAACTCATTTGTACGTTGTAGGCTCAATTGGAGAGTAATTTGGGTGCAATCCGAGAATACAAGGATTTGAGTGACCAAATGGACTCCGTTTGATTTTTAACCTCGCGTGGCACCATAATAATGTCAAATGGGACATTTTTTACTCAACAAACAAGTTCGTTTGTGCTAAACGAAGAAGGAAAACTCGTTTTTACGTTGTAGGATCAATTGGAGGCCAATTTGGGTGCAATCCGAGAATATAAGGATTTGAGTGACCAAATGGACTCTGTTTGATTTCTAACCTCGCGTTTCACCATAATAACATCAAATAGGACATGTTTGACTCAACAAACAAGTTCGTTTGTGCTAAACGAAGAAGGAAAGCTCGTTTCTACGTTGTAGGCTCAATTGGAGGCCAATTTGGGTGCAATCCGAGAATACAAGGATTTGAGAGACCAAATGGACTCCGTTTGATTTCTAACCTTGCGTCGTACCATAATAACATCAAATGGGACATGTTTGAATCAACAAAAAAGTTCGTTCGTGCTTAACGAAGAAGGAAAACTCGTTTGTACGTTGTAGGCTCAATTTAGTTAAATTTGGGTGCAATCTGAGAACAGATGGATTTGAGTGACAAAATGGATTCCGTTTGATTTCTAACCTCATGTGGTGCCATAATAACATAAAATGGGAATGTTTGACTCAACAAAAAAGTTCAGTTGAGCTTAACGAAGAAGGAAAACTCGTTTGTACGTTGTAGGCTCAATTGGATGCCAATTTGGGTGCAATCCGCGAATGCAAGGATTTGAGTTACAAAATTGACTCCGTTTGATTTCTAACCATGCATGGCACCATAATAACGTCAAATGAAACATGTTTGACTCAACAAACAAGTTTGGTTTAGCTTAACGAAGAAGGAAAACTCGTTTGTACGTTGTAGGTTCAATTGGATGCCAATTTGGGTGCAATCCGCGAATACTAGGATTTGAGTGACCAAATTGACTCCGTATGATTTCTAACCACACGTGGAACCATAATAACATCAAATGGAACATGTTTGACTCAACAAACAAGTTTGGTTGAGCTTAACGAAGAAGGAAAACTCATTTTTACGTTGTAGGCTCAATTGGAGGCCAATTTGGGTGCAATCCGAGAATACAAGGATTTGTGTGACCAAATGGACTCCGTTTGATTTCTAACCTTGCGTGGCACCATAATAATGTCAAATGGGACATTTTTGACTCAACAAACAAGTTCGTTTGTGCTAAACGAAGAAGGAAAACTCGTTTGTACGTCGTAGGCACAATTGGAGGCCAATTTGGGTGCCATCCGCGAAGACAATGATTTGAGTGACCAAATGGACTCCATTTGATTTCTAACATCCCGTGGTACCATAATAACGTCAAATGGGCCATGTTTGACTCAACAAACAAGTTTCTTTGTGCTAAACGAAGAAGGAAAACTCGTTTGTATGTTGTAGGCTCAATTGGAGGCAAAGTTGGGTGCAATCCGTGAATACAAGGATTTGAGTGGCCAAATGGACTCCGTATGATTTCTAACCTCGCGTGGCACCATAATAACGTCAAATGGGACATGTTTGACTCAACAAAAAGGTTCGGTTGTGCTTAACGAAGAAGGAAAACTCGTTTGTACGTTGTAGGCTCAATTGGAGGCCAATTTGGGTGCAATCCGAGAATACAAGGATTTGATTGACCAAATGGACTCCGCTTGGTTTCTAACTCGCGTGGCACCATAATAACATCAAATGGGACATGTTTGACTCAACAAAAAAGTTTGGTTGTGCTTAACGAAGAAGGAAAACTCGTTTGTACGTTGTAGGCTCAATTGAGGCCAATTTGGGTGCAATCCGAGAATACAAGGATTTGAGTGACCAAATGGACTCCGTTTGATTTCAATCCTCGCGTGGCACCATAATAATGTCAAATAGGACATGTTTGACTCAACAAACAAGTTCGTTTGTGCTTAACGAAGAAGGAAAGCTCGTTTGTACGTTGTAGGCTCAATTGGAGGCCAATTTTGGCGCAATCCTAGAATACAAGGATTTGAGTGACCAAATGGACTTCGTGTTATTTCTAACCTCATGTGGAACCATAATAATGTCAAATGGGACATGTTTGACTCAACAAAAAAGTTCGTTTGTGCTAAACGAAGAAGAAAAACTCGTTTGTACGTTGTAGGCTCAATTGGAGGGAAATTTGGGTGCAATCCGAGAATACAAGGATTTGAGTGACCAAATGGACTCCGTTTGATTTCTAACCTCCCGTGGCACCATAATAATGTCAAATGGGACATTTTTTACTCAACAAACAAGTTCGTTTGTGCTAAACGAAGAAGGAAAACTCGTTTTTACGTTGTAGGCTCAATTGGAGGCCAATTTGGGTGCAATCCGAGAATACAAGGATTCGAGTGAACAATTGAACTCCGTTTGATTTATAACCTCGTGTGGCACCATAATAATGTCAAATGGGACATTTTTGACTCAACAAACAAGTTCGTTTGTGCTAAACGAAGAAGGAAAACTCGTTTCTACGTTGTAGGCTCAATTCGAGGCCAATTTGGGTGCAATCCGAGAATACAAGGATTTGAGTGACCAAATGGACTCCGTTTGATTTCTAACCTCGCGTTTCACCATAATAAAGTCAAATTTGACATGTTTGACTCAACAAAAAAGTTCGTTTGTGCTAAACGAAGAAGGAAAACTCGTTTGTACTTTGTAGGCTCAATTGAGGCCAATTTGGGTGCAATCCGAGAATACAAGGATTTGAGTGACTAAATGGACTCCGTTTGATTTCTAACCTCGCGTGGCAACATAATAACATCAAATGGGACATGTTTGACTCAACAAATAAGTTCGTTTGTTCTAAACGAATGAGGAAAACTCGTTTGTACGTTGTAGGCTCAATTGGAGGCCAATTTGGGTGCAATCCGCGAATACAAGGTTTTGAGTGACCAAATGTACTCCGTTTCATTTCTAACCTTGTGTCGTACCATAATTACGTCAAATGGGACATGTTTGGTTCAACAAAGAAGTTTGTTTGTGCTTAACGAATGAGGAAAACTCGTTTGTACGTTGTAGGCTCAATTGGAGGCCAATTTGGGTGCAATCCGAGAATAAAAGGATTTGAGTGACCAAATTGACTCCGTTAGATTTCTAACCTCGTGTGGCACCATAATTACGTCAAATGGAAAATTTTAGACTCAACAAACAAGTTCGTTTGTGCAATACGAAGAATGAAAACTCGTTTGTATGTTGTTGGCACAAATGGAGGCCAATTTGGGTGCGATCCGAGAATACAAGGATTTGAGTGACCAAATGGACTCCGTTTGATTTCTAACCTCAGGTGAAAACATAATAACGTCAAATGGGCCATGTCTGACTCAACAAATAAGTTCGTTTTCTCTAATCAAATGAGGAAAACTCGTTGTTACGTTGTAGGCTCAATTGGAGGCCAATTTGGGTGCAATCCGGGAATACAAGGTTTTGAGTGACCAAATGGACTCCGTTTGATTTCTAACCTTGCGTCGTATGATAATTACGTCAAATGGGACATGTTTGATTCAACAAACAAGTTCGTTTGTGCTTAACGAAGAAGGAAAACTCGTTTGTACGTTGTAGGCTCAATTGGAGGTCAATTTGGGTGCAATCCGGGAATACAAGGATTTGAGTGACCAAATGGACTCCATTTGATTTCTAACATCTCGTGGTACCATAATAACATAAAATGGGACATGTTTGAGTCAATAAACAAGTTCGTTTGTGCTTAACGAAGAAGGAAAACTCGTTTGTACGTTGTAGGCTCAATTGAGGCAAATTTGGGTGCAATCCGAGAATACAAGGATTTGAGTGACCAAATGGGCTCCGTTTGATTTCTAACCTCATGTGGCACCATCATAACATCAAATGAAACATGTTTGACTCAACAAAAAAGTTCTTTTGTGCTAAACGAAGAAAAAAAACTCATTTGTACGTTGTAGGCTCAATTGGAGAGTAATTTGGGTGCAATCCGAGAATACAAGGATTTGAGTGACCAAATGGACTCCGTTTGATTTCTAACCTCGCATGGCACCATAATAATGTCAAATGGGACATTTTTTACTCAACAAACAAGTTCGTTTGTGCTAAACGAAGAAGGAAAACTCGTTTTTACGTTGTAGGATCAATTGGAGGCCAATTTGGGTGCAATCCGAGAATACAAGGATTTGAGTGACCAAATGGACTCCGTTTGATTTCTAACCTCGAGTTTCACCATAATAACATCAAATAGGACATGTTTGACTCAACAAACAAGTTCGTTTGTGCTAAACGAAGAAGGAAAGCTCGTTTCTACGTTGTAGGCTCAATTGGAGGCCAATTTGGGTGCAATCCGAGAATACAAGGATTTGAGTGACCAAATGGACTCCGTTTGATTTCTAACCTTGCGTCGTACCATAATAACATCAAATGGGACATGTTTGAATCAACAAAAAAGTTCATTCGTGCTTAACGAAGAAGGAAAACTCGTTTGTACGTTGTAGGCTCAATTTAGTTAAATTTGGGTGCAATCTGAGAACAGATGGATTTGAGTGACCAAATGGATTCCGTTTGATTTCTAACCTCATGTGGTGCCATAATAACATCAAATGGGAATGTTTGACTCAACAGAAAAGTTCAGTTGAGCTTAACGAAGAAGGAAAACTCGTTTGTACGTTGTAGGCTCAATTGGATGCCAATTTGGGTGCAATCCGCGAATGCAAGGATTTGAGTGACAAAATTGACTCCGTTTGATTTCTAACCACGCATGGCACCATAATAACGTCAAATGAAACATGTTTGACTCAACAAACAAGTTTGGTTTAGCTTAACGAAGAAGGAAAACTCATTTGTACGTTGTAGGCTCAATTGGAGGCCAATTTGGGTGCAATCCGAGAATACAAGGATTTGTGTGACCAAATGGACTCCGTTTGATTTCTAACCTTGCGTGGCACCATAATAATGTCAAATGGGACATTTTTGACTCAACAAACAAGTTCGTTTGTGCTAAACGAAGAAGAAAAACTCGTTTGTACGTTGTAGGCTCAATTGGAGGGAAATTTGGGTGCAATCCGAGAATACAAGGATTTGAGTGACCAAATGGACTCCGTTTGATTTCTAACCTCCCGTGGCACCATAATAACGTCAAATGGGACATGTTTGATTCAACAAACAAGTTCGTTTGTGCTTAACGAAGAAGGAAAACTCGTTTGTACGTTGTAGGCTCAATTGGAGGCCAATTTGGGTGCCATCCGCGAAGACAATGATTTGAGTGACCAAATGGACTCCATTTGATTTCTAACATCCCGTGGTACCATAATAACGTCAAATGGGACATGTTTGACTCAACAAACAAGTTTCTTTGTGCTAAACGAAGAAGGAAAACTCGTTTGTATGTTGTAGGCTCAATTGGAGGCAACGTTGGGTGCAATCCGTGAATACAAGGATTTGAGTGGCCAAATGGACTCCGTATGATTTCTAACCTCGCGTGGCACCATAATAATGTCAAATGGGACATGTTTGACTCAACAAAAAGGTTCGGTTGTGCTTAACGAAGAAGGAAAACTCGTTTGTACGTTGTAGGCTCAATTGAGGCCAATTTGGGTGCAATCCGAGAATACAAGGATTTGAGTGACCAAATGGACTCCGTTTGATTTCAATCCTCGCGTGGCACCATAATAACGTCAAATAGGACATGTTTGACTCAACAAACAAGTTCTTTTGTGCTTAACGAAGAAGGAAAGCTCGTTTGTACGTTGTAGGCTCAATTGGAGGCCAATTTTGGCGCAATCCGAGAATACAAGATTTGAGTGACCAAATGGACTTCGTGTTATTTCTAACCTCATGTGGAACCATAATAACGTCAAATGGGACATGTTTGACTCAACAAAAAAGTTCGTTTGTGCTAAACGAAGAAGAAAAACTCGTTTGTACGTTGTAGGCTCAATTGGAGGGAAATTTGGGTGCAATCCGAGAATACAAGGATTTGAGTGACCAAATGGACTCCGTTTGATTTCTAACCTCCCGTGGCACCATAATAATGTCAAATGGGACATTTTTGACTCAACAAACAAGTTCGTTTGTGCTAAACGAAGAAGGAAAACTCGTTTTTACGTTGTAGGCTCAATTGGAGGCCAATTTGGGTGCAATCCGAGAATACAAGGATTCGAGTGAACAATTGAACTCCGTTTGATTTCTAACCTCGTGTGGCACCATAATAATGTCAAATGGGACATTTTTGACTCAACAAACAAGTTCTTTTGTGCTAAACGAAGAAGGAAAACTCGTTTCTACGTTGTAGGCTCAATTCGAGGCCAATTTGGGTGCAATCCGAGAATACAAGGATTTGAGTGACCAAATGGACTCCGTTTGATTTCTAACCTCGCGTTTCACAATAATAAAGTCAAATTTGACATGTTTGACTCAACAAAAAAGTTCGTTTGTGCTAAACGGAGAAGGAAAACTCGTTTGTACTTTGTAGGCTCAATTGAGGCCAATTTGGGTGCAATCCGAGAATACAAGGATTTGAGTGACTAAATGGACTCCGTTTGATTTCTAACCACGTGTGGCAACATAATAACATCAAATGGGACATGTTTGACCCAACAAATAAGTTCGTTTGTTCTAAACGAATGAGGAAAACTCGTTTGTACTTTGTAGGCTCAATTGGAGGCCAATTTGGGTGCAATCCGCGAATACAAGGTTTTGAGTGACCAAATGTACTCCGTTTCATTTCTAACCTTGTGTCGTACCATAATTACGTCAAATGGGACATGTTTGGTTCAACAAAGAAGTTTGTTTGTGCTTAACGAAGAAGGAAAACTCGTTTGTACGTTGTAGGCTCAATTGGAGGCCAATTTGGGTGCAATCCGAGAATAAAAGGATTTGAGTGACCAAATTGACTCCGTTAGATTTCTAACCTCATGTGGCACCATAATTACGTCAAATGGAAAATTTTAGACTCAACAAACAAGTTCGTTTGTGCAATACGAAGAATGAAAACTCGTTTGTATGTTGTTGGCACAATTGGAGGCCAATTTGGGTGCGATCCGAGAATACAAGGATTTGAGTGACCAAATGGACTCCGTTTGATTTCTAACCTCAGGTGAAAACATAATAACGTCAAATGGGCCATGTCTGACTCAACAAATAAGTTCTTTTTCTCTAATCGAATGAGGAAAACTCGTTGTTACGTTGTAGGCTCAATTGGAGGCCAATTTGGGTGCAATCCGGGAATACAAGGTTTTGAGTGACCAAATGGACTCCGTTTGATTTCTAACCTTGCGTCGTATGATAATTACATCAAATGGGACATGTTTGATTCAACAAACAAGTTCGTTTGTGCTTAACGAAGAAGGAAAACTCGTTTGTACGTTGTAGGCTCAATTGGAGGTCAATTTGGGTGCAATCCGGGAATACAAGGATTTGAGTGACCAAATGGACTCCATTTGATTTCTAACATCTCGTGGTACCATAATAACATCAAATGGGACATGTTTGAGTCAATAAACAAGTTCGTTTGTGCTTAACGAAGAAGGAAAACTCGTTTGTACGTTGTAGGCTCAATTGAGGCAAATTTGGGTGCAATCCGAGAATACAAGGATTTGAGTGACCAAATGGACTCCGTTTGATTTCTAACCTCATGTGGCACCATCATAACATCAAATGAAACATGTTTGACTCAACAAAAAAGTTCGTTTGTGCTAAACGAAGAAAAAAAACTCATTTGTACGTTGTAGGCCCAATTGGAGAGTAATTTGGGTGCAATCCGAGAATACAAGGATTTGAGTGACCAAATGGACTCCGTTTGATTTCTAACCTCACGTGGCACCATAATAATGTCAAATGGGACATTTTTTACTCAACAAACAAGTTCGTTTGTGCTAAACGAAGAAGGAAAACTCGTTTTTGCGTTGTAGGATCAATTGGAGGCCAATTTGGGTGCAATCCGAGAATACAAGGATTTGAGTGACCAAATGGACTCCGTTTGATTTCTAACCTCAAGTTTCACCATAATAACATCAAATAGGACATGTTTGACTCAACAAACAAGTTCGTTTGTGCTAAACGAAGAAGGAAAGCTCGTTTCTACGTTGTAGGCTCAATTGGAGGGCAATTTGGGTGCAATCCGAGAATACAAGGATTTGAGTGACCAAATGGACTCCGTTTGATTTCTAACCTTGCGTCGTACCATAATAACATCAAATGGGACATGTTTGAATCAAAAAAAAGTTCGTTCGTGCTTAACGAAGAAGGAAAACTCGTTTGTACGTTGTAGGCTCAATTTAGTTAAATTTGGGTGCAATCTGAGAACAGATGGATTTGAGTGACCAAATGGATTCCGTTTGATTTCTAACCTCACGTGGTGCCATAATAACGTCAAATGGGAATGTTTGACTCAACAAAAAAGTTCATTTGAGCTTAACGAAGAAGGAAAACTCGTTTGTACGTTGTAGGCTCAATTGGATGCCAATTTGGGTGCAATCCGCGAATGCAAGGATTTGAGTGACAAAATTGACTCCGTTTGATTTCTAACCACGCATGGCACCATAATAACGTCAAATGAAACATGTTTGACTCATCAAACAAGTTTGGTTTAGCTTAACGAAGAAGGAAAACTCGTTTGTACGTTGTAGGTTCAATTGGATGCCAATTTGGGTGCAATCCGCGAATACTAGGATTTGAGTGACCAAATTGACTCCGTATGATTTCTAACCACACGTGGAACCATAATAACATCAAATGGAACATGTTTGACTCAACAAACAAGTTTGGTTGAGCTTAACGAAGAAGGAAAACTCATTTGTACGTTGTAGGCTCAATTGGAGGCCAATTTGGGTGCAATCCGAGAATACAAGGATTTGTGTGACCAAATGGACTCCGTTTGATTTCTAACCTTGCGTGGCACCATAATAATGTCAAATGGGACATTTTTGACTCAACAAACAAGTTCGTTTGTGCTAAACGAAGAAGGAAAACTCATTTGTACGTTGTAGGCTCAATTGGAGGCCAATTTGGGTGCCATCCGCGAAGACAATGATTTGAGTGACCAAATGGACTCCATTTGATTTCTAACATCCCGTGGTACTATAATAATGTCAAATGGGACATGTTTGACTCAACAAACAAGTTTCTTTGTGCTAAACGAAGAAGGAAAACTCGTTTGTATGTTGTAGGCTCAATTGGAGGCAAAGTTGGGTGCAATCCGTGAATACAAGGATTTGAGTGGCCAAATGGACTCCGTTTGATTTCTAACCTCACGTGGCACCATAATAACGTCAAATGGGACATGTTTGACTCAACAAAAAAGTTTGGTTGTGCTTAACGAAGAAGGAAAACTCGTTTGTACGTTGTAGGCTCAATTGAGGCCAATTTGGGTGCAATCCGAGAATACAAGGATTTGAGTGACCAAATGGACTCCGTTTGATTTCAATCCTCGCGTGGCACCATAATAACATCAAATAGGACATGTTTGACTCAACAAACAAGTTCGTTTGTGCTTAACGAAGAAGGAAAGCTCGTTTGTACGTTGTAGGCTCAATTGGAGGCCAATTTTGGCGCAATCCGAGAATACAAGGATTTGAGTGACCAAATGGACTTCGTGTTATTTCTAACCTCATGTGGAACCATAATAACGTCAAATGGGACATGTTTGACTCAACAAAAAAGTTCGTTTGTGCTAAACGAAGAAGAAAAACTCGTTTGTACGTTGTAGGCTCAATTGGAGGCCAATTTGGGTGCAATCCGAGAATACAAGGATTCGAGTGAACAATTGAACTCCGTTTGATTTCTAACCTCGTGTGGCACCATAATAATGTCAAATGGGACATTTTTGACTCAACAAACAAGTTCGTTTGTGCTAAACGAAGAAGGAAAACTCGTTTCTACGTTGTAGGCTCAATTGGAGGCCAATTTGGGTGCAATCCGAGAATACAAGGATTTGAGTGACCAAATGGACTCCGTTTGATTTCTAACCTCGCGTTTCACCATAATAAAGTCAAATTTGACATGTTTGACTCAACAAAAAAGTTCGTTTGTGCTAAGCGAAGAAGGAAAACTCGTTTGTACTTTGTAGGCTCAATTGAGGCCAATTTGGGTGCAATCCGAGAATACAAGGATTTGAGTGACTAAATGGACTCCGTTTGATTTCTAACCTCGCGTGGCAACATAATAACATCAAATGGGACATGTTTGACTCAACAAATAAGTTCGTTTGTTCTAAACGAATGAGGAAAACTCGTTTGTACGTTGTAGGCTCAATTGGAGGCCAATTTGGGTGCAATCCGCGAATACAAGGTTTTGAGTGACCAAATGTACTCCGTTTCATTTCTAACCTTGTGTCGTACCATAATTACGTCAAATGGGACATGTTTGGTTCAACAAAGAAGTTTGTTTGTGCTTAACGAAGAAGGAAAACTCGTTTGTACGTTGTAGGCTCAATTGGAGGCCAATTTGGGTGCAATCCGAGAATAAAAGGATTTGAGTGACCAAATTGACTCCGTTAGATTTATAACCTCGTGTGGCACCATAATTACGTCAAATGGAAAATTTTAGACTCAACAAACAAGTTCGTTTGTGCAATACGAAGAAGGAAAACTCGTTTGTATGTTGTTGGCACAATTGGAGGCCAATTTGGGTGCGATCCGAGAATACAAGGATTTGAGTGACCAAATGGACTCCGTTTGATTTCTAACCTCAGGTGAAAACATAATAACGTCAAATGGGCCATGTCTGACTCAACAAATAAGTTCGTTTTCTCTAATCGAATGAGGAAAACTCGTTGTTACGTTGTAGGCTCAATTGGAGGCCAATTTGGGTGCAATCCGGGAATACAAGGTTTTGAGTGACCAAATGGACTCCGTTTGATTTCTAACCTTGCGTCGTATGATAATTACGTCAAATGGGACATGTTTGATTCAACAAACAAGTTCGTTTGTGCTTAACGAAGAAGGAAAACTAGTTTGTACGTTGTAGGCTCAATTGGAGGTCAATTTGGGTGCAATCCGAGAATACAAGGATTTGAGTGACCAAATGGACTCCATTTGATTTCTAACATCTCGTGGTACCATAATAACATCAAATGGGACATGTTTGATTCAATAAACAAGTTCGTTTGTGCTTAACGAAGAAGGAAAACTCGTTTGTACGTTGTAGGCTCAATTGAGGCAAATTTGGGTGCAATCCGAGAATACAAGGATTTGAGTGACCAAATGGACTCCGTTTGATTTCTAACCTCATGTGGCACCATCATAACATCAAATGAAACATGTTTGACTCAACAAAAAAGTTCGTTTGTGCTAAACGAAGAAAAAAAACTCATTTGTACGTTGTAGGCTCAATTGGAGAGTAATTTGGGTGCAATCCGAGAATACAAGGATTTGAGTGACCAAATGGACTCCGTTTGATTTCTAACCTCGCGTGGCACCATAATAATGTCAAATGGGACATTTTCTACTCAACAAACAAGTTCGTTTGTGCTAAACGAAGAAGGAAAACTCGTTTTTACGTTGTAGGATGAATTGGAGGCCAATTTGGGTGCAATCCGAGAATACAAGTATTTGAGTGACCAAATGGACTCCGTTTGATTTCTAACCTCGCGTTTCACCATAATAACATCAAATAGGACATGTTTGACTCAACAAACAAGTTCGTTTGTGCTAAACGAAGAAGGAAAACTCGTTTCTACGTTGTAGGCTCAATTGGAGGCCAATTTGGGTGCAATCCGAGAATACAAGGATTTGAGTGACCAAATGGACTCCGTTTGATTTCTAACCTTGCGTCGTACCATAATAACATCAAATGGTACATGTTTGAATCAACAAAAAAGTTCGTTCGTGCTTAACGAAGAAGGAAAACTCGTTTGTACGTTGTAGGCTCAATTTAGTTAAATTTTGGTGCAATCTGAGAACAGATGGATTTGAGTGACCAAATGGATTCCGTTTGATTTCTAACCTCACGTGGTGCCATAATAACGTCAAATGGGAATGTTTGACTCAACAAAAAAGTTCAGTTGAGCTTAACGAAGAAGGAAAACTCGTTTGTACGTTGTAGGCTCAATTGGATGCCAATTTGGGTGCAATCCGCGAATGCAAGGATTTGAGTGACAAAATTGACTCCGTTTGATTTCTAACCACGCATGGCACCATAATAACGTCAAATGAAACATGTTTGACTCATCAAACAAGTTTGGTTTAGCTTAACGAAGAAGGAAAACTCGTTTGTACGTTGTAGGTTCAATTGGATGCCAATTTGGGTGCAATCCGCGAATACTAGGATTTGAGTGACCAAATTGACTCCGTATGATTTCTAACCACACGTGGAACCATAATAACATCAAATGGAACATGTTTGACTCAACAAACAAGTTTGGTTGAGCTTAACGAAGAAGGAAAACTCATTTGTACGTTGTAGGCTCAATTGGAGGCCAATTTGGGTGCAATCCGAGAATACAAGGATTTGTGTGACCAAATGGACTCCGTTTGATTTCTAACCTTGCGTGGCACCATAATAATGTCAAATGGGACATTTTTGACTCAACAAACAAGTTCGTTTGTGCTAAACGAAGAAGGAAAACTCATTTGTACGTTGTAGGCTCAATTGGAGGCCAATTTGGGTGCCATCCGCGAAGACAATGATTTGAGTGACCAAATGGACTCCATTTGATTTCTAACATCCCGTGGTACTATAATAATGTCAAATGGGACATGTTTGACTCAACAAACAAGTTTCTTTGTGCTAAACGAAGAAGGAAAACTCGTTTGTATGTTGTAGGCTCAATTGGAGGCAAAGTTGGGTGCAATCCGTGAATACAAGGATTTGAGTGGCCAAATGGACTCCGTTTGATTTCTAACCTCACGTGGCACCATAATAACGTCAAATGGGACATGTTTGACTCAACAAAAAAGTTTGGTTGTGCTTAACGAAGAAGGAAAACTCGTTTGTACGTTGTAGGCTCAATTGAGGCCAATTTGGGTGCAATCCGAGAATACAAGGATTTGAGTGACCAAATGGACTCCGTTTGATTTCAATCCTCGCGTGGCACCATAATAACATCAAATAGGACATGTTTGACTCAACAAACAAGTTCGTTTGTGCTTAACGAAGAAGGAAAGCTCGTTTGTACGTTGTAGGCTCAATTGGAGGCCAATTTTGGCGCAATCCGAGAATACAAGGATTTGAGTGACCAAATGGACTTCGTGTTATTTCTAACCTCATGTGGAACCATAATAACGTCAAATGGGACATGTTTGACTCAACAAAAAAGTTCGTTTGTGCTAAACGAAGAAGAAAAACTCGTTTGTACGTTGTAGGCTCAATTGGAGGCCAATTTGGGTGCAATCCGAGAATACAAGGATTCGAGTGAACAATTGAACTCCGTTTGATTTCTAACCTCGTGTGGCACCATAATAATGTCAAATGGGACATTTTTGACTCAACAAACAAGTTCGTTTGTGCTAAACGAAGAAGGAAAACTCGTTTCTACGTTGTAGGCTCAATTGGAGGCCAATTTGGGTGCAATCCGAGAATACAAGGATTTGAGTGACCAAATGGACTCCGTTTGATTTCTAACCTCGCGTTTCACCATAATAAAGTCAAATTTGACATGTTTGACTCAACAAAAAAGTTCGTTTGTGCTAAGCGAAGAAGGAAAACTCGTTTGTACTTTGTAGGCTCAATTGAGGCCAATTTGGGTGCAATCCGAGAATACAAGGATTTGAGTGACTAAATGGACTCCGTTTGATTTCTAACCTCGCGTGGCAACATAATAACATCAAATGGGACATGTTTGACTCAACAAATAAGTTCGTTTGTTCTAAACGAATGAGGAAAACTCGTTTGTACGTTGTAGGCTCAATTGGAGGCCAATTTGGGTGCAATCCGCGAATACAAGGTTTTGAGTGACCAAATGTACTCCGTTTCATTTCTAACCTTGTGTCGTACCATAATTACGTCAAATGGGACATGTTTGGTTCAACAAAGAAGTTTGTTTGTGCTTAACGAAGAAGGAAAACTCGTTTGTACGTTGTAGGCTCAATTGGAGGCCAATTTGGGTGCAATCCGAGAATAAAAGGATTTGAGTGACCAAATTGACTCCGTTAGATTTATAACCTCGTGTGGCACCATAATTACGTCAAATGGAAAATTTTAGACTCAACAAACAAGTTCGTTTGTGCAATACGAAGAAGGAAAACTCGTTTGTATGTTGTTGGCACAATTGGAGGCCAATTTGGGTGCGATCCGAGAATACAAGGATTTGAGTGACCAAATGGACTCCGTTTGATTTCTAACCTCAGGTGAAAACATAATAACGTCAAATGGGCCATGTCTGACTCAACAAATAAGTTCGTTTTCTCTAATCGAATGAGGAAAACTCGTTGTTACGTTGTAGGCTCAATTGGAGGCCAATTTGGGTGCAATCCGGGAATACAAGGTTTTGAGTGACCAAATGGACTCCGTTTGATTTCTAACCTTGCGTCGTATGATAATTACGTCAAATGGGACATGTTTGATTCAACAAACAAGTTCGTTTGTGCTTAACGAAGAAGGAAAACTAGTTTGTACGTTGTAGGCTCAATTGGAGGTCAATTTGGGTGCAATCCGAGAATACAAGGATTTGAGTGACCAAATGGACTCCATTTGATTTCTAACATCTCGTGGTACCATAATAACATCAAATGGGACATGTTTGATTCAATAAACAAGTTCGTTTGTGCTTAACGAAGAAGGAAAACTCGTTTGTACGTTGTAGGCTCAATTGAGGCAAATTTGGGTGCAATCCGAGAATACAAGGATTTGAGTGACCAAATGGACTCCGTTTGATTTCTAACCTCATGTGGCACCATCATAACATCAAATGAAACATGTTTGACTCAACAAAAAAGTTCGTTTGTGCTAAACGAAGAAAAAAAACTCATTTGTACGTTGTAGGCTCAATTGGAGAGTAATTTGGGTGCAATCCGAGAATACAAGGATTTGAGTGACCAAATGGACTCCGTTTGATTTCTAACCTCGCGTGGCACCATAATAATGTCAAATGGGACATTTTCTACTCAACAAACAAGTTCGTTTGTGCTAAACGAAGAAGGAAAACTCGTTTTTACGTTGTAGGATGAATTGGAGGCCAATTTGGGTGCAATCCGAGAATACAAGTATTTGAGTGACCAAATGGACTCCGTTTGATTTCTAACCTCGCGTTTCACCATAATAACATCAAATAGGACATGTTTGACTCAACAAACAAGTTCGTTTGTGCTAAACGAAGAAGGAAAACTCGTTTCTACGTTGTAGGCTCAATTGGAGGCCAATTTGGGTGCAATCCGAGAATACAAGGATTTGAGTGACCAAATGGACTCCGTTTGATTTCTAACCTTGCGTCGTACCATAATAACATCAAATGGTACATGTTTGAATCAACAAAAAAGTTCGTTCGTGCTTAACGAAGAAGGAAAACTCGTTTGTACGTTGTAGGCTCAATTTAGTTAAATTTTGGTGCAATCTGAGAACAGATGGATTTGAGTGACCAAATGGATTCCGTTTGATTTCTAACCTCACGTGGTGCCATAATAACGTCAAATGGGAATGTTTGACTCAACAAAAAAGTTCAGTTGAGCTTAACGAAGAAGGAAAACTCGTTTGTACGTTGTAGGCTCAATTGGATGCCAATTTGGGTGCAATCCGCGAATGCAAGGATTTGAGTGACAAAATTGACTCCGTTTGATTTCTAACCACGCATGGCACCATAATAACGTCAAATGAAACATGTTTGACTCAACAAACAAGTTTGGTTTAGCTTAACGAAGAAGGAAAATTTGTTTGTACGTTGTAGGTTCAATTGGATGCCAATTTGGGTGCAATCCGCGAATACTAGGATTTGAGTGACCAAATTGACTCCGTATGATTTCTAACCACACGTGGCACCATAATAAAATCAAATGGAACATGTTTGACTCAACAAACAAGTTTGGTTGAGCTTAACGAAGAAGGAAAACTCATTTGTACGTTGTAGGCTCAATTGGAGGCCAATTTGGGTGCAATCCGAGAATACAAGGATTTGTGTGACCAAATGGACTCCGTTTGATTTCTAACCTTGCGTGGCACCATAATAATGTCAAATGGGACATTTTTGACTCAACAAAAAAGTTCGTTTGTGCTAAACGAAGAAGGAAAACTCGTTTGTACGTTGTAGGCTCAATTGGAGGCAATTTTGGTGCCATCCGCGAAGACAATGATTTGAGTGACCAAATGGACTCCATTTGATTTCTAACATCTTGTGGTACCATAATAACGTCAAATGGGACATGTTTGACTCAACAAACAAGTTTCTTTGTGCTAAACGAAGAAGCAAAACTCGTTTGTATGTTGTAGGCTCAATTGGAGGCAAAGTTGGGTGCAATCCGTGAATACAAGGATTTGAGTGGCCAAATGGACTCCGTTTGATTTCTAAACTCGCGTGGCACCATAATAACGTCAAATGGGACATGTTTGACTCAACAAAAAGGTTCGGTTGTGCTTAACGAAGAAGGAAAACTCGTTTGTACGTTGTAGGCTCAATTGGAGGCCAATTTGGGTGCAATCCGAGAATACAAGGATTTGATTGACCAAATGGACTCCGCTTGGTTTCTAACTCGCGTGGCACCATAATAACGTCAAATGGGACATGTTTGACTCAACAAAAAAGTTTGGTTGTGCTTAACGAAGAAGGAAAACTCGTTTGTACGTTGTAGGCTCAATTGAGGCCAATTTGGGTGCAATCCGAGAATACAAGGATTTGAGTGACCAAATGGACTCCGTTTGATTTCAATCCTCACGTGGCACCATAATAACGGTAAATAGGACATGTTTGACTCAACAAACAAGTTCGTTTGTGCTTAACGAAGAAGGAAAGCTCGTTTGTACGTTGTAGGCTCAATTGGAGGCCAATTTGGGTGCAATCCGAGAATACAAGGATTTGAGTGACCAAATGGACTCCGTTTGATTTCTAACCTCGTGTGGCACCATCATAACATCAAATGAAACATGTTTGACTCAACAAAAAAGTTCGTTTGTGCTAAACGAAGAAAAAAAACTCATTTGTACGTTGTAGGCTCAATTGGAGAGTAATTTGGGTGCAATCCGAGAATACAAGGATTTGAGTGACCAAATGGACTCCGTTTGATTTCTAACCTCGCGTGGCACCATAATAATGTCAAATGGGACATTTTCTACTCAACAAACAAGTTCGTTTGTGCTAAACGAAGAAGGAAAACTCGTTTTTACGTTGTAGGATGAATTGGAGGCCAATTTGGGTGCAATCCGAGAATACAAGTATTTGAGTGACCAAATGGACTCCGTTTGATTTCTAACCTCGCGTTTCACCATAATAACATCAAATAGGACATGTTTGACTCAACAAACAAGTTCGTTTGTGCTAAACGAAGAAGGAAAACTCGTTTCTACGTTGTAGGCTCAATTGGAGGCCAATTTGGGTGCAATCCGAGAATACAAGGATTTGAGTGACCAAATGGACTCCGTTTGATTTCTAACCTTGCGTCGTACCATAATAACATCAAATGGTACATGTTTGAATCAACAAAAAAGTTCGTTCGTGCTTAACGAAGAAGGAAAACTCGTTTGTACGTTGTAGGCTCAATTTAGTTAAATTTTGGTGCAATCTGAGAACAGATGGATTTGAGTGACCAAATGGATTCCGTTTGATTTCTAACCTCACGTGGTGCCATAATAACGTCAAATGGGAATGTTTGACTCAACAAAAAAGTTCAGTTGAGCTTAACGAAGAAGGAAAACTCGTTTGTACGTTGTAGGCTCAATTGGATGCCAATTTGGGTGCAATCCGCGAATGCAAGGATTTGAGTGACAAAATTGACTCCGTTTGATTTCTAACCACGCATGGCACCATAATAACGTCAAATGAAACATGTTTGACTCAACAAACAAGTTTGGTTTAGCTTAACGAAGAAGGAAAATTTGTTTGTACGTTGTAGGTTCAATTGGATGCCAATTTGGGTGCAATCCGCGAATACTAGGATTTGAGTGACCAAATTGACTCCGTATGATTTCTAACCACACGTGGCACCATAATAAAATCAAATGGAACATGTTTGACTCAACAAACAAGTTTGGTTGAGCTTAACGAAGAAGGAAAACTCATTTGTACGTTGTAGGCTCAATTGGAGGCCAATTTGGGTGCAATCCGAGAATACAAGGATTTGTGTGACCAAATGGACTCCGTTTGATTTCTAACCTTGCGTGGCACCATAATAATGTCAAATGGGACATTTTTGACTCAACAAAAAAGTTCGTTTGTGCTAAACGAAGAAGGAAAACTCGTTTGTACGTTGTAGGCTCAATTGGAGGCAATTTTGGTGCCATCCGCGAAGACAATGATTTGAGTGACCAAATGGACTCCATTTGATTTCTAACATCTTGTGGTACCATAATAACGTCAAATGGGACATGTTTGACTCAACAAACAAGTTTCTTTGTGCTAAACGAAGAAGCAAAACTCGTTTGTATGTTGTAGGCTCAATTGGAGGCAAAGTTGGGTGCAATCCGTGAATACAAGGATTTGAGTGGCCAAATGGACTCCGTTTGATTTCTAAACTCGCGTGGCACCATAATAACGTCAAATGGGACATGTTTGACTCAACAAAAAGGTTCGGTTGTGCTTAACGAAGAAGGAAAACTCGTTTGTACGTTGTAGGCTCAATTGGAGGCCAATTTGGGTGCAATCCGAGAATACAAGGATTTGATTGACCAAATGGACTCCGCTTGGTTTCTAACTCGCGTGGCACCATAATAACGTCAAATGGGACATGTTTGACTCAACAAAAAAGTTTGGTTGTGCTTAACGAAGAAGGAAAACTCGTTTGTACGTTGTAGGCTCAATTGAGGCCAATTTGGGTGCAATCCGAGAATACAAGGATTTGAGTGACCAAATGGACTCCGTTTGATTTCAATCCTCACGTGGCACCATAATAACGGTAAATAGGACATGTTTGACTCAACAAACAAGTTCGTTTGTGCTTAACGAAGAAGGAAAGCTCGTTTGTACGTTGTAGGCTCAATTGGAGGCCAATTTTGGCGCAATCCGAGAATACAAGGATTTGAGTGACAAAATGGACTTCGTGTTATTTCTAACCTCATGTGGAACCATAATAACGTCAAATGGGACATGTTTGACTCAACAAAAAAGTTCGTTTGTGCTAAACGAAGAAGAAAAACTCGTTTGTACGTTGTAGGCTCAATTGGAGGGAAATTTGGGTGCAATCCGAGAATATAAGGATTTGAGTGACCAAATGGACTCCGTTTGATTTCTAACCTCCCGTGGCACCATAATAATGTCAAATGGGACATTTTTTACTCAACAAACAAGTTCGTTTGTGCTAAACGAAGAAGGAAAACTCGTTTTTACGTTGTAGGCTCAATTGGAGGCCAATTTGGGTGCAATCCGAGAATACAAGGATTCGAGTGAACAATTGAACTCCGTTTGATTTCTAACCTCGTGTGGCACCATAATAATGTCAAATGGGACATTTTTGACTCAACAAACTAGTTCGTTTGTGCTAAACGAAGAAGGAAAACTCGTTTCTACGTTGTAGGCTCAATTGGAGGCCAATTTGGGTGCAATCCGAGAATACAAGGATTTGAGTGACCAAATGGACTCCGTTTGATTTCTAACCTTGCGTCGTACCATAATAACATCAAATGGGACATGTTTGAATCAACAAAAAAGTTCGTTCGTGCTTAACGAAGAAGGAAAACTCGTTTGTACGTTGTAGGCTCAATTTAGTTAAATTTGGGTGCAATCTGAGAACAGATGGATTTGAGTGACCAAATGGAGTCCGTTTGATTTCTAACCTCACGTGGTGCCATAATAACGTCAAATGGGAATGTTTGACTCAACAAAAAAGTTCAGTTGAGCTTAACGAAGAAGGAAAACTCGTTTGTACGTTGTAGGCTCAATTGGATGCCAATTTGGGTGCAATCCGCGAATGCAAGGATTTGAGTGACAAAATTGACTCCGTTTGATTTCTAACCACGCATGGCACCATAATAACGTCAAATGAAACATGTTTGACTCAACAAACAAGTTTGGTTTAGCTTAACGAAGAAGGAAAACTCATTTGTACGTTGTAGGCTCAATTGGAGGCCAATTTGGGTGCAATCCGAGAATACAAGGATTTGAGTGACCAAATGGACTCCGTTTGATTTCTAACCTTGCGTGGCACCATAATAATGTCAAATGGGACATTTTTGACTCAACAAAAAAGTTCGTTTGTGCTAAACGAAGAAGGAAAACTCGTTTGTACGTTGTAGGCTCAATTGGAGGCCAATTTGGGTGCCATCCGCGAAGACAATGATTTGAGTGACCAAATGGACTCCATTTGATTTCTAACATCCCGTGGTACCATAATAACGTTAAATGGGACATGTTTGACTCAACAAACAAGTTTCTTTGTGCTAAACGAAGAAGGAAAACTCGTTTGTATGTTGTAGGCTCAATTGGAGGCAAAGTTGGGTGCAATCCGTGAATACAAGGATTTGAGTGGCCAAATGGATTCCGTTTGATTTCTAACCTCGCGTGGCACCATAATAACGTCAAATGGGACATGTTTGACTCAACAAAAAGGTTCGGTTGTGCTTAACGAAGAAGGAAAACTCGTTTGTACGTTGTAGCCTCAATTGGAGGCCAATTTGGGTGCAATCCGAGAATACAAGGATTTAATTGACCAAATGGACTCCGTGTGGTTTCTAACTCGCATGGCACCATAATAACGTCAAATGGGACATGTTTGACTCAACAAAAAAGTTTGGTTGTGCTTAACGAAGAAGGAAAACTCGTTTGTACGTTGTAGGCTCAATTGAGGCCAATTTGGGTACAATCAACGAATATAAGGATTTGAGTGACCAAATGGACTCTGTTTGATTTCTAACCACGCGTGGAACCATAAAAACATCAAATGGAATGTTTGACTCAACAAAAAATTTCAGTTGAGCTTATAGAAGAAGGAAAACTCGTTTGTACGTTGTAGGCTCAATTGGATGCGAATTTTGGTACAATCCGCAAATACAAGGATTTGAGTGACCAAATTGACTCCCATTTCTAACCTCGCATGGCTCCATAATAACATCAAATGGAACATTTTTGACTCAACAAACAATTTCGGTTGAGCTTAACGAAGAAAGAAAAGTCGTTTGTACTTTCAAGGCTCAATTGGATGCCAATTTGGGTGCAATCCGCGAATACAAGGATTTGAGTGACCAAATTGACTCCGTTTGATTTCTAACCTCATGTGGCATTTTAATAACATCAAATGGAACATGTTTGACTCAACAAACAAGTTCGGTTGAGCTTAACGAAGAAGGAAAACTCATTTGTACGTTGTAGGCTCAATTGGAGGCCAATTTGGGTGCAATCCTTGAATACAAGGATTTGAGTGACCAAATGGACTCCGTTTGATTTATAACCTCATGTGGGAACATAATAATGTCAAATGGAACATGATTGACTCAAGAAACAAGTTCGGTTGACCTTAACGAAGAAGGAAAACTCGTTTGTACGTTGTAGGCTCCATTGGAGGCCAATTTGGGTGCAATCCTAGAATATAAAGATTTGAGTGACCAAATGGACTCCGTTTGATTTCTAACCTCGCGTGGACCCTAATAAAGTCAAATTGGAATTTTTGACTCAATAAACAAGTTCGGTTGAGCTTAGCGAAGAAGGAAAACTCGTTTGTACGTTGTAGGTTCAATTGGATGCCAAGGTGCAATCCGCGAATACAAGGATTTGAGTGACCAAATTGACCCCATTTGATTTCTAACCTCACGAGACACCATAATAACGTCAAATGGAACATGTTTGAATCAACAAACAAGTTCGGTTGAGCTTAACGAAGTAGGAAAACTCGTTTGTACGTTGTAGGCTCAATTGGATGCCAATTTGGTTGAAATCCGCGAATACAAGGATCTGAATGACCAAATTGACTCCGTTTGATTTCTAAATTTGCGTTGTACCATAATAACATCAAATGGAACATGTTTGACCCAACAAACAAGTTCGGTTGAGCTTAACGAAGAAGGAAAACTCGTTTGTACGTTGTAGGCCCAATTGGAGGTCAATTTGGTGCAATCCGAGAATACAAGGATTTGACTGACCAAATGGACTCTGTTTGATTTCTAACCTCACGTGGGAATATAATAACGTCAAATGGAACATTTTTGACTCAACAAACAAGTTTGGTTGAGCTTAACGAAGAAGGAAAACTCGTTTGTACGTTGTAGGCTCCAATGCAGGCGAATTTGAGTGCAATCTGAGAATACAAGGATTTCAATGACCAAATGGACTCCGTATGATTTCTAACCTCGCGTGGCACCATAAGAACGTCAAATGGGACATGTTTGACACAACAAACAAGTTCTTTTGTGCTAAACGAAGAACGAAAACTCGTTTGTACATTGTAGGCTCAATTGGAGGCCAATTTGGGTACAATCTCCGTTTGATTTCTAACCATGCGTGGAACCATAAAAATGTCAAATGGGAATGTTTGAATGAACAAAAAAGTTCAGTTGAGCTTACAGAAGAAGGAAAACTCGTTTGTACGTTGTAGGCTCAATTGGATGCGAATTTTGGTACAATCCGCGAATACAAGGATTTGAGTGACCGAATTGAATCCCATTTCTAACCTCGCGTGGCACCATAATAACATCAAATGGAACATTTTTGACTCAATAAACAATTTCGGTTGAGCTTAACGAAGAAAGAAAAGTCGTTTGTACTTTCAAGGCTCAATTGGATGCCAATTTGGGTGCAATCCGCGAATACAAGGATTTGAGTGACCAAATTGACTCCGTTTGATTTCTAACCTCATGTGGCATTTTAATAACATCAAATGGAACATGTTTTACTCAACAAACAAGTTCGGTTGAGCTTAACGAAGAAGGAAAACTCATTTGTACGTTGTAGGCTCAATTGGAGGCCAATTTGGGTGCAATCCTCGAATACAAGGATTTGAGTGACCAAATGGACTCCATTTGATTTATAACCTCATTTGGGAACATAATAATTTCAAATGGAACATGATTGACTCAAGAAACAAGTTCGGTTGACCTTAACGAAGAATGAAAACTCGTTTGTACGTTGTAGGCTCCATTGGAGGCCAATTTGGGTGCAATCCGAGAATATAAAGATTTGAGTGACCAAATGGACTCCGTTTGATTTCTAACCTCGCGTGGAACCCTAATAAAGTCAAATAGGAATTTTTGACTCAATAAACAAGTTCGGTTGAGCTTAGCGAAAAAGGAAAACTCGTTTGTACGTTGTAGGTTCAATTGGATGCCAAGGTGCAATCCGTGAATACAAGGATTTGAGTGACCAAATTGACCCCATTTGATTGCTAACCTCACGAGATACCATAATAACGTCAAATGGAACATGTTTGAATCGACAAACAAGTTCGGTTGAGCTTAACGAAGAAGGAAAACTCGTTTGTACGTTGTAGGCTCAATTGGATGCCAATTTGGGTGCAATCCGAGAATACAAGGATTTGAATGACCAAATGGACTCCGTTTGATTTCTAACCTCATGTGGGAACATAATAATGTTGAATGGAACATGTTTGACTCAAGAAACAAGTTCGGTTGACCTTAACGAAGAAGGAAATCTCGTTTGTACGTTGTAGGCTCCATTGGGAAGCTAAACATACCACGCGAAGAATTAAAGACCTGCTGAAAATGTTTGAAGTATGCAAAGTGATTCATGTTGTTCAGGAATCTATCAGGGCAGCAGACAAGCTGGCATCTCTAATGCCTAACGCTTCTTTCATTGATGTTACTCCTAGCTCGTTTGCAGAAGACCTGAAAAAGATTATCTTTGAAGACGCTAGCGGTAGAAAATACATGAGAATGTAATGTAATGTAATGTATCTTTGCTTTTTATTTTAGTGGTCTGGGGAGCCCATTTAAACCCCAAGCTTTCTTTTCAAAAAAAAAAAAGAAAAAAAAGGCTCAATTGGAGGCCAATTTGGGTGGAATCCGAGAATACAAGGATTTGAGTGACCAAATGGACTCCGTTTGATTTCTAACCCCGCGTTCCACCATAATAACGTCAAATGGGACTTGTATGACCCAACAAACATGTTCGGTTAAGCTGAACGAATAAGGAAAACTCGTTTGTACGTTATAGGCTCAATTGGAAGCCAATTTGGGTGAAATCCGAGAATACAAGAATTTGAGTGACCAAATGAACTCCATTTATTTCTAACCTCGCATTGTACAATAATAACGTAAAATGGGACATGTTTGACTCAAAAAATAAGTCGGATTGTGCTAAACGAAGAAGGAAAACTCATTTGTACGTTGCAGGCTCTATTATAGGCCAATATGGGTGCAATCCGCGAATTCAAGGATTTGAGTGACCAAATGGATTCCGTTTGATTTCTAACCTCGTGGGGCACTATAATAACGTCAAATGGGACATGTTTGACTCAACAAACAAGGTCTTCTTGTGCTAAATGAAGAAGGAAAACTCGTTTGTACGTTGTAGGCTCAATTGAAGGCCAATTTGGGTGCAATCCGCGAATACAAGGATTTGAGTGACCAAATGGACTCCGTTTGATTTCTAACCTTGCGTCATACCATAATAACATCAAATGGGACATGTTTTACTCAACAAAAAAGTTAGTTTGTGCTTAACGAAGAAGGAAAACTCATTTGTACGTTGTAGGCTCAATTGAGGTAAATTTGAGTGCAATCCGAGAACAGATGGATTTGAGTGACCAAATGGACTCCGTTTGATTTATAACCTCTCATGGCACCATAAAAAGTCAAATGGGACATGTTTGACTAAAAAAAAAAGTTCGTTTGTGCTAAACGAAGAAGTAAAACTCGTTTGTACATTGTAGGCTCAATTGGAGGCCAATTTGGGTACAATCAACGAATATAAGGATTTGAGTGACCAAATGGACTCTGTTTGATTTCTAACCACGCGTGGAATCATAAAAACATCAAATGGAATGTTTGACTCAACAAAAAAGTTCAGTTGAGCTTATAGAAGAAGGAAAACTCGTTTGTACGTTGTAGGCTCAATTGGATGCGAATTTTGGTACAATCCGCGAATACAAGGATTTGAGTGACCAAATTGACTCCCATTTCTAACCTCGCGTGGCACCATAATAACATCAAATGGAACATTTTTGACTCAACAAACAATTTCGGTTGAGCTTAACGAAGAAAGAAAAGTCGTTTGTACTTTCAAGGCTCAATTGGATGCCAATTTGGGTGCAATCCGCGAATACAAGGATTTTAGTGACCAAATTGACTCCGTTTGATTTCTAACCTCATGTGGCATTTTAATAACATCAAATGGAACATGTTTGACTCAACAAACAAGTTCGGTTGAGCTTAACGAAGAAGGAAAACTCATTTGTACGTTGTAGGCTCAATTGGAGGCCAATTTAGGTGCAATCCTCGAATACAAGGATTTGAGTGACCAAATGGACTCCGTTTGATTTATAACCTCATGTGGGAACATAATAATGTCAAATGGAACATGATTGACTCAAGAAACAAGTTCGGTTGACCTTAACGAAGAAGGAAAACTCGTTTGTACGTTGTAGGCTCCATTGGAGGCCAATTTGGGTGCAATCCGAGAATATAAAGATTTGAGTGACCAAATGGACTCCGTTTGATTTCTAACCTCGCGTGGAACCCTAATAAAGTCAAATTGGAATTTTTGACTCAATAAACAAGTTCGGTTGAGCTTAGCGAAGAAGGAAAACTCGTTTGTACGTTGTAGGTTCAATTGGATGCCAAGGTGCAATCCGCGAATACAAGGATTTGAGTGACCAAATTGACCCCATTTGATTTCTAACCTCACGAGACACCATAATAACGTCAAATGGAACATGTTTGAATCAACAAACAAGTTCGGTTGAGCTTAACGAAGTAGGAAAACTCGTTTGTACGTTGTAGGCTCAATTGGATGCCAATTTGGTTGAAATCCGCGAATACAAGGATCTGAATGACCAAATTGACTCCGTTTGATTTCTAAATTTGCGTTGTACCATAATAACATCAAATGGAACATGTTTGACCCAACAAACAAGTTCGGTTGAGCTTAACGAAGAACGAAAACTCGTTTGTACGTTGTAGGCCCAATTGGAGGTCAATTTGGTGCAATCCGAGAATACAAGGATTTGACTGACCAAATGGACTCTGTTTAATTTCTAACCTCACGTGGGAATATAATAACGTCAAATGGAACATGTTTGACTCAACAAACAAGTTTGGTTGAGCTTAACGAAGAAGGAAAACTCGTTTGTACGTTGTAGGCTCCAATGCAGGCGAATTTGAGTGCAATCTGAGAATACAAGGATTTCAATGACCAAATGGACTCCGTATGATTTCTAACCTCGCGTGGCACCATAAGAACGTCAAATGGGACATGTTTGACACAACAAACAAGTTCTTTTGTGCTAAACGAAGAACGAAAACTCGTTTGTACATTGTAGGCTCAATTGGAGGCCAATTTGGGTACAATCTCCGTTTGATTTCTAACCATGCGTGGAACCATAAAAATGTCAAATGGGAATGTTTGAATGAACAAAAAAGTTCAGTTGAGCTTACAGAAGAAGGAAAACTCGTTTGTACGTTGTAGGCTCAATTGGATGCGAATTTTGGTACAATCCGCGAATACAAGGATTTGAGTGACCGAATTGAATCCCATTTATAACCTCGCGTGGCACCATAATAACATCAAATGGAACATTTTTGACTCAATAAACAATTTCGGTTGAGCTTAACGAAGAAAGAAAAGTCGTTTGTACTTTCAAGGCTCAATTGGATGCCAATTTGGGTGCAATCCGCGAATACAAGGATTTGAGTGACCAAATTGACTCCGTTTGATTTCTAACCTCATGTGGCATTTTAATAACATCAAATGGAACATGTTTGACTCAACAAACAAGTTCGGTTGATCTTAACGAAGAATGAAAACTCGTTTGTACGTTGTAGGCTCCATTGGAGGCCAATTTGGGTGCAATCCGAGAATATAAAGATTTGAGTGACCAAATGGACTCCGTTTGATTTCTAACCTCACGTGGAACCCTAATAAAGTCAAATTGGAATTTTTGACTCAATAAACAAGTTCGGTTGAGCTTAGCGAAGAAGGAAAACTCGTTTATACATTGTAGGTTCAATTGGATGCCAAGGTGCAATCCGCGAATACAAGGATTTGAGTGACCAAATTGACCCCATTTGATTTCTAACCTCACGAGACACCATAATAACGTCAAATGGAACATGTTTGAATCAACAAACAAGTTCGGTTGAGCTTAACGAAGAAGGAAAACTCGTTTGTACGTTGTAGGCTCAATTGGATGCCAATTTGGTTGAAATCCGCGAATACAAGGATCTGAATGACCAAATTGACTCCGTTTGATTTCTAAATTTGCGTTGCACCATAATAACATAAAATGGAACATGTTTGACCTAACAAACAAGTTCGGTTGAGCTTAACGAAGAAGGAAAACTCGTTTGTACGTTGTAGGCCCAATTGGAGGTCAATTTGGTGCAATCCGAGAATACAAGGATTTGACTGAACAAATGGACTCTGTTTGATTTCTAACCTCATGTGGAAACATAATAACGTCAAATGGAACATGTTTGACTCAACAAACAAGTTTGGTTGAGCTTAACGAAGAAGGAAAACTCGTTTGTACGTTGTAGGCTCCAATGCAGGCGAATTTGAGTGCAATCTGAGAATACAAGGATTTGAATGACCAAATGGACTCCGTATGATTTCTAACCTCACGTGGCACCATAAGAACGTCAAATGGGACATGTTTGACACAACAAACAAGTTCGTTTGGGCTAAACGAAGAACGAAAACTCGTTTGTACATTGTAGGCTCAATTGGAGGCCAATTTGGGTACAATCAACGAATATAAGGATTTGAGTGACCAAATGGACTCCGTTTGATTTCTAACCACGCGTGGAACCATAAAAATGTCAAATGGGAATGTTTGACTCAATAAAAAAGTTCAGTTGAGCTTATAGAAGAAGGAAAACTCGTTTGTACGTTGTAGGCTCAATTGGATGCGAATTTTGGTACAATCCGCGAATACAAGGATTTGAGTGACCAAATTCACTCCCATTTCTAACCTTGCGTGGCACCATAATAACATCAAATGGAACATTTTTGACTCAACAAACAATTTCGGTTGAGCTTAACGAAGAAAGAAAAGTCGTTTGTACTTTCAAGGCTCAATTGGATGCCAATTTGGGTGCAATCCGCGAATACAAGGATTTGAGTGACCAAATTGACTCCGTTTGATTTATAACCTCATGTGGCATTTTAATAACATCAAATGGAACATGTTTGACTCAACAAACAAGTTCGGTTGAGCTTAACGAAGAAGGAAAACTCATTTGTACGTTGTAGGCTCAATTGGAGGCCAATTTGGGTCCAATCCTCGAATACAAGGATTTGAGTGGCCAAATGGACTCCGTTTGATTTATAACCTCATGTGGGAACATAATAATTTCAAATGGAACATGATTGACTCAAGAAACAATTTCGGTTTACCTTAACGAAGAAGGAAAACTCGTTTGTACGTTGTAGGCTCCATTGGAGGCCAATTTGGGTGCAATCCGAGAATATAAAGATTTGAGTGACCAAATGGACTCCGTTTGATTTCTAACCTCGCGTGGAACCCTAATAAAGTCAAATTGGAATTTTTCACTCAATAAAAAAGTTCGGTTGAGCTTAGCGACGAAGGAAAACTCGTTTGTACGTTGTAGGTTCAATTGGATGCCATGGTGCAATCCGCGAATACAAGGATTTGAGTGACCAAATTGACCCCATTTGATTTCTAACCTCACGATTCACCATAATAACGTCAAATGGAACATGTTTGAATCAAAAAACAAGTTCGGTTGAGCTTAACGAAGAAGGAAAACTCGTTTGTACGTTGTAGGCTCAATTGGATGCCAATTTGGTTGAAATCCGCGAATACACGGATCTGAATGACCAAATTGACTCCGTTTGATTTCTAAATTTGCGTTGCACCATAATAACATCAAATGGAACATGTTTGACCCAACAAACAAGTTCGGTTGAGCTTAACGAAGAAGGAAAACTCGTTTGTACGTTGTAGGCCCAATTGAAGGTCAATTTGGGTGCAATCAGAGAATACAAGGATTTGACTGACCAAATGGACTCTGTTTGATTTCTAACCTCACGTGGGAACATAATAACGTCAAATGGAACATGTTTGACTCAACAAACAAGTTTGGTTGAGCTTAACGAAGAAGGAAAAGTCGTTTGTACGTTGTAGGCTCCAATGCAGGCGAATTTGAGTGCAATCTGAGAATACAAGGATTTGAATGACCAAATGGACTCCGTATGATTTCTAATCTTGCGTGGCACCATAAGAACGTCAAATGGGACATGTTTGACACAACAAACAAGTTCGTTTGTGCTAAACGAAGAACGAAAACTCGTTTGTACATTGTAGGCTCAATTGGAGGCCAATTTGGGTACAATCAACGAATATAAGGATTTGAGTGACCAAATGGACTCCGTTTGATTTCTAACCACGCGTGGAACCATAAAAATTTCAAATGGGAATGTTTGACTCAAAAAAAAAGTTCAGTTGAGCTTATAGAAGAAGGAAAACTCGTTTGTACGTTGTAGGCTCAATTGGATGCGAATTTTGGTACAATCCGCGAATACAAGGATTTGAGTGACCAAATTGACTCCGTTTGATTTCTATAATCGCGTGGAACCCTAATAAAGTCAAATCGGAATTTTTGACTCAATAAACAAGTTCGGTTGAGCTTAGCGAAGAAGGAAAACTCGTTTGTACGTTGTAGGTTCAATTGGATGCCAAGGTGCAATCCGCGAATACAAGGATTTGAGTGACCAAATTGACCCCATTTGATTTCTAACCTCACGAGACACCATAATAACATCAAATGGAACATGTTTGAATCAACAAACAAGTTCGGTTGAGCTTAACGAAGAAGGAAAACTCGTTTGTACGTTGTAGGCTCAATTGGATGCCAATTTGGTTGAAATCCGCGAATACAAGGATCTGAATGACCAAATTGACTCCGTTTGATTTCTAAATTTGCGTTGTACCATAATAACATCAAATGGAACATGTTTGACCCAACAAACAAGTTCGGTTGAGCTTAACGAAGAAGGAAAACTCGTTTGTACGTTGTAGGCCCAATTGGAGGTCAATTTGGGTGCAATCCGAGAATACAAGGATTTGACTGACCAAATGGACTCTGTTTGATTTCTAACCTCACGTGGGAATATAATAACGTCAAATGGAACATTTTTGACTCAACAAACAAGTTTGGTTGAGCTTAACGAAGAAGGAAGACTCGTTTGTACGTTGTAGGCTCCAATGCAGGCGAATTTGAGTGCAATCTGAGAATACAAGGATTTGAATGACCAAATGGACTCCGTATGATTTCTAACCTCGCATGGCACCATAAGAACGTCAAATGGGACATGTTTGACACAACAAACAAGTTCGTTTGTGCTAAACGAAGAACGAAAACTCGTTTGTACATTGTAGGCTCAATTGGAGGCCAATTTGGGTACAATCAACGAATATAAGGATTTGAGTGACCAAATGGACTCCGTTTGATTTCTAACCATGCGTGGAACCATAAAAATGTCAAATTGGAATGTTTGAATGAACAAAAAAGTTCAGTTGAGCTTACAGAAGAAGGAAAACTCGTTTGTACGTTGTAGGCTCAATTGGATGCGAATTTTGGTACAATCCGCGAATACAAGGATTTGAGTGACCGAATTGAATCCCATTTCTAACCTCGCGTGGCACCATAATAACATCAAATGGAACATTTTTGACTCAACAAACAATTTCGGTTGAGCTTAACGAAGAAAGAAATGTCGTTTGTACTTTCAAGGCTCAATTGGATGCCAATTTGGGTGCAATCCGCGAATACAAGGATTTGAGTGACCAAATTGACTCCGTTTGATTTCTAACCTCATGTGGCATTTTAATAACATCAAATGGAACATGTTTGACTCAACAAACAAGTTCGGTTGAGCTTAACGAAGAAGGAAAACTCATTTGTACGTTGTAGGCTCAATTGGAGGCCAATTTGGGTGCAATCCTCGAATACAAGGATTTGAGTGACCAAATGGACTCCATTTGATTTATAACCACATTTGGGAACATAATAATGTCAAATGGAACATGATTGACTCAAGAAACAAGTTCGGTTGACCTTAACGAAGAATGAAAACTCGTTTGTACGTTGTAGGCTCCATTGGAGGCCAATTTGGGTGCAATCCGAGAATATAAAGATTTGAGTGACCAAATGGACTCCGTTTGATTTCTAACCTCACGTGGAACCCTAATAAAGTCAAATTGGAATTTTTGACTCAATAAACAAGTTCGGTTGAGCTTAGCGAAGAAGGAAAACTCGTTTGTACGTTGTAGGTTCAATTGGATGCCAAGGTGCAATCCGCGAATACAAGGATTTCAGTGACCAAATTGACCCCATTTGATTTCTAACCTCACGAGACACCATAATAACTTCAAATGGAACATGTTTGAATCAACAAACAAGTTCGGTTGAGCTTAACGAAGAAGGAAAACTCGTTTGTACGTTGTAGGCTCAATTGGATGCCAATTTGGTTGAAATCCGCGAATACAAGGATCTGAATGACCAAATTGACTCCGTTTGATTTCTAAATTAGCGTTGCACCATAATAACATCAAATGGAACATGTTTGACCCAACAAACAAGTTCGGTTGAGCTTAACGAAGAAGGAAAACTCGTTTGTACGTTGTAGGCCCAATTGGAGGTCAATTTGGTGCAATCCGAGAATACAAGGATTTGACTGAACAAATGAACTCTGTTTGATTTCTAACCTCACGTGGGAACATAATAACGTCAAATGGAACATGTTTGACTTAACAAACAAGTTTGGTTGAGCTTAACGAAGAAGGGAAACTCGTTTGTACGTTGTAGGCTCCAATGCAGGCGAATTTGAGTGCAATCTGAGAATACAAGGATTTGAATGACCAAATGGACTCCGTATGATTTCTAACCTCACGTGGCACCATAAGAACGTCAAATGGGACATGTTTGACACAACAAACAAGTTCGTTTGGGCTAAATGAAGAACGAAAACTCGTTTGTACGTTGTAGGCTCAATTGGATGCCAATTTGGGTACAATCCGCGAATATAAGGATTTGAGTGACCAAATGGACTCCGTTTGATTTCTAACCTCACGTGGAACCATAAAAACGTGAAATGGGAATGTTTGACTCAACAAAAAAGTTCAGTTGAGCTTAACGAAGAAGGAAAACTCGTTTGTACGTTGTAGGCTCAATTGGATGCCAATTTTGGTGCAATCCGCGAATACAAGGATTTGAGTGACCAAATGGACTCTGTTTCATTTCTAACCTCATGTGGAACCATAAGAACATCAAATGGGACATGTTTGACTCAACAAACAAGTTCGTTTGTGCTAAACGAAGAAGGAAAACTCGTTTGTACGTTGTTTGCTCAATTAGAGGCCAATTTTGGTGCAATCCGCGAATACAAGGAATTGAGTGACCAAATGGACTACGTTTTATTTATAACCTCACGTGGTACCATAATAACGTCAAATAGGATATGTTTGACCCAACAAACAAGTTCGTTTGTGCTTAACGAAAAAGGAAAACTCATTTGTACGTTGTAGGCTCAATTGGAGGGCAATTTGGGTGCAATCCGCGAATACAAGGATTTGATTTACCAAATGGACTCCGTTTGATTTCTAACCTTGCGTCGTACCATAATAACATCAAATGGGACATGTTTTACTCAACAAAAAAGTTAGTTTGTGCTTAACGAAGAAGGAAAACTCGTTTGTACGTTGTAGGCTCAATTGAGGTAAATTTGGGTGCAATCCGAGAACAGATGGATTTGAATGACCAAATGGACTCCGTTTGATTTCTAACCTCGCATGGCACCATAAAAATGTCAAATGGGACATGTTTGACTAAAAAAAAGTTCGTTTGTGCTAAACGAAGAAGTAAAACTCGTTTGTATGTTATAGGCTCAATTGGAGGCCAATTTGGGTGCAATCTGGGAATACAAGGATTTGAGTGACCAAATGGACTCCGTTTGATTTCTAACTTCGCGTGGCACCATAATAACATCAAATGGAACATGTTTGACTCAACAAACAAGTTTGGTTGAGCTTAACGAAGAAGGAAAACTCGTTTGTACTTTCTAGGCTCAATGGAATGCCAATTTGGGTGCAATCCGCGAATACAAGGATTTGAGTGACCAAATTGACTCCGTTTGATTTCTAACCTCACGTGGCATAATAATAACATCAAATGGAACAAGTTTGACTCAACAAACAAGTTCGGTTGAGCTTAACGAAGAAGGAAAACTCATTTGTACGTTGTAGGTTCAATTGGAGGCCAATGAATGAATGAATGAAAAACTAGGATCCTGGAATATTAGGGGTCTTAATGACCCTATGAAACTAGGATGCTGGAATATTAGGGGTCTTAATGACCCTTTTTCCTAAAGTTTCCCAATGAATGAAAAACTAGGATGCTGGAATATTAGGGGTCTTAATGACCCTATGAAACAAAGAGTAGTCAGGCAATTCATTAATTCCAATAAACTTTGTTTAGCTGGAGTTTTAGAAACTAAAGTCCACCATAGCAAAACTTCTAAGATTCAACGTAATATCATGAATGATTGGCAATGGGCTGACAACAGTGACATTATGATTGGGGGAAGAATCTGGGTAGGATGGAACCCTAGTCTAGTCTCTGCATCATTGATTTCTAAGTCTGCTCAGACCATCAGTCTGAAAGTCACTTGGTCCAATGGCACCTCCTGTGTAGTTACAGTGGTCTATGGAAGCAGTAATGCAACCACTCGCCACCAACTCTGGAGAGAGCTCATTCAATTTGCTAGTACAAATACCCTCCCTTGGATCATTCTTGGAGACTTTAATGCCATCATGCACCTCCAAGAAAGAGCCAGCCATATAGAGCCTACTAATGTAGATGTTATGGACATGCTCAGATGTGTAGTTCAGGCAGACATTCATGACTGCAGGTTCAGGGGTAATTACTTCACCTGGTGTAACAACCAAGTGGGAAGCAATCGAGTGGCTTCTAAAATAGACAGGGTCCTAGCAAACAGCACTTGGTTGCAGCTCCTGATGCAGAAGTAGAATTCCAGCATAATGGCATCTCTGACCATACTCCCATGGTCCTCACCATGTACAATAATGTCATAAAAGGTCCTAAGCCATTCAAGTTCTTCAATTACTGGGTCTATGAACCAGGGTTTCATGCAGTCATAGAGGAAGCATGGAGGATTCCAGTGAGGGGAAATGATATGTATGTTCTGGTTCAAAGGCTGAAAAATGTCAAGGCTGGATTGAGAGAATGGCGCAAGACTAGATCCAGATCAGCCTATACTCAAGTGCAACAAACCAGAATGCAAATGGAACGAGCTCAGCTCACCCTGCAACAACATTACGTCTCTGCCAGAGCTATTCAAGAAGAAAAACAAGCAGTTTGTAACTATGCCCACGCAGTCAGAAATGAAGAACAAGAGGCATGCCAAAAAGCCAGGGCAAACAACCTCCTTCTTAGTGACCAAAATTCCAAATATTTTCACAAAATGATAAAGGAGAGAAGAACTATAAACCGAATATCAAGCATCTTTAACTCCCAAGGGGAAAAGCTGGAGAACCCGGATGACATAGCTAGTGAATGCATTCTTCACTTCCAGACCCTGTACTCAGAATCCCATCCAAGTGTGGCTTGCCCCCTAGATGATAGCTTCTCCTTCAACACAGCTCTCACGGATGAAATGGCAGTAGAGATGGGGAAACCAGTCAGCAGGAATGAAATCACAGAAGCGCTAGCTTCCATTGACTCAGCTAAAGCTCCAGGTCCGGATGGCTTCACCTCTCACTTCTTCAAAGCCACTTGGAGAATAGTGGGCATGTCGTTTGTCAAAGCTATGGAGAACTTCTTCAGGAGCTATAAAATGCTAGGCCAGGTCAATGCTTCTATCTTGACCCTTGTACCTAAGATTTCTAATGCCACTTACTTTAGTGATTACCGGCCAATAGCATGCTGTAACATTCTTTATAAATGTATTGCCAAAGTTCTAACCAACAGGATGAAACATGCGGTTCAGCTCTTAATCAGTCCCAACCAATCTGCCTTTATTCAAGGAAGGCTCATTCAGGACAACCTAATGCTATCCCATGAGCTGGTCAGAAACTACCACAGGGACAAGCCTCCTTCCAGATGTGCGGCTAAAATCGACCTCAAGAAAGCCTATGATATGGTCCGCTGGGATGTCATCCTTCAGGTTCTTAAGAAAATGAATTTCCCTCCCCAATTCACCAATTGGGTAAGAGAATGCATCTCAACTCCTCATTTCTCTATCAACCTTAATGGCAAACCTACTGGCTACTTCAGAGCCAAGAGGGGTATTCGCCAGGGTTGCCCCATGTCTCCCTACCTGTTCGTCCTGGTAATGGAGGTGTTCAACATTCTTATTCAGAGAAGAGTGACTCTGGGACAGTACAGACTTCACCCCAAGTGTGCGGACCCTCTTATAACCCACTTAAGCTTTGCCGACGACCTCATTGCCTTCTTCCATGGAGACTCATCTTCTGCTGCAGCTCTCTATGATTCCCTCCAAGAATTCAAATCTTACACAGGCCTGAAAGTGAACTATGACAAGAGTACGCTTTTTGCAGCGGGGACTAACCAAGCAACCCTGGAGGATATAGCCTCCCAACTGCACTTCTCTCAGGGCCAACTTCCAGTGAAATACCTGGGGTTACCTCTCATCTCCTCAAGGCTATCCCATCAACAATGCAGTCCTATCATTGAAAAAATTAGGAAAAGGATTAAGTCTTGGAAAAATAGGTATCTCACCTATGCAGGCAGGGTAGTGCTTATAAAGTCTGTCCTTATCAGCATGCAAATGTATTGGACCTCGTGTTTCATGCTCCCCAAGATGACTATCAAAGCCATTAATGCTATCCTAAGCAGCTTCCTCTGGTCTGGTAGTGATGGATCAGCTAAGAAGACTATGATCAAATGGCAGAGGGTGTGTTCTACCTACCAGGAAGGAGGGCTTGACATTCGAAGCATCCAAGTCAGCAATGAAGCAGCGTGCCTTCGCCACATATGGCAGCTTGTAGCCAAGCCGGGATCTATATGGGCCAATTGGGTCAGGAGGAACCTTATCAAAAGACGAGACTTCTGGCTTTTGAATCCCCCAAAAGAGGCTTCCTGGTGCTGGAAGAGAATTCTGGAATGCCGCAGGAATGCCTCTAACCTAGTCATACACTCCATTGGAGACGGCCATACCACTAAGCTCTGGAAAGACCCCTGGCACCCCAAAGGTATCCTCATGGAGTTCTTCCCTCAGGAACTCCTATATGACTCTACGCTGCACCGGGAAGCCACAGTTAGTGCCTTGATAAGAAATGGAAAATGGCACATTCCCCTTCACATTCAACCTTCCATCACGGGCATCACTGAAGCTCTTGAAGCTATAGAGGTGGACTGCCATAGACCAGATGAAATCCTTTGGAGGGCAGGTCCTAATGGCTCCTACACTATGAAGCACACTTATGCAACCCTCAGACAAATAAGGGCTGAAGTCCCTTGGGCTAAATTAGTTTGGTACAAGGGTAATATCCCTAGACACAGCTTCATCCTTTGGCTAGTGCTTCATAACTCCCTCAAGACAATGGTGAAGCTCAAGAGCTGGGGGAAAGTCCAAAGTGACGCATGTCCTCTCTGCTTGCAGGAATCAGAAACCGAGAGTCATTTGTTTTTTGACTGTGACTACTCCTGCAATGTCTGGACCAAGATCCTGAGATACATGAGCTACAATAGGCAACCCCTCCAAGGTCCCCAGGAGCTCATTTGGTGCATGCAGAGGTTTGATGGGAATGACCCGATTGCGGTTATGAAAAAGCTGGCTCTCAATGCCACTGTGTATCACCTCTGGGCTGAGCGTAACCGTCGGACTCATGAACACATTAGCAGACCAGCAGTGGTTCTTATCAAAACAATATATGAGGATGTGCGGATAAAGCTGGCTGGTCTTGACCTGGGAATCACTGATAATGCAAGGAACAGGACCATATTCAATAGGTGGCGCACAGACCCTGTCCTCCTTCAGAAAACCCCCATCAAATGCAAGTGGAACAAGCCCATGTTAGGCTGGCATAAGATGAACTCGGATGGCTCTCTTAGGGGGCAAAGGGGTGGTTACGGTGCAATCATAAGAGACGCGCAAGGAGCTGTTATGGTAGCCTGCGCTGGCTCAACTACGGGGCAATCAGTCCTTAAGCATGAGCTTCAGGGATTGGAAGCTGGCCTAAAGGCAGCAGAGATGCACCAAATCAGAAAGATTGAAATAGCTACAGACTCCATGAATGTCTTTGATTATATCACCAAAAACAAAGGAGCAGCATGGGACCTTCGTCATATCATCACTCACATTAGAAGGAGACTCCTTCAGTTTGAGGAATTTTGTATCAAGCATAACTACAGAGAAACAAACAAAGCAGCAGACCACCTGGCTAGCTTGTACCCCAGTAGTGAATTTACTTTTGTCACCCCTAGCTCCTTTGCGGAGGACATGAAAAAAATTGTAAATGAGGATAGAATAGGGAAGGAATATACCAGATTGTAACCTTTTGTATCTTTATTTAGTTTGCTTGGTTTGGGGATCCTTTAACAACCCCGGGTCACTTTCCAAAAAAAAAAAAGGAGGCCAATTTGAGTGCAATCCGAAAATACAAGGATTTGATTGACCAAATGGACTCCGTTTGATTTTTAACCTCATGTGGGAACATAATAATGTCAAATGGAACATGTTTGACTCAAGAAACAAGTTCGGTTGACCTTAACGAATAAGGAAAACTCGTTTGTACGTTGTAGGCTCAATTGGAGGCCAATTTGGGTGCAATCCGCGAATACAAGGATTTGAGTGACCAAATGGACTCCGTTTGATTTCTAACCTTGCGTCGTACCATTATAACATCAAATGGGACATGTTTGACTCAACAAAAATTTTGTTTGTGCTTAACGAAGAAGGAAAACTCGTTTGTACGTTGTAGGCTCAAATGAGGTAAATTTGGGTGCAATCCGAGAACAGATGGATTTGAGTGACCAAATGGACTCCGTTTGATTTCTAACCTCGCATGGCACCATAAAAATGTCAAATGGGACATATTTGACTAAAAAAAAAGTTCGTTTGTGCTAAACGAAGAAGTAAAACTCGTTTGTACGCTCAATTGGAGGCCAATTTGGGTACAATCCTCGAATATAAGGATTTGAGTGACCAAATGGACTCCGTTCGATTTCGAACCTCGCGTGGCACCATAATAACGTCAAATGGGAATGTTTGAATCAACAAAAAAGTTCAGTTGAGCTTAATGAAGAAGGAAAACTCGTTTGTACGTTGTAGGCTCAATTGGATGCCAATTTGGGTGCAATCCGCGAATACAAGGATTTGAGAGACCAAATTGACTCCATTTGATTTCTAACCTCACGTGGCACCATAATAACATCAAATGGAACTTGTTTGACTCAACAAACAAGTTCGGTGGAGCTTAACGAAGAAGGAAAACTCATTTGTACGTTGTAGGCTCAATTGGAGGTCAATTTGGGTGAAATCCGCGAATACAAGGATTTGAGTGACCAAATTGACTTTGTTTGATTTCTAACCTCATGTGGGAACATAGTAACATAGAATGGAACATTTTTGACTCAATAAACAATTCGGTTGAACTTAACGAAGAAGGAAAACTCGTTTGTACGTTGTAGGCTCCATTGGAGGCCAATTTGGGTGCAATCCGAGAATACAAGGATTTCAGTAACCAAATGGACTCTGTTTGATTTCTAAACCCGCATTCCACCATAATAACGTCAAATGGGACTTGTATGACCCAACAAACATGTTCGGTTGAGCTGAACGAATAAGGAAAACTCGTTTGTACGTTATAGGCTCACTTGGAAGCCAATTTGGGTGCAATCCGAGAATAAAAGGATTTGAGTGACCAAATGAACTCCATTTATTTCTAACCTCGCGTTGTAAAATAATAACATAAAATGGGATATGTTTGACCCAAAAAATAAGTCTGATTGTGCTTAACGAAGAAGGAAAACTTATTTGTACGTTGTAGGCTCTATTGGAGGCCAATTTGGGTGCAATCCGCGAATACAAGGATTTGAGTGACCAAATAGATTTCGTTTGATTGCTAACCGCACGTGGCACCATAATAACGTCAAATGGGACATGTTTGACTCAACAAACAAGGTCTTTTTGTGCTAAACGAAAAAGGAAAACTCGTTTGTACGTTGTAGGCTTAATTGGAGGCTAATTTGGGTGCAATCAGCTAATACCAGGATTCGAGTGACCAAATGGACTCCGTTTCATTTCTAACCTTGTGTGGCACCATAAGAACATCAAATGGGAAATGTTTGAATCTACAAACAAGTTCGTTTATGCTAAACGAAGAAGGAAAACTCGTTTGTACGTTGTAGGATCAATTGGAGGCCAATTTGGGTGCAATCCGCGAATACAAGGATTTGAGTGACCAAATTGACCCCGTTTGATTTCTAACCTCACGTGGCACCATAATAATGTCAAATGGAACATGTTTGAATCAACAAACAAGTTCGGTTGAGCTTAACGAAGAAGGAAAACTCGTTTGTACGTTGTAGGCTCAATTGGAGGCCAATTTGGGTGCAATCCGCGAATACAAGGATTTGAGTGACCAAATGGACTCCGTTTGATTTCTAACCTTGCGTCGTACCATTATAACATGAAATGGAACATGTTTGACTCAACAAAAAAGTTCGTTTGTGCTTAACGAAAAAGGAAAACTCGTTTGTACGTTGTAGGCTCAATTGAGGTAAATTTGGGTGCAATCCGAGAACAGATGGATTTGAGTGACCAAATGGACTCCATTTGATTTCTAACCTCGTATGGCACCATAAAAATTTCAAATGGGACATGTTTTACTCAAAAAAAAAGTTCGTTTGTGCTAAACGAAGAAGTAAAACTCGTTTGTACGTTGTAGGCACAATTGGAGGCCAATTTGGGTACAATCCGCGAATATAAGGATTTGAGTGACCAAATGGACTCCGTTTGATTTCTAACCTCGCGTGGCATCATAATAACATCTAATGGAACATGTTTTACTCAACAAACAAGTTCGGTTGAGCTTAACGAAGAAGGAAAACTCATTTGTACGTTGTAGGCTCAATTGGAGGCCAATTTGGGTGCAATCCGAGAATACAAGGATTTGAGTGACCAAATGGACTCCGTTTGATTTCTAACCTCATGTGGGAACATAGTAACATCGAATGGAACATTTTTTACTCAAGAAACAATTTGGTTGAACTTAACGAAGAAGGAAAACTCGTTTGTACGTTGTAGGCTCCATTGGAGGCCAATTTGGGTGCAATCCGAGAATACAAGGATTTGAGTGACCAAATGGACTCTGTTGGATTTCTAACCCCGTGTTCCACCATAATAACATCAAATAGGACTTTTATGACCCAACAAACATGTTCGGTTGAGCTGAACGAATAAGGAAAACTCGTTTGTACGTTATAGGCTCACTTGGAAGCCAATTTGGGTGCAATCCGAGAATACAAGGATTTGAGTGACCAAATGACCTCCATTTATTTCTAACCTCGCGTTGTAAAATAATAACATAAAATGGGACATGTTTGACTCAAAAAATAAGTCTGATTGTGCTCAACGAAGAAGGAAAACTCATTTGTACGTTGCAGGCTCTTTTGGAGGCCAATTTGGGTGCAATCCGCGAATACAAGGATTTGAGTGACCAAATGGATACCGTTTGATTTCTAACCGCACGTGGCACAATAATAACGTAAAATGGGGCCGTTTTGACTCAACAAACAAGGTCTTTTTGTGCTAAACGAAGAAAGAAATCTCGTTTGTACGTTGTAGGCTGAATTGGAGGCTAATTTGGGTGCAATCCGCGAATACAAGGATTCGAGTGACAAAATGGACTCCGTTTCATTTCTAACCTAATGTGGCACCATAAGAACATCAAATGGGACAATTTTGGCTCAACAAACAAGTTCGTTTGTGCTAAACGAAGAAGGAAAACTCGTTTGTACGTTGTTTGCTCAATTGGAGGCCAATTTTGGTGCAATCCTCGAATACAAGGATTTGAGTGACCAAATGGACTACGTTTGATTTATAACCTTGTGTGGTACCATAATAACGTCAAATAGGACATGTTTGACTCAACAAACAAGTTCGTTTGTGCTAAACGAAGAAGGAAAACTCGTTTGTACGTTGTAGGCTCAATTGGAGGCCAATTTGGGTGCAATCCGCGAATATAAGGATTTGATAGACCAAATTGACTCCTCTAGATTTCTAACCTTGCGTGGTACCCTAATAACATCAAATGGGAATGTTTGACTCAATAAACAAGCTTGGTTGGGCTTAGCGAAGAAGGAAAACTCATTTGTACGTTGTAGGCTGAATTGGAGGCCAATTTGGGTGAAATCCGAGAATACAAGGATTTGAGTGACCAAATAGACTCCGTTTGATTTCTAACCTCATGTGGGAACATAGTAACATCAAATGGAACATTTTTTACTCAAGAAAAAATTCGGTTGAACTTAACGAAGAAGGAAAACTCGTTTGTACGTTGTAGGCTCCATTGGAGGCCAATTTGGGTGCAATCCGAGAATACAAGGATTTCAGGGACCAAATGGACTCTGTTTGATTTATAACCCCGCATTCCACCATAATAACGTCAAATGGGACTTGTATGACCCAACAAACATGTTCGGTTGAGCTGAACGAATAAGGAAAACTCGTTTGTACGTTATAGGCTCACTTGGAAGCCAATTTGGGTGCAATCCGAGAATACAATGATTTGAGTGACCAAATGAACTCCATTTATTTCTAACCTCGCGTTGTAAAATAATAACATAAAATGGGACATGTTCGACTCAAAAAATAAGTCTGATTGTGCTTAACGAAGAAGGAAAACTTATTTGTACGTTGCAGGCTCTATTGGAGGCCAATTTGGGTGCAATCCGCGAATACAAGGATTTGAGTGACCAAATGGATTCCGTTTGATTTCTAACCACACGTAGCACAATAATAACGTAAAATGGGACATGTTTGACTCAACAAACAAGGTCTTTTTGTGCTAAACGAAGAAAGAAAAATCGTTTGTACGTTGTAGGCTGAATTGGAGGCTAATTTGGGTGCAATCCGCGAATACAAGGATTCGAGTGACCAAATGGACTCCGTTTCATTTCTAACCTTGTGTGGAACCATAAGAACATCAAATGGGACAAGTTTGACTCAACAAACAAGTTCGTTTGTGCTAAACGAAGAAGGAAAACTCGTTTGTACGTTGTTTGCTCAATTGGAGGCCAATTTTGGTGCAATCCGCGAATACAAGGATTTGAGTGACCAAATGGACTACGTTTTATTTATAACCTTGAGTGGAACCATAATAACGTCAAATAGGACATGTTTGAATCAACAAACAAGTTCGTTTGTAGTTAACGAAGAAGGAAAACTCGTTTGTACGTTGTAGGCTCAATTGAGGCCAATTTGGGTGCAATCCGAGAATACAAGGATTCGAGTGAAAAAATGGAGTTCGTTTGATTTCTAACCTTGAATGGCCCCATAATAACGTAAAATGGGACATGTTTGACTCAACAAAAAAGTTCGTTTGTGCTAAACGAAGAAGGAAAACTCGTTTGTACGTTGTAGGCTCAATTGGAGGCCAATTTGGGTGCAATCCGCGAATATAAAGATTTGAGTGACCAAATGGACTCCGCTAGATTTATAACCTTGTGTGGTACCCTAATAACGTCAAATGGGAATGTTTGACTCAATAAACAAGTTTGGTTGAGCTTAGCGAAGAAGAAAAACTCGTTTGTATGCTGTAGGCTCAATTTGATGCCAATTTGAGTGCAATCCGCGAATACAAGGATTTGAGTGACCAAATTGAGTCTGTTTGATTTCTAAACTCACGTGGCACCATAATAACTTCAAATTGAACATGTTTGACTAAACAAACAAGTTCGGTTGAGCTTAACGAAGAAGGAAAACTCATTTGTACGTTGTAGGCTCAATTGGAGATCAATTTGGGTGCAATCAGAGAATACAAGGATTTGAGTAACCAAATGGACTCCGTTTAATTTCTAACCACATGTGGGAACATAGTAACATCGAATGGAACATTTTTTACTCAAGAAACAACTCGGTTGAACTTAACGAAGGAGGAAAACTCGTTTGTACGTTGTAGGCTCCATTGGAGGCCAATTTGGGTGCAATCCGAGAATACAAGGATTTGAGTGACCAAATGGACTCTGTTTGATTTCTAACCCTGAGTTCCACCATAATAATGTCAAATGGGACTTGTATGACCCAACAAACAAGTTCGGTTGAGCTGAACGAATAAGGAAAACTCGTTTGTACGTTATAGGCTCACTTGGAAGCCAATTTGGGTGCAATCCGAGAATACAAGGATTTGAGTGACCAAATGAACTCCATTTATTTCTAACCTCACGTTGTAAAATAATAACATAAAATGGGACATGTTTGACTCAAAAAAAAGTCTGATTGTGCTTAACGAAGAAGGAAAACTCATTTGTACGTTGCAGGCTATATTCGAGGCCAATTTGGGTGCAATCCGCGAATACAAGGATTTGAGTGACCAAATGGATTCCGTTTGATTTCTAACCGCGCGTGGCACAATAATAACGTCAAATGGGACAAGTTTTACTCAACAAAAAAGGTCTTTTTGTGCTAAACGAAGATAGAAAAATCGTTTGTACGTTGTAGGCTGAATTGGAGGCTAATTTGGGTGCAATCCGCGAATACAAGGATTCGAGTGACCAAATGGACTCCGTTTCATTTCTAACCTCGTGTGGCACCATAAGAACATCAAATGGGACAATTTTAACTCAACAAACAAGTTCGTTTGTGCTAAACGAAGAAGGAAAACTCGTTTGTACGTTGTTTGCTCAATTGGAGGCCAATTTTGGTGCAATCCGCGAATACAAGGATTTGAGTGACCAAATGGACTACGTTTTATTTATAACCTTGAGTGGAACCATAATAACATCAAATAGGACATGTTTGACTCAACAAACAAGTTCGTTTGTACTTAACGAAGAAGGAAAACTCGTTTGTACGTTGTAGGCTCAATTGAGGCCAATTTGGGTGCAATCCGAGAATACAAGGATTCGAGTGACAAAATGGAGTCCGTTTGATTTCTAACCTTGAATGGCCCCATAATAACATAAAATGGGACATGTTTGACTCAACAAAAAGGTTCGTTTGTGCTAAACGAAGAAGGAAAACTCGTTTGTACGTTGTAGGCTCAATTGGAGGCCAATTTGGGTGCAATCCGCGAATATAATGATTTGAGTGACCAAATGGACTCCGCTAGATTTATAACCTTGCGTGGTACCCTAATAATGTCAAATGGGAATGTTTGACTCAATAAACAAGTTTGGTTGAGCTTAGCGAATAAGAAAAACTCGTTTGTATGTTGTAGGCTCAATTTGATGCCAATTTGAGTGCAATCCGCGAATACAAGGATTTGAGTGACCAAATTGACTCTGTTTGATTTCTAAACTCACGTGGCACCATAATAACGTCAAATGGAACATGTTTGACTCGACAAACAAGTTCGGTTGAGCTTAACGAAGAAGGAAAACTCATTTGTACGTTGTAGGCTCAATTGGAGGCCAATTTGGGTGCAATCTGAGAATACAAGGATTTAAGTAACCAAATGGACTTCGTTTGATTTCTAACCTCATGTGGGAACATAGTAACATCGAATGGAACATTTTTTACTCAAGAAACAATTCAGTTGAACTTAACGAAGAAGGAAAACTCGTTTGTACGTTGTAGGCTCCATTGGAGGCCAATTTGGGTGCAATCCGAGAATACAAGGATTTGAGTGACCAAATGGACTCTGTTTGATTTCTAACCCAGAGTTACACCATAATAACGTCAAATGGGACTTGTATGACCCAACAAACAAGTTCGGTTGAGCTGAACGAATAAGGAAAACTCGTTTGTACGTTATAGGCTCACTTGGGAGCCAATTTGGGTGCAATCCGAGAATACAAGGATTTGAGAGACCAAATGAACTCCATTTATTTCTAACCTCGCATTGTAAAATAATAACATAAAATGGGACATGTTTGACTCAAAAAATAAGTCTGATTGTGCTTAACGAAGAAGGAAAACTCATTTGTACGTTGCAGGCTCTTTTGGAGGCCAATTTGGGTGCAATCCGCGAATACAAGGATTTGAGTGACCAAATGGATTCCGTTTGATTTCTAACCGCGCGTGGAACAATAATAACGTCAAATGGGACAAGTTTTACTCAACAAACAAGGTCTTTTTGTGCTAAACGAAGAAAGAAAACTCGTTTGTACGTTGTTGGCTGAATTGGAGGCTAATTTGGGTGCAATCCGCAAATACAAGGATTTGAGTGACCAGATGGACTACGTTTGATTTATAACCTTGTGTGCTACCATAATAACGTCAAATAGGACATGTTTGACTCAACAAACAAGTTCGTTTGTGCTTAACGAAGAAGGAAAACTCGTTTGTACGTTGTAGGCTCAATTGAGGCCAATTTGGGTGCAATCCGATAATACAAGGATTTGAGTGACCAAATGGACTCCGTTTGATTTCTACCCTTGAATGGCACCATAATCACGTAAAATGGGACATGTTTGACTCAACAAAAAAGTTCGTTTGTGCTAAACGGAGAAGGAAAACTCGTTTGTACGTTGTAGGCTCAATTGGAGGCCAATTTGATGCAATCCGCGAATATAAAGATTTGAGTGACCAAATGGACTCCGTTAGATTTATAACCTTGTGTGGTACCCTAATAACGTCAAATGGGAATGTTTGACTCAATAAACAAGTTCGGTTGAGCTTAGCGAAGAAGAAAAACTTGTTTGTACGTTGTAGGCTCAATTGGATGCCAATTTGGGTGCAATCCGCGAATACAAGGATTTGAGTGACCAAATTGACCCCGTTTGATTTCTAACCTCGCGTGGCACCATAATACCGTCAAATGGAACATGTTTGAATCAACAAACAAGTTCGTTTGAGCTTAACGAAGAAGGAAAACTCGTTTGTACGTTGTAGGCTCAATTGGAGGCCAATTTGGGTGCAATCCGCGAATACAAGGATTTGAGTGACCAAATGGACTCCGTTTGATTTCTTACCTTGCGTCGTACCATTATAACATCAAATGGGAAATGTTTGACTCAACAAAAAATTTCGTTTGTGCTTAACGAAGAAGGAAAACTCGTTTGTACGTTGTAGGCTCAATTGAGGTAAATTTGGGTGCAATCCGAGAACAGATGGATTTGAGTGACCAAATGGACTCCGTTTGATTTCTAACCTCGCATGGCACCATAAAAATGTCAAATGGGACATGTTTTACAAAAAAAAAAAGTTCGTTTGTGCAAAACGAAGAAATAAAACTCATTTGTTCGTTGTAGGCGCAATTGGAGGCTAATTTGGGTACAATCCGTGTATATAAGGATTTGACGGACCAAATGGACTCCGTTTGATTTATAACCTCGTGTGGCACCATAATAACGTCAAATGGGAATGTTTGACTCAACAAAAAAGTTCAGTTGAGCTTAACGAAAAAGGAAAAGTCGTTTGTACGTTGTAGGCTCAATTGGATGCCAATTTGGGTGCAATCCGCGGATACAAGGATTTGAGTGACCAAATTGACTCTGTTCGATTTATAACCTTGCGTGGCACCATAATAACATCAAATGGAACATGTTTGACTCAACAAACAAGTTCGGTTGAGCTAAACGAAGAAGGAAAACTCATTTGTACGTTGTAGGCTCAATTGGAGGCCAATTTGTGTGCAATCCGAGAATACAAGGATTTGAGTGACCAAATTGACTCCGTTTCATTTCTAACCTCATGTGGGAACATAGTAACATTGAATGGAAAATTTTTCACTCAATAAAAAATTCGGTTGAACTTAACGAAGAAGGAAACTCGTTTATACGTTGTAGGCTCCATTGGAGGCCAATTTGGGTGCAATCCGAGAATACAAGGATTTGAGTGACCAAATGGACTCTGTTTGATTTCTAACCCCGCGTTTCACCATAATAACGTCAAATGGGACTTGTATGACCCAACAAACATGTTCGGTTGAGCTGAACGAATAAGGAAAACTCGTTTGTACGTTATAGGCTCACTTTGAAGCCAATTTGGGTGCAATCCGAGAATACAAGGATTTGAGTGACCAAATGAACTCCATTTATTTCTAACCTCGCGTTGTAAAATAATAACATAAAATGGGACATGTTTGACTCAAAAAATAAGTCTGATTGTGCTTAACGAAGAAGGAAAACTCATTTGTACGTTGCAGGCTCTAATGGAGGCCAATTTGGGTGCAATCCGCGAATACAAGGATTTGAGTGACCAAATGGACTACGTTTGATTTATAACCTTGTGTGGTACCATAATAACGTCAAATAGGACATGTTTGACTCAACAAACAAGTTCGTTTGTGCTTAATGAAGAAGAAAAACTCGTTTGTACGTTGTAGGCTCAATTGAGGCCAATTTGGGTGCAATCCGAGAATACAAGGATTCGAGTGATCAAATGGAGTCCGTTTAATTTCTAACCTTGAATTGCCCCATAATAACGTAAAATCGGACATGTTTGACTCAACAAAAAAGTTCGTTTGTGCTAAACGAAGAAGGAAAACTCGTTTGTACGTTGTAGGCTCAATTGGAGGCCAATTTGGGTGCAATCCGCGAATATAAGGATTTGATAGACCAAATGGACTCCTCTAGATTTCTAACCTTGCGTGGTACCCTAATAACATCAAATGGGAATGTTTGACTCAATAAACAAGCTTGGTTGGGCTTAGCGAAGAAGGAAAACTCATTTGTACGTTGTAGGCTGAATTGGAGGCCAATTTGGGTGAAATCCGAGAATACAAGGATTTGAGTGACCAAATAGACTCCGTTTTATTTCTAACCTCATGTGGGAACATAGTAACATCAAATGGAACATTTTTTACTCAAGAAACAATTCGGTTGAACTTAACGAAGAAGGAAAACTCGTTTGTACGTTGTAGGCTCCATTGGAGGCCAATTTGGGTGCAATCCGAGAATACAAGGATTTGAGTAACCAAATGGACTCCGTTTGATTTCTAACCTCATGTGGGAAGATAGTAACATCGAATGGAACATTTTTTACTCAATAAACAATTTGTTTGAACTTAACGAAGAAGGAAAACTCGTTTGTACGTTGTAGGCTCCATTGGAGGCCAATTTGGGTGCAATCCGAGAATACAAGGATTTCAGGGACCAAATGGACTCCGTTTTATTTCTAACCTCATGTGGGAACATAGTAACATCAAATGGAACATTTTTTACTCAAGAAACAATTCGGTTGAACTTAACGAAGAAGGAAAACTCGTTTGTACGTTGTAGGCTCCATTGGAGGCCAATTTGGGTGCAATCCGAGAATACAAGGATTTCAGGGACCAAATGGACTCTGTTTGATTTCTAACCCCGCATTCCACCATAATAACGTCAAATGGGACTTGTATGACCCAACAAACATGTTCGGTTGAGCTGAACGAATAAGGAAAACTCGTTTGTACGTTATAGGCTCACTTGGAAGACAATTTGGGTGCAATCCGAGAATACAAGGATTTGAGTGACCAAATGAACTCCATTTATTTCTAACCTCGCGTTGTAAAATAATAACATAAAATGGGACATGTTCGACTCAAAAAATAAGTCTGATTGTGCTTAACGAAGAAGGAAAACACATTTGTACGTTGCAGGCTCTAATGGAGGCCAATTTGGGTGCAATCCGCGAATACAAGGATTTGAGTGACCAAATGGATTCCGTTTGATTTCTAACCGCACATGGCACAATAATAACGTCAAATGGGACATGTTTGACTCAACAAACAAGGTCTTTTTGTGCTAAACAAAGAAAGAAAACTCGTTTGTACGTTGTAGGCTGAATTGGAGGCTAATTTGGGTGCAATCCGCGAATACAAGGATTCGAGTGACCAAATGGACTCCGTTTCATATCTAACCTCGTGTGGCACCATAAGAACATCAAATGGGACAATTTTGACTCAACAAACAAGTTCGTTTGTGCTAAACGAAGAAGGAAAACTCGTTTGTACGTTGTTTGCTCAATTGGAGGCCAATTTTGGTGCAATCCGCGAATACAAGGATTTGAGTGACCAAATGGACTACGTTTGATTTATAAGATTGCGTGGTACCATAATAACGTCAAATAGGACCTGTTTGACTCAACAAACAAGTTCGTTTGTGCTTAACGAAGAAGGAAAACTCGTTTGTACGTTGTAGGCTCAATTGAGGCCAATTTGGGTGCAATCCGAGAATACAAGGATTTGAGTGACCAAATGGAGTCCGTTTGATTTCTAACCTTGAATGGCACCATAATAACGTAAAATGGGACATGTTTGACTCAACAAAAATGTTTGTTTGTGCTAAACGAATAAGGAAAACTCGTTTGTACGTTGTAGGCTCAATTGGAGGCCAATTTGGGTGCAATCCGCGAATATAAAGATTTGAGTGACCAAATGGACTCCGTAAGATTTCTAACCTTGCGTGGTACCCCAATAACGTCAAATGGGAATTTTTGACTCAATAAACAAGTTCGGTTGAGCTTAGCGAAGAAGAAAAACTTGTTTGTACGTTGTAGGCTCAATTGGATGCCAATTTGGGTGCAATCCGCGAATACAAGGATTTGAGTGACCAAATTGACTCTGTTTGATTTCTAAACTCACGAGGCACCATAATAATGTCAAATGGAACAATTTTGACTCAACAAACAAGTTCGTTTGAGCTTAACGAAGAAGGAAAACTCGTCTATACGTTGTAGGCTCAATTAGATGCCAATTTGGGTGAAATCTGCAAATACAAAGATTTGAGTGACCAAATTGACCCCGTTTGATTTCTGACTTCGTGTAGCACCATAATAACATAAAATGGGACATGTTTGACTCAACAAAAAAGTTCGTTTGTGCTAAACGAAGAAGGAAAACTCGTTTGTACGTTGTAGGCTCAATTGGAGGCCAATTTGGGTGCAATCCGCGAATATAAGGATTTGATAGACCAAATGGACTCCTCTAGATTTCTAACCTTGCGTGGTACCCTAATAACATCAAATGGGAATGTTTGACTCAATAAACAAGCTTGGTTGGGCTTAGCGAAGAAGGAAAACTCATTTGTACGTTGTAGGCTGAATTGGAGGCCAATTTGGGTGAAATCCGAGAATACAAGGATTTGAGTGACCAAATAGACTCCGTTTTATTTCTAACCTCATGTGGGAACATAGTAACATCAAATGGAACATTTTTTACTCAAGAAACAATTCGGTTGAACTTAACGAAGAAGGAAAACTCGTTTGTACGTTGTAGGCTCCATTGGAGGCCAATTTGGGTGCAATCCGAGAATACAAGGATTTGAGTAACCAAATGGACTCCGTTTGATTTCTAACCTCATGTGGGAAGATAGTAACATCGAATGGAACATTTTTTACTCAATAAACAATTTGTTTGAACTTAACGAAGAAGGAAAACTCGTTTGTACGTTGTAGGCTCCATTGGAGGCCAATTTGGGTGCAATCCGAGAATACAAGGATTTCAGGGACCAAATGGACTCTGTTTGATTTCTAACCCCGCATTCCACCATAATAACGTCAAATGGGACTTGTATGACCCAACAAACATGTTCGGTTGAGCTGAACGAATAAGGAAAACTCGTTTGTACGTTATAGGCTCACTTGGAAGACAATTTGGGTGCAATCCGAGAATACAAGGATTTGAGTGACCAAATGAACTCCATTTATTTCTAACCTCGCGTTGTAAAATAATAACATAAAATGGGACATGTTCGACTCAAAAAATAAGTCTGATTGTGCTTAACGAAGAAGGAAAACACATTTGTACGTTGCAGGCTCTAATGGAGGCCAATTTGGGTGCAATCCGCGAATACAAGGATTTGAGTGACCAAATGGATTCCGTTTGATTTCTAACCGCACATGGCACAATAATAACGTCAAATGGGACATGTTTGACTCAACAAACAAGGTCTTTTTGTGCTAAACAAAGAAAGAAAACTCGTTTGTACGTTGTAGGCTGAATTGGAGGCTAATTTGGGTGCAATCCGCGAATACAAGGATTCGAGTGACCAAATGGACTCCGTTTCATATCTAACCTCGTGTGGCACCATAAGAACATCAAATGGGACAATTTTGACTCAACAAACAAGTTCGTTTGTGCTAAACGAAGAAGGAAAACTCGTTTGTACGTTGTTTGCTCAATTGGAGGCCAATTTTGGTGCAATCCGCGAATACAAGGATTTGAGTGACCAAATGGACTACGTTTGATTTATAAGATTGCGTGGTACCATAATAACGTCAAATAGGACCTGTTTGACTCAACAAACAAGTTCGTTTGTGCTTAACGAAGAAGGAAAACTCGTTTGTACGTTGTAGGCTCAATTGAGGCCAATTTGGGTGCAATCCGAGAATACAAGGATTTGAGTGACCAAATGGAGTCCGTTTGATTTCTAACCTTGAATGGCACCATAATAACGTAAAATGGGACATGTTTGACTCAACAAAAATGTTTGTTTGTGCTAAACGAATAAGGAAAACTCGTTTGTACGTTGTAGGCTCAATTGGAGGCCAATTTGGGTGCAATCCGCGAATATAAAGATTTGAGTGACCAAATGGACTCCGTAAGATTTCTAACCTTGCGTGGTACCCCAATAACGTCAAATGGGAATTTTTGACTCAATAAACAAGTTCGGTTGAGCTTAGCGAAGAAGAAAAACTTGTTTGTACGTTGTAGGCTCAATTGGATGCCAATTTGGGTGCAATCCGCGAATACAAGGATTTGAGTGACCAAATTGACTCTGTTTGATTTCTAAACTCACGAGGCACCATAATAATGTCAAATGGAACAATTTTGACTCAACAAACAAGTTCGTTTGAGCTTAACGAAGAAGGAAAACTCGTCTGTACGTTGTAGGCTCAATTAGATGCCAATTTGGGTGAAATCTGCAAATACAAAGATTTGAGTGACCAAATTGACCCCGTTTGATTTCTGACTTCGTGTAGCACCATAATAACATAAAATGGGACATGTTTGACTCAACAAAAAAGTTCGTTTGTGCTAAACGAAGAAGAAAACTTGTTTGTACGTTGTAGGCTCAATTGGAGGCCAATTTGGGTGCAATCCGCGAATACAAGGATTTGAGTGACCAATTGGACTCCGTTTGATTTCTAACCTTGCGGTGTACCATTATAACATCAAATGTGACATGTTTGACTAAAAAAATAAGTCCGATTGTGCTTAACGAATAAGGAAAACTCATTCGTACGTTGCAGGATCTATTGAAGGCCAATTTGGGTGCAATCCGAGAATACAACGATTTGATTGATCAAATGGATTCCGTTTGATTTCTAACCTCATGTGGCACCATAATAACGTCAAATGGGACATGTTTGACTCAACAAACAAGGTCTTTTTGTGCTAAACGAAGAAGGAAAACTCGTTTGTACGTTGTAGGCTGAATTGGAGGCTAATTTGGGTGCAATCCGCGAATACAAGGATTCGAGTGACCAAATGGACTCCGTTTCATTTCTAACCTCATGTGGCACCATAAGAACATCAAATGGGACATTTTTGACTCAACAAAAAATTCGTTTGTGCTAAACGAAGAAGGAAAACTCGTTTGTACGTTGTAGGCTCAATTGGAGGCCAATTTGGGTGCAATCCGCGAACACAAGGATTTGAGTGACCAAATGGACTCCGTTTGATTTATAACCTTGCGGCGTACCATTATAACATCAAATGGGACATGTTCGACTCAACAAAAAAGTTCGTTTGTGCTTAACGAAGAAGTAAAACTCGTTTGTACGTTGTAGGCTCAATTGAGGTAAATTTGGGTGCAATCCGATAACAGATGGATTTGAGTGACCAAATGGACTCCATTTGATTTATAAACTCGCATGGCACCATAATAACGTCAAATGAGAATGTTTGACTCAACAAAAAATTTCAGTTGAGCTTAACGAAGAAAGAAAACTCGTTTGTACGTTGTAGGCTCAATTTGATGCCAATTTGGGTGTAATCCGCGAATAAAGGATTTGAGTGACCAAATTGACTCCATTTTATTTCTAACCTCATGTGGCACCATAATAACATCAAATGGAACATGTTTGACTCAACAAACAAGTTCGGTTGAGCTTAACGAAGAAGAAAAACTCATTTGTAAGTTGTAGGCTCAATTAGAGGCCAATTTGGATGCAATCCGAGAATACAATTATTTGAGTGACCAAATGGACTCCGTTTGATTTCTGACCTCATGTGGGAACATAGTAACATCAAATGGAACATTTTTTACTCAAGAAACAATTCGGTTGAACTTAACAAAGAAGGAAAACTCGTTTGTACGTTGTAGGCTCCATTGGAGGCAAATTTGGGTGCAATCCGAGAATACAAGGATTTGAGTGACCAAATGGACTCCGTTTGATTTCTAACCCCCGGTTCCACCATAATAACGTCAAATGGGACTTGTATGATCCAACAAACATGTTCGGTTGAGCTGAACGAATAAGGAAAACTCGTTTGTACGTTATAGGCTCAATTGGAAGCCAATTTGGGTGCAATCCGAGAATACAAGGATTTGAGTGACCAAATGAACTCCATTTATTTCTAACCTTGCGTTGTACAATAATAACGTAAAATTGGACATGTTTGACTCAAAAAATAAATCTGTTTGTGCTAAACGAAGAAGGAAAACTCGTTTGTACGTTGTTTGCTCAATTGGAGGCCAATTTTGGTGCAATCCGCGAATACAAGGATTTGAGTGACCAAATGGACTATGTTTGATTTATAACCTTGTGTGCTACCATAATAACGTCAAATAGGACATTTTTGACTCAACAAACAAGTTCGTTTGTGCTTAACGAAGAAGGAAAACATGTTTGTACGTTGTAGGCACAATTGAGGCCAATTTGGGTGCAATCCGAGAATACATGGATTTGAGTGACCAAATGGACTACGTTTGATTTCTAACCTTGCATGGCATGATAATAACGTAAAATGGGACATGTTTGACTCGACAAAAAAGTTCGTTTGTGCTAAACGAAGAAGGAAAACTCGTTTGTACGTTGTAGGCTCAATTGGTGGCTAATTCGGGTGCAATCTGAGAATACAAGGATTTGAGTGACCAAATGGACTCCGTTTGATTTCTAACCCCGTGTTCCACCATAATAAGGTCAAATGGGAATTTTATGACCCAACAAACATGTTCGGTTGAGCTGAACGAATAAGGAAAACTCGTTTGTACGTTATAGGCTCACTTGGAAGCCAATTTGGGTGCAATCCTAGAATACAAGGATTTGAGTGACCAAATGAACTCCATTTATTTCTAACCTCGCGTTGTAAAATAATAACATAAAATATGACATGTTTGACTCAAAAAATAAGTCTGATTGTGCTTAACGAAGAAGGAAAACTCATTTGTATGTTGCAGGCTCTATTGGAGGCCAATTTGGGTGCAATCCGCGAATACAAGGATTTGAGGGACCAAATGGATTCTCTTTGATTTCTAAGATCACGTGGCACCATAATAACGTCAAATGGGACATGTTTGACTCAACAAACAAGGTCTTTTTGTGCTAAACGAAGAAGGAAAACTCGTTTGTACGTTGTAGGCTCAATTGGAAGCCAATTTGGGTGCAATCCGCGAATACAAGGATTTGAGTGACCAAATGGACTCCGTTTGATTTCTAACCTTGCGGCGTACAATTATAACATCAAATGGGACATGTTTGACTAAAAAAAAAAGTTCGTTTGTGCTTAACGAAGAAGGAAAACTCGTTTGTACGTTGTAGGCTCAATTGAGGTAAATTTGGGTGCAATCCGAGAACATATGGATTTTAGTGACCAAATGGACTCCGTTTGATTTCTAACCTCGCATGGAACCATAATAACGTCAAATGGGAATGTTTGACTCAACAAAAAAGTTCAGTTGAGCTTAACGAAGAAGGAAAACTCGTTTGTACGTTGTACGCTCAATTTGATGCCAATTTGGGTGCAATCCGCGAATAATGGATTTGAGTCACCAAATTGACTCCATTTTATTTCTAACCTCACGTGGCACCATAATAACATCAAATGGAACATGTTTGACTCAGCAAACATGTTCGGTTGAGCTTAACGAAGAAGGAAACTCATTTGTACGTTGTAGGCACAATTAGAGGCCAATTTGGGTGCAATCCGAGAATACAATTATTTGAGTGACCAAATGGATTCCGTTTGATTTCTAACCTCATGTGGGAACATAGTAACATCGAATGGAACATTTTTTACTCAATAAACAATTCGGTTGAACTTAACAAAGAAGGAAACTCGTTTGTACGTTGTAGGCTCCATTGGAGGATAATTTGGGTGCAATCCAAGAATACAAGGATTTGAGTGACCAAATGGACTCCGTTTGATTTCAAACCCCGCTTTCCACCATAATAACGTCAAATGGGACTTGTATGACCCAACAAACATTTTCGGTTGAGCTGAACGAATAAGGAAAACTCGTTTGTACGTTATAGGCTCACTTGGAAGCCAATTTGGGTGCAATCCGTGAATACAAGGATTTGAGTGACCAAATGAACTCCATTTATTTCTAACCTCGCGTTTTACAATAATAACGTAAAATGGGACATGTTTGTCTCAAAAAATAAGTCCGATTGTGCTTAACGAATAAGGAAAACTCATTTGTACGTTGTAGGCTCAATTTGATGCCAATTTGGGTGAAATATTCGAATACAAGGATTTGAGTGATCAAATTGACCCCATTTAATTTCTAACCTCGCGTGGCACCAAAATAACGTCAAATGGAACATGTTTGAACCAACAAACAAGTTCGGTTGAGCTTAACGAAGAAGGAAAACTCGTTTGTACGTTGTAGGCTCAATTGGAGGTAAATTTGGGTGCAATCCGAGAACAGATGGATTTGAGTGACCATATGGACTCCGTTTGATTTCTAACCTCGCATGGCACCATAAAAATGTCAAATGGGATATGTTTGACTAAAAAAAAAAGTTCGTTTGTGCTAAACGAAGAAGTAAAACTCGTTTGTACGTTGTAGGCTCAGTTGGAGTCCAATTTTTGTACAATCCGCAAATATAAGGATTTGAGTGACACAATGGACTCCGTTTGATTTCTAACCTCACATGGCACCCTAATAACGTCAAATGGGAATGATTGACTCAAAAAATAAGTCCAATTGTGGTTAACGAATAAGGAAAACTCATTTGTACGTTGCAGGCTCTATTGGAGGCCAATTTGGGTGCAATCCGAGAATACAAGGATTTGAGTGACCAAATGGATTCCGTTTGATTTCTAACCTCATGTGGCACCATAATAAAATAAAATGGGACATGTTTGAATCAACAAACAAGGTCTTTTTGTGCTAAACGAAGAAGGAAAACTCGTTTGTACGTTGTAGGCTGAATTGGAGGCAAATTTGGGTGCAATCCACGAATACAAGGATTCGAGTTACCAAATGGACTCCGTTTCATTTCTAACCTCATGTGGCACCATAATAACATCAAATGGGACATGTTTTTCGCAAAAAAAATTCGTTTGTGCTAAACGAAGAAGGAAAACTCGTTTGTACGTTGTTTGCTCAATTGGAGGCCAATTTTGGTGCAATCCGCGAATACAAGGATTTGAGTGACCAAATGGACTACGTTTGATTTATAACCTTGTGTGCTACCATAATAAAGTCAAATAGGACATGTTTGACTCAACAAACAAGTTCGTTTGTGCTTAACGAAGAAGGAAAACTAGTTTGTACGTTGTTGGCTCAATTGAGGCCAATTTGGGTGCAATCCGAGAATACTTGGATTTGAGTGACCAAATGGACTCCGTTTGATTTCTAACCTTGCATGGCTCCATAATAACGTAAAATGGGACATGTTTGACTCAACAAAAAAGTTCGTTTGTGCTAAACGAAGAAGGAAAACTCGTTTGTACGTTGTAGGCTCAATTGGAGGCCAACTTGGCTGCAATCCGCGAATACAAGGATTTGAGTAACCAAATGGATTTAGTTTGATTTCTAACCTTGCGTGGTACCATTATAACATCAAATGGGACATGTTTCACTCAACAAAAAGTTCGTTTGTGCTTAACAAAGAAGGAAAACTCGTTTCTACGTTGTAGGCTCAATTAAGGTAAATTTGGATGCAATCCGAGAACAGATGGAGTTGAGTGACCAAATGGACTCCGTTTGATTTCTAACCTCGCATGGAACCATAAAAATGTCAAATGGGACATGTTTGACTAAAAAAAAAAGTTCGTTTGTGCTAAACGAAGAAGTAAAACTCATTTGTACGTTGTAGGCTCAATTGGAGGCCAATTTGGGTACAATCCGCGAATATAAGGATTTGAGTGACCAAATGGACTCCGTTTGATTTCTAACCTCTTGTGGCACCATAATAACGTCAAATGGGAATGTTTGACTCAACAAAAAAGTTCAGTTGAGCTTAACGAAGAAGGAAAACTCGTTTGTACGTTGTAGGTTCAATTGGATGCCAATTTGGGTGCAATCCGCGAATACAAGGATTTGAGTGACCAAATTGAATCCGTTTGATTTCTAACCTCGCGTGGCACCATAATAACATCAAATGGAACATGTTTGACTCAACAAACAAGTTCGGTTTAGCTTAACGAAGAAGGAAAACTCATTTGTACGTTGTAGGCTCAATTGGAGGCCAATTTGGGTGCAATCCGAGAATACAAGGATTTGAGTGACCAAATGGACTCCGTTTGATTTCTAACCTCATGTGATAACATAGTAACATCGAATGGGACTTGTATGACCATAATAACGTCAAATGGAAGCCATAATAACGTGTTCCACCAATTGGACTCTGTTTGATTTCTAACGAGTTCCAACATAATAACGTCAAATCGGACTTGTATGACCCAACACACATGTTCGGTTGAGCTGAACGAATAAGGAAAACTCGTTTGTACGTTATAGGCTCACTTGGAAGCCAATTTGGGTGCAATCCGAGAATACAAGGATTTGAGTGACCAAATGAACTCCATTTATTTCTAACCTCGTGTTGTAAAATAATAACATAAAATGGGACATGTTTGACTCAAGAAATAAGTCTGATTGTGCTTAACGAAGAAGGAAAACTCATTTGTACGTTGCAGGCTCTATTGGAGGCCAATTTGGGTGCAATCCGCGAATACAAGGATTTGAGTGACGAAATGGATTCCATTTGATTTCTAACCGCACGTGGCACAATAATAACGTCAAATGGGACTTGTTTGACTCAACAAACAAGGTCTTTTTGTGCTAAACGAAGAAAGAAAACTCGTTTGCACGTTGTAGGCTGAATTGGAGGCTAATTTGGGTGCAATCCGCGAATACAAGGATTCGAGTGACCAAATGGACTCCGTTTCATTTCTAACTTCGTGTGGCACCATAAGAACATATTAAGGGACATTTTTAACTTAAAAAACAAGTTTTCTTGTGCTAAACGAAGAAGGAAAACTCGTTTGTACGTTGTTTGCTCAATTAGAGGCCAATTTTTGTGCAATCCGCGAATACAAGGATTTGAGTGACCAAATGGACTACGTTTGATTTATAACCTTGCGTGGTACCATATTAATGTCAAATAGGACCTGTTTGACTCAACAAACAAGTTCGTTTGTGCTTAACGAAGAAGGAAAACTCGTTTGTACGTTGTAGGCTCAATTGAGGCCAATTTGGGTGCAATCCGAGAATACAAGGATTTGAGTGACCAAATGGACTCCGTTTGATTTCTATACTCACATGGCACCATAATAACGTAAAATGGGACATGTTTTACTCAACAAAAAAGTTGGTTTGTGCTAAACGAAGAAGGAAAACTCGTTTGTACGTTGTAGGCACAATTAGAGGCCAATTTGGGTGCAATCCGAGAATACAATTATTTGAGTGACCAAATGGATTCCGTTTGATTTCTAACCTCATGTGGGAACATAGTAACATCGAATGGAACATTTTTTACTCAATAAACAATTCGGTTGAACTTAACAAAGAAGGAAACTCGTTTGTACGTTGTAGGCTCCATTGGAGGATAATTTGGGTGCAATCCAAGAATACAAGGATTTGAGTGACCAAATGGACTCCGTTTGATTTCAAACCCCGCTTTCCACCATAATAACGTCAAATGGGACTTGTATGACCCAACAAACATTTTCGGTTGAGCTGAACGAATAAGGAAAACTCGTTTGTACGTTATAGGCTCACTTGGAAGCCAATTTGGGTGCAATCCGTGAATACAAGGATTTGAGTGACCAAATGAACTCCATTTATTTCTAACCTCGCGTTTTACAATAATAACGTAAAATGGGACATGTTTGTCTCAAAAAATAAGTCCGATTGTGCTTAACGAATAAGGAAAACTCATTTGTACGTTGTAGGCTCAATTTGATGCCAATTTGGGTGAAATATTCGAATACAAGGATTTGAGTGATCAAATTGACCCCATTTAATTTCTAACCTCGCGTGGCACCAAAATAACGTCAAATGGAACATGTTTGAACCAACAAACAAGTTCGGTTGAGCTTAACGAAGAAGGAAAACTCGTTTGTACGTTGTAGGCTCAATTGGAGGTAAATTTGGGTGCAATCCGAGAACAGATGGATTTGAGTGACCATATGGACTCCGTTTGATTTCTAACCTCGCATGGCACCATAAAAATGTCAAATGGGATATGTTTGACTAAAAAAAAAAGTTCGTTTGTGCTAAACGAAGAAGTAAAACTCGTTTGTACGTTGTAGGCTCAGTTGGAGTCCAATTTTTGTACAATCCGCAAATATAAGGATTTGAGTGACACAATGGACTCCGTTTGATTTCTAACCTCACATGGCACCCTAATAACGTCAAATGGGAATGATTGACTCAAAAAATAAGTCCAATTGTGGTTAACGAATAAGGAAAACTCATTTGTACGTTGCAGGCTCTATTGGAGGCCAATTTGGGTGCAATCCGAGAATACAAGGATTTGAGTGACCAAATGGATTCCGTTTGATTTCTAACCTCATGTGGCACCATAATAAAATAAAATGGGACATGTTTGAATCAACAAACAAGGTCTTTTTGTGCTAAACGAAGAAGGAAAACTCGTTTGTACGTTGTAGGCTGAATTGGAGGCAAATTTGGGTGCAATCCACGAATACAAGGATTCGAGTTACCAAATGGACTCCGTTTCATTTCTAACCTCATGTGGCACCATAATAACATCAAATGGGACATGTTTGTCGCAAAAAAAATTCGTTTGTGCTAAACGAAGAAGGAAAACTCGTTTGTACGTTGTTTGCTCAATTGGAGGCCAATTTTGGTGCAATCCGCGAATACAAGGATTTGAGTGACCAAATGGACTACGTTTGATTTATAACCTTGTGTGCTACCATAATAACGTCAAATAGGACATGTTTGACTCAACAAACAAGTTCGTTTGTGCTTAACGAAGAAGGAAAACTAGTTTGTACGTTGTTGGCTCAATTGAGGCCAATTTGGGTGCAATCCGAGAATACTTGGATTTGAGTGACCAAATGGACTCCGTTTGATTTCTAACCTTGCATGGCTCCATAATAACGTAAAATGGGACATGTTTGACTCAACAAAAAAGTTCGTTTGTGCTAAACGAAGAAGGAAAACTCGTTTGTACGTTGTAGGCTCAATTGGAGGCCAACTTGGCTGCAATCCGCGAATACAAGGATTTGAGTAACCAAATGGATTTAGTTTGATTTCTAACCTTGCGTGGTACCATTATAACATCAAATGGGACATGTTTCACTCAACAAAAAGTTCGTTTGTGCTTAACAAAGAAGGAAAACTCGTTTCTACGTTGTAGGCTCAATTAAGGTAAATTTGGATGCAATCCGAGAACAGATGGAGTTGAGTGACCAAATGGACTCCGTTTGATTTCTAACCTCGCATGGAACCATAAAAATGTCAAATGGGACATGTTTGACTAAAAAAAAAAGTTCGTTTGTGCTAAACGAAGAAGTAAAACTCATTTGTACGTTGTAGGCTCAATTGGAGGCCAATTTGGGTACAATCCGCGAATATAAGGATTTGAGTGACCAAATGGACTCCGTTTGATTTCTAACCTCTTGTGGCACCATAATAACGTCAAATGGGAATGTTTGACTCAACAAAAAAGTTCAGTTGAGCTTAACGAAGAAGGAAAACTCGTTTGTACGTTGTAGGTTCAATTGGATGCCAATTTGGGTGCAATCCGCGAATACAAGGATTTGAGTGACCAAATTGAATCCGTTTGATTTCTAACCTCGCGTGGCACCATAATAACATCAAATGGAACATGTTTGACTCAACAAACAAGTTCGGTTTAGCTTAACGAAGAAGGAAAACTCATTTGTACGTTGTAGGCTCAATTGGAGGCCAATTTGGGTGCAATCCGAGAATACAAGGATTTGAGTGACCAAATGGACTCCGTTTGATTTCTAACCTCATGTGATAACATAGTAACATCGAATGGGACTTGTATGACCATAATAACGTCAAATGGAAGCCATAATAACGTGTTCCACCAATTGGACTCTGTTTGATTTCTAACGTGTTCCAACATAATAACGTCAAATCGGACTTGTATGACCCAACACACATGTTCGGTTGAGCTGAACGAATAAGGAAAACTCGTTTGTACGTTATAGGCTCACTTGGAAGCCAATTTGGGTGCAATCCGAGAATACAAGGATTTGAGTGACCAAATGAACTCCATTTATTTCTAACCTCGTGTTGTAAAATAATAACATAAAATGGGACATGTTTGACTCAAGAAATAAGTCTGATTGTGCTTAACGAAGAAGGAAAACTCATTTGTACGTTGCAGGCTCTATTGGAGGCCAATTTGGGTGCAATCCGCGAATACAAGGATTTGAGTGACGAAATGGATTCCATTTGATTTCTAACCGCACGTGGAACAATAATAACGTCAAATGGGACTTGTTTGACTCAATAAACAAGGTCTTTTTGTGCTAAACGAAGAAAGAAAACTCGTTTGCACGTTGTAGGCTGAATTGGAGGCTAATTTGGGTGCAATCCGCGAATACAAGGATTCGAGTGACCAAATGGACTCCGTTTCATTTCTAACTTCGTGTGGCACCATAAGAACATATTAAGGGACATTTTTAACTTAAAAAACAAGTTTTCTTGTGCTAAACGAAGAAGGAAAACTCGTTTGTACGTTGTTTGCTCAATTAGAGGCCAATTTTTGTGCAATCCGCGAATACAAGGATTTGAGTGACCAAATGGACTACGTTTGATTTATAACCTTGCGTGGTACCATATTAATGTCAAATAGGACCTGTTTGACTCAACAAACAAGTTCGTTTGTGCTTAACGAAGAAGGAAAACTCGTTTGTACGTTGTAGGCTCAATTGAGGCCAATTTGGGTGCAATCCGAGAATACAAGGATTTGAGTGACCAAATGGACTCCGTTTGATTTCTATACTCACATGGCACCATAATAACGTAAAATGGGACATGTTTTACTCAACAAAAAAGTTCGTTTGTGCTAAACGAAGAAGGAAAACTCGTTTGTACGTTGTAGGCACAATTAGAGGCCAATTTGGGTGCAATCCGAGAATACAATTATTTGAGTGACCAAATGGATTCCGTTTGATTTCTAACCTCATGTGGGAACATAGTAACATCGAATGGAACATTTTTTACTCAATAAACAATTCGGTTGAACTTAACAAAGAAGGAAACTCGTTTGTACGTTGTAGGCTCCATTGGAGGATAATTTGGGTGCAATCCAAGAATACAAGGATTTGAGTGACCAAATGGACTCCGTTTGATTTCAAACCCCGCTTTCCACCATAATAACGTCAAATGGGACTTGTATGACCCAACAAACATTTTCGGTTGAGCTGAACGAATAAGGAAAACTCGTTTGTACGTTATAGGCTCACTTGGAAGCCAATTTGGGTGCAATCCGTGAATACAAGGATTTGAGTGACCAAATGAACTCCATTTATTTCTAACCTCGCGTTTTACAATAATAACGTAAAATGGGACATGTTTGTCTCAAAAAATAAGTCCGATTGTGCTTAACGAATAAGGAAAACTCATTTGTACGTTGTAGGCTCAATTTGATGCCAATTTGGGTGAAATATTCGAATACAAGGATTTGAGTGATCAAATTGACCCCATTTAATTTCTAACCTCGCGTGGCACCAAAATAACGTCAAATGGAACATGTTTGAACCAACAAACAAGTTCGGTTGAGCTTAACGAAGAAGGAAAACTCGTTTGTACGTTGTAGGCTCAATTGGAGGTAAATTTGGGTGCAATCCGAGAACAGATGGATTTGAGTGACCATATGGACTCCGTTTGATTTCTAACCTCGCATGGCACCATAAAAATGTCAAATGGGATATGTTTGACTAAAAAAAAAAGTTCGTTTGTGCTAAACGAAGAAGTAAAACTCGTTTGTACGTTGTAGGCTCAGTTGGAGTCCAATTTTTGTACAATCCGCAAATATAAGGATTTGAGTGACACAATGGACTCCGTTTGATTTCTAACCTCACATGGCACCCTAATAACGTCAAATGGGAATGATTGACTCAAAAAATAAGTCCAATTGTGGTTAACGAATAAGGAAAACTCATTTGTACGTTGCAGGCTCTATTGGAGGCCAATTTGGGTGCAATCCGAGAATACAAGGATTTGAGTGACCAAATGGATTCCGTTTGATTTCTAACCTCATGTGGCACCATAATAAAATAAAATGGGACATGTTTGAATCAACAAACAAGGTCTTTTTGTGCTAAACGAAGAAGGAAAACTCGTTTGTACGTTGTAGGCTGAATTGGAGGCAAATTTGGGTGCAATCCACGAATACAAGGATTCGAGTTACCAAATGGACTCCGTTTCATTTCTAACCTCATGTGGCACCATAATAACATCAAATGGGACATGTTTGTCGCAAAAAAAATTCGTTTGTGCTAAACGAAGAAGGAAAACTCGTTTGTACGTTGTTTGCTCAATTGGAGGCCAATTTTGGTGCAATCCGCGAATACAAGGATTTGAGTGACCAAATGGACTACGTTTGATTTATAACCTTGTGTGCTACCATAATAACGTCAAATAGGACATGTTTGACTCAACAAACAAGTTCGTTTGTGCTTAACGAAGAAGGAAAACTAGTTTGTACGTTGTTGGCTCAATTGAGGCCAATTTGGGTGCAATCCGAGAATACTTGGATTTGAGTGACCAAATGGACTCCGTTTGATTTCTAACCTTGCATGGCTCCATAATAACGTAAAATGGGACATGTTTGACTCAACAAAAAAGTTCGTTTGTGCTAAACGAAGAAGGAAAACTCGTTTGTACGTTGTAGGCTCAATTGGAGGCCAACTTGGCTGCAATCCGCGAATACAAGGATTTGAGTAACCAAATGGATTTAGTTTGATTTCTAACCTTGCGTGGTACCATTATAACATCAAATGGGACATGTTTCACTCAACAAAAAGTTCGTTTGTGCTTAACAAAGAAGGAAAACTCGTTTCTACGTTGTAGGCTCAATTAAGGTAAATTTGGATGCAATCCGAGAACAGATGGAGTTGAGTGACCAAATGGACTCCGTTTGATTTCTAACCTCGCATGGAACCATAAAAATGTCAAATGGGACATGTTTGACTAAAAAAAAAAGTTCGTTTGTGCTAAACGAAGAAGTAAAACTCATTTGTACGTTGTAGGCTCAATTGGAGGCCAATTTGGGTACAATCCGCGAATATAAGGATTTGAGTGACCAAATGGACTCCGTTTGATTTCTAACCTCTTGTGGCACCATAATAACGTCAAATGGGAATGTTTGACTCAACAAAAAAGTTCAGTTGAGCTTAACGAAGAAGGAAAACTCGTTTGTACGTTGTAGGTTCAATTGGATGCCAATTTGGGTGCAATCCGCGAATACAAGGATTTGAGTGACCAAATTGAATCCGTTTGATTTCTAACCTCGCGTGGCACCATAATAACATCAAATGGAACATGTTTGACTCAACAAACAAGTTCGGTTTAGCTTAACGAAGAAGGAAAACTCATTTGTACGTTGTAGGCTCAATTGGAGACCAATTTGGGTGCAATCCGAGAATACAAGGATTTGAGTGACCAAATGGACTCCGTTTGATTTCTAACCTCATGTGATAACATAGTAACATCGAATGGGACTTGTATGACCATAATAACGTCAAATGGAAGCCATAATAACGTGTTCCACCAATTGGACTCTGTTTGATTTCTAACGTGTTCCAACATAATAACGTCAAATCGGACTTGTATGACCCAACACACATGTTCGGTTGAGCTGAACGAATAAGGAAAACTCGTTTGTACGTTATAGGCTCACTTGGAAGCCAATTTGGGTGCAATCCGAGAATACAAGGATTTGAGTGACCAAATGAACTCCATTTATTTCTAACCTCGTGTTGTAAAATAATAACATAAAATGGGACATGTTTGACTCAAGAAATAAGTCTGATTGTGCTTAACGAAGAAGGAAAACTCATTTGTACGTTGCAGGCTCTATTGGAGGCCAATTTGGGTGCAATCCGCGAATACAAGGATTTGAGTGACGAAATGGATTCCATTTGATTTCTAACCGCACGTGGCACAATAATAACGTCAAATGGGACTTGTTTGACTCAACAAACAAGGTCTTTTTGTGCTAAACGAAGAAAGAAAACTCGTTTGCACGTTGTAGGCTGAATTGGAGGCTAATTTGGGTGCAATCCGCGAATACAAGGATTCGAGTGACCAAATGGACTCCGTTTCATTTCTAACTTCGTGTGGCACCATAAGAACATATTAAGGGACATTTTTAACTTAAAAAACAAGTTTTCTTGTGCTAAACGAAGAAGGAAAACTCGTTTGTACGTTGTTTGCTCAATTAGAGGCCAATTTTTGTGCAATCCGCGAATACAAGGATTTGAGTGACCAAATGGACTACGTTTGATTTATAACCTTGCGTGGTACCATATTAATGTCAAATAGGACCTGTTTGACTCAACAAACAAGTTCGTTTGTGCTTAACGAAGAAGGAAAACTCGTTTGTACGTTGTAGGCTCAATTGAGGCCAATTTGGGTGCAATCCGAGAATACAAGGATTTGAGTGACCAAATGGACTCCGTTTGATTTCTATACTCACATGGCACCATAATAACGTAAAATGGGACATGTTTTACTAAACAAAAAAGTTCGTTTGTGCTAAACGAAGAAGGAAAACTCGTTTGTACGTTGTAGGCTCAATTGGAGGCCAATTTGGGTGCAATCCGCGAATATAAAGATTTGAGTGACCAAATGGACTCCGTAAGATTTCTAACCTTGCGTGGTACCCTAATAACGTCAACTAGGAATGTTTGACTCAATAAACAAGTTCGGTTGAGCTTAGCGAAGAAGAAAAACTCGTTTGTACGTTGTAGGCTCAATTGGATGCCAATTTGGGTGCAATCCGCGAATACAAGGATTTGAGTGACCAAATTGACTCCGTTTGATTTCTAACCCCACGCGGCACCATAATAACATCAAATGGAACATTTTTGACTCAACAAACAAGTTCGGTTTAGCTTAACGAAGAAGGAAAACTCATTTGTACGTTGTAGGCTCAATTGGAGGCCAATTTGGGTGCAATCCGAGAATACAAGGATTTGAGTGACCAAATGGACTCCGTTTGATTTCTAACCTCATGTGGGAACATAGTAACATCGAATGGAACATTTTTGACTCAAGAAATAATTCGGTTGAACATAACGAAGAAGGAAAACTCGTTTGTACGTTGTAGGCTCCATTGGAGGCCAATTTGGGTGCAATCCGAGAATACAAGGATTTGAGTGACCAAATGGACTCTGTTTGATTTCTAACAACGCGTTCCACCATAATAACGTCAAATGGGACTTGTATGACCCAAAAAACAAGTTCGGTTGAGCTGAACGAATAAGGAAAACTTGTTTGTACGTTATAGGCTCACTTGGAAGCCAATTTGGGTGCAATCCGAGAATACAAGGATTTGAGTGACCAAATGAACTCCATTTATTTATAACCTCGTGTTGTAAAATAATAACACAAAATGGGACATGTTTGACTCAAAAAATAAGTCTGATTGTGCCTAACGAAGAAGGAAAACTCATTTGTACGTTGCAGGCTCTATTGGAGGCCAATTTGGGTGCAATCCGCGAATACAAGGATTTGAGTGACCAAATGGATTCCATTTGATTTCTAACTGCACGTGGAACAATAATAACGTCAAATGGGACTTGTTTGACTCAACAAACAAGGTCTTTTTGTGCTAAACGGAGAAAGAAAACTCGTTTGTACGTTGTAGGCTGAATTGGAGGCTAATTTGGGTGCAATCCGCGAATACAAGGATTCGAGTGACCAAATGGAATCCGTTTCATTTCTAACCTTGTGTGGCACCATAAGAACATCAAATGGGACATTTTTGAATCAACAAACAAGTTTGCTTGTGCTAAACGAAGAAGGAAAACACGTTTGTACGTTGTTTGCTCAATTGGAGGCCAATTTTGGTGCAATCCGCGAATACAAGGATTTGAGCGACCAAATGGACTCCGTTTGATTTCTAACCTCAGATGGCACCATAATAACGTAAAATGGGACATGTTTGACTCAACAAAAAAGTTCGTTTGTGCTAAACGAAGAAGGAAAACTCGTTTGTACGTTGTAGGCTCAATTGGAGGCCAATTTGGGTGCAATCCGCGTATATAAAGATTTGAGTGACCAAATGGACTCCGTAAGATTTATAACCTTGCGTGGTACCCCAATAACGTCAAATGGGGATGTTTGACTCAATAAACAAGTTCGGTTGAGCTTAGCGAAGAAGAAAAACTCGTTTGTACGTTGTAGGCTCAATTGGATGCCAATTTGGGTGCAATCCGCGAATACAAGGATTTGAGTGACCAAATTGACTCTGTTTGATTTATAAATTCATGTGGCACCATAATAACGTCAAATGGAACATGTTTGACTCAACAAACAAGTTCGGTTGAGCTTAACGAAGAAGAAAAACTCGTTTGAACGTTGTAGGCTCAATTAGATGCCAATTTGGGTGAAATCTCCGAATACAAGGATTTGAGTGACCAAATTGACCCCGTTTGATTTCTAACCTCATGTGGCACCATAATAACATCAAATGGAACACGTTTGAATCAACAAACAAGTTCGGTTGAGCTTATCGAAGAAGGAAAACTCGTTTGTACGTTGTAGGCTCAATTGGAGGCCAATTTCGGTGCAATCCGAGAATACAAGGATTTGAGTGACCAAATGGACTCCGTTTGATTTCTAACCTCACGGGGCACCATAATAACATCAAATGGGACGTGTTTGACTCAACAAAAAAGTTCGTTTGTGCTTAACGAAGAAGGAAAACTCGTTTGTACGTTGTAGGCTCAATTGGAGGCCAATTTTGGTGCAATCCGAGAACAGATGGATTTGAGTGACCAAATGGACTCCGTTTGATTTCTAACCTCACATGGCACCATAATAACATCAAATGGGAATGTTTGACTCAACAAAAAAGTTCAGTTGAGCTTAACGAAGAAGGAAAACTCGTTTGTACGTTGCAGGCTGAATTGGATGCCAATTTGGGTGCAATCCGCGAATACAAGGATTTGAGTGACCAAATTGACTCCGTTTGATTTCTGACCCTGCGTGGAACCATAATAACATCAAATGGAACATTTTTGACTCAACAAACAAGTTCGTTTGTGCTTAACGAAGAAGGAAAACTCGTTTGTACGTTGTAGGCTCAATTGAGGCCAATTTGGGTGCAATCCGAGAATACAAGGATTTGAGTGACCAAATGGACTCCATTTTATTTCTAACCTTAAATGGCACAATAATAAAATAAAATGGGACATGTTTGACTCAACAAAAAAGTTCGTTTGTGCTAAACGAAGAAGGAAAACTCGTTTGTACGTTGTAGGCTCAATTGGGGGCCAATTTGGGTTCAATCGGCGAATACATAGATTTGAGTGACCAAATGGACTCCGTTTGATTGATGACCTTGCGTCGTACCATTATAACATCAAATGGGACATGTTTGACTCAACAAAAAAGTTCGCTTGTGCTTAACGAAGAAGGAAAACTCGTTTGTACGTTGTAGGCTCAATTGAGGTAAATTTGGGTGCAATCCGAGAACAGATGGATTTGAGTGACCAAATGGACTCTGTTTGATTTCTAACCTCGCGTGGCACCATAATAACGTTAATTGGGAATGTTTGACTCAACAAAAAAGTTCAGTTGAGCTTAACGAAGAAGGAAAACTCGTTTGTACGTTGTAGGCTCAATTGGATGCCAATTTGGGTGCAATCCGCGAATACAAGGATTTGAGTGACCAAATTGACTCCGTGTGATTTCTAACCTCATGTGGCACCTTAATAACATCAAATGGAACATGTTTGACTCAACAAACAAGTTCGGTTTAGCTTAACGAAGAAGGAAAACTCATTTGTACGTTGTAGGCTCAATTGGAGGCCAATTTGGGTGCAATCCGAGAATTTAAGGATTTGAGTGACCAAATGGACTCCGTTTGATTTCTTACCTCATGTGGGAACATAGTAAAATCAAATGGAACATTGTTTACTCAAGAAACAATTCGGTTGAACTTAACGAAGAAGGAAAACTCGTTTGTACGTTGTAGGCTCCATTGGAGGCCAATTTGGGTGCAATCCGAGAATACAAGGATTTGAGTGACCAAATGGACTCTGTTTGATTTCTAACCCCGCGTTCCACCATAATAACGTCAAATGGGACTTGTATGACCCTACAAACATGTTCGGTTGAGCTGAACGAATATGGAAAACTCGTTTGTACGTTATAGGCTCACTTGGAAGCCAATTTGGGTGCAATCCACGAATACAAGGATTTGAGTGACCAAATGGATTCCATTTGATTGCTAACCGCACGTGGCACAATAATAACGTCAAATGGGACTTGTTTGACTCAACAAACAAGGTCTTTTTGTGCTAAACGGAGAAAGAAAACTCGTTTGTACGTTGTAGGCTGAATTGGAGGCTAATTTGGGTGCAATCCGCGAATACAAGGATTCGAGTGACCAAATGGACTCCGTTTCATTTCTAACCTCGTGTGGCACCATAATAAAATCAAATTGGACATTTTTGACTCAACAAACAAGTTCGCTTGTGCTAAACGAAGAAGGAAAACTCGTTTGTACGTTGTTTGCTCAATTGGAGGACAATTTTGGTGCAATTCGCGAATGCAAGGATTTGAGCGACCAAATGGACTATGTTTCATTTATAACCTTGCGTGGTACCATAATAACGTCAAATAGGACCTGTTTGACTCAACAAACAAGTTCGTTTGTGCTTAACGAAGAAGGAAAACTCGTTTGTACGTTGTAGGCTCAATAGGAGGCCAATTTGGGTGCAATCCGCGAATATAAAGATTTGAGTGACCAAATGGACTCCTTAAGATTTATAACCTTGCGTGGTACCCCAATAACGTCAAATGGGGATGTTTGACTCAATAAACAAGTTCGGTTGAGCTTAGCGAAGAAGAAAAACTCGTTTGTACGTTGTAGGCTCAATTGGATGCCAATTTGGGTGCAATCCGCGAATACAAGGATTTGAGTGACCAAATTGACTCTGTTTGATTTCTAACCTCACGTGGCACCTTAATAACATCAAATGGAACATGTTTGACTCAACAAACAAGTTCGGTTTAGCTTAACGAAGAAAGAAAACTCATTTGTACGTTGTAGGCTCAATTGGATGCCAATTTGGGTGCAATCAGAGAATTTAAGGATTTGAGTGTCCAAAAGGACTCCGTTTGATTTCTTACCTCATGTGGGAACATAGTAAAATCGAATGGAACATTGTTTACTCAAGAAAAAATTCGGTTGAACTTAACGAAGAAGGAAAACTCGTTTGTACGTTGTAGGCTCCATTGGAGGCCAATTTGGGTGCAATCCGAGAATACAAGAATTTGAGTGACCAAATGGACTCTGTTTGATTTCTAACCCCGCGTTCCACCATAATAACGTCAAATGGGACTTGTATGACCCTACAAACATGTTCGGTTGAGCTGAACGAATAAGGAAAACTCGTTTGTACGTTATAGGCTCACTTGGAAGCCAATTTGGGCGCAATCCGAGAATACAAGGATTTGAGTCACCAAATGAACTCCATTTATTTCTAAATTCGTGTTGTAAAATAATAACATAAAATGGGACATGTTTGACTCAAAAAATAAGTTTGATTGTGCTTAACGAAGAAGGAAAACTCATTTGTACGTTGCAGGCTCTATTGGAGGCCAATTTGGGTGCAATCCGCGAATACAAGGATTTGAGTGACCAAATGGATTCCATTTGATTTATAACCGCACGTGGCACAATAATAACGTCAAATGGGACTTGTTTGACTCAACAAACAAGGTCTTTTTGTGCTAAACGGAGAAAGAAAACTCGTTTGTACGTTGTAGGCTGAATTGGAGGCTAATTTGGGTGCAATCCGCGATTACAAGGATTCGAGTGACCAAATGGACTCCGTTTCATTTCTAACCTCGTGTGGCACCATAAGAAAATCAAATGGGACATTTTTGACTCAACAAACAAGTTCGCTTGTGCTAAACGAAGAAGGAAAACCGGTTTGTACGTTGTTTGCTCAATTGGAGGCCAATTTCGGTGCAATTCGCGAATGCAAGGATTTGAGCGACCGAATGGACTATGTTTGATTTATAACCTTGTGTGGTACCATAATAACGTCAAATAGGACCTGTTTGACTCAAAAAACAAGTTCGTTTGTGCTTAACGAAGAAGGAAAACTCGTTTGTACGTTGTAGGCTCAATTGGAGGCCAATTTGGGTGCAATCCGCGAATATAAAGATTTGAGTGACCAAATGGACTCCTTAAGATTTATAACCTTGCGTGGTACCCCAATAACATCAAATGGGGATGTTTGACTCAATAAACAAGTTCGGTTGAGTTTAGCGAAGAAGAAAAACTCGTTTGTACGTTGTAGGCTCAATTGGATGCCAATTTGGGTGCAATCCGCGAATACAAGGATTTGAGTGACCAAATTGACTCTGTTTGATTTCTAACCTCACGTGGCACCTTAATAACATCAAATGGAACATGTTTGACTCAACAAACAAGTTCGGTTTAGCTTAACGAAGAAGGAAAACTCATTTGTACGTTGTAGGCTCAATTGGAGGCCAATTTGGGTGCAATCCGAGAATTTAAGGATTTGAGTGTCCAAATGGACTCCGTTTGATTTCTTACCTCATGTGGGAACATAGTAAAATCGAATGGAACATTGTTTACTCAAGAAACAATTCGGTTGAACTTAACGAAGAAGGAAAACTCGTTTGTACGTTGTAGGCTCCTTTGGAGGCCAATTTGGGTGCAATCCGAGAATACAAGGATTTGAGTGACCAAATGGACTCTGTTTGATTTCTAACCCCGCGTTCCACCATAATAACGTCAAATGGGACTTGTATGACCCTACAAACTTGTTCGGTTGAGCTGAACGAATAAGGAAAACTCGTTTGTACGTTATAGGCTCACTTCGAAGCCAATTTGGGTGCAATCCGAGAATACAAGGATTTGAGTGACCAAATGAACTCCATCTATTTCTAACCTTGCGTTGTAAAATAATAACATAAAATGGGACATGTTTGACTCAAAAAATAAGTCTGATTGTGCTCAACGAAGACGGAAAACTCATTTGTACGTTGCAGGCTCTATTGGAGGCCAATTTGGGTGCAATCCGCGAATACAAGGATTTGAGTGACCAAATGGATTCCGTTTGATTTCAAACCACACGTGGCACAATAATAACGTCAAATGAGACATTTTTGACTGAACAAACAAGGTCTTTTTTTGCTAAACGAAGAAAGAAAACTCGTTTGTACGTTGTAGGCTAAATTGGAGGCTAATTTGGGTGCAATCCGCGAATACAAGGATTCGAGTGACCAAATGGACTCCGTTTCATTTATAACCTCGTGTGGCACCATAAGAACATCAAATGGGACCTGTTTGACTCAACAAACAAGTTCGTTTGTGCTAAACGAAGAAGGAAAACTCGTTTGTACGTTGTTTGCTCAATTGAAGGCCAATTTTGGTGCAATCCGCGAATACAATGATTTGAGTGACCAAATGGAATACATTTGATTTATAACCTTGCATGGTACCATAATAACTTAAATTGGGACATGTTTGACTCAACAAAAAAGTTCGTTTATGCTAAACGAAGAAGGAAAACTCGTTTGTACGTTGTAGGCTCAATTGGAGGCCAATTTGGGTGCAATCCGCGAAAATAAAGATTTGAGTGACCAAATGGACTCCGTAAGATTTCTAACCTTGCGTGGTACCATAATAACATCAAATGGGAATGTTTGACTCAATAAACAAGTTCGGTTGAGCTTAGTGAAGAAGAAAAACTCGTTTGTACGTTGTAGGCTCAATTGGATGACAATTTAGGTGCAATCCGCGAATACAAGGATTTGAGTGACCAAATTGACTCTGTTTCATTTCTAAACTCACGTGGCACCTTAATAACATCAAATGGAACATGTTTGACTCAACAAACAAGTTCGGTTGAGCTTAACGAAGACGGAAAACTCGTTTGTACGTTGTACGCTCAATTAGATGAAAATTTGGGTGAAATCTGCGAATACAAGGATTTGAGTGACCAAATTGACCCCATTTGATTTCTAACCTCACGTGGCACCAAAATAAAATCAAATGGAACATGTTTGAATCAACAAACAAGTTCGGTTGAGCTTATCGAAGAAGGAAAACTCGTTTGTACGTTGTAGGCTCAATTGGAGGCTAATTTGGGTGCAATCCGCGAATACAAGGATTTGAGTGACCAAATGGACTCCGTTTGATTTCTAACCTTGCGTTGTACCATTATAACATCAAATGGGACATGTTTGACTCAACAAAAAAGTTCGTTTGTGCTTAACGAAGAAGGAAAACTCGTTTGTACGTTGTAGGCTCAATTAGGGTAAATTTGGGTGCAATCCGATAACAGATGGATTTGAGTGACCAAATGGACTCCGTTTGATTTCTGACCTCACATGGCACCATAAAAATGTCAAATGGGACATATTTGACTAAAAAAAAAGTTCGTTTGTGCTAAACGAAGAAATAAAACTCTTTTGTACGTTGTAGGCTCAATTGGAGGCCAATTTGGGTACAATCCGCGAATATAAAGATTTGATTGACCAAATGGACTCCGTTTGATTTCTAACCTCACGTGGCAACATAATAACTTCATATGGGAATGTTTGACTCAACAAAAAAGTTCAGTTGAGCTTAACGAAGAAGGAAAACTCGTTTGTACGTTGCAGGCTCAATTGGATGCCAATTTGGGTGCAATCCGCGAATACAAGGATTTGAGTGACCAAATGGACTCCGTTTGATTTCTAACCTTGAATGGCACCATAATAACGTAAAATGGGACATTTTTGACTCAACAAAAAAGTTCGTTTGTGCTAAACGAAGAAGGAAAACTCGTTTGTACGTTGTAGGCTCAATTGGAGGCCAATTTGGGTGCAATCGGCGAATACATTATTTGAGTGACCAAATGGACTCCGTTTGATTTCTGACCTTGCATTGTACCATTATAACATCAAATGGGACATGTTTGACTCAACAAAAAAGTTCGTTTGTGCTTAACGAAGAAGAAAAACTCGTTTGTACGTTCTAGGCTCAATTGAGGTAAATTTGGGTGCAATCCGAGAACTGATGGATTTGAGTGACCAAAGGGACTCCGTTTGTTTTCTAACCTCGCGTGGCACCATAATAACGTCAAATGGGAATGTTTGACTCCACAAAAAAGTTCAGTTGAGCTTAACGAAGAAGGAAAACTCGTTTGTACGTTGTAGGCTCAATTGGATGCCAATTTGGGTGCAATCCGCAAATACAGGGATTTGAGTGACCAAATTGACTCCGTTTGATTTCTAACCTCACGTGGAACCATAATAACATCAAATGGAACATGTTTGACAGAACAAACAAGTTCGGTTTAGCTTAACGAAGAAGGAAAACTCATTTGTACGTTGTAGGCTCAATTGGAGGCCAATTTGGGTGCAATCCGAGAATACAAGGATTTGAGTGACCAAATGGACTCCGTTTGATTTCTAACCTCATGTGGGAACATAGTAACATCGAATGGAACATTTTTGACTCAAGAAACAATTCGGTTGAACTTAACGAAGAAGGAAAACTCGTTTGTACGTTGTTTGCTCCATTGGAGGCCAATTTGGGTGCAATCCGAGAATACAAGGATTTGAGTGACCAAATGGACTCTATTTGATTTCTAACCCCGCGTTCCACCATAATAACTTCAAATGGGACTTGTATAACCCTACAAACATGTTCGGTTGAGCTGAACGAATAAGGAAAACTCGTTTGTACGTTATAGGCTCACTTGGAAGCCAATTTGGGTGCAATCCGAGAATACAAGGATTTGAGTGACCAAATGAACTCCATTTATTTCTAAATTCGTGTTGTAAAATAATAACATAAAATGGGACATGTTTGACTCAAAAAATAAGTCTGATTGTGCTTAACGAAGAAGGAAAACTCATTTGTACGTTGCAGGCTCTATTGGAGGCCAATTTGGGTGCAATCCGCGAATACAAGGATTTGAGTGACCAAATGGATTCCATTTGATTTCTAACCGCACGTGGCACAATAATAACGTCAAATGGGACTTGTTTGACTCAACAAACAAGGTCTTTTTGTGCTAAACGGAGGAAGAAAACTCGTTTGTACGTTGTAGGCTGAATTGGAGGCTAATTTGGGTGCAATCCGCGAATACAAGGATTCGAGTGACCAAATGCACTCCGTTTCATTTCTAACCTCGTGTGGCACCATAAGAACATAAAATGGAACATTTTTGAGTCAACAAACAAGTTCGCTTGTGCTAAACGAAGAAGGAAAACTCGTTTGTACGTTGTTTGCTCAATTGGAGGCCAGTTTTGGTGCAATTCGCGAATACAAGGATTTGAGCTACCAAATGGACTACGTTTGATTTATAACCTTGCATGGTACCATAATAACGTCAAATAGGACCTGTTTGACTCAACAAACAAGTTCGTTTGTGCTTAACGAAGAAGGAAAACTCGTTTGTACGTTGTAGGCTCAATTGAGGCCAATTTGGATGCAATCCGAGAATACAAGGATTTGAGTGACCAAATGGACTCCGTTTGATTTCTAACCTCACATGGCACCATAATAACATAAAATGGGACATGTTTGACTCAACAAAAAAGTTCGTTTGTGCTAAACGAAAAAGGAAAACTCGTTTGTACGTTGTAGGCTCAATTGGAGGCCAATTTGGGTGCAATCCGCGAATATAAAGATTTGAGTGACCAAATGGACTCCGTAAGATTTATAAAATTGCGTGGTACCCCAATAATGTCAAATGGGGATGTTTGACTCAATAAACAAGTTCGGTTTAGCTTAACGAAGAAGGAAAACTCATTTGTACGTTGTAGTCTAATTGGAGGCCAATTTGGGTGCAATCCGAGAATACAAGGATTTGAGTGACCAAATGGACTCCGTTTGATTTCTAACCTCATGTGGGAACATAGTAACATCGAATGGAACATTTTTGACTCAAGAAACAATTCGGTTGAACTTAACGAAGAAGGAAAACTCGTTTGTACGTTGTAGGCTCCATTGGAGGCCAATTTGGGTGCAATCCGAGAATACAAGGATTTGAGTGACCAAATGGACTATGTTTGATTTCTAACAATGCGTTCCACCATAATAACATCAAATGGGACTTGTATGACCCAACAAACATGTTCGGTTGAGCTGAACGAATAAGAAAAACTCGTTTGTACGTTATAGGCTCACTTGGAAGCCAATTTGGGTGCAATCCGAGAATACAAGGATTTGAGTGACCAAATGAACTCCATTTATTTCTAAATTCGTGTTGTAAAATAATAACAAAAAATGGGACATGTTTGACTCAAAAAATAAGTCTGATTGTGCTTAACGAAGACGGAAAACTCATTTGTACGTTGCAGGCTCTATTGGAGGCCAATTTGGGTGCAATCCGCGAATACAAGGATTTGAGTGACCAAATGGATTCCGTTTGATTTCAAACCACACGTGGCACAATAATAACGTCAAATGAGACATTTTTGACTGAACAAACAAGGTCTTTTTTTGCTAAACGAAGAAAGAAAACTCGTTTGTACGTTGTAGGCTGAATTGGAGGCTAATTTGGGTGCAATCCGCGAATACAAGGATTCGAGTGACCAAATGGACTCCGTTTCATTTCTAACCTCGTGTGGCACCATAAGAAAATCAAATGGGATATGTTTGACTCAACAAACAAGTTCGTTTGTGCTAAACGAAGAAGGAAAACTCGTTTGTACGTTGTTTGCTCAATTGGAGGCCAATTTTGGTGCAATCCGCGAATACAAGGATTTGAGTGACCAAATGGAATACGTTTGATTTATAACCTTGCGTGGTACCATAATAACGTAAATTGGGACATGTTTGACTCAACAAAAAAGTTCGTTTGTGCTAAACGAAGAAGGAAAACTCGTTTGTACGTTGTAGGCTCAATTGGAGGCCAATTTGGGTGCAATCCGCGAATATAAAGATTTGAGTGACCAAATGGACTCCGTAAGATTTCTAACCTTGCGTGGTACCATAATAACATCAAATGGGAATTTTTGACTCAATAAACAAGTTCGGTTGAGCTTAGTGAAGAAGAAAAACTCGTTTGTACGTTGTAGGCTCAATTGGATGCCAATTTAGGTGCAATCCGCGAATACAAGGATTTGAGTGACCAAATTGACTCTGTTTCATTTCTAAACTCACGGGGCACCTTAATAACATCAAATGGAACATGTTTGACTCAACAAACAAGTTCGGTTGAGCTTAACGAAGAAGGAAAACTCGTTTGTACGTTGTAGGCTCAATTAGATGAAAATTTGGGTGAAATCTGCGAATACAAGGATTTGAGTGACCAAATTGACCCCATTTGATTTCTAACCTCACGTGGCACCAAAATAAAATCAAATGGAACATGTTTGAATCAACAAACAAGTTCGGTTGAGCTTATCGAAGAAGTAAAACTCGTTTGTACGTTGTAGGCTCAATTGGAGGCCAATTTGGGTGCAATCCGCGAATATAAGGATTTGATTGACCAAATGGACTCCGTTTGATTTCTAACCTCACGTGGAAACATAATAACGTCATATGGGAATGTTTGACTCAACAAAAAAGTTCAGTTGAGCTTAACGAAGAAGGAAAACTCGTTTGTACGTTGCAGGCTCAATTGGATGCCAATTTGGGTGCAATCCGCGAATACAAGGATTTGAGTGACCAAATGGAATCCGTTTGATTTCTAACCTTGAATGGCACCATAATAACGTAAAATGGGACATGTTTGACTCAACAAAAAAGTTCGTTTGTGCTAAACGAAGAAGAAAAACTCGTTTGTACGTTGTAGGCTCAATTGGAGGCCAATTTGGGTGCAATCGGCGAATACATAGATTTGAGTGACCAAATGGACTCCGTTTGATTTCTGAAGTTGCATTGTACCATTATAACATCAAATGGGACATGTTTGACTCAACAAAAAAGTTTGTTTGTGCTTAACGAAGAAGAAAAACTCGTTTGTACGTTCTAGGCTCAATTGAGGTAAATTTGGGTGCAATCCGAGAACTGATGGATTTGAGTGACCAAAGGGACTCCGTTTGATTTCTAACCTCGTGTGGCACCATAATAACGTCAAATGGGAATGTTTGACTCCACAAAAAAGTTCAGTTGAGCTTAACGAAGAAGGAAAACTCGTTTGTACGTTGTAGGCTCAATTGGATGCCAATTTGGGTGCAATCCGCAAATACAGGGATTTGAGTGACCAAATTGACTCCGTTTGATTTCTAACCTCACGTGGAACCATAATAACATCAAATGGAACATGTTTGACTGAACAAACAAGTTCGGTTTAGCTTAACGAAGAAGGAAAACTCATTTGTACGTTGCAGGCTCTATTGGAGGGATTTGAGTGACCAAATGAACTCCATTTATTTCTAAATTCGTGTTGTAAAATAATAACATAAAATGGGACATGTTTGACTCAAAAAATAAGTCTGATTGTGCTTAACGAAGAAGGAAAACTCATTTGTACGTTGCAGGCTCTATTGGAGGCCAATTTGGGTGCAATCCGCGAATACAAGGATTTGAGTGACCAAATGGATTCCATTTGATTTCTAACCGCACGTGGCACAATAATAACGTCAAATGGGACTTGTTTGACTCAACAAACAAGGTCTTTTTGTGCTAAACGGAGGAAGAAAACTCGTTTGTACGTTGTAGGCTGAATTGGAGGCTAATTTGGGTGCAATCCGCGAATACAAGGATTCGAGTGACCAAATGCACTCCGTTTCATTTCTAACCTCGGGTGGCACCATAAGAACATAAAATGGAACATTTTTGAGTCAACAAACAAGTTCGCTTGTGCTAAACGAAGAAGGAAAACTCGTTTGTACGTTGTTTGCTCAATTGGAGGCCAATTTTGGTGCAATTCGCGAATACAAGGATTTGAGCTACCAAATGGACTACGTTTGATTTATAACCTTTCATGGTACCATAATAACGTCAAATAGGACCTGTTTGACTCAACAAACAAGTTCGTTTGTGCTTAACGAAGAAGGAAAACTCGTTTGTACGTTGTAGGCTCAATTGAGGCCAATTTGGATGCAATCCGAGAATACAAGGATTTGAGTGACCAAATGGACTCCGTTTGATTTCTAACCTCACATGGCACCATAATAACATAAAATGGGACATATTTGACTCAACAAAAAAGTTCGTTTGTGCTAAACGAAGAAGGAAAACTCGTTTGTACGTTGTAGGCTCAATTGGAGGCCAATTTGGGTGCAATCCGCGAATATAAAGATTTGAGTGACCAAATGGACTCCGTAAGATTTATAAAATTGCGTGGTACCCCAATAATGTCAAATGGGGATGTTTGACTCAATAAACAAGTTCGGTTGAGCTTAGCGAAGAAGAAAAACTCGTTTGTACGTTGTAGGCTCAATTGGATGCCAATTTGGGTGCAATCCGCAAATACAGGGATTTGAGTGACCAAATTGACTCCGTTTGATTTCTAACCTCACGTGGAACCATAATAACATCAAATGGAACATGTTTGACTGAACAAACAAGTTCGGTTTAGCTTAACGAAGAAGGAAAACTCATTTGTACGTTGCAGGCTCTATTGGAGGGATTTGAGTGACCAAATGAACTCCATTTATTTCTAAATTCGTGTTGTAAAATAATAACATAAAATGGGACATGTTTGACTCAAAAAATAAGTCTGATTGTGCTTAACGAAGAAGGAAAACTCATTTGTACGTTGCAGGCTCTATTGGAGGCCAATTTGGGTGCAATCCGCGAATACAAGGATTTGAGTGACCAAATGGATTCCATTTGATTTCTAACCGCACGTGGCACAATAATAACGTCAAATGGGACTTGTTTGACTCAACAAACAAGGTCTTTTTGTGCTAAACGGAGGAAGAAAACTCGTTTGTACGTTGTAGGCTGAATTGGAGGCTAATTTGGGTGCAATCCGCGAATACAAGGATTCGAGTGACCAAATGCACTCCGTTTCATTTCTAACCTCGGGTGGCACCATAAGAACATAAAATGGAACATTTTTGAGTCAACAAACAAGTTCGCTTGTGCTAAACGAAGAAGGAAAACTCGTTTGTACGTTGTTTGCTCAATTGGAGGCCAATTTTGGTGCAATTCGCGAATACAAGGATTTGAGCTACCAAATGGACTACGTTTGATTTATAACCTTGCATGGTACCATAATAACGTCAAATAGGACCTGTTTGACTCAACAAACAAGTTCGTTTGTGCTTAACGAAGAAGGAAAACTCGTTTGTACGTTGTAGGCTCAATTGAGGCCAATTTGGATGCAATCCGAGAATACAAGGATTTGAGTGACCAAATGGACTCCGTTTGATTTCTAACCTCACATGGCACCATAATAACATAAAATGGGACATATTTGACTCAACAAAAAAGTTCGTTTGTGCTAAACGAAGAAGGAAAACTCGTTTGTACGTTGTAGGCTCAATTGGAGGCCAATTTGGGTGCAATCCGCGAATATAAAGATTTGAGTGACCTAATGGACTCCGTAAGATTTATAAAATTGCGTGGTACCCCAATAATGTCAAATGGGGATGTTTGACTCAATAAACAAGTTCGGTTGAGCTTAGCGAAGAAGAAAAACTCGTTTGTACGTTGTAGGCTCAATTGGATGCCAATTTGGGTGCAATCCGCGAATACAAGGATTTGAGTGACCAAATTGACTCCGTTTGATTTCTAACCCCGTGTGGCACCATAATAACATCAAATGGAACATGTTTGACTCAACAAACAAGTTCGGTTTAGCTTAACGAAGAAGGAAAACTCATTTGTACGTTGTAGTCTAATTGGAGGCCAATTTGGGTGCAATCCGAGAATACAAGGATTTCAGTGACCAAATGGACTCCGTTTGATTTCTAACCTCATGTGGGAACATAGTAACATCGAATGGAACATTTTTGACTCAAGAAACAATTCGGTTGAACTTAACGAAGAAGGAAAACTCGTTTGTACGTTGTAGGCTCCATTGGAGGCCAATTTGGGTGCAATCCGAGAATACAAGGATTTGAGTGACCAAATGGACTCTGTTTGATTTCTAACAATGCGTTCCACCATAATAACATCAAATGGGACTTGTATGACCCAACAAACATGTTCGGTTGAGCTGAACGAATAAGGAAAACTCGTTTGTACGTTATAGGCTCACTTGGAAGCCAATTTGGGTGCAATCCGAGAATACAAGGATTTGAGTGACCAAATGAACTCCATTTATTTCTAAATTCGTGTTGTAAAATAATAACAAAAAATGGGACATGTTTGACTCAAAAAATAAGTCTGATTGTGCTTAACGAAGACGGAAATCTCATTTGTACGTTGCAGGCTCTATTGGAGGCCAATTTGGGTGCAATCCGCGAATACAAGGATTTGAGTGACCAAATGGATTCCGTTTGATTTCAAACCACACGTGGCACAATAATAACGTCAAATGAGACATTTTTGACTGAACAAACAAGGTCTTTTTTTGCTAAACGAAGAAAGAAAACTCGTTTGTACGTTGTAGGCTGAATTGGAGGCTAATTTGGGTGCAATCCGCGAATACAAGGATTCGAGTGACCAAATGGACTCCGTTTCATTTCTAACCTCGTGTGGCACCATAAGAAAATCAAATGGGATATGTTTGACTCAACAAACAAGTTCGTTTGTGCTAAACGAAGAAGGAAAACTCGTTTGTACGTTGTTTGCTCAATTGGAGGCCAATTTTGGTGCAATCCGCGAATACAAGGATTTGAGTGACCAAATGGAATACGTTTGATTTATAACCTTGCGTGGTACCATAATAACATCAAATGGGAATTTTTGACTCAATAAACAAGTTCGGTTGAGCTTAGTGAAGAAGAAAAACTCGTTTGTACGTTGTAGGCTCAATTGGATGCCAATTTAGGTGCAATCCGCGAATACAAGGATTTGAGTGACCAAATTGACTCTGTTTCATTTCTAAACTCACGGGGCACCTTAATAACATCAAATGGAACATGTTTGACTCAACAAACAAGTTCGGTTGAGCTTAACGAAGAAGGAAAACTCGTTTGTACGTTGTAGGCTCAATTAGATGAAAATTTGGGTGAAATCTGCGAATACAAGGATTTGAGTGACCAAATTGACCCCATTTGATTTCTAACCTCACGTGGCACCAAAATAAAATCAAATGGAACATGTTTGAATCAACAAACAAGTTCGGTTGAGCTTATCGAAGAAGTAAAACTCGTTTGTACGTTGTAGGCTCAATTGGAGGCCAATTTGGGTGCAATCCGCGAATATAAGGATTTGATTGACCAAATGGACTCCGTTTGATTTCTAACCTCACATGGAAACATAATAACGTCATATGGGAATGTTTGACTCAACAAAAAAGTTCAGTTGAGCTTAACGAAGAAGGAAAACTCGTTTGTACGTTGCAGGCTCAATTGGATGCCAATTTGGGTGCAATCCGCGAATACAAGGATTTGAGTGACCAAATGGAATCTGTTTGATTTCTAACCTTGAATGGCAACATAATAACGTAAAATGGGACATGTTTGACTCAACAAAAAAGTTCGTTTGTGCTAAACGAAGAAGAAAAACTCGTTTGTACGTTGTAGGCTCAATTGGAGGCCAATTTGGGTGCAATCGGCGAATACATAGATTTGAGTGACCAAATGGACTCCGTTTGATTTCTGACCTTGCATTGTACCATTATAACATCAAATGGGACATGTTTGACTCAACAAAAAAGTTCGTTTGTGCTTAACGAAGAAGAAAAACTCGTTTGTACGTTCTAGGCTCAATTGAGGTAAATTTGGGTGCAATCCGAGAACTGATGGATTTGAGTGACCAAAGGGACTCCGTTTGATTTCTAACCTCATGTGGCACCATAATAACGTCAAATGGGAATGTTTGACTCCACAAAAAATTTCAGTTGAGCTTAACGAAGAAGGAAAACTCGTTTGTACGTTGTAGGCTCAATTGGATGCCAATTTGGGTGCAATCCGCAAATACAGGGATTTGAGTGACCAAATTGACTCCGTTTGATTTCTAACCTCACGTGGAACCATAATAACATCAAATGGAACATGTTTGACTGAACAAACAAGTTCGGTTTAGCTTAACGAAGAAGGAAAACTCATTTGTACGTTGTAGGCTCAATTGGAGGCCAATTTGGGTGCAATCCGAGAATACAAGGATTTGAGTGACCAAATGGACTCCGTTTGATTTCTAACCTCATGTGGGAACATAGTAACATCGAATGGAACATTTTTTACTCAAGAAACAATTCGGTTGAACTTAACGAAGAAGGAAAACTCGTTTGTACGTTGTTTGCTCCATTGGAGGCCAATTTGGGTGCAATCCGAGAATACAAGGATTTGAGTGACCAAATGGACTCTATTTGATTTCTAACCCCGCGTTCCACCATAATAACGTCAAATGGGACTTGTATGACCCTACAAACATGTTCGGTTGAGCTGAACGAATAAGGAAAACTCGTTTGTACGTTATAGGCTCACTTGGAAGCCAATTTGGGTGCAATCCGAGAATACAAGGATTTGAGTGACCAAATGAACTCCATTTATTTCTAACCTCGCGTTGTAAAATAATAACATAAAATGGGACATGTTTGACTCAAAAAATAAGTCTGATTATGCTTAACGAAGACGGAAAACTCATTTGTACGTTGCAGGCTCTATTGGAGGCCAATGTGGGTGCAATCCGCGAATACAAGGATTTGAGAGACCAAATGGATTCCGCTTGATTTCTAACCACACGTGGCAAAATAATAACGTCAAATGAGACATTTTTGACTCAACAAACAAGGTCTTTTTGTGCTAAACGAATAAAGAAAACTCGTTTGTACGTTGTAGGCTGAATTGGAGGCTAATTTGGGTGCAATCCGCGAATACCAGGATTCGAGTGACCAAATGGACTCCATTTCATTTCTAACCTCGTGTGGCACCATAAGAACATCAAATGGGACATGTTTGACTCAACAAACAAGTTCGTTTGTGCTAAACGAAGAAGGAAAACTCGTTTGTACGTTGTTTGCTCAATTGGAGGCCAATTTTGGTGCAATCCGCGAATACAAGGATTTGAGTGACCAAATTGACTCTGTTTCATTTCTAAACTCACGTGGCACCTTAATAACATCAAATGGAACATGTTTGACTCAACAAACAAGTTCGGTTGAGCTTAACGAAGAAGGAAAACTCGTTTGTGCGTTGTAGGCTCAATTAGATGAAAATTTGGGTGAAATCTGCGAATACAAGGATTTGAGTGACCAAATTGACCCCATTTGATTTCTAACCTCACGTGGCACCAAAATAAAATCAAATGGAACATGTTTGAATCAACCAACAAGTTCGGTTGAGCTTATCGAAGAAGGAAAACTCGTTTGTACGTTGTAGGCTCAATTGGAGGCCAATTTGGGTGCAATCCGCGAATACAAGGATTTGAGTGACCAAATGGACTCCGTTTGATTTCTAACCTTACGTTGTACCATTATAACATCAAATGGGACATGTTTGACTCAACAAAAAAGTTCGTTTGTGCTTAACGAAGAAGGAAAACTCGTTTGTACGTTGTAGGCTCAATTAAGGTAAATTTGGGTGCAATCCGATAACAGATGGATTTGAGTGACCAAATGGACTCCGTTTGATTTCTAACCTCACATGGCACCATAAAAATGTCAAATGGGACATATTTGACTAAAAAAAAAGTTCGTTTGTGCTAAACGAAGAAGTAAAACTCTTTTGTACGTTGTCGGCTCAATTGGAGGCCAATTTGGGTACAATCCGCGAATATAAGGATTTGATTGACCAAATGGACTCCGTTTGATTTCTAACCTCACGTGGCAACATAATAATGTCATATGGGAATGTTTTACTCAACAAAAAAGTTCAGTTGAGCTTAACGAAGAAGGAAAACTCGTTTGTACGTTGCAGGCTCAATTGGATGCCAATTTGGGTGCAATCCGCGAATACAAGGATTTGAGTGACCAAATGGACTCCGTTTGATTTCTAACCTTGAATGGCACCATAATAACGTAAAATGGGACATGTTTGACACAACAAAAAAGTTCGTTTGTGCTAAACGAAGAAGGAAAACTTGTTTGTACGTTGTAGGCTCAATTGGAGGCCAATTTGGGTGCAATCGGCGAATACATAGATTTGAGTGACCAAATGGACTCCGTTTGATTTCTGACCTTGCGTTGTACCATTATAACATCAAATGGGACATGTTTGACTCAACAAAAAAGTTCGTTTGTGCTTAACGAAGAAGAAAAACTCGTTTGTACGTTCTAGGCTCAATTGAGGTAAATTTGGGTGCAATCCGAGAACTGATGGATTTGAGTGACCAAAGGGACTCCGTTTGATTTCTAACCTCATGTGGCACCATAATAACGTCAAATGGGAATGTTTGACTCCACAAAAAAGTTCAGTTGAGCTTAACGAAGAAGGAAAACTCGTTTGTACGTTGTAGGCTCAATTGGATGCCAATTTGGGTTCAATCCGCAAATACAGGGATTTGAGTGACCAAATTGACTCCGTTTGATTTCTAACCTCACGTGGAACCATAATAACATCAAATGGAACATGTTTGACTGAACAAACAAGTTCGGTTTAGCTTAACGAAGAAGGAAAACTCATTTGTACGTTGTAGGCTCAATTGGAGGCCAATTTGGGTGCAATCCGAGAATACAAGGATTTGAGTGACCAAATGGACTCCGTTTGATTTCTAACCTCATGTGGGAACATAGTAACATCGAATGGAACATTTTTTACTCAAGAAACAATTCGGTTGAACTTAACGAAGAAGGAAAACTCGTTTGTACGTTGTTTGCTCCATTGGAGGCCAATTTGGGTGCAATCCGAGAATACAAGGATTTGAGTGACCAAATGGACTCTATTTGATTTCTAACCCCGCGTTCCACCATAATAACGTCAAATGGGACTTGTATGACCCTACAAACATGTTCGGTTGAGCTGAACGAATAAGGAAAACTCGTTTGTACGTTATAGGCTCACTTGGAAGCCAATTTGGGTGCAATCCGAGAATACAAGGATTTGAGTGACCAAATGAACTCCATTTATTTCTAACCTCGCGTTGTAAAATAATAACATAAAATGGGACATGTTCGACTCAAAAAATAAGTCTGATTGTGCTTAACGAAGAAGGAAAACACATTTGTACGTTGCAGGCTCTAATGGAGGCCAATTTGGGTGCAATCCGCGAATACAAGGATTTGAGTGACCAAATGGATTCCGTTTGATTTCTAACCGCACGTGGCACAATAATAACGTCAAATGGGACATGTTTGACTCAACAAACAAGGTCTTTTTGTGCTAAACAAAGAAAGAAAACTCGTTTGTACGTTGTAGGCTGAATTGGAGGCTAATTTACGTGCAATCCGCGAATACAAGGATTCGAGTGACCAAATGGACTTCATTTCATTTCTAACCTCGTGTGGCACCATAAGAACATCAAATGGGACATGTTTTACTCAACAAACAAGTTCGTTTGTGCTAAACGAAGAAGGAAAACTCGTTTGTACGTTGTTTGCTCAATTGGAGGCCAATTTTGGTGCAATCCGCGAATACAAGGATTTGAGTGACCAAATGGACTACGTTTGATTTATAAACTTGCGTGGTACCATAATAACTTAAATTGGGACATGTTTGACTCAACAAAAAAGTTCGTTTGTGCTAAACGAAGATGGAAAACTCGTTTGTACGTTGTAGGCTCAATTGGAGGCCAATTTGGGTGCAATCCGCGAATATAAAGATTTGAGTGACCAAATGGACTCCGTAAGATTTCTAACCTTGCGTGGTACCATAATAACGTCAAATGGGAATGTTTGACTCAATAAACAAGTTCGGTTGAGCTTAACGAAGAAGGAAAACTCATTTGTACGTTGTAGGCTCAATTAGAGGCCAATGTGGGTGCAATCCGAGAATACAATTATTTGAGTGACCAAATGGATTCCGTTTGATTTCTAACCTCACGTGGCACCATAATAATGTCAAATGGGAATGTTTGACTCAACAAAAAAGTTCAGTTGAGCCTAACGAAGAAGGAAAACTCGTTTGTATGTTGCAGGCTCAATTGGATGCCAATTTGGGTGCAATCCGCGAATACAAGGATTTGAGTGACCAAATGGACTCCGTTTGATTTCTAACCTTGAATGGCACCATAGCAACGTAAAATGGGACATGTTTGACTCAACAACAAAGTTCGTTTGTGCTAAACGAAGAAGGAAAACTCGTTTGTACGTTGTAGGCTCAATTGGAGGCCAATTTGGGTGCAATCGGCGAATACATAGATTTGAGTGACCAAATGGACTCCGTTTGATTTCTGACCTTGCGTTGTACCATTATAACATCAAATGGGACATGTTTGACTCAACAAAAAAGTTCGTTTGTGCTTAACGAAGAAGAAAAACTCGTTTGTACGTTCTAGGCTCAATTGAGGTAAATTTGGGTGCAATCCGAGAACTGATGGATTTGAGTGACCAAAGGGACTCCGTTTGATTTCTAACCTCGTGTGGCACCATAATAACGTCAAATGGGAATGTTTGACTCCACAAAAAAGTTCAGTTGAGCTTAACGAAGAAGGAAAACTCGTTTGTACGTTGTAGGCTCAATTGGATGCCAATTTTGGTGCAATCCGCAAATACAGGGATTTGAGTGACCAAATTGACTCCGTTTGAATCTAACCTCACATGGAACCATAATAAAATCAAATGGAACATGTTTGACTGAACAAACAAGTTCGGTTGAGCTTAACGAAGAAGGAAAACTCATTTGTACGTTGTAGGCTCAATTGGAGGCCAATTTGGGTGCAATCCGAGAATATAAGGATTTGAGTGACCAAATGGACTCCGTTTGATTTCTAACCTCATGTGGGAACATAGTAACATCGAATGGAACATTTTTGACTCAAGAAACAATTCGGTTGAACTTAACGAAGAGTGAAAACTCGTTTGTACGTTGTAGGCTCCATTGGAGGCCAATTTGGGTGCAATCCGAGAATACAAGGATTTGAGTGACCAAATGGACTCGGTTTGATTTCTAACCCCGCGGTCCACCATAATAACTTCAAATGGGACTTGCAGGCTCTATTGGAGTGACCAAATGGATTCCGTTTGATTTCTAACCTCACATGGCACCAAAATAACGTCAAATGGGACATGTTTGACTCAACAAAAAAGTTCGTTTGCGCTAAACGAAGAAGGAAAACTCGTTTGTACGTTGTAGGCTCAATTGGAGGCCAATTTGGGTGCAATCGGCGAATACATAGATTTGAGTGACCAAATGGACTCCGTTTGATTTCTTACCTTGTGTTGTACCATTATAACATCAAATGGGACATGTTTGACTCAACAAAAAAGTTCGTTTGTGCTTAACGAAGAAGGAAAACTCGTTTGTACGTTGTAGGCTCAATTGAGGTAAATTTGGGTGCAATCCGAGAACAGATGGATTTGAGTGACCAAATGGACTCCGTTTGATTTCTAACCTCGTGTGGCACCATAATAACGTCAAATGGGAATGTTTGACTCAACAAAAAAGTTCGGTTGAGCTTAACGAAGAAGGAAAACTCGTTTGTACGTTGTAGGCTCAATTGGATGCCAATTTGGGTGCAATCTTCGAATACAAGGATTTAAGTGACCAAATGGACTACTTTTGATTTATAACCTTGTGTGGTACCATAATAACATCAAATAGGACATGTTTGACTCAACAAACAAGTTCGTTTGTGCTTAACGAAGAAGGAAAACTCGTTTGTACGTTGTAGGCTCAATTGAGGCCAATTTGGGTGCAATCCGAGAATACAAGGATTTGAGTGACCAAATGGACTCCGTTTGATTTCTAACCTTGAATGGCACCATAATAACGTAAAATGGGACATGTTTGACTCAAAAAAAAAGTTCGTTTGTGCTAAACGAAGAAGGAAAACTCGTTTGTACGTTGTAGGCTCAATTGGAGGCCAATTTGGGTGCAATCGGCGAATACATAGATTTGAGTGACCAAATGCACTCCGTTTTATTTCTTACCTTGTGTTGTACCATTATAACATCAAATGGGACATGTTTTACTCAACAAAAAAGTTTGTTTGTGCTTAACGAAGAAGGAAAACTCGTTTGTACGTTGTAGGCTCAATTGAGGTAAATTTGGGTGCAATCCGAGAACAGATGGATTTGAGTGACCAAATGGACTCCGTTTGATATCTAACCTCGTGTGGTACCATAATAACGTCAAATGGGAATGTTTGACTCAACAAAAAAGTTCGGTTGAGCTTAACGAAGAAGGAAAACTCGTTTGTACGTTGTAGGCTCAATTGGATGCCAATTTGGGTGCAATCTTCGAATACAAGGATTTCAGTGACCAAATTGAATCCGTTTGATTTCTAACCTCACATGGCACCATAATAACGTCAAATGGGACATGTTTGACTCAACAAACAAGGTCTTTTTGTGCTAAACGAAGAAGGAAAACTCGTTTGTACGTTGTAGGCTGAATTGGAGGCTAATTTGGGTGCAATACGCGAATACAAGGATTCGAGTGACCAAATGGACTCCGTTTCATTTCTAACCTCGTGTGGCACCATAATAACATCAAATGGGACATTTTTTACTCAACAAACAAGTTCGTTTGTGCTAAACGAAGAAGGAAAACTCTTTTGTACGTTGTTTGCTCAATTGGAGGCCAATTTTGGTGCAATCCGCGAATACAAGGATTTGAGTGACCAAATGGACTACGTTTGATTTATAACCGTGCATGGTACCATAATAACATCAAATAGGACATATTTGACTCAACAAACAAGTTCGTTTGTGCTTAACGAAGAAGGAAAACTCGTTTGTACGTTGTAGGCTCAATTGAGGCCAATTTGGGTGCAATCCGAGAATACAAGGATTTGAGTGACCAAATGGACTCCGTTTGATTTCTAACCTTGAATGGCACCATAATAACGTAAAATGGGACATGTTTGACTCAACAAAAAAGTTCGTTTGTGCTAAACGAAGAAGGAAAACTCGTTTGTACGTTGTAGGCTCAATTGGAGGCCAATTTGGGTGCAATCGGCGAATACATAGATTTGAGTGACCAAATGGACTCCGTTTGATTTATTACCTTGTGTTGTACCATTATAACATCAAATGGGACATGTTTGACTCAAAAAAAAAGTTCGTTTGTGCTTAACGAAGAAGGAAAACTCGTTTGTACGTTGTAGGCTCAATTGAGGTAAATTTGGGTGCAATTCGAGAACAGATGGATTTGAGTGACCAAATGGACTCCGTTTGATTTCTAACCTCATGTGGCACCATAATAACGTCAAATGGGAATGTTTGACTCAACAAAAAAGTTTGGTTGAGCTTAACGAAGAAGGAAAACTCGTTTGTACGTTGTAGGCTCAATTGGATGCCAATTTGGGTGCAATCTTCGAATACAAGGATTTGAGTGACCAAATTGAATCCGTTTGATTTCTAACCTCACATGGCACCATAATAACGTCAAATGGGACATGTTTGACTCAACAAACAAGGTCTTTTTGTGCTAAACGAAGAAGGAAAACTCGTTTGTACGTTGTAGGCTGAATTGGAGGCTAATTTGGGTGCAATACGCGAATACAAGGATTTGAGTGACCAAATGGACTCCGTTTCATTTCTAACCTAGTGTGGCACCATAATAACATCAAATGGGACATTTTTGACTCAACAAACAAGTTCGTTTGTGCTAAACGAAGAAGGAAAACTCTTTTGTACGTTGTTTGCTCAATTGGAGGCCAATTTTGGTGCAATCCGCGAATACAAGAATTTGAGTGACCAAATGGACTACGTTTGATTTATAACCTTGCATGGTACCATAATAACATCAAATAGGACATATTTGACTCAACAAACAAGTTCGTTTGTGCTTAACGAAGAAGGAAAACTCGTTTGTACGTTGTAGGCTCAATTGAGGCCAATTTGGGTGCAATCCGAGAATACAAGGATTTGAGTGACCAAATGGACTCCGTTTGATTTCTAACCTTGAATGGCACCATAATAACATAAAATGGGACATGTTTGACTCAACAAAAAAGTTCGTTTGTGCTAAACGAAGAAGGAAAACTGGTTTGTACGTTGTAGGCTCAATTGGAGGCCAATTTGGGTGCAATCGGCGAATACATAGATTTGAGTGACCAAATGGACTCCGTTTGATTTCTTACCTTGTGTTGTACCATTATAACATCAAATGGGACATGTTTGACTCAACAAAAAAGTTCGTTTGTGCTTAACGAAGAAGGAAAACTCGTTTGTACGTTGTAGGCTCAATTGAGGTAAATTTGGGTGCAATCCGAGAACAGATGGATTTGAGTGACCAAATGGACTCCGTTTGATTTCTAACCTCGTGTGGCACCATAATAACGTCAAAAGGGAATGTTTGACTCAACAAAAAAGTTCGGTTGAGCTTAACGAAGAAGGAAAACTCGTTTGTACGTTGTAGGCTCAATTGGATGCCAATTTGGGTGCAATCTTCGAATACAAGGATTTGAGTGACCAAATTGACTCCGTTTGATTTCTAACCTCACATGGCACCATAATAACGTCAAATGGGACATGTTTGACTCAACAAACAAGGTCTTTTTGTGCTAAACGAAGAAGGAAAACTCGTTTGTACGTTGTAGGCTGAATTGGAGGCTAATTTGGGTGCAATACGCGAATACAAGGATTCGAGTGACCAAATGGACTCCGTTTCATTTCTAACCTCGTGTGGCACCATAATAACATCAAATGGGACATTTTTTACTCAACAAACAAGTTCGTTTGTGCTAAACGAAGAAGGAAAACTCTTTTGTACGTTGTTTGCTCAATTGGAGGCCAATTTTGGTGCAATCCGCGAATACAAGGATTTGAGTGACCAAATGGACTACGTTTGATTTATAACCGTGCATGGTACCATAATAACATCAAATAGGACATATTTGACTCAACAAACAAGTTCGTTTGTGCTTAACGAAGAAGGAAAACTCGTTTGTACGTTGTAGGCTCAATTGAGGCCAATTTGGGTGCAATCCGAGAATACAAGGATTTGAGTGACCAAATGGACTCCATTTGATTTCTAACCTTGAATGGCACCATAATAACATAAAATGGGACATGTTTGACTCAACAAAAAATTTCGTTTGTGCTAAACGAAGAAGGAAAACTCGTTTGTACGTTGTAGGCTCAATTGGAGGCCAATTTGGGTGCAATCGGCGAATACATAGATTTGAGTGACCAAATGGACTCCGTTTGATTTCTTACCTTGTGTTGTACCATTATAACATCAAATGGGACATGTTTGACTCAACAAAAAAGTTCGTTTGTGCTTAACGAAGAAGGAAAACTCGTTTGTACGTTGTAGGCTCAATTGAGGTAAATTTGGGTGCAATCCGAGAACAGATGGATTTGAGTGACCAAATGGACTCCGTTTGATTTCTAACCTCGTGTGGCACCATAATAACGTCAAATGGGAATGTTTGACTCAACAAAAAAGTTCGGTTGAGCTTAACGAAGAAGGAAAACTCGTTTGTACGTTGTAGGCTCAATTGGATGCCAATTTGGGTGCAATCTTCGAATACAAGGATTTGAGTGACCAAATTGACTCCGTTTGATTTCTAACCTCACATGGCACCATAATAACGTCAAATGGGACATGTTTGACTCAACAAACAAGGTCTTTTTGTGCTAAACGAAGAAGGAAAACTCGTTTGTACGTTGTAGGCTGAATTGGAGGCTAATTTGGGTGCAATACGCGAATACAAGGATTCGAGTGACCAAATGGACTCCGTTTCATTTCTAACCTCGTGTGGCACCATAATAACATCAAATGGGACATTTTTGACTCAACAAACAAGTTCGTTTGTGCTAAACGAAGAAGGAAAACTCTTTTGTACGTTGTTTGCTCAATTGGAGGCCAATTTTGGTGCAATCCGCGAATACAAGGATTTGAGTGACCAAATGGACTACGTTTGATTTATAACCTTTCATGGTACCATAATAACATCAAATAGGACATATTTGACTCAACAAACAAGTTCGTTTGTGCTTAACGAAGAAGGAAAACTCGTTTGTACGTTGTAGGCTCAATTGAGGCCAATTTGGGTGCAATCCGAGAATACAAGGATTTGAGTGACCAAATGGACTCCGTTTGATTTCTAACCTTGAATGGCACCATAATAACATAAAATGGGACATGTTTGACTCAACAAAAAAGTTCGTTTGTGCTAAACGAAGAAGGAAAACTGGTTTGTACGTTGTAGGCTCAATTGGAGGCCAATTTGGGTGCAATCGGCGAATACATAGATTTGAGTGACCAAATGGACTCCGTTTGATTTCTTACCTTGTGTTGTACCATTATAACATCAAATGGGACATGTTTGACTCAACAAAAAAGTTCGTTTGTGCTTAACGAAGAAGGAAAACTCGTTTGTACGTTGTAGGCTCAATTGAGGTAAATTTGGGTGCAATCCGAGAACAGATGGATTTGAGTGACCAAATGGACTCCGTTTGATTTCTAACCTCGTGTGGCACCATAATAACGTCAAAAGGGAATGTTTGACTCAACAAAAAAGTTCGGTTGAGCTTAACGAAGAAGGAAAACTCGTTTGTACGTTGTAGGCTCAATTGGATGCCAATTTGGGTGCAATCTTCGAATACAAGGATTTGAGTGACCAAATTGACTCCGTTTGATTTCTAACCTCACATGGCACCATAATAACGTCAAATGGGACATGTTTGACTCAACAAACAAGGTCTTTTTGTGCTAAACGAAGAAGGAAAACTCGTTTGTACGTTGTAGGCTGAATTGGAGGCTAATTTGGGTGCAATACGCGAATACAAGGATTCGAGTGACCAAATGGACTCCGTTTCATTTCTAACCTCGTGTGGCACCATAATAACATCAAATGGGACATTTTTTACTCAACAAACAAGTTCGTTTGTGCTAAACGAAGAAGGAAAACTCTTTTGTACGTTGTTTGCTCAATTGGAGGCCAATTTTGGTGCAATCCGCGAATACAAGGATTTGAGTGACCAAATGGACTACGTTTGATTTATAACCGTGCATGGTACCATAATAACATCAAATAGGACATATTTGACTCAACAAACAAGTTCGTTTGTGCTTAACGAAGAAGGAAAACTCGTTTGTACGTTGTAGGCTCAATTGAGGCCAATTTGGGTGCAATCCGAGAATACAAGGATTTGAGTGACCAAATGGACTCCATTTGATTTCTAACCTTGAATGGCACCATAATAACGTAAAATGGGACATGTTTGACTCAACAAAAAATTTCGTTTGTGCTAAACGAAGAAGGAAAACTCGTTTGTACGTTGTAGGCTCAATTGGAGGCCAATTTGGGTGCAATCGGCGAATACATAGATTTGAGTGACCAAATGGACTCCGTTTGATTTCTTACCTTGTGTTGTACCATTATAACATCAAATGGGACATGTTTGACTCAACAAAAAAGTTCGTTTGTGCTTAACGAAGAAGGAAAACTCGTTTGTACGTTGTAGGCTCAATTGAGGTAAATTTGGGTGCAATCCGAGAACAGATGGATTTGAGTGACCAAATGGACTCCGTTTGATTTCTAACCTCGTGTGGCACCATAATAACGTCAAATGGGAATGTTTGACTCAACAAAAAAGTTCGGTTGAGCTTAACGAAGAAGGAAAACTCGTTTGTACGTTGTAGGCTCAATTGGATGCCAATTTGGGTGCAATCTTCGAATACAAGGATTTGAGTGACCAAATTGACTCCGTTTGATTTCTAACCTCACATGGCACCATAATAACGTCAAATGGGACATGTTTGACTCAACAAACAAGGTCTTTTTGTGCTAAACGAAGAAGGAAAACTCGTTTGTACGTTGTAGGCTGAATTGGAGGCTAATTTGGGTGCAATACGCGAATACAAGGATTCGAGTGACCAAATGGACTCCGTTTCATTTCTAACCTCGTGTGGCACCATAATAACATCAAATGGGACATTTTTGACTCAACAAACAAGTTCGTTTGTGCTAAACGAAGAAGGAAAACTCTTTTGTACGTTGTTTGCTCAATTGGAGGCCAATTTTGGTGCAATCCGCGAATACAAGGATTTGAGTGACCAAATGGACTACGTTTGATTTATAACCTTTCATGGTACCATAATAACATCAAATAGGACATATTTGACTCAACAAACAAGTTCGTTTGTGCTTAACGAAGAAGGAAAACTCGTTTGTACGTTGTAGGCTCAATTGAGGCCAATTTGGGTGCAATCCGAGAATACAAGGATTTGAGTGACCAAATGGACTCCGTTTGATTTCTAACCTTGAATGGCACCATAATAACATAAAATGGGACATGTTTGACTCAACAAAAAAGTTCGTTTGTGCTAAACGAAGAAGGAAAACTGGTTTGTACGTTGTAGGCTCAATTGGAGGCCAATTTGGGTGCAATCGGCGAATACATAGATTTGAGTGACCAAATGGACTCCGTTTGATTTCTTACCTTGTGTTGTACCATTATAACATCAAATGGGACATGTTTGACTCAACAAAAAAGTTCGTTTGTGCTTAACGAAGAAGGAAAACTCGTTTGTACGTTGTAGGCTCAATTGAGGTAAATTTGGGTGCAATCCGAGAACAGATGGATTTGAGTGACCAAATGGACTCCGTTTGATTTCTAACCTCGTGTGGCACCATAATAACGTCAAAAGGGAATGTTTGACTCAACAAAAAAGTTCGGTTGAGCTTAACGAAGAAGGAAAACTCGTTTGTACGTTGTAGGCTCAATTGGATGCCAATTTGGGTGCAATCTTCGAATACAAGGATTTGAGTGACCAAATTGACTCCGTTTGATTTCTAACCTCACATGGCACCATAATAACGTCAAATGGGACATGTTTGACTCAACAAACAAGGTCTTTTTGTGCTAAACGAAGAAGGAAAACTCGTTTGTACGTTGTAGGCTGAATTGGAGGCTAATTTGGGTGCAATACGCGAATACAAGGATTCGAGTGACCAAATGGACTCCGTTTCATTTCTAACCTCGTGTGGCACCATAATAACATCAAATGGGACATTTTTTACTCAACAAACAAGTTCGTTTGTGCTAAACGAAGAAGGAAAACTCTTTTGTACGTTGTTTGCTCAATTGGAGGCCAATTTTGGTGCAATCCGCGAATACAAGGATTTGAGTGACCAAATGGACTACGTTTGATTTATAACCGTGCATGGTACCATAATAACATCAAATAGGACATATTTGACTCAACAAACAAGTTCGTTTGTGCTTAACGAAGAAGGAAAACTCGTTTGTACGTTGTAGGCTCAATTGAGGCCAATTTGGGTGCAATCCGAGAATACAAGGATTTGAGTGACCAAATGGACTCCATTTGATTTCTAACCTTGAATGGCACCATAATAACGTAAAATGGGACATGTTTGACTCAACAAAAAATTTCGTTTGTGCTAAACGAAGAAGGAAAACTCGTTTGTACGTTGTAGGCTCAATTGGAGGCCAATTTGGGTGCAATCGGCGAATACATAGATTTGAGTGACCAAATGGACTCCGTTTGATTTCTTACCTTGTGTTGTACCATTATAACATCAAATGGGACATGTTTGACTCAACAAAAAAGTTCGTTTGTGCTTAACGAAGAAGGAAAACTCGTTTGTACGTTGTAGGCTCAATTGAGGTAAATTTGGGTGCAATCCGAGAACAGATGGATTTGAGTGACCAAATGGACTCCGTTTGATTTCTAACCTCGTGTGGCACCATAATAACGTCAAATGGGAATGTTTGACTCAACAAAAAAGTTCGGTTGAGCTTAACGAAGAAGGAAAACTCGTTTGTACGTTGTAGGCTCAATTGGATGCCAATTTGGGTGCAATCTTCGAATACAAGGATTTGAGTGACCAAATTGACTCCGTTTGATTTCTAACCTCACATGGCACCATAATAACGTCAAATGGGACATGTTTGACTCAACAAACAAGGTCTTTTTGTGCTAAACGAAGAAGGAAAACTCGTTTGTACGTTGTAGGCTGAATTGGAGGCTAATTTGGGTGCAATACGCGAATACAAGGATTCGAGTGACCAAATGGACTCCGTTTCATTTCTAACCTCGTGTGGCACCATAATAACATCAAATGGGACATTTTTTACTCAACAAACAAGTTCGTTTGTGCTAAACGAAGAAGGAAAACTCTTTTGTACGTTGTTTGCTCAATTGGAGGCCAATTTTGGTGCAATCCGCGAATACAAGGATTTGAGTGACCAAATGGACTACGTTTGATTTATAACCGTGCATGGTACCATAATAACATCAAATAGGACATATTTGACTCAACAAACAAGTTCGTTTGTGCTTAACGAAGAAGGAAAACTCGTTTGTACGTTGTAGGCTCAATTGAGGCCAATTTGGGTGCAATCCGAGAATACAAGGATTTGAGTGACCAAATGGACTCCATTTGATTTCTAACCTTGAATGGCACCATAATAACGTAAAATGGGACATGTTTGACTCAACAAAAAATTTCGTTTGTGCTAAACGAAGAAGGAAAACTCGTTTGTACGTTGTAGGCTCAATTGGAGGCCAATTTGGGTGCAATCGGCGAATACATAGATTTGAGTGACCAAATGGACTCCGTTTGATTTCTTACCTTGTGTTGTACCATTATAACATCAAATGGGACATGTTTGACTCAACAAAAAAGTTCGTTTGTGCTTAACGAAGAAGGAAAACTCGTTTGTACGTTGTAGGCTCAATTGAGGTAAATTTGGGTGCAATCCGAGAACAGATGGATTTGAGTGACCAAATGGACTCCGTTTGATTTCTAACCTCGTGTGGCACCATAATAACGTCAAATGGGAATGTTTGACTCAACAAAAAAGTTCGGTTGAGCTTAACGAAGAAGGAAAACTCGTTTGTACGTTGTAGGCTCAATTGGATGCCAATTTGGGTGCAATCTTCGAATACAAGGATTTGAGTGACCAAATTGACTCCGTTTGATTTCTAACCTCACATGGCACCATAATAACGTCAAATGAGACATGTTTGACTCAACAAACAAGGTCTTTTTGTGCTAAACGAAGAAGGAAAACTCGTTTGTACGTTGTAGGCTGAATTGGAGGCTAATTTGGGTGCAATACGCGAATACAAGGATTCGAGTGACCAAATGGACTCCGTTTCATTTCTAACCTCGTGTGGCACCATAATAACATCAAATGGGACATTTTTGACTCAACAAACAAGTTCGTTTGTGCTAAACGAAGAAGGAAAACTCTTTTGTACGTTGTTTGCTCAATTGGAGGCCAATTTTGGTGCAATCCGCGAATACAAGGATTTGAGTGACCAAATGGACTACGTTTGATTTATAACCTTGCATGGTACCATAATAACATCAAATAGGACATATTTGACTCAACAAACAAGTTCGTTTGTGCTTAACGAAGAAGGAAAACTCGTTTGTACGTTGTAGGCTCAATTGAGGCCAATTTGGGTGCAATCCGAGAATACAAGGATTTGAGTGACCAAATGGACTCCGTTTGATTTCTAACCTTGAATGGCACCATAATAACGTAAAATGGGACATGTTTGACTCAACAAAAAAGTTCGTTTGTGCTAAACGAAGAAGGAAAACTCGTTTGTACGTTGTAGGCTCAATTGGAGGCCAATTTGGGTGCAATCGGCGAATACATAGATTTGAGTGACCAAATGGACTCCGTTTGATTTCTTACCTTGTGTTGTACCATTATAACATCAAATGGGACATGTTTGACTCAACAAAAAAGTTCGTTTGTGCTTAACGAAGAAGGAAAACTCGTTTGTACGTTGTAGGCTCAATTGAGGTAAATTTGGGTGCAATCCGAGAACAGATGGATTTGAGTGACCAAATGGACTCCGTTTGATTTCTAACCTCGTGTGGCACCATAATAACGTCAAATGGGAATTTTTGACTCAACAAAAAAGTTCGGTTGAGCTTAACGAAGAAGGAAAACTCGTTTGTACGTTGTAGGCTCAATTGGATGCCAATTTGGGTGCAATCTTCGAATACAAGGATTTGAGTGACCAAATTGACTCCGTTTGATTTCTAACCTCACATGGCACCATAATAACGTCAAATGGGACATGTTTGACTCAACAAACAAGGTCTTTTTGTGCTAAACGAAGAAGGAAAACTCGTTTGTACGTTGTAGGCTGAATTGGAGGCTAATTTGGGTGCAATACGCGAATACAAGGATTCGAGTGACCAAATGGACTCCGTTTCATTTCTAACCTCGTGTGGCACCATAATAACATCAAATGGGACATTTTTGACTCAACAAACAAGTTCGTTTGTGCTAAACGAAGAAGGAAAACTCTTTTGTACGTTGTTTGCTCAATTGGAGGCCAATTTTGGTGCAATCCGCAAATACAAGGATTTGAGTGACCAAATGGACTACGTTTGATTTATAACCGTGCATGGTACCATAATAACATCAAATAGGACATATTTGACTCAACAAACAAGTTCGTTTGTGCTTAACGAAGAAGGAAAACTCGTTTGTACGTTGTAGGCTCAATTGAGGCCAATTTGGGTGCAATCCGAGAATACAAGGATTTGAGTGACCAAATGGACTCCATTTGATTTCTAACCTTGAATGGCACCATAATAACGTAAAATGGGACATGTTTGACTCAACAAAAAATTTCGTTTGTGCTAAACGAAGAAGGAAAACTCGTTTGTACGTTGTAGGCTCAATTGGAGGCCAATTTGGGTGCAATCGGCGAATACATAGATTTGAGTGACCAAATGGACTCCGTTTGATTTCTTACCTTGTATTGTACCATTATAACATCAAATGGGACATGTTTGACTCAACAAAAAAGTTCGTTTGTGCTTAACGAAGAAGGAAAACTCGTTTGTACGTTGTAGGCTCAATTGAGGTAAATTTGGGTGCAATCCGAGAACAGATGGATTTGAGTGACCAAATGGACTCCGTTTGATTTCTAACCTCGTGTCGCACCATAATAACGTCAAATGGGAATGTTTGACTCAACAAAAAAGTTCGGTTGAGCTTAACGAAGAAGGAAAACTCGTTTGTATGTTGTAGGCTCAATTGGATGCCAATTTGGGTGCAATCTTCGAATACAAGGATTTGAGTGACCAAATTGACTCCGTTTGATTTCTAACCTCACATGGCACCATAATAACGTCAAATGGGACATGTTTGACTCAACAAACAAGGTCTTTTTGTGCTAAACGAAGAAGGAAAACTCGTTTGTGCTAATTTGGGTGCAATACGCGAATACAAGGATTCGAGTGACCAAATGGACTCCGTTTCATTTCTAACCTCGTGTGGCACCATAATAACATCAAATGGGACATTTTTGACTCAACAAACAAGTTCGTTTGTGCTAAACGAAGAAGGAAAACTCTTTTGTACGTTGTTTGCTCAATTGGAGGCCAATTTTGGTGCAATCCGCGAATACAAGGATTTGAGTGACCAAATGGACTACGTTTGATTTATAACCTTGCATGGTACCATAATAACATCAAATAGGACATATTTGACTCAACAAACAAGTTCGTTTGTGCTTAACGAAGAAGGAAAACTCGTTTGTACGTTGTAGGCTCAATTGAGGCCAATTTGGGTGCAATCCGAGAATACAAGGATTTGAGTGACCAAATGGACTCCGTTTGATTTCTAACTTTGAATGGCACCATAATAACGTAAAATGGGACATGTTTGACTCAACAAAAAAGTTCGTTTGTGCTAAACGAAGAAGGAAAACTCGTTTGTACGTTGTAGGCTCAATTGGAGGCCAATTTGGGTGCAATCGGCGAATACATAGATTTGAGTGACCAAATGGACTCCGTTTGATTTCTTACCTTGTGTTGTACCATTATAACATCAAATGGGACATGTTTGACTCAACAAAAAAGTTCGTTTGTGCTTAACGAAGAAGGAAAACTCGTTTGTACGTTGTAGGCCCAATTGAGGTAAATTTGGGTGCAATCCGAGAACAGATGGATTTGAGTGACCAAATGGACTCCGTTTGATTTCTAACCTCGTGTGGCACCATAATAACGTCAAATGGGAATGTTTGACTCAACAAAAAAGTTCGGTTGAGCTTAACGAAGAAGGAAAACTCGTTTGTACGTTGTAGGCTCAATTGGATGCCAATTTGGGTGCAATCTTCGAATACAAGGATTTGAGTGACCAAATTGACTCCGTTTGATTTCTAACCTCACATGGCACCATAATAACGTCAAATGGGACATGTTTGACTCAACAAACAAGGTCTTTTTGTGCTAAACGAAGAAGGAAAACTCGTTTGTACGTTGTAGGCTGAATTGGAGGCTAATTTGGGTGCAATACGCGAATACAAGGATTCGAGTGACCAAATGGACTCCGTTTCATTTCTAACCTCGTGTGGCACCATAATAACATCAAATGGGACATTTTTGACTCAACAAACAAGTTCGTTTGTGCTAAACGAAGAAGGAAAACTCTTTTGTACGTTGTTTGCTCAATTGGAGGCCAATTTTGGTGCAATCCGCGAATACAAGGATTTGAGTGACCAAATGGACTACGTTTGATTTATAACCTTGCATGGTACCATAATAACATCAAATAGGACATATTTGACTCAACAAACAAGTTCGTTTGTGCTTAACGAAGAAGGAAAACTCGTTTGTACGTTGTAGGCTCAATTGAGGCCAATTTGGGTGCAATCCGAGAATACAAGGATTTGAGTGACCAAATGGACTCCGTTTGATTTCTAACCTTGAATGGCACCATAATAACGTAAAATGGGACATGTTTGACTCAACAAAAAAGTTCGTTTGTGCTAAACGAAGAAGGAAAACTCGTTTGTACGTTGTAGGCTCAATTGGAGGCCAATTTGGGTGCAATCGGCGAATACATAGATTTGAGTGACCAAATGGACTCCGTTTGATTTCTTACCTTGTGTTGTACCATTATAACATCAAATGGGACATGTGTGACTCAACAAAAAAGTTCGTTTGTGCTTAACGAAGAAGGAAAACTCGTTTGTACGTTGTAGGCTCAATTGAGGTAAATTTGGGTGCAATCCGAGAACAGATGGATTTGAGTGACCAAATGGACTCCGTTTGATTTCTAACCTCGTGTGGCACCATAATAACGTCAAATGGGAATTTTTGACTCAACAAAAAAGTTCGGTTGAGCTTAACGAAGAAGGAAAACTCGTTTGTACGTTGTAGGCTCAATTGGATGCCAATTTGGGTGCAATCTTCGAATACAAGGATTTGAGTGACCAAATTGACTCCGTTTGATTTCTAACCTCACATGGCACCATAATAACGTCAAATGGGACATGTTTGACTCAACAAACAAGGTCTTTTTGTGCTAAACGAAGAAGGAAAACTCGTTTGTACGTTGTAGGCTGAATTGGAGGCTAATTTGGGTGCAATACGCGAATACAAGGATTCGAGTGACCAAATGGACTCCGTTTCATTTCTAACCTCGTGTGGCACCATAATAACATCAAATGGGACATTTTTGACTCAACAAACAAGTTCGTTTGTGCTAAACGAAGAAGGAAAACTCTTTTGTACGTTGTTTGCTCAATTGGAGGCCAATTTTGGTGCAATCCGCGAATACAAGGATTTGAGTGACCAAATGGACTACGTTTGATTTATAACCGTGCATGGTACCATAATAACATCAAATAGGACATATTTGACTCAACAAACAAGTTCGTTTGTGCTTAACGAAGAAGGAAAACTCGTTTGTACGTTGTAGGCTCAATTGAGGCCAATTTGGGTGCAATCCGAGAATACAAGGATTTGAGTGACCAAATGGACTCCATTTGATTTCTAACCTTGAATGGCACCATAATAACGTAAAATGGGACATGTTTGACTCAACAAAAAATTTCGTTTGTGCTAAACGAAGAAGGAAAACTCGTTTGTACGTTGTAGGCTCAATTGGAGGCCAATTTGGGTGCAATCGGCGAATACATAGATTTGAGTGACCAAATGGACTCCGTTTGATTTCTTACCTTGTATTGTACCATTATAACATCAAATGGGACATGTTTGACTCATAAAAAAAGTTCGTTTGTGCTTAACGAAGAAGGAAAACTCTTTTGTACGTTGTAGGCTCAATTGAGGTAAATTTGGGTGCAATCCGAGAACAGATGGATTTGAGTGACCAAATGGACTCCGTTTGATTTCTAACCTCGTGTGGCACCATAATAACGTCAAATGGGAATGTTTGACTCAACAAAAAAGTTCGGTTGAGCTTAACGAAGAAGGAAAACTCGTTTGTATGTTGTAGGCTCAATTGGATGCCAATTTGGGTGCAATCTTCGAATACAAGGATTTGAGTGACCAAATTGACTCCGTTTGATTTCTAACCTCACATGGCACCATAATAACGTCAAATGGGACATGTTTGACTCAACAAACAAGGTCTTTTTGTGCTAAACGAAGAAGGAAAACTCGTTTGTGCTAATTTGGGTGCAATACGCGAATACAAGGATTCGAGTGACCAAATGGACTCCGTTTCATTTCTAACCTCGTGTGGCACCATAATAACATCAAATGGGACATTTTTGACTCAACAAACAAGTTCGTTTGTGCTAAACGAAGAAGGAAAACTCTTTTGTACGTTGTTTGCTCAATTGGTGGCCAATTTTGGTGCAATCCGCGAATACAAGGATTTGAGTGACCAAATGGACTACGTTTGATTTATAACCTTGCATGGTACCATAATAACATCAAATAGGACATATTTGACTCAACAAACAAGTTCGTTTGTGCTTAACGAAGAAGGAAAACTCGTTTGTACGTTGTAGGCTCAATTGAGGCCAATTTGGGTGCAATCCGAGAATACAAGGATTTGAGTGACCAAATGGACTCCGTTTGATTTCTAACTTTGAATGGCACCATAATAACGTAAAATGGGACATGTTTGACTCAACAAAAAAGTTCGTTTGTGCTAAACGAAGAAGGAAAACTCGTTTGTACGTTGTAGGCTCAATTGGAGGCCAATTTGGGTGCAATCGGCGAATACATAGATTTGAGTGACCAAATGGACTCCGTTTGATTTCTTACCTTGTGTTGTACCATTATAACATCAAATGGGACATGTTTGACTCAACAAAAAAGTTCGTTTGTGCTTAACGAAGAAGGAAAACTCGTTTGTACGTTGTAGGCCCAATTGAGGTAAATTTGGGTGCAATCCGAGAACAGATGGATTTGAGTGACCAAATGGACTCCGTTTGATTTCTAACCTCGTGTGGCACCATAATAACGTCAAATGGGAATGTTTGACTCAACAAAAAAGTTCGGTTGAGCTTAACGAAGAAGGAAAACTCGTTTGTACGTTGTAGGCTCAATTGGATGCCAATTTGGGTGCAATCTTCGAATACAAGGATTTGAGTGACCAAATTGACTCCGTTTGATTTCTAACCTCACATGGCACCATAATAACGTCAAATGGGACATGTTTGACTCAACAAACAAGGTCTTTTTGTGCTAAACGAAGAAGGAAAACTCGTTTGTACGTTGTAGGCTGAATTGGAGGCTAATTTGGGTGCAATACGCGAATACAAGGATTCGAGTGACCAAATGGACTCCGTTTCATTTCTAACCTCGTGTGGCACCATAATAACATCAAATGGGACATTTTTGACTCAACAAACAAGTTCGTTTGTGCTAAACGAAGAAGGAAAACTCTTTTGTACGTTGTTTGCTCAATTGGAGGCCAATTTTGGTGCAATCCGCGAATACAAGGATTTGAGTGACCAAATGGACTACGTTTGATTTATAACCGTGCATGGTACCATAATAACATCAAATAGGACATATTTGACTCAACAAACAAGTTCGTTTGTGCTTAACGAAGAAGGAAAACTCGTTTGTACGTTGTAGGCTCAATTGAGGCCAATTTGGGTGCAATCCGAGAATACAAGGATTTGAGTGACCAAATGGACTCCATTTGATTTCTAACCTTGAATGGCACCATAATAACGTAAAATGGGACATGTTTGACTCAACAAAAAATTTCGTTTGTGCTAAACGAAGAAGGAAAACTCGTTTGTACGTTGTAGGCTCAATTGGAGGCCAATTTGGGTGCAATCGGCGAATACATAGATTTGAGTGACCAAATGGACTCCGTTTGATTTCTTACCTTGTGTTGTACCATTATAACATCAAATGGGACATGTTTGACTCAACAAAAAAGTTCGTTTGTGCTTAACGAAGAAGGAAAACTCGTTTGTACGTTGTAGGCTCAATTGAGGTAAATTTGGGTGCAATCCGAGAACAGATGGATTTGAGTGACCAAATGGACTCCGATTGATTTCTAACCTCGTGTGGCACCATAATAACGTCAAATGGGAATGTTTGACTCAACAAAAAAGTTCGGTTGAGCTTAACGAAGAAGGAAAACTCGTTTGTACGTTGTAGGCTCAATTGGATGCCAATTTGGGTGCAATCTTCGAATACAAGGATTTGAGTGACCAAATTGACTCCGTTTGATTTCTAACCTCACATGGCACCATAATAACGTCAAATGGGACATGTTTGACTCAACAAACAAGGTCTTTTTGTGCTAAACGAAGAAGGAAAACTCGTTTGTACGTTGTAGGCTGAATTGGAGGCTAATTTGGGTGCAATACGCGAATACAAGGATTCGAGTGACCAAATGGACTCCGTTTCATTTCTAACCTCATGTGGCACCATAATAACATCAAATGGGACATTTTTGACTCAACAAACAAGTTCGTTTGTGCTAAACGAAGAAGGAAAACTCTTTTGTACGTTGTTTGCTCAATTGGAGGCCAATTTTGGTGCAATCCGCGAATACAAGGATTTGAGTGACCAAATGGACTACGTTTGATTTATAACCTTGCATGGTACCATAATAACATCAAATAGGACATATTTGACTCAACAAACAAGTTCGTTTGTGCTTAACGAAGAAGGAAAACTCGTTTGTACGTTGTAGGCTCAATTGAGGCCAATTTGGGTGCAATCCGAGAATACAAGGATTTGAGTGACCAAATGGACTCCGTTTGATTTCTAACCTTGTATGGCACCATAATAACGTAAAATGGGACATGTTTGACTCAACAAAAAAGTTCGTTTGTGCTAAACGAAGAAGGAAAACTCGTTTGTACGTTGTAGGCTCAATTGGAGGCCAATTTGGGTGCAATCGGCGAATACATAGATTTGAGTGACCAAATGGACTCCGTTTGATTTCTTACCTTGTGTTGTACCATTATAACATCAAATGGGACATGTTTGACTCAACAAAAAAGTTCGTTTGTGCTTAACGAAGAAGGAAAACTCGTTTGTACGTTGTAGGCTCAATTGAGGTAAATTTGGGTGACCAAATGGACTCCGTTTGATTTCTAACCTCGTGTGGCACCATAATAACGTCAAATGGGAATGTTTGACTCAACAAAAAAGTTCGGTTGAGCTTAACGAAGAAGGAAAACTCGTTTGTACGTTGTAGGCTCAATTGGATGCCAATTTGGGTGCAATCTTCGAATACAAGGATTTGAGTGACCAAATTGACTCCGTTTGATTTCTAACCTCACATGGCACCATAATAACGTCAAATGGGACATGTTTGACTCAACAAACAAGGTCTTTTTGTGCTAAACGAAGAAGGAAAACTCGTTTGTACGTTGTAGGCTGAACTGGAGGCTAATTTGGGTGGAATACGCGAATACAAGGATTCGAGTGACCAAATGGACTCCGTTTCATTTCTAACCTCGTGTGGCACCATAATAACATCAAATGGGACATTTTTGACTCAACAAACAAGTTCGTTTGTGCTAAACGAAGAAGGAAAACTCTTTTGTACGTTGTTTGCTCAATTGGAGGCCAATTTTGATGCAATCCGCGAATACAAGGATTTGAGTGACCAAATGGACTACGTTTGATTTATAACCTTGCATGGTACCATAATAACATCAAATAGGACATATTTGACTCAACAAACAAGTTCGTTTGTGCTTAACGAAGAAGGAAAACTCGTTTGTACGTTGTAGGCTCAATTGAGGCCAATTTGGGTGCAATCCGAGAATACAAGGATTTGAGTGACCAAATGGACTCCGTTTGATTTCTAACCTTGAATGGCACCATAATAACGTAAAATGGGACATGTTTGACTCAACAAAAAAGTTCGTTTGTGCTAAACGAAGAAGGAAAACTCGTTTGTACGTTGTAGGCTCAATTGTGGCCAATTTGGGTGCAATCCGAGAATACAAGGATTTGAGTGACCAAATGGACTCCGTTTGATTTCTAACCTTGAATGGCACCATAATAACGTAAAATGGGACATGTTTGATACAACAAAAAAGTTCGTTTGTGCTAAACGAAGAAGGAAAACTCGTTTGTACGTTGTAGGCTCAATTGGAGGCCAATTTGGGTGCAATCGGCGAATACATAGATTTGAGTGACCAAATGGACTCCGTTTGATTTCTTACCTTGTGTTGTACCATTATAACATCAAATGGGACATGTTTGACTCAACAATAAAGTTCGTTTGTGCTTAACGAAGAAGGAAAACTCGTTTGTACGTTGTAGGCTCAATTGAGGTAAATTTGGGTGCAATCCGAGAACAGATGGATTTGAGTGACCAAATGGACTCCGTTTGATTTCTAACCTCGTGTGGCACCATAATAACGTCAAATGGGAATGTTTGACTCAACAAAAAAGTTCGGTTGAGCTTAACGAAGAAGGAAAACTCGTTTGTACGTTGTAGGCTCAATTGGATGCCAATTTGGGTGCAATCTTCGAATACAAGGATTTGAGTGACCAAATTGACTCCGTTTGATTTCTAACCTCACATGGTACCATAATAACGTCAAATGGGACATGTTTGACTCAACAAACAAGGTCCTTTTGTGCTAAACGAAGAAGGAAAACTCGTTTGTACGTTGTAGGCTGAATTGGAGGCTAATTAGGGTGCAATACGCGAATACAAGGATTCGAGTGACCAAATAGACTCCGTTTCATTTCTAACCTCGTGTGGCACCATAATAACATCAAATGGGACATGTTTGACTCAACAAACAAGTTCGTTTGTGCTAAACGAAGAAGGAAAACTCTTTTGTACGTTGTTTGCTCAATTGGAGGCCAATTTTGGTGCAATCCGCGAATACAAGGATTTGAGTGACCAAATGGACTACGTTTGATTTATAACCTTGCGTGGTACCATAATAACATCAAATAGGACATGTTTGACTCAACAAACAAGTTCGTTTGTGCTTAACGAAGAAGGAAAACTCGTTTGTACGTTGTAGGCTCAATTGAGGCCAATTTGGGTGCAATCCGAGAATACAAGGATTTGAGTGACCAAATGGACTCCGTTTGATTTCTAACCTTGAATGGCACCATAATAACGTAAAATGGGACATGTTTGACTCAACAAAAAAGTTCGTTTGTGCTAAACGAAGAAGGAAAACTCGTTTGTACGTTGTGGGCTCAATTGGAGGCCAATTTGGGTGCAATCGGCGAATACATAGATTTGAGTGACCAAATGGACTCCGTTTGATTTCTTACCTTGTGTTGTACCATTATAACATCAAATGGGACATGTTTGACTCAACAAAAAAGTTCGTTTGTGCTTAACGAAGAAGGAAAACTCGTTTGTACGTTGTAGGCTCAATTGAGGTAAATTTGGGTGCAATCCGAGAACAGATGGATTTGAGTGACCAAATGGACTCCGTTTGATTTCTAACCTCGTGTGGCACCATAATAACGTCAAATGGGAATGTTTGACTCAACAAAAAAGTTCGGTTGAGCTTAACGAAGAAGGAAAACTCGTTTGTACGTTGTAGGCTGAATTGGAGGCTAATTTGGGTGCAATACGCGAATACAAGGATTCGAGTGACCAAATGGACTCCGTTTCATTTCTAACCTCGTGTGGCACCATAATAACATCAAATGGGACATTTTTGACTCAACAAACAAGTTCGTTTGTGCTAAACGAAGAAGGAAAACTCTTTTGTACGTTGTAGGCTCAATTGGAGGCCAATTTGGGTGCAATCGGCGAATACATAGATTTGAGTGACCAAATGGACTCCGTTTGATTTCTTACCTTGTGTTGTACCATTATAACATCAAATGGGACATGTTTGACTCAACAAAAAAGTTCGTTTGTGCTTAACGTAGAAGGAAAACTCGTTTGTACGTTGTAGGCTCAATTGAGGTAAATTTAGGTGCAATTCGAGAACAGATGGATTTGAGTGACCAAATGGACTCCGTTTGATTTCTAACCTCGTGTGGCACCATAATAACGTCAAATGGGAATGTTTGACTCAACAAAAAAGTTCGGTTGAGCTTAACGAAGAAGGAAAACTCGTTTGTACGTTGTAAGCTCAATTGGATGCCAATTTGGGTGCAATCTTCGAATACAAGGATTTGAGTGACCAAATTGACTCCGTTTGATTTCTAACCTCACATGGCACCATAATAACGTCAAATGGGACATGTTTGACTCAACAAACAAGGTCTTTTTGTGCTAAACGAAGAAGGAAAACTCGTTTGTACGTTGTAGGCTGAATTGGAGGCTAATTTGGGTGCAATACGCGAATACAAGGATTCGAGTGACCAAATGGACTCCGTTTCATTTCTAACCTCGTGTGGCACCATAATAACATCAAATGGGACATTTTTGACTCAACAAACAAGTTCGTTTGTGCTAAACGAAGAAGGAAAACTCTTTTGTACGTTGTTTGCTCAATTGGAGGCCAATTTTGGTGCAATCCGCGAATACAAGGATTTGAGTGACCAAATGGACTACGTTTGATTTATAACCTTGCATGGTACCATAATAACATCAAATAGGACATATTTGACTCAACAAACAGGTTCGTTTGTGCTTAACGAAGAAGGAAAACTCGTTTGTACGTTGTAGGCTCAATTGAGGCCAATTTGGGTGCAATCCGAGAATACAAGGATTTGAGTGACCAAATGGACTCCGTTTGATTTCTAACCTTGAATGGCACCATAATAACGTAAAATGGGACATGTTTGATACAACAAAAAAGTTCGTTTGTGCTAAACGAAGAAGGAAAACTCGTTTGTACGTTGTAGGCTCAATTGGAGGCCAATTTGGGTGCAATCGGCGAATACATAGATTTGAGTGACCAAATGGACTCCGTTTGATTTCTTACCTTGTGTTGTACCATTATAACATCAAATGGGACATGTTTGACTCAACAAAAAAGTTCGTTTGTGCTTAACGAAGAAGGAAAACTCGTTTGTACGTTGTAGGCTCAATTGAGGTAAATTTGGGTGAAATCCGAGAACAGATGGATTTGAGTGACCAAATGGACTCCGTTTGATTTCTAACCTCGTGTGGCACCATAATAACGTCAAATGGGAATGTTTGACTCAACAAAAAAGTTCGGTTGAGCTTAACGAAGAAGGAAAACTCGTTTGTACGTTGTAGGCTCAATTGGATGCCAATTTGGGTGCAATCTTCGAATACAAGGATTTGAGTGACCAAATTGACTCCGTTTGATTTATAACCTCACATGGCACCATAATAACGTCAAATGGGACATGTTTGACTCAACAAACAAGGTCTTTTTGTGCTAAACGAAGAAGGAAAACTCGTTTGTACGTTGTAGGCTGAATTGGAGGCTAATTTGGGTGCAATACGCGAATACAAGGATTCGAGTGACCAAATGGACTCCGTTTCATTTCTAACCTCATGTGGCACCATAATAACATCAAATGGGACATTTTTGACTCAACAAACAAGTTCGTTTGTGCTAAACGAAGAAGGAAAACTCTTTTGTACGTTGTTTGCTCAATTGGAGGCCAATTTTGGTGCAATCCGCGAATACAAGGATTTGAGTGACCAAATGGACTACGTTTGATTTATAACCGTGCATGGTACCATAATAACATCAAATAGGACATATTTGACTCAACAAACAAGTTCGTTTGTGCTTAACGAAGAAGGAAAACTCGTTTGTACGTTGTAGGCTCAATTGAGGCCAATTTGGGTGCAATCCGAGAATACAAGGATTTGAGTGACCAAATGGACTCCGTTTGATTTCTAACCTTGAATGGCACCATAATAACGTAAAATGGGACATGTTTGACTCAACAAAAAAGTTCGTTTGTGCTAAACGAAGAAGGAAAACTCGTTTGTACGTTGTAGGCTCAATTGTGGCCAATTTGGGTGCAATCCGAGAATACAAGGATTTGAGTGACCAAATGGACTCCGTTTGATTTCTAACCTTGAATGGCACCATAATAACGTAAAATGGGACATGTTTGATACAACAAAAAAGTTCGTTTGTGCTAAACGAAGAAGGAAAACTCGTTTGTACGTTGTAGGCTCAATTGGAGGCCAATTTGGGTGCAATCGGCGAATACATAGATTTGAGTGACCAAATGGACTCCGTTTGATTTCTTACCTTGTGTTGTACCATTATAACATCAAATGGGACATGTTTGACTCAACAATAAAGTTCGTTTGTGCTTAACGAAGAAGGAAAACTCGTTTGTACGTTGTAGGCTCAATTGAGGTAAATTTGGGTGCAATCCGAGAACAGATGGATTTGAGTGACCAAATGGACTCCGTTTGATTTCTAACCTCGTGTGGCACCATAATAACGTCAAATGGGAATGTTTGACTCAACAAAAAAGTTCGGTTGAGCTTAACGAAGAAGGAAAACTCGTTTGTACGTTGTAGGCTCAATTGGATGCCAATTTGGGTGCAATCTTCGAATACAAGGATTTGAGTGACCAAATTGACTCCGTTTGATTTCTAACCTCACATGGTACCATAATAACGTCAAATGGGACATGTTTGACTCAACAAACAAGGTCCTTTTGTGCTAAACGAAGAAGGAAAACTCGTTTGTACGTTGTAGGCTGAATTGGAGGCTAATTAGGGTGCAATACGCGAATACAAGGATTCGAGTGACCAAATAGACTCCGTTTCATTTCTAACCTCGTGTGGCACCATAATAACATCAAATGGGACATGTTTGACTCAACAAACAAGTTCGTTTGTGCTAAACGAAGAAGGAAAACTCTTTTGTACGTTGTTTGCTCAATTGGAGGCCAATTTTGGTGCAATCCGCGAATACAAGGATTTGAGTGACCAAATGGACTACGTTTGATTTATAACCTTGCGTGGTACCATAATAACATCAAATAGGACATGTTTGACTCAACAAACAAGTTCGTTTGTGCTTAACGAAGAAGGAAAACTCGTTTGTACGTTGTAGGCTCAATTGAGGCCAATTTGGGTGCAATCCGAGAATACAAGGATTTGAGTGACCAAATGGACTCCGTTTGATTTCTAACCTTGAATGGCACCATAATAACGTAAAATGGGACATGTTTGACTCAACAAAAAAGTTCGTTTGTGCTAAACGAAGAAGGAAAACTCGTTTGTACGTTGTGGGCTCAATTGGAGGCCAATTTGGGTGCAATCGGCGAATACATAGATTTGAGTGACCAAATGGACTCCGTTTGATTTCTTACCTTGTGTTGTACCATTATAACATCAAATGGGACATGTTTGACTCAACAAAAAAGTTCGTTTGTGCTTAACGAAGAAGGAAAACTCGTTTGTACGTTGTAGGCTCAATTGAGGTAAATTTGGGTGCAATCCGAGAACAGATGGATTTGAGTGACCAAATGGACTCCGTTTGATTTCTAACCTCGTGTGGCACCATAATAACGTCAAATGGGAATGTTTGACTCAACAAAAAAGTTCGGTTGAGCTTAACGAAGAAGGAAAACTCGTTTGTACGTTGTAGGCTGAATTGGAGGCTAATTTGGGTGCAATACGCGAATACAAGGATTCGAGTGACCAAATGGACTCCGTTTCATTTCTAACCTCGTGTGGCACCATAATAACATCAAATGGGACATTTTTGACTCAACAAACAAGTTCGTTTGTGCTAAACGAAGAAGGAAAACTCTTTTGTACGTTGTAGGCTCAATTGGAGGCCAATTTGGGTGCAATCGGCGAATACATAGATTTGAGTGACCAAATGGACTCCGTTTGATTTCTTACCTTGTGTTGTACCATTATAACATCAAATGGGACATGTTTGACTCAACAAAAAAGTTCGTTTGTGCTTAACGTAGAAGGAAAACTCGTTTGTACGTTGTAGGCTCAATTGAGGTAAATTTAGGTGCAATTCGAGAACAGATGGATTTGAGTGACCAAATGGACTCCGTTTGATTTCTAACCTCGTGTGGCACCATAATAACGTCAAATGGGAATGTTTGACTCAACAAAAAAGTTCGGTTGAGCTTAACGAAGAAGGAAAACTCGTTTGTACGTTGTAAGCTCAATTGGATGCCAATTTGGGTGCAATCTTCGAATACAAGGATTTGAGTGACCAAATTGACTCCGTTTGATTTCTAACCTCACATGGCACCATAATAACGTCAAATGGGACATGTTTGACTCAACAAACAAGGTCTTTTTGTGCTAAACGAAGAAGGAAAACTCGTTTGTACGTTGTAGGCTGAATTGGAGGCTAATTTGGGTGCAATACGCGAATACAAGGATTCGAGTGACCAAATGGACTCCGTTTCATTTCTAACCTCGTGTGGCACCATAATAACATCAAATGGGACATTTTTGACTCAACAAACAAGTTCGTTTGTGCTAAACGAAGAAGGAAAACTCTTTTGTACGTTGTTTGCTCAATTGGAGGCCAATTTTGGTGCAATCCGCGAATACAAGGATTTGAGTGACCAAATGGACTACGTTTGATTTATAACCTTGCATGGTACCATAATAACATCAAATAGGACATATTTGACTCAACAAACAGGTTCGTTTGTGCTTAACGAAGAAGGAAAACTCGTTTGTACGTTGTAGGCTCAATTGAGGCCAATTTGGGTGCAATCCGAGAATACAAGGATTTGAGTGACCAAATGGACTCCGTTTGATTTCTAACCTTGAATGGCACCATAATAACGTAAAATGGGACATGTTTGATACAACAAAAAAGTTCGTTTGTGCTAAACGAAGAAGGAAAACTCGTTTGTACGTTGTAGGCTCAATTGGAGGCCAATTTGGGTGCAATCGGCGAATACATAGATTTGAGTGACCAAATGGACTCCGTTTGATTTCTTACCTTGTGTTGTACCATTATAACATCAAATGGGACATGTTTGACTCAACAAAAAAGTTCGTTTGTGCTTAACGAAGAAGGAAAACTCGTTTGTACGTTGTAGGCTCAATTGAGGTAAATTTGGGTGAAATCCGAGAACAGATGGATTTGAGTGACCAAATGGACTCCGTTTGATTTCTAACCTCGTGTGGCACCATAATAACGTCAAATGGGAATGTTTGACTCAACAAAAAAGTTCGGTTGAGCTTAACGAAGAAGGAAAACTCGTTTGTACGTTGTAGGCTCAATTGGATGCCAATTTGGGTGCAATCTTCGAATACAAGGATTTGAGTGACCAAATTGACTCCGTTTGATTTATAACCTCACATGGCACCATAATAACGTCAAATGGGACATGTTTGACTCAACAAACAAGGTCTTTTTGTGCTAAACGAAGAAGGAAAACTCGTTTGTACGTTGTAGGCTGAATTGGAGGCTAATTTGGGTGCAATACGCGAATACAAGGATTCGAGTGACCAAATGGACTCCGTTTCATTTCTAACCTCATGTGGCACCATAATAACATCAAATGGGACATTTTTGACTCAACAAACAAGTTCGTTTGTGCTAAACGAAGAAGGAAAACTCTTTTGTACGTTGTTTGCTCAATTGGAGGCCAATTTTGGTGCAATCCGCGAATACAAGGATTTGAGTGACCAAATGGACTACGTTTGATTTATAACCGTGCATGGTACCATAATAACATCAAATAGGACATATTTGACTCAACAAACAAGTTCGTTTGTGCTTAACGAAGAAGGAAAACTCGTTTGTACGTTGTAGGCTCAATTGAGGCCAATTTGGGTGCAATCCGAGAATACAAGGATTTGAGTGACCAAATGGACTCCATTTGATTTCTAACCTTGAATGGCACCATAATAACGTAAAATGGGACATGTTTGACTCAACAAAAAATTTCGTTTGTGCTGAACGAAGAAGGAAAACTCGTTTGTACGTTGTAGGCTCAATTGGAGGCCAATTTGGGTGCAATCGGCGAATACATAGATTTGAGTGACCAAATGGACTCCGTTTGATTTCTTACCTTGTGTTGTACCATTATAACATCAAATGGGACATGTTTGACTCAACAAAAAAGTTCGTTTGTGCTTAACGAAGAAGGAAAACTCGTTTGTACGTTGTAGGCTCAATTGAGGTAAATTTGGGTGCAATCCGAGAACAGATGGATTTGAGTGACCAAATGGACTCCGTTTGATTTCTAACCTCGTGTGGCACCATAATAACGTCAAATGGGAATGTTTGACTCAACAAAAAAGTTCGGTTGAGCTTAACGAAGAAGGAAAACTCGTTTGTACGTTGTAGGCTCAATTGGATGCCAATTTGGGTGCAATCTTCGAATACAAGGATTTGAGTGACCAAATTGACTCCGTTTGATTTCTAACCTCACATGGCACCATAATAACGTCAAATGGGACATGTTTGACTCAACAAACAAGGTCTTTTTGTGCTAAACGAAGAAGGAAAACTCGTTTGTACGTTGTAGGCTGAATTGGAGGCTAATTTGGGTGCAATACGCGAATACAAGGATTCGAGTGACCAAATGGACTCCGTTTCATTTCTAACCTCGTGTGGCACCATAATAACATCAAATGGGACATTTTTGACTCAACAAACAAGTTCGTTTGTGCTAAACGAAGAAGGAAAACTCTTTTGTACGTTGTTTGCTCAATTGGAGGCCAATTTTGGTGCAATCCGCGAATACAAGGATTTGAGTGACCAAATGGACTACGTTTGATTTATAACCTTGCATGGTACCATAATAACATCAAATAGGACATATTTGACTCAACAAACAAGTTCGTTTGTGCTTAACGAAGAAGGAAAACTCGTTTGTACGTTGTAGGCTCAATTGGAGGCCAATTTGGGTGCAATCGGCGAATACATAGATTTGAGTGACCAAATGGACTCCGTTTGATTTCTTACCTTGTGTTGTACCATTATAACATCAAATGGGACATGTTTGACTCAACAAAAAAGTTCGTTTGTGCTTAACGAAGAAGGAAAACTCGTTTGTACGTTGTAGGCTCAATTGAGGTAAATTTGGGTGCAATCCGAGAACAGATGGATTTGAGTGACCAAATGGACTCCGTTTGATTTCTAACCTCGTGTGGCACCATAATAACGTCAAATGGGAATGTTTGACTCAACAAAAAAGTTCGGTTGAGCTTAACGAAGAAGGAAAACTCGTTTGTACGTTGTAGGCTCAATTGGATGCCAATTTGGGTGCAATCTTCGAATACAAGGATTTGAGTGACCAAATTGACTCCGTTTGATTTCTAACCTCACATGGCACCATAATAACATCAAATGGGACATGTTTGACTCAACAAACAAGGTCCTTTTGTGCTAAACGAAGAAGGAAAACTCGTTTGTACGTTGTAGGCTGAATTGGAGGCTAATTTGGGTGCAATACGCGAATACAAGGATTCGAGTGACCAAATAGACTCCGTTTCATTTCTAACCTCGTGTGGCACCATAATAACATCAAATGGGACATGTTTGACTCAACAAACAAGTTCGTTTGTGCTAAACGAAGAAGGAAAACTCTTTTGTACGTTGTTTGCTCAATTGGAGGCCAATTTTGGTGCAATCCGCGAATACAAGGATTTGAGTGACCAAATGGACTACGTTTGATTTATAACCTTGCATGGTACCATAATAACATCAAATAGGACATATTTGACTCAACAAACAAGTTCGTTTGTGCTTAACGAAGAAGGAAAACTCGTTTGTACGTTGTAGGCTCAATTGAGGCCAATTTGGGTGCAATCCGAGAATACAAGGATTTGAGTGACCAAATGGACTCCGTTTGATTTCTAACCTTGAATGGCACCATAATAACGTAAAATGGGACATGTTTGACTCAACAAAAAAGTTCGTTTGTGCTAAACGAAGAAGGAAAACTCGTTTGTACGTTGTAGGCTCAATTGTGGCCAATTTGGGTGCAATCCGAGAATACAAGGATTTGAGTGACCAAATGGACTCCGTTTGATTTCTAACCTTGAATGGCACCATAATAACGTAAAATGGGACATGTTTGATACAACAAAAAAGTTCGTTTGTGCTAAACGAAGAAGGAAAACTCGTTTGTACGTTGTAGGCTCAATTGGAGGCCAATTTGGGTGCAATCGGCGAATACATAGATTTGAGTGACCAAATGGACTCCGTTTGATTTCTTACCTTGTGTTGTACCATTATAACATCAAATGGGACATGTTTGACTCAACAAAAAAGTTCGTTTGTGCTTAACGAAGAAGGAAAACTCGTTTGTACGTTGTAGGCTCAATTGAGGTAAATTTGGGTGCAATCCGAGAACAGATGGATTTGAGTGACCAAATGGACTCCGTTTGATTTCTAACCTCGTGTGGCACCATAATAACGTCAAATGGGAATGTTTGACTCAACAAAAAAGTTCGGTTGAGCTTAACGAAGAAGGAAAACTCGTTTGTACGTTGTAGGCTCAATTGGATGCCAATTTGGGTGCAATCTTCGAATACAAGGATTTGAGTGACCAAATTGACTCCGTTTGATTTCTAACCTCACATGGCACCATAATAACGTCAAATGGGACATGTTTGACTCAACAAACAAGGTCCTTTTGTGCTAAACGAAGAAGGAAAACTCGTTTGTACGTTGTAGGCTGAATTGGAGGCTAATTTGGGTGCAATACGCGAATACAAGGATTCGAGTGACCAAATAGACTCCGTTTCATTTCTAACCTCGTGTGGCACCATAATAACATCAAATGGGACATGTTTGACTCAACAAACAAGTTCGTTTGTGCTAAGCGAAGAAGGAAAACTCTTTTGTACGTTGTTTGCTCAATTGGAGGCCAATTTTGGTGCAATCCGCGAATACAAGGATTTGAGTGACCAAATGGACTACGTTTGATTTATAACCTTGCGTGGTACCATAATAACATCAAATAGGACATGTTTGACTCAACAAACAAGTTCGTTTGTGCTTAACGAAGAAGGAAAACTCGTTTGTACGTTGTAGGCTCAATTGAGGCCAATTTGGGTGCAATCCGAGAATACAAGGATTTGAGTGACCAAATGGACTCCGTTTGATTTCTAACCTTGAATGGCACCATAATAACGTAAAATGGGACATGTTTGACTCAACAAAAAAGTTCGTTTGTGCTAAACGAAGAAGGAAAACTCGTTTGTACGTTGTGGGCTCAATTGGAGGCCAATTTGGGTGCAATCGGCGAATACATAGATTTGAGTGACCAAATGGACTCCGTTTGATTTCTTACCTTGTGTTGTACCATTATAACATCAAATGGGACATGTTTGACTCAACAAAAAAGTTCGTTTGTGCTTAACGAAGAAGGAAAACTCGTTTGTACGTTGTAGGCTCAATTGAGGTAAATTTGGGTGCAATCCGAGAACAGATGGATTTGAGTGACCAAATGGACTCCGTTTGATTTCTAACCTCGTGTGGCACCATAATAACGTCAAATGGGAATGTTTGACTCAACAAAAAAGTTCGGTTGAGCTTAACGAAGAAGGAAAACTCGTTTGTACGTTGTAGGCTGAATTGGAGGCTAATTTGGGTGCAATACGCGAATACAAGGATTCGAGTGACCAAATGGACTCCGTTTCATTTCTAACCTCGTGTGGCACCATAATAACATCAAATGGGACATTTTTGACTCAACAAACAAGTTCGTTTGTGCTAAACGAAGAAGGAAAACTCTTTTGTACGTTGTTTGCTCAATTGGAGGCCAATTTTGGTGCAATCCGCGAATACAAGGATTTGAGTGACCAAATGGACTACGTTTGATTTATAACCTTGCATGGTACCATAATAACATCAAATAGGACATATTTGACTCAACAAACAAGTTCGTTTGTGCTTAACGAAGAAGGAAAACTCGTTTGTACGTTGTAGGCTCAATTGAGGCCAATTTGGGTGCAATCCGAGAATACAAGGATTTGAGTGACCAAATGGACTCCGTTTGATTTCTAACCTTGAATGGCACCATAATAACGTAAAATGGGACATGTTTGACTCAACAAAAAAGTTCGTTTGTGCTAAACGAAGAAGGAAAACTCGTTTGTACGTTGTAGGCTCAATTGGAGGCCAATTTGGGTGCAATCGGCGAATACATAGATTTGAGTGACCAAATGGACTCCGTTTGATTTCTTACCTTGTGTTGTACCATTATAACATCAAATGGGACATGTTTGACTCAACAAAAAAGTTCGTTTGTGCTTAACGAAGAAGGAAAACTCGTTTGTACGTTGTAGGCTCAATTGATGTAAATTTGGGTGACCAAATGGACTCCGTTTGATTTCTAACCTCGTGTGGCACCATAATAACGTCAAATGGGAATGTTTGAATCAACAAAAAAGTTCGGTTGAGCTTAACGAAGAAGGAAAACTCGTTTGTACGTTGTAAGCTCAATTGGATGCCAATTTGGGTGCAATCTTCGAATACAAGGATTTGAGTGACCAAATTGACTCCGTTTGATTTCTAACCTCACATGGCACCATAATAACGTCAAATGGGACATGTTTGACTCAACAAACAAGGTCTTTTTGTGCTAAACGAAGAAGGAAAACTCGTTTGTACGTTGTAGGCTGAATTGGAGGCTAATTTGGGTGCAATACGCGAATACAAGGATTCGAGTGACCAAATGGACTCCGTTTCATTTCTAACCTCGTGTGGCACCATAATAACATCAAATGGGACATTTTTGACTCAACAAACAAGTTCGTTTGTGCTAAACGAAGAAGGAAAACTCTTTTGTACGTTGTTTGCTCAATTGGAGGCCAATTTTGGTGCAATCCGCGAATACAAGGATTTGAGTGACCAAATGGACTACGTTTGATTTATAACCTTTCATGGTACCATAATAACATCAAATAGGACATATTTGACTCAACAAACAGGTTCGTTTGTGCTTAACGAAGAAGGAAAACTCGTTTGTACGTTGTAGGCTCAATTGAGGCCAATTTGGGTGCAATCCGAGAATACAAGGATTTGAGTGACCAAATGGACTCCGTTTGATTTCTAACCTTGAATGGCACCATAATAACGTAAAATGGGACATGTTTGACTCAACAAAAAAGTTCGTTTGTGCTAAACGAAGAAGGAAAACTCGTTTGTACGTTGTAGGCTCAATTGTTGCCAATTTGGGTGCAATCCGAGAATACAAGGATTTGAGTGACCAAATGGACTCCGTTTGATTTATAACCTTGAATGGCACCATAATAACGTAAAATGGGACATGTTTGATACAACAAAAAAGTTCGTTTGTGCTAAACGAAGAAGGAAAACTCGTTTGTACGTTGTAGGCTCAATTGGAGGCCAATTTGGGTGCAATCGGCGAATACATAGATTTGAGTGACCAAATGGACTCCGTTTGATTTCTTACCTTGTGTTGTACCATTATAACATCAAATGGGACATGTTTGACTCAACAAAAAAGTTCGTTTGTGCTTAACGAAGAAGGAAAACTCGTTTGTACGTTGTAGGCTCAATTGAGGTAAATTTGGGTGAAATCCGAGAACAGATGGATTTGAGTGACCAAATGGACTCCGTTTGATTTCTAACCTCGTGTGGCACCATAATAACGTCAAATGGGAATGTTTGACTCAACAAAAAAGTTCGGTTGAGCTTAACGAAGAAGGAAAACTCGTTTGTACGTTGTAGGCTCAATTGGATGCCAATTTGGGTGCAATCTTCGAATACAAGGATTTGAGTGACCAAATTGACTCCGTTTGATTTCTAACCTCACATGGCACCATAATAACGTCAAATGGGACATGTTTGACTCAACAAACAAGGTCTTTTTGTGCTAAACGAAGAAGGAAAACTCGTTTGTACGTTGTAGGCTGAATTGGAGGCTAATTTGGGTGCAATACGCGAATACAAGGATTCGAGTGACCAAATAGACTCCGTTTCATTTCTAACCTCGTGTGGCACCATAATAACATCAAATGGGACATGTTTGACTCAACAAACAAGTTCGTTTGTGCTAAACGAAGAAGGAAAACTCTTTTGTACGTTGTTTGCTCAATTGGAGGCCAATTTTGGTGCAATCCGCGAATACAAGGATTTGAGTGACCAAATGGACTACGTTTGATTTATAACCTTGCGTGGTACCATAATAACATCAAATAGGACATGTTTGACTCAACAAACAAGTTCGTTTGTGCTTAACGAAGAAGGAAAACTCGTTTGTACGTTGTAGGCTCAATTGAGGCCAATTTGGGTGCAATCCGAGAATACAAGGATTTGAGTGACCAAATGGACTCCGTTTGATTTCTAACCTTGAATGGCACCATAATAACGTAAAATGGGACATGTTTGACTCAACAAAAAAGTTCGTTTGTGCTAAACGAAGAAGGAAAACTCGTTTGTACGTTGTGGGCTCAATTGGAGGCCAATTTGGGTGCAATCGGCGAATACATAGATTTGAGTGACCAAATGGACTCCGTTTGATTTCTTACCTTGTGTTGTACCATTATAACATCAAATGGGACATGTTTGACTCAACAAAAAAGTTCGTTTGTGCTTAACGAAGAAGGAAAACTCGTTTGTACGTTGTAGGCTCAATTGAGGTAAATTTGGGTGCAATCCGAGAACAGATGGATTTGAGTGACCAAATGGACTCCGTTTGATTTCTAACCTCGTGTGGCACCATAATAACGTCAAATGGGAATGTTTGACTCAACAAAAAAGTTCGGTTGAGCTTAACGAAGAAGGAAAACTCGTTTGTACGTTGTAGGCTGAATTGGAGGCTAATTTGGGTGCAATACGCGAATACAAGGATTCGAGTGACCAAATGGACTCCGTTTCATTTCTAACCTCGTGTGGCACCATAATAACATCAAATGGGACATTTTTGACTCAACAAACAAGTTCGTTTGTGCTAAACGAAGAAGGAAAACTCTTTTGTACGTTGTTTGCTCAATTGGAGGCCAATTTTGGTGCAATCCGCGAATACAAGGATTTGAGTGACCAAATGGACTACGTTTGATTTATAACCTTGCATGGTACCATAATAACATCAAATAGGACATATTTGACTCAACAAACAAGTTCGTTTGTGCTTAACGAAGAAGGAAAACTCGTTTGTACGTTGTAGGCTCAATTGAGGCCAATTTGGGTGCAATCCGAGAATACAAGGATTTGAGTGACCAAATGGACTCCGTTTGATTTCTAACCTTGAATGGCACCATAATAACGTAAAATGGGACATGTTTGACTCAACAAAAAAGTTCGTTTGTGCTAAACGAAGAAGGAAAACTCGTTTGTACGTTGTAGGCTCAATTGGAGGCCAATTTGGGTGCAATCGGCGAATACATAGATTTGAGTGACCAAATGGACTCCGTTTGATTTCTTACCTTGTGTTGTACCATTATAACATCAAATGGGACATGTTTGACTCAACAAAAAAGTTCGTTTGTGCTTAACGAAGAAGGAAAACTCGTTTGTACGTTGTAGGCTCAATTGAGGTAAATTTGGGTGACCAAATGGACTCCGTTTGATTTCTAACCTCGTGTGGCACCATAATAACGTCAAATGGGAATGTTTGACTCAACAAAAAAGTTCGGTTGAGCTTAACGAAGAAGGAAAACTCGTTTGTACGTTGTAAGCTCAATTGGATGCCAATTTGGGTGCAATCTTCGAATACAAGGATTTGAGTGACCAAATTGACTCCGTTTGATTTCTAACCTCACATGGCACCATAATAACGTCAAATGGGACATGTTTGACTCAATAAACAAGGTCTTTTTGTGCTAAACGAAGAAGGAAAACTCGTTTGTACGTTGTAGGCTGAATTGGAGGCTAATTTGGGTGCAATACGCGAATACAAGGATTCGAGTGACCAAATAGACTCCGTTTCATTTCTAACCTCGTGTGGCACCATAATAACATCAAATGGGACATGTTTGACTCAAAAAACAAGTTCGTTTGTGCTAAACGAAGAAGGAAAACTCTTTTGTACGTTGTTTGCTCAATTGGAGGCCAATTTTGGTGCAATCCGCGAATACAAGGATTTGAGTGACCAAATGGACTACGTTTGATTTATAACCTTGCGTGGTACCATAATAACATCAAATAGGACATGTTTGACTCAACAAACAAGTTCGTTTGTGCTTAACGAAGAAGGAAAACTCGTTTGTACGTTGTAGGCTCAATTGAGGCCAATTTGGGTGCAATCCGAGAATACAAGGATTTGAGTGACCAAATGGACTCCGTTTGATTTCTAACCTTGAATGGCACCATAATAACGTAAAATGGGACATGTTTGACTCAACAAAAAAGTTCGTTTGTGCTAAACGAAGAAGGAAAACTCGTTTGTAGGTTGTGGGCTCAATTGGAGGCCAATTTGGGTGCAATCGGCGAATACATAGATTTGAGTGACCAAATGGACTCCGTTTGATTTCTTACCTTGTGTTGTACCATTATAACATCAAATGGGACATGTTTGACTCAACAAAAAAGTTCGTTTGTGCTTAACGAAGAAGGAAAACTCGTTTGTACGTTGTAGGCTCAATTGAGGTAAATTTGGGTGCAATCCGAGAACAGATGGATTTGAGTGACCAAATGGACTCCGTTTGATTTCTAACCTCGTGTGGCACCATAATAACGTCAAATGGGAATGTTTGACTCAACAAAAAAGTTCGGTTGAGCTTAACGAAGAAGGAAAACTCGTTTGTACGTTGTAGGCTGAATTGGAGGCTAATTTGGGTGCAATACGCGAATACAAGGATTCGAGTGACCAAATGGACTCCGTTTCATTTCTAACCTCGTGTGGCACCATAATAACATCAAATGGGACATTTTTGACTCAACAAACAAGTTCGTTTGTGCTAAACGAAGAAGGAAAACTCTTTTGTACGTTGTTTGCTCAATTGGAGGCCAATTTTGGTGCAATCCGCGAATACAAGGATTTGAGTGACCAAATGGACTACGTTTGATTTATAACCTTGCATGGTACCATAATAACATCAAATAGGACATATTTGACTCAACAAACAAGTTCGTTTGTGCTTAACGAAGAAGGAAAACTCGTTTGTACGTTGTAGGCTCAATTGAGGCCAATTTGGGTGCAATCCGAGAATACAAGGATTTGAGTGACCAAATGGACTCCGTTTGATTTCTAACCTTGAATGGCACCATAATAACGTAAAATGGGACATGTTTGACTCAACAAAAAAGTTCGTTTGTGCTAAACGAAGAAGGAAAACTCGTTTGTACGTTGTAGGCTCAATTGGAGGCCAATTTGGGTGCAATCGGCGAATACATAGATTTGAGTGACCAAATGGACTCCGTTTGATTTCTTACCTTGTGTTGTACCATTATAACATCAAATGGGACATGTTTGACTCAACAAAAAAGTTCGTTTGTGCTTAACGAAGAAGGAAAACTCGTTTGTACGTTGTAGGCTCAATTGAGGTAAATTTGGGTGACCAAATGGACTCCGTTTGATTTCTAACCTCGTGTGGCACCATAATAACGTCAAATGGGAATGTTTGAATCAACAAAAAAGTTCGGTTGAGCTTAACGAAGAAGGAAAACTCGTTTGTACGTTGTAAGCTCAATTGGATGCCAATTTGGGTGCAATCTTCGAATACAAGGATTTGAGTGACCAAATTGACTCCGTTTGATTTCTAACCTCACATGGCACCATAATAACGTCAAATGGGACATGTTTGACTCAACAAACAAGGTCTTTTTGTGCTAAACGAAGAAGGAAAACTCGTTTGTACGTTGTAGGCTGAATTGGAGGCTAATTTGGGTGCAATACGCGAATACAAGGATTCGAGTGACCAAATGGACTCCGTTTCATTTCTAACCTCGTGTGGCACCATAATAACATCAAATGGGACATTTTTGACTCAACAAACAAGTTCGTTTGTGCTAAACGAAGAAGGAAAACTCTTTTGTACGTTGTTTGCTCAATTGGAGGCCAATTTTGGTGCAATCCGCGAATACAAGGATTTGAGTGACCAAATGGACTACGTTTGATTTATAACCTTTCATGGTACCATAATAACATCAAATAGGACATATTTGACTCAACAAACAGGTTCGTTTGTGCTTAACGAAGAAGGAAAACTCGTTTGTACGTTGTAGGCTCAATTGAGGCCAATTTGGGTGCAATCCGAGAATACAAGGATTTGAGTGACCAAATGGACTCCGTTTGATTTCTAACCTTGAATGGCACCATAATAACGTAAAATGGGACATGTTTGACTCAACAAAAAAGTTCGTTTGTGCTAAACGAAGAAGGAAAACTCGTTTGTACGTTGTAGGCTCAATTGTGGCCAATTTGGGTGCAATCCGAGAATACAAGGATTTGAGTGACCAAATGGACTCCGTTTGATTTATAACCTTGAATGGCACCATAATAACGTAAAATGGGACATGTTTGATACAACAAAAAAGTTCGTTTGTGCTAAACGAAGAAGGAAAACTCGTTTGTACGTTGTAGGCTCAATTGGAGGCCAATTTGGGTGCAATCGGCGAATACATAGATTTGAGTGACCAAATGGACTCCGTTTGATTTCTTACCTTGTGTTGTACCATTATAACATCAAATGGGACATGTTTGACTCAACAAAAAAGTTCGTTTGTGCTTAACGAAGAAGGAAAACTCGTTTGTACGTTGTAGGCTCAATTGAGGTAAATTTGGGTGAAATCCGAGAACAGATGGATTTGAGTGACCAAATGGACTCCGTTTGATTTCTAACCTCGTGTGGCACCATAATAACGTCAAATGGGAATGTTTGACTCAACAAAAAAGTTCGGTTGAGCTTAACGAAGAAGGAAAACTCGTTTGTACGTTGTAGGCTCAATTGGATGCCAATTTGGGTGCAATCTTCGAATACAAGGATTTGAGTGACCAAATTGACTCCGTTTGATTTATAACCTCACATGGCACCATAATAACGTCAAATGGGACATGTTTGACTCAACAAACAAGGTCTTTTTGTGCTAAACGAAGAAGGAAAACTCGTTTGTACGTTGTAGGCTGAATTGGAGGCTAATTTGGGTGCAATACGCGAATACAAGGATTCGAGTGACCAAATGGACTCCGTTTCATTTCTAACCTCATGTGGCACCATAATAACATCAAATGGGACATGTTTGACTCAACAAACAAGTTCGTTTGTGCTAAACGAAGAAGGAAAACTCTTTTGTACGTTGTTTGCTCAATTGGAGGCCAATTTTGGTGCAATCCGCGAATACAAGGATTTGAGTGACCAAATGGACTACGTTTGATTTATAACCTTGCGTGGTACAATAATAACATCAAATAGGACATGTTTGACTCAACAAACAAGTTCGTTTGTGCTTAACGAAGAAGGAAAACTCGTTTGTACGTTGTAGGCTCAATTGAGGCCAATTTGGGTGCAATCCGAGAATACAAGGATTTGAGTGACCAAATGGACTCCGTTTGATTTCTAACCTTGAATGGCACCATAATAACGTAAAATGGGACATGTTTGACTCAACAAAAAATTTCGTTTGTGCTAAACGAAGAAGGAAAACTCGTTTGTACGTTGTAGGCTCAATTGGAGGCCAATTTGGGTGCAATCGGCGAATACATAGATTTGAGTGACCAAATGGACTCCGTTTGATTTCTTACCTTGTGTTGTACCATTATAACATCAAATGGGACATGTTTGACTCAACAAAAAAGTTCGTTTGTGCTTAACGAAGAAGGAAAACTCGTTTGTACGTTGTAGGCTCAATTGAGGTAAATTTGGGTGCAATTCGAGAACAGATGGATTTGAGTGACCAAATGGACTCCGTTTGATTTCTAACCTCGTGTGGCACCATAATAACGTCAAATGGGAATGTTTGACTCAACAAAAAAGTTCGGTTGAGCTTAACGAAGAAGGAAAACTCGTTTGTACGTTGTAGGCTCAATTGGATGCCAATTTGGGTGCAATCTTCGAATACAAGGATTTGAGTGACCAAATTGAATCCGTTTGATTTCTAACCTCACATGGCACCATAATAACGTCAAATGGGACATGTTTGACTCAACAAACAAGGTCTTTTTGTGCTAAACGAAGAAGGAAAACTCGTTTGTACGTTGTAGGCTGAATTGGAGGCTAATTTGGGTGCAATACGCGAATACAAGGATTCGAGTGACCAAATGGACTCCGTTTCATTTCTAACCTCGTGTGGCACCATAATAACATCAAATGGGACATTTTTGACTCAACAAACAAGTTCGTTTGTGCTAAACGAAGAAGGAAAACTCTTTTGTACGTTGTTTGCTCAATTGGAGGCCAATTTTGGTGCAATCCGCGAATACAAGGATTTGAGTGACCAAATGGACTACGTTTGATTTATAACCTTGCATGGTACCATAATAACATCAAATAGGACATATTTGACTCAACAAACAAGTTCGTTTGTGCTTAACGAAGAAGGAAAACTCGTTTGTACGTTGTAGGCTCAATTGAGGCCAATTTGGGTGCAATCCGAGAATACAAGGATTTGAGTGACCAAATGGACTCCGTTTGATTTATAACCTTGAATGGAACCATAATAACGTAAAATGGGACATGTTTGACTCAACAAAAAAGTTCGTTTGTGCTAAACGAAGAAGGAAAACTCGTTTGTACGTTGTAGGCTCAATTGGAGGCCAATTTGGGTGCAATCGGCGAATACATAGATTTGAGTGACCAAATGGACTCCGTTTGATTTCTTACCTTGTGTTGTACCATTATAACATCAAATGGGACATGTTTGACTCAACAAAAAAGTTCGTTTGTGCTTAACGAAGAAGGAAAACTCGTTTGTACGTTGTAGGCTCAATTGTGGCCAATTTGGGTGCAATCCGAGAATACAAGGATTTGAGTGACCAAATGGACTCCGTTTGATTTCTAACCTTGAATGGCACCATAATAACGTAAAATGGGACATGTTTGATACAACAAAAAAGTTCGTTTGTGGTAAACGAAGAAGGAAAACTCGTTTGTACGTTGTAGGCTCAATTGGAGGCCAATTTGGGTGCAATCGGCGAATACATAGATTTGAGTGACCAAATGGACTCCGTTTGATTTCTTACCTTGTGTTGTACCATTATAACATCAAATGGGACATGTTTGACTCAACAAAAAAGTTCGTTTGTGCTTAACGAAGAAGGAAAACTCGTTTGTACGTTGTAGGCTCAATTGAGGTAAATTTGGGTGCAATCCAAGAACAGATGGATTTGAGTGACCAAATGGACTCCGTTTGATTTCTAACCTCGTGTGGCACCATAATAACGTCAAATGGGAATGTTTGAATCAACAAAAAAGTTCGGTTGAGCTTAACGAAGAAGGAAAACTCGTTTTTACGTTGTAGGCTCAATTGGATGCCAATTTGGGTGCAATCTTCGAATACAAGGATTTGAGTGACCAAATTGACTCCGTTTGATTTCTAACCTCACATGGCACCATAATAACATCAAATGGAACATGTTTGACTCAACAAACAAGTTCGGTTGAGCTTAACGAAGAAGGAAAACTCATTTGTACGTTGTAGGCTCAATTGGAGGCCAATTTGGGTGCAATCCGCGAATACAAGGATTTGAGTGACCAAATGGATTCCGTTTGATTTCTAACCGCACGTGGAACAATAATAAGGTCAAATGGGACATTTTTTGACTCAACAAACAAGGTCTTTTTGTGCTAAACGAAGAAAGAAAACTCGTTTGTACATTGTAGGCTGAATTGGAGGTTAATTTGGGTGCAATCCGCGAATACAAGGATTTGAGTGACCAAATGGACTCCGTTTCATTTCTAACCTCGTGTGGCACCATAAGAACATCGAATTGGACATGTTTGACTCAACAAACAAGTTCGTTTGTGCTAAACGAAGATGGAAAACTCGTTTGTACGTTGTAGGATCAATTAGAGGCCAATTTGGGTGAAATCCGCGAATATAAAGATTTGAGTGACCAAATGGACTCCGTAAGATTTCTAACCTTGCGTGGTACCCTAATAACGTCAAATGGGAATGTTTGACTCAATATACAAGTTCGGTTGAGCTTAGTGAAGAAGAAAAACTTGTTTGTACGTTGTAGGCTCAATTGGATGCCAATTTGGGTGAAATCCGCGAATACAAGGATTTGAGTGACCAAATTGACTCTGTTTGATTTCTAACCTCATGTGGGAACATAGTAACATCGAATGGAACATTTTTGACTCAATAAACAATTCGGATGAACTTAACGAAGAAGGAAAACTCGTTTGTACGTTGTAGGCTCCATTGGAGGCCAATTTGGGTGCAATCCGAGAATACAAGGATTTGAGTGACCAAATGGACTCTGTTTGATTTCTAACCCCGCGTTCCACCATAATAACGTCAAATGGGACTTGTATGACCCAACAAACATGTTTGGTTGAGGTGAACGAATAAGGAAAACTCGTTTGTACGTTATAGCCTCACTTGGAAGCCAATTTGGGTGCAATCCGAGAATACAAGGATTTGAGTGACCAAATGAACTCCATTTATTTCTAACCTCGCGTTGTAAAATAATAACATAAAATGGGACATGTTTGACTCAAAAAATAAGTCTGGTTGTGCTTAACGAAGACGAAAAACTCATTTGTACGTTGTAGGCTCTATTGGAGGCCAATTTGGATGCAATCCGCGAATACAAAGATTTGAGTGACCAAATGGATTCCGTTTGATTTCTAACCGCATGTGGCACAATAATAATGTCAAATGGGACATTTTTTACTCAACAAACAAGGTCTTTTTGTGCTAAACGAAGAAAGAAAACTCGTTTGTACGTTGTAGGCTGAATTGGAGGCTAATTTGGGTGCAATCCGCGAATACAAGGATTCGAGTGACCAAATGGACTCCGTTTCATTTCTAACCTCGTGTGGCACCATAAGAACATCAAATTGGACATGTTTGACTCAACAAACAAGTTCCTTTGTGCTAAACGAAGAAGGAAAACTCGTTTGTACGTTGTTTGCTCAATTGGAGGCCAATTTTGGTGCAATCCGCGAATACAAGGATTTGAGTGACCAAATGGACTACATTTGATTTATAACCTTGTGTGGTACCATAATAATGTAAATTGGGACATGTTTGACTCAACAAAAAAGTTCGTTTGTGCTAAACGAAGATGGAAAACTCGTTTGTACGTTGTAGGCTCAATTAGATGCGAATTTGGGTGCAATCCGCGAATATAATAAATTGAGTGACCAAATGGACTCCGTAAGATTTCTAACCTTGCGTGGTACCCTAATAACGTCAAATGGGAATGTTTGACTCAATATACAAGTTCGGTTGAGCTTAGTGAAGAAGAAAAACTCGTTTTTACGTTGTAGGCTCAATTGGATGCCAATTTGGGTGCAATCCGCGAATACAAGGATTTGAGTGACCAAATTGACTCTGTTTGATTTCTAAACTCACGAGGCACCTTAATAACGTCAAATGGAACATGTTTGAATCAACAAACAAGTTCGGTTGAGCTTATCGAAGAAGGAAAACTCGTTTGTACGTTGTAGGCTCAATTGGAGGCCAATTTGGGTGCAATCGGCGAATACATAGATTTGAGTGACCAAATGGACTCCGTTTGATTTCTTACCTTGTGTTGTACCATTATAACATCAAATGGGACATGTTTGACTCAACAAAAAAGTTCGTTTGTGCTTAACGAAGAAGGAAAACTCGTTTGTACGTTGTAGGCTCAATTGAGGTAAATTTGGGTGCAATTCGAGAACAGATGGATTTGAGTGACCAAATGGACTCCGTTTGATTTCTAACCTCGTGTGGCACCATAATAACGTCAAATGGGAATGTTTGACTCAACAAAAAAGTTCGGTTGAGCTTAACGAAGAAGGAAAACTCGTTTGTACGTTGTAGGCTCAATTGGATGCCAATTTGGGTGCAATCTTCGAATACAAGGATTTGAGTGACCAAATTGAATCCGTTTGATTTCTAACCTCACATGGCACCATAATAACGTCAAATGGGACATGTTTGACTCAACAAACAAGGTCTTTTTGTGCTAAACGAAGAAGGAAAACTCGTTTGTACGTTGTAGGCTGAATTGGAGGCTAATTTGGGTGCAATACGCGAATACAAGGATTCGAGTGACCAAATGGACTCCGTTTCATTTCTAACCTCATGTGGCACCATAATAACATCAAATGGGACATTTTTGACTCAACAAACAAGTTCGTTTGTGCTAAACGAAGAAGGAAAACTCTTTTGTACGTTGTTTGCTCAATTGGAGGCCAATTTTGGTGCAATCCGCGAATACAAGGATTTGAGTGACCAAATGGACTACGTTTGATTTATAACCTTGCATGGTACCATAATAACATCAAATAGGACATATTTGACTCAACAAACAAGTTCGTTTGTGCTTAACGAAGAAGGAAAACTCGTTTGTACGTTGTAGGCTCAATTGAGGCCAATTTGGGTGCAATCCGAGAATACAAGGATTTGAGTGACCAAATGGACTCCGTTTGATTTCTAACCTTGAATGGAACCATAATAACGTAAAATGGGACATGTTTGACTCAACAAAAAAGTTCGTTTGTGCTAAACGAAGAAGGAAAACTCGTTTGTACGTTGTAGGCTCAATTGGAGGCCAATTTGGGTGCAATCGGCGAATACATAGATTTGAGTGACCAAATGGACTCCGTTTGATTTCTTACCTTGTGTTGTACCATTATAACATCAAATGGGACATGTTTGACTCAACAAAAAAGTTCGTTTGTGCTTAACGAAGAAGGAAAACTCGTTTGTACGTTGTAGGCTCAATTGAGGTAAATTTGGGTGACCAAATGGACTCCGTTTGATTTCTAACCTCGTGTGGCACCATAATAACGTCAAATGGGAATGTTTGACTCAACAAAAAAGTTCGGTTGAGCTTAACGAAGAAGGAAACTCGTTTGTACGTTGTAGGCTCAATTGGATGCCAATTTGGGTGCAATCTTCGAATACAAGGATTTGAGTGACCAAATTGACTCCGTTTGATTTCTAACCTCACATGGCACCATAATAACGTCAAATGGGATATGTTTGACTCAACAAACAAGGTCTTTTTGTGCTAAACGAAGAAGGAAAACTCGTTTGTACGTTGTAGGCTGAATTGGAGGCTAATTTGGGTGCAATACGCGAATACAAGGATTCGAGTGACCAAATGGACTCCGTTTCATTTCTAACCTTGTGTGGCACCATAATAACATCAAATGGGACATGTTTGACTCAACAAACAAGTTCGTTTGTGCTAAACGAAGAATGAAAACTCTTTTGTACGTTGTTTGCTCAATTGGAGGCCAATTTTGGTGCAATCCGCGAATACAAGGATTTGAGTGACCAAATGGACTACGTTTGATTTATAACCTTGCGTGGTAATATAATAACATCAAATAGGACATGTTTGACTCAACAAACAAGTTCGTTTGTGCTTAACGAAGAAGGAAAACTCGTTTGTACGTTGTAGGCTCAATTGTGGCCAATTTGGGTGCAATCCGAGAATACAAGGATTTGAGTGACCAAATGGACTCCGTTTGATTTCTAACCTTGAATGGCACCATAATAACGTAAAATGGGACATGTTTGATACAACAAAAAAGTTCGTTTGTGGTAAACGAAGAAGGAAAACTCGTTTGTACGTTGTAGGCTCAATTGGAGGCCAATTTGGGTGCAATCGGCGAATACATAGATTTGAGTGACCAAATGGACTCCGTTTGATTTCTTACCTTGTGTTGTACCATTATAACATCAAATGGGACATGTTTGACTCAACAAAAAAGTTCGTTTGTGCTTAACGACGAAGGAAAACTCGTTTGTACGTTGTAGGCTCAATTGAGGTAAATTTGGGTGCAATCCAAGAACAGATGGATTTGAGTGACCAAATGGACTCCGTTTGATTTCTAACCTCGTGTGGCACCATAATAACGTCAAATGGGAATGTTTGACTCAACAAAAAAGTTCGGTTGAGCTTAACGAAGAAGGAAAACTCGTTTTTACGTTGTAGGCTCAATTGGATGCCAATTTGGGTGCAATCTTCGAATACAAGGATTTGAGTGACCAAATTGACTCCGTTTGATTTCTAACCTCACATGGCACCATAATAACATCAAATGGAACATGTTTGACTCAACAAACAAGTTCGGTTGAGCTTAACGAAGAAGGAAAACTCATTTGTACGTTGTAGGCTCAATTGGAGGCCAATTTGGGTGCAATCCGCGAATACAAGGATTTGAGTGACCAAATGGATTCCGTTTGATTTCTAACCGCACGTGGAACAATAATAAGGTCAAATGGGACATTTTTTGACTCAACAAACAAGGTCTTTTTGTGCTAAACGAAGAAAGAAAACTCGTTTGTACATTGTAGGCTGAATTGGAGGTTAATTTGGGTGCAATCCGCGAATACAAGGATTTGAGTGACCAAATGGACTCCGTTTCATTTCTAACCTCGTGTGGCACCATAAGAACATCGAATTGGACATGTTTGACTCAACAAACAAGTTCGTTTGTGCTAAACGAAGATGGAAAACTCGTTTGTACGTTGTAGGATCAATTAGAGGCCAATTTGGGTGAAATCCGCGAATATAAAGATTTGAGTGACCAAATGGACTCCGTAAGATTTCTAACCTTGCGTGGTACCCTAATAACGTCAAATGGGAATGTTTGACTCAATATACAAGTTCGGTTGAGCTTAGTGAAGAAGAAAAACTTGTTTGTACGTTGTAGGCTCAATTGGATGCCAATTTGGGTGAAATCCGCGAATACAAGGATTTGAGTGACCAAATTGACTCTGTTTGATTTCTAACCTCATGTGGGAACATAGTAACATCGAATGGAACATTTTTGACTCAATAAACAATTCGGATGAACTTAACGAAGAAGGAAAACTCGTTTGTACGTTGTAGGCTCCATTGGAGGCCAATTTGGGTGCAATCCGAGAATACAAGGATTTGAGTGACCAAATGGACTCTGTTTGATTTCTAACCCCGCGTTCCACCATAATAACGTCAAATGGGACTTGTATGACCCAACAAACATGTTTGGTTGAGGTGAACGAATAAGGAAAACTCGTTTGTACGTTATAGCCTCACTTGGAAGCCAATTTGTGTGCAATCCGAGAATACAAGGATTTGAGTGACCAAATGAACTCCATTTATTTCTAACCTCGCGTTGTAAAATAATAACATAAAATGGGACATGTTTGACTCAAAAAATAAGTCTGGTTGTGCTTAACGAAGACGAAAAACTCATTTGTACGTTGTAGGCTCTATTGGAGGCCAATTTGGATGCAATCCGCGAATACAAAGATTTGAGTGACCAAATGGATTCCGTTTGATTTCTAACCGCATGTGGCACAATAATAATGTCAAATGGGACATTTTTTACTCAACAAACAAGGTCTTTTTGTGCTAAACGAAGAAAGAAAACTCGTTTGTACGTTGTAGGCTGAATTGGAGGCTAATTTGGGTGCAATCCGCGAATACAAGGATTCGAGTGACCAAATGGACTCCGTTTCATTTCTAACCTCGTGTGGCACCATAAGAACATCAAATTGGACATGTTTGACTCAACAAACAAGTTCCTTTGTGCTAAACGAAGAAGGAAAACTCGTTTGTACGTTGTTTGCTCAATTGGAGGCCAATTTTGGTGCAATCCGCGAATACAAGGATTTGAGTGACCAAATGGACTACATTTGATTTATAACCTTGTGTGGTACCATAATAATGTAAATTGGGACATGTTTGACTCAACAAAAAAGTTCGTTTGTGCTAAACGAAGATGGAAAACTCGTTTGTACGTTGTAGGCTCAATTAGATGCGAATTTGGGTGCAATCCGCGAATATAATAAATTGAGTGACCAAATGGACTCCGTAAGATTTCTAACCTTGCGTGGTACCCTAATAACGTCAAATGGGAATGTTTGACTCAATATACAAGTTCGGTTGAGCTTAGTGAAGAAGAAAAACTCGTTTGTACGTTGTAGGCTCAATTGGATGCCAATTTGGGTGCAATCCGCGAATACAAGGATTTGAGTGACCAAATTGACTCTGTTTGATTTCTAAACTCACGAGGCACCTTAATAACGTCAAATGGAACATGTTTGAATCAACAAACAAGTTCGGTTGAGCTTATCGAAGAAGGAAAACTCGTTTGTACGTTGTAGGCTCAATTGGAGGCCAATTTGGTGCAATCCGCGAATACAAGGATTTGAGTGACCAAATGGACTCCGTTTGATTTCTAACCTTGCGTCGTACCATTATAACATCAAATGGGACATGTTTGACTCAACAAAAAAGTTCGTTTGTGCTTAACGAAGAAGGAAAACTCGTTTGTACGTTGTAGGCTCAATTGAGGTAAATTTGGGTGCAATCCGATAACAGATGGATTTGAGTGACCAAATGGACTCTGTTTGATTTCTAACCTCACATGGCACCATAAAAATGTCAAATGGGACATATTTGACTAAAAAAAAAGTTCGTTTGTGCTAAACGAAGAAGTAAAACTCGTTTGTACATTGTAGGCTCAATTGGAGGCCAATTTGGGTACAATCCGCGAATATAAGGATTTGATTGACCAAATGGACTCCGTTTGATTTCTAACCTCACGTGGCACTATAATAACGTCAAATGGGAATGTTTGAATCAACAAAAAAGTTTAGTTGAGCTTAACGATGAAGGAAAACTCGTTTGTACGTTGCAGGCTCAATTGGATGCCAATTTGGGTGCAATCCGAGAATACAAGGATTTGAGTGACCAAATTGACTCCGTTTGATTTCTAACCTCGTGTGGCACCATAAGAACATCAAATGGAACATGTTTTACTCAACAAACAAGTTCGGTTGAGCTTAACGAAGAAGGAAAACTCATTTGTACATTGTAGGCTCAATTGGAGGCCAATTTGGGTGCAATCCGAGAATACAAAGATTTGAGTGACCAAATGGACTCCGTTTGATTTCTAACCTTGAATGGCACCATAATAACGTAAAATGGGACATGTTTGACTCAACAAAAAAGTTCGTTTGTGCTAAACGAAGAAGGAAAACTCGTTTGTACTTTGTAGGCTCAATTGGAGGCCAATTTGGGTGCAATCGGCGAATACATAGATTTGTGTGACCAAATGGACTCCGTTTGATTTCTGACCTTGCGATGTACCATTATAACATCAAATGGGACATGTTTGACTGGACCAAAAAGTTCGTTTATGCTTAACGAAGAAGGAAAACTCGTTTGTACGTTGTAGGCTCAATTGAGGTAAATTTGGGTGCAATCCGAGAACAGATGGATTTGAGTGACCAAATGGACTCCGTTTGATTTCTAACCTCTTGTGGCAAGATAATAACGTCAAATGGGAATGTTTGACTCAACAAAAAAGTTCAGTTGAGCTTAACGAAGAAGGAAAACTCGTTTGTACGTTGTAGGCTCAATTGGATGCCAATTTGGGTGCAATCCGCGAATACAAGGATTTGAGTGACCAAATTGACTCCGTTTGATTTCTAACCTCACGTGGCACCATAATAACATCAAATGGAACATGTTTGACTCAACAAACAAGTTCGGTTGAGCTTAACGAAGAAGGAAAACTCATTTGTACGTTGTAGGCTCAATTGGAGGCCAATTTGGGTGCAATCCGAGAATACAAGGATTTGAGTGACCAAATGGACTCCGTTTGATTTCTAACCTCATGTGGAACATAGTAACATCGAATGGAACATTTTTTACTCAAGAAACAATTCGGTTGAACTTAACGAAGAAGGAAAACTCGTTTGTACGTTGTAGGCTCCATTGGAGGCCAATTTGGGTGCAATCCGAGAATACAAGGATTTGAGTGACCAAATAGACTCTGTTTGATTTCTAACCCCGCGTTCCACCATAATAACGTCAAATGGGACTTGTATGACCCAACAAACATGTTCGGTTGAGCTGAACGAATAAGGAAAACTCGTTTGTACGTTATAGGCTCACTTGGAAGCCAATTTGGGTGCAATCCGCGAATACAAGGATTTGAGTGACCAAATGGACTACGTTTGATTTATAACCTTGCGTGGTACCATAATAACGTAAATTGGGACATGTTTGACTCAACAAAAAAGTTCGTTTGTGCTAAACGAAGATGAAAAACTCGTTTGTACGTTGTAGGATCAATGCGAGTTTGTACGTTGTAGGGAGGCGATTTTGGAGGCGATTTTGGAGTTTGGGCGATTTCTAGGGTTTTGAAAGCTTTGAAATGGTAATCAATGCGAGTTTGAATTGATGATTCCTACTCCATTGCTTCACCCTCCTCCCTCTCTGTCCTCGGGGGGAGCTGGATCTGCTGATAGAGGTACACACCCAAACACAATCTTTTCTCTCCAACAAAACCATGTAAACGAACAAAACAAAGATGAACATAGGACTGCTCAAGCAGCTGAGCCTGATTCAGTGGCTGCACGCTGTCCAGAAACAGGTAACACTACTAATCCAGGAACGAGGAGGCTGAGTTGGGCAACCCTTTTTGCAAATCAAAATGTTAGGGGTTCCACTAAGTTAAAATTCGTGCCAACCCCTATTATAGATGGGAAGAAGGTTGTTCATTTCAAAATCTCAGAACATGAACCCAGACTCAAAGAATGTGAGAAGTATATCATTGGACACTTTGTGGGAAAACGACTTGATTATGGCTATGTTAAAAACAGATTGAAAAAAATCTGGGAACTACATAGCGATTTTGAAATGTCGATTTATGGAGATCGAGCCTTTGTCTTCCAATTTAGCAATGAAGAGGATAGACTAAAGGTATTGGAGAGGGGCCCTGTTCATATTGCTAGCAGAATTTTTCTCATTAGACCTTGGCAACCATACTTGGAGGACAATGTAGAAGCAATTAAATCAGTCCCAATCTGGGTGAATTTGAGAGGAATACCTCTATTCTTATGGAGCCCAGCAGGTATTCAAACAATTGCGAGCGCGATTGGAATCCCCCTCATGATGGACAAAGCAACAGAATCCAGATCGAGACTTGCTTATGCCCGTGTATGTATTGAGATAGATGCTAATAGCACCTTCCCAGATTTCATTCCGATTACGATTGATGACGGTAAGGCTCTCAATGTTAGTATTGAATATTCCTGGAAACCAATCAAATGCCAACAATGCTCAGGATTTGGTCACGCATCCAGGAGCTGCCCAAAACAAAAACAAATTAACATACAAGGTTCCAAATTCTGGCGTGCAACAAGCAGCAAAGAATCAGGCAGCAAAGAAGCGGAACAGCAGATGGACACTGCCGAGAATGCAGGGGGATGGATGATTGCAAGAGGGAAGCACTCTTTTAAACATAAACCAGGCCAAGGGGAGAAGAACAACATAAACATCAGTCAAGAACAGACAATGGCAGCAGTTAATACAATGCAAGAAGAAAATACAATGGTAGAGACCAATACAATGGTTGAGGATCTTGCAATAGATGAGGAAACTACTATGATAGAGGTCAATACAATGGTAGAAAATTATACCATAGGTGAACTTAACATGGAGACTCAATATGGTACCTTAGGAAAGGACAAGGGGACACACAGTGGCAATGTAGTTGGAGCACACAGTGGCAATGAAATTGGGGCACACAGTGGCAATGAAGTTGGGGCACACAGTGGGTTACATAGCAGCAGAAAAACAGGAACTAACAAGGAGACACACAGTGGGATACAAGGCAGGCCGGAAACAGGAACTTTCAAGGAGACAAGCAGCTCCAGTGAGCTGCAATGTGGGACTGAATCAGCAATATGCAGGGAGTCAACAAGTGTCACGCCAAGTGGGACTGAGACAGCAATAGGCAAGGGGTTACGGAATGACAGGGTAATGATGGACTCTCAATATAATGAGGATCAATCGCAAGGAGCAATTAACACAGAGCAGCAGAGCAACATACAGTATGTAACAGAGAATGTTAGTCAGGCACACACAAGGAGCAACATACAAGCAACAATTAACAAGGAGCAAATGCAAACTGGAAATCATACTCAGACTGTTAATGCTAGGCAGGCACACACAGAACCAGTACTTACAGAAACAACTCAAAAAAAGGATTCTCCAGACAGTGGAGTCAGTCTGAAAAAATCTCGCAAGAAACATCTACGACAGACACGCCCGCAGACTAGAGCAAACAGTAACTCTACCCAACAAGAACAGCCCAAAACAGAGCATAAGAATCAGAAAGGAACTACAAAATTTAGCTCCACTGGTAGTAAGATAAGTGAATCACAAAACCCGGACCAGGGTGACGATAACACCTCCAACATTGTCTTATGATGAGAGCCGCATGCTGGAATATCAGGGGTCTAAATGACCCAGTTAAACAGGGTGAAGTTAAAAAGCTGATCAAGAATCAAAATATTTGCATCTTTGGTCTTGTGGAGACAAAGGTGAACAATGACAATAAGTCCAACATTCAGAGAGATCTTTTCAAAGACTGGACTGTGGTTGATAACAATGATTTGACTCATGGAGGTAGGATTTGGGTAGCATGGGATCCTCAAGCAGTTAATGTAAACATTATAGCCCGCACAGAGCAAGCAATAACAGCAGAAACTGTATGGCCTAATGGAGTCACATGCTTACTTAGTTTCATCTATGGGAGAAGTAACTACATGGAGAGAAAGAGGCTATGGAGGGAGCTGGAAAGTATAGGCAGCAATAACAAACTTCCATGGGCTGTCATAGGTGATTACAACTCAATCCTTAATTCCCAGGAAAGAGTAGGAGGAGACGAGATGAGACCTTTCCACTTCATAGACTTACTCAATTGTGTGCAAAAGCTTCATTTATTTGATTGCAAATTCAAAGGATGCTATCTTACATGGTCGAACAAACAAGTTGGGAAGAACAGGATAATGTCTAAATTAGACAGAGTCATGGTGAATCAGGAATGGCTAGCCAACATACCAGACTCTGAAGCAGACTTCCTTACTGCTGGTGTATCAGACCACTCCCCAGTGATTCTTACTATCTATGAGCAGCAGAATGCAGGCCCCATCCCATTTAAATTCTACAACTACTGGGTCTATGAACCTGGGTACATGAAAGTGGTAGAACAAGCTTGGAGTGAACCAATTCATGGCAATGCGATGTACTGTCTGAGCCAGAAACTAAAAAGAGTGAAACACAAGCTTATAGAATGGAGAAAAACCAGATTTCTAAATGCAAGCAGGACTGTTACGACAGCCAAACAGCACATGGATAGAACTCAACAGGCTCTCCAACAGAACCCTCTTAATCCTAATCTGATGACACAGGAAAGGGAAGCAATCAAAGCTTATGTTACAGCAGCAAAAGGGGAGGAATCAGAAGCGAAACAAAAGGCCAAGGCTAAGCACATGCAAGTGGGGGATGAAAATGTTACATACTTCCATGACTACATCAGAGAACGGAGAAAGAAAAATAAAATCCTATCCCTATACACTGCAAATCAGGAGAAAATTGAGGATATTGAGCAGATTGGAGCAGAGTGTGTGAGCTACTTTGAAGAAGTTTTTGGAGGGACCCTTGAGGATTATGATGAAAGCATTATTGAAAGCATGACCTTCGAAAGAGTCCTCACAGTGGCAGAAAGGGATGATCTCATAAGCTCTGTTAGTCGCAATGAAATCACTGAATCTTTGTCCATGATTGACTCCAACAAATCTCCGGGTCCGGATGGCTTCTCCTCCTTCTTCTACAAATCAGCATGGCGTATTGTGGGAGATGATTTCACTAAGGGTGTCACCAACTTCTTTGCTAGTGGAAAACTTCTTCGCGAGGTAAATGCAACATGTGTTGTTTTAATCCCCAAAATTACTAATGCAAACGCTCTTAGTGATTTCAGGCCTATATCATGTTGTAATGTTGTCTACAAATGCTTGACAAAAATCATGAAGAATAGGATGAGCTCAGTGGTGCAAAGACTGGTCAGTCCTAGCCAATCAGCATTCATCAAGGGAAGGCTAATCCAGGATAATATCATGCTAGCTCACGAACTGGTGCGGAATTACCACCGAAATCAGGGCCCCCCTAGATGTGCAGCAAAGATAGACCTTCGCAAGGCGTATGATACTATAAGATGGGAAGCTATTACTCATATGTTAAGGAAACTCCAGTTCCCTGATCAGTTTATTCATTGGGTGTACACATGCATATCTACTCCAAAGTACTCCATTCTTGTTAATGGATCCCCAAAAGGATTCATCAAAGCTACTCGGGGTATTCGTCAGGGATGCCCAATGTCGCCTTACATCTTTGTCTTGATGATGGAAATGCTTCACCTGCTTCTTAAAGAACAAGCTCTCCAAGGAGCGTATAAGTTGCATCACAAATGTAAAGACCCTTTTATCACTCACTTGAGCTTTGCTGATGATATCATTGCCTTCTTCCATGGTGACCACCAATCAGCCGCTGCCCTAGCTCATGCAATGGATAGATTTAAAAAGTGCACGGGTCTGGCAGTTAATTGCAACAAAAGCAACCTCTTTGCAGCAGGAGTCCCGAGCAGTGAACTGGATGCTATTACTGAAACTCTTCATTTCAAAATGGCACCCCTTCCTGTAAGATATCTAGGTCTGCCTCTCATCTCCACTAGATTATCTTATCTTGATTGCTTCCCTCTTATTGAAAGAATCAGGAAGAGAGTCACTTCATGGAAAAACAGATCTTTATCCTATGCTGGGAGACTCACCCTCATCAAGGCAGTCCTAGGAAGTATGCAGGTGTTTTGGAGCTCTTGCTATGTCCTCCCTAGAGAAGCTATAAATGAAATAAATTCAGTCCTTCGGAACTTCTTATGGTCAGCATCAGAACACTACCTGAAAGTGCCTCTTGTCAACTGGAAAACAGTCTGCCATCCCTACAAAGAAGGAGGACTTGGAGTGCGATGTATCAAAACTGCTAACCTAGCTGCCATGACGAGATACATATGGAACATTGTGTCAAACAAGAACACTCTTTGGGTCCAATGGACTAAGAGAAACCTCATTAGGGGGAAGGATTTCTGGATAATGGGAACCCCTCAAGGAGCATCATGGTGCTGGAAAAACATTCTGAATTGTAGAACTTTGACAAGCAAGCTGATCACTTATGCGATAGGAAATGGAAGAGATGCTTCTTTCTGGAAGGACCCCTGGCACCCACAAGGCATTCTTATGGAGAGATTTCCTCAACAGCTGACCTACAATTCTCTGTTAAATAAAAATGCCAAGGTTAGTGCTCTTATTAGAGAAGGACACTGGTTTGCAACAGAACATATTAAATCCTCAATCACAGATATATATGAGGATCTTTAATCAGTGGGGATTGACTGCAATTTCAAAGATGAGATAGTGTGGAAAGGAGGAACTAGTGGGGACTTCTCAAGCAAAGTTGCATATCATACTATCAGAACTACAAATGCAATCATCCCTTGGAATAACCTGGTTTGGTTTAAGGGTCGTATTCCTCGTCACAGCTTCATAGGATGGCTTGCAATGCAAAGAAGCTTGAAGACTCAGGACAAGCTTATGAACTGGGGAGCTATCCCTACCTCCATGTGCTGCTTATGTCACAATGATCAGGAAAACGAAGAACACCTCTTCTTCAACTGCTGGTACTCCAAACAGACCTGGTCCTTCATTCTGAATTACATGGGATTCAGCCACCATCCTCACGGCTGGACAGCAGAAATTCAGTGGTGCTGCCAGAATTTTTCAGGGAACAGTCCGACTGCTATTGCTCAAAAACTGCTCCTTAATGCCACTATTTATCATCTATGGCTTGAACGCAATAGAAGGTTATTTGATAACAAGGAATCAGCTGTGATGGTCCTAAGTCAGAAGATCATTGAGGATGCGAGACTGCGGCTGACAGTTCTGGACTTGGAAGTAGAGGACTGCCCTCAATACAGGAATTTCTTCAATAGATGGAACATACAGATCAGCTACAAGCACAGAATCCCCACATGGCATTCATGGCTTCGGCCTGACCCAGGATGGGTTACTATCAATACAGACGGCTCGCTCAATGGCTCAAGAGGAGGATACGGTGCTATTATTAGGGACCACCAAGGAACCGTCCTGGCAGCAGGTGCTGGATCGCAAACAGGGCAGTCGGTTATTCTTCATGAGATGCAAGGTATAGAAACTGGGCTAACAATGGCTATTCATGGGAATCATTCGAAAGTGGTGGTTTGCATCGATTCAGCTACGGCTGTCAAATATGTTAATACGAACAAGGCTCCTCCATGGGAAGCAATTCATGTCACGAGAAGAATAAAGAATCTGCTGAAAATGTTTGAAGTTTGCAAAGTGTTACATGTTGTGCGGGAAACCAATAGGGCAGCTGACAAGCTGGCCTCTCTTATGCCTAACGCAGCTTTCATTGATGTAATCTCTAGCTCTTTTGCTGAGGACCTGAAAAAAATTATTTTTGAGGATGCTACAGGTAGAAAATATATGAGATTGTAATCTTTTTTCCTGCTTTTTTCTGTGGTCTGGGGAGCCCATTTACACCCCACGCTTGACTTTCAAAAAAAAAAAAAAAAGGATCAATTAGAGGCCAATTTGGGTGCAATCCGCGAATATAAAGATTTGAGTGACCAAATGGACTCCGTAAGATTTCTAACCTTGCGTGGTACCCTAATAACGTCAAATGGGAATGTTTGACTCAATATACAAGTTCGGTTGAGCTTAGTGAAGAAGAAAAACTTGTTTGTACGTTGTAGGCTCAATTGGATGCCAATTTGGGTGAAATCCGCGAATACAAGGATTTGAGTGACCAAATTGACTCTGTTTGATTTCTAACCCCGCGTTCCACCATAATAACGTCAAATGGGACCTGTATGACCCAACAAACATGTTCGGTTGAGCTGAACGAATAAGGAAAACTCGTTTGTACGTTATAGCCTCACTTGGAAGCCAATTTGGGTGCAATCCGAGAATACAAGGATTTGAGTGACCAAATGAACTCCATTTATTTCAAACTCGTGTGGCACAATAATAACGTCAAATAGGACATTTTTTCACTCAACAAACAAGGTCTTTTTGTGCTAAACGAAGAAAGAAAACTCATTTGTACGTTGTAGGCTGAATTGGAGGCTAATTTGGGTGCAATCCGCGAATACAAGGATTCGAGTGACCAAATGGACTCCGTTTCATTTCTAACCTCGTGTGGCACCATAAGAACATCAAATTGGACATGTTTGACTCAACAAACAAGTTCGTTTGTGCTAAACGAAGAAGGAAAACTCGTTTGTACGTTGTTTGCTCAATTGGAGGCCAATTTTGGTGCAATCCGCGAATACAAGGATTTGAGTGACCAAATGGACTACGTTTGATTTATAACCTTGTGTGGTACCATAATAATGTAAATTGGGACATGTTTGACTCAACAAAAAAGTTCGTTTGTGCTAAACGAAGATGGAGAACTCGTTTGTACGTTGTAGGCTCAATTAGATGCCAATTTGGGTGCAATCCGCGAATATAAAGATTTGAGTGACCAAATGGACTCCGTTTGATTTCTAACCTTGAATGGCACCATAATAACGTAAAATGGGACATGTTTGACTCAACAAAAAAGTTCGTTTGTGCTAAACGAAGAAGGAAAACTCGTTTGTACTTTGTAGGCTCAATTGGAGGCCAATTTGGGTGCAATCGGCGAATACGTAGATTTGTGTGACCAAATGGACTCCGTTTGATTTCTGACCTTGCGATGTACCATTATAACATCAAATGGGACATGTTTGACTCGACAAAAAAGTTCGTTTATGCTTAACGAAGAAGGAAAACTCGTTTGTACGTTGTAGGCTCAATTGAGGTAAATTTGGATGCAATCCGAGAACAGATGGATTTGAGTGACCAAATGGACTCCGTTTGATTTCTAACCTCTTGTGGCAAGATAATAACGTCAAATGGGAATGTTTGACTCAACAAAAAAGTTCAGTTGAGCTTAACGAAGAAGGAAAACTCGTTTGTACGTTGTAGGCTCAATTGGATGCCAATTTGGGTGCAATCCGCGAATACAAGGATTTGAGTGACCAAATTGACTCCGTTTGATTTCTAACCTCACGTGGCACCATAATAACATCAAATGGAACATGTTTGACTCAACAAACAAGTTCGGTTGAGCTTAACGAAGAAGGAAAACTCATTTGTACGTTGTAGGCTCAATTGGAGGCCAATTTGGGTGCAATCCGAGAATACAAGGATTTGAGTGACCAAATGGACTCCGTTTGATTTCTAACCTCATGTGGAACATAGTAACATCGAATGGAACATTTTTTACTCAAGAAACAATTCGGTTGAACTTAACGAAGAAGGAAAACTCGTTTGTACGTTGTAGGCTCCATTGGAGGCCAATTTGGGTGCAATCCGAGAATACAAGGATTTGAGTGACCAAATAGACTCTGTTTGATTTCTAACCCCGCGTTCCACCATAATAACGTCAAATGGGACTTGTATGACCCAACAAACATGTTCGGTTGAGCTGAACGAATAAGGAAAACTCGTTTGTACGTTATAGGCTCACTTGGAAGCCAATTTGGGTGCAATCCGCGAATACAAGGATTTGAGTGACCAAATGGACTACGTTTGATTTATAACCTTGCGTGGTACCATAATAACGTAAATTGGGACATGTTTGACTCAACAAAAAAGTTCGTTTGTGCTAAACGAAGATGAAAAACTCGTTTGTACGTTGTAGGATCAATTAGAGGCCAATTTGGGTGCAATCCGCGAATATAAAGATTTGAGTGACCAAATGGACTCCGTAAGATTTCTAACCTTGCGTGGTACCCTAATAACGTCAAATGGGAATGTTTGACTCAATATACAAGTTCGGTTGAGCTTAGTGAAGAAGAAAAACTTGTTTGTACGTTGTAGGCTCAATTGGATGCCAATTTGGGTGAAATCCGCGAATACAAGGATTTGAGTGACCAAATTGACTCTGTTTGATTTCTAACCTCATGTGGGAACATAGTAACATCGAATGGAACATTTTTGACTCAATAAAAAATTCGGTTGAACTTAACGAAGAAGGAAAACTCGTTTGTACGTTGTACGCTCCATAGGAGGCCAATTTGGGTGCAATCCGAGAATACAAGGATTTGAGTGACCAAATGGACTCTGTTTGATTTCTAACCCCGCGTTCCACCATAATAACGTCAAATGGGACCTGTATGACCCAACAAACATGTTCGGTTGAGCTGAACGAATAAGGAAAACTCGTTTGTACGTTATAGCCTCACTTGGAAGCCAATTTGGGTGCAATCCGAGAATACAAGGATTTGAGTGACCAAATGAACTCCATTTATTTCTAATCTCGTGTGGCACAATAATAACGTCAAATGGGACATTTTTTCACTCAACAAACAAGGTCTTTTTGTGCTAAACGAAGAAAGAAAACTCGTTTGTACGTTGTAGGCTGAATTGGAGGCTAATTTGGGTGCAATCCGCGAATACAAGGATTCGAGTGACCAAATGGACTCCGTTTCATTTCTAACCTCATGTGGCACCATAATAACATCAAATTGGACATGTTTGACTCAACAAACAAGTTCGTTTGTGCTAAACGAAGAAGGAAAACTCGTTTGTACGTTGTTTGCTCAATTGGAGGCCAATTTTGGTGCAATCCGCGAATACAAGGATTTGAGTGACCAAATGGAATACGTTTGATTTATAACCTTGTGTGGTACCATAATAATGTAAATTGGGACATGTTTGACTCAACAAAAAAGTTCGTTTGTGCTAAACGAAGATGGAGAACTCGTTTGTACGTTGTAGGCTCAATTAGATGCCAATTTGGGTGCAATCCGCGAATATAAAGATTTGAGTGACCAAATGGACTCCGTAAGATTTATAACCTTGCGTGGTACCCTAATAACATCAAATGGGAATGTTTGAATCAATATACAAGTTCGGTTGAGCTTAGTGAAGAAGAAAAACTCGTTTGTACGTTGTAGGCTCAATTGGATGCCAATTTGGGTGCAATCCGCGAATACAAGGATTTGAGTGACCAAATTGACTCTGTTTTATTTCTAAACTCACGAGGCACCTTAATAACGTCAAATGGAACATGTTTGACTCAACAAACAAGTTCGGTTGAGCTTAACGAAGGAGGAAAACTCGTTTGTACGTTGTAGGCTCAATTAGATGAAAATTTGGGTAAAATCTGCGAATACAAGGATTTGAGTGACCAAATTGACCCCATTTGATTTATAACCTCGCGTGGCACCATAATAACATCAAATGGAACATGTTTTAATCAACAAACAAGTTCGGTTGAGCTTATCGAAGAAGGAAAACTCGTTTGTACGTTGTAGGCTCAATTGGAGGCCAATTTGGGTGCAATCCGCGAATACAAGGATTTGAGTGACCAAATGGACTCCGTTTGATTTGTAACCTTGCGTCGCACCATTATAACATCAAATGGGACATGTTTGAATCAACAAAAAAGTTCGTTTGTGCTTAACGAAGAAGGAAAACTCGTTTGTACGTTGTAGGCTCAATTGAGGTAAATTTGGGTGCAATCCGATAACAGATGGATTTGAGTGACCAAATGGACTCCGTTTGATTTCTAACCTCACATGGCACCATAAAAATGTCAAATGGGACACATTTTACAAAAAAAAAAAAGTTCGTTTGTGCTAAACGAAGAAGTAAAACTCGTTCGTACGTTGTAGGCTCAATTGGAGGCCAATTTGGGTACAATCCGCGAATATAAGGATTTGATTGACCAAATGGACTCCGTTTGATTTCTAACCTCACGTGGCACAACAATAACGTCAAATGAGAATGTTTGACTCAACAAAAAAGTTTAGTTGAGCTTAACGATGAAGGAAAACTCGTTTGTACGTTGCAGGCTCAATTGGATGCCAATTTGGGTGCAATCCGCGAATACAAGGATTTGAGTGACCAAATTGACTCTGTTTTATTTCTAAACTCACGAGGCACCTTAATAACGTCAAATGGAACATGTTTGACTCAACAAACAAGTTCGGTTGAGCTTAACGAAGGAGGAAAACTCGTTTGTACGTTGTAGACTCAATTAGATGAAAATTTGGGTAAAATCTGCGAATACAAGGATTTGAGTGACCAAATTGACCCCATTTGATTTCTAACCTCACGTGGCACCATAATAACATCAAATGGAACATGTTTTAATCAACAAACAAGTTCGGTTGAGCTTATCGAAGAAGGAAAACTCGTTTGTACGTTGTAGGCTCAATTGGAGGCCAATTTGGGTGCAATCCGCGAATACAAGGATTTGAGTGACCAAATGGACTCCGTTTGATTTGTAACCTTGCGTCGCACCATTATAACATCAAATGGGACATGTTTGAATCAACAAAAAAGTTCGTTTGTGCTTAACGAAGAAGGAAAACTCGTTTGTACGTTGTAGGCTCAATTGAGGTAAATTTGGGTGCAATCCGATAACAGATGGATTTGAGTGACCAAATGGACTCCGTTTGATTTCTAACCTCACATGGCACCATAAAAATGTCAAATGGGACACATTTTACAAAAAAAAAAAAGTTCGTTTGTGCTAAACGAAGAAGTAAAACTCGTTCGTACGTTGTAGGCTCAATTGGAGGCCAATTTGGGTACAATCCGCGAATATAAGGATTTGATTGACCAAATGGACTCCGTTTGATTTCTAACCTCACGTGGCACAACAATAACGTCAAATGAGAATGTTTGACTCAACAAAAAAGTTTAGTTGAGCTTAACGATGAAGGAAAACTCGTTTGTACGTTGCAGGCTCAATTGGATGCCAATTTGGGTGCAATCCGCGAATACAAGGATTTGAGTGACCAAATTGAGTCCGTTTGATTTATAACCTTGCGTGGTACCATAATAACGTAAATTGGGACATGTTTGACTCAACAAAATAGTTCTTTTGTGCTAAACGAAGATGGAAAACTCGTTTGTACGTTGTAGGATCAATTAGAGGCCAATTTGGGTGCAATCCGCGAATATAAAGATTTGAGTGACCAAATGGACTCCGTAAGATTTCTAACCTTGCGTGGTACCCTAATAACGTCAAATGGGAATGTTTGACTCAATATACAAGTTCGGTTGAGCTTAGTGAAGAAGAAAAACTTGTTTGTACGTTGTAGGCTCAATTGGATGCCAATTTGGGTGAAATCCGCGAATACAAGGATTTGAGTGACCAAATTGACTTTGTTTGATTTCTAACCTCATGTGGGAACATAGTAACATAGAATGGAACATTTTTGACTCAATAAACAATTCGGTTGAACTTAACGAAGAAGGAAAACTCGTTTGTACGTTGTAGGCTCCATTGGAGGCCAATTTGGGTGCAATCCGAGAATACAAGGATTTGAGTGACCAAATGGACTCTGTTTGATTTCTAACCCCGCGTTCCACCATAATAACGTCAAATGGGACTTGTATGACCCAACAAACATGTTCGGTTGAGCTGAACGAATAAGGAAAACTCGTTTGTACGTTATAGCCTCACTTGGAAGCCAATTTGGGTGCAATCCGAGAATACAAGGATTTGAGTGACCAAATGAACTCCATTTATTTCTAATCTCGTGTGGCACAATAATAACGTCAAATGGGACATTTTTTCACTCAACAAACAAGGTCTTTTTGTGCTAAACGAAGAAAGAAAACTCGTTTGTACGTTGTAGGCTGAATTGGAGGCTAATTTGGGTGCAATCCGCGAATACAAGGATTCGAGTGACCAAATGGACTCCGTTTCATTTCTAACCTCATGTGGCACCATAATAACATCAAATTGGACATGTTTGACTCAACAAACAAGTTCGTTTGTGCTAAACGAAGAAGGAAAACTCGTTTGTACGTTGTTTGCTCAATTGGAGGCCAATTTTGGTGCAATCCGCGAATACAAGGATTTGAGTGACCAAATGGACTACGTTTGATTTATAACCTTGTGTGGTACCATAATAATGTAAATTGGGACATGTTTGACTCAACAAAAAAGTTCGTTTGTGCTAAACGAAGATGGAGAACTCGTTTGTACGTTGTAGGCTCAATTAGATGCCAATTTGGGTGCAATCCGCGAATATAAAGATTTGAGTGACCAAATGGACTCCGTAAGATTTATACCTTGCGTGGTACCCTAATAACATCAAATGGGAATGTTTGAATCAATATACAAGTTCGGTTGAGCTTAGTGAAGAAGAAAAACTCGTTTGTACGTTGTAGGCTCAATTGGATGCCAATTTGGGTGCAATCCGCGAATACAAGGATTTGAGTGACCAAATTGACTCTGTTTTATTTCTAAACTCACGAGGCACCTTAATAACGTCAAATGGAACATGTTTGACTCAACAAACAAGTTCGGTTGAGCTTAACGAAGGAGGAAAACTCGTTTGTACGTTGTAGGCTCAATTAGATGAAAATTTGGGTAAAATCTGCGAATACAAGGATTTGAGTGACCAAATTGACCCCATTTGATTTCTAACCTCGCGTGGCACCATAATAACATCAAATGGAACATGTTTTAATCAACAAACAAGTTCGGTTGAGCTTATCGAAGAAGGAAAACTCGTTTGTACGTTGTAGGCTCAATTGGAGGCCAATTTGGGTGCAATCCGCGAATACAAGGATTTGAGTGACCAAATGGACTCCGTTTGATTTGTAACCTTGCGTCGCACCATTATAACATCAAATGGGACATGTTTGAATCAACAAAAAAGTTCGTTTGTGCTTAACGAAGAAGGAAAACTCGTTTGTACGTTGTAGGCTCAATTGAGGTAAATTTGGGTGCAATCCGATAACAGATGGATTTGAGTGACCAAATGGACTCCGTTTGATTTCTAACCTCACATGGCACCATAAAAATGTCAAATGGGACACATTTTACAAAAAAAAAAAAAGTTCGTTTGTGCTAAACGAAGAAGTAAAACTCGTTCGTACGTTGTAGGCTGAATTGGAGGCCAATTTGGGTACAATCCGCGAATATAAGGATTTGATTGACCAAATGGACTCCGTTTGATTTCTAACCTCACGTGGCACAACAATAACGTCAAATGAGAATGTTTGACTCAACAAAAAAGTTTAGTTGAGCTTAACGATGAAGGAAAACTCGTTTGTACGTTGCAGGCTCAATTGGATGCCAATTTGGGTGCAATCCGCGAATACAAGGATTTGAGTGACCAAATTGAGTCCGTTTGATTTATAACCTTGCGTGGTACCATAATAACGTAAATTGGGACATGTTTGACTCAACAAAATAGTTCTTTTGTGCTAAACGAAGATGGAAAACTCGTTTGTACGTTGTAGGATCAATTAGAGGCCAATTTGGGTGCAATCCGCGAATATAAAGATTTGAGTGACCAAATGGACTCCGTAAGATTTCTAACCTTGCGTGGTACCCTAATAACGTCAAATGGGAATGTTTGACTCAATATACAAGTTCGGTTGAGCTTAGTGAAGAAGAAAAACTTGTTTGTACGTTGTAGGCTCAATTGGATGCCAATTTGGGTGAAATCCGCGAATACAAGGATTTGAGTGACCAAATTGACTTTGTTTGATTTCTAACCTCATGTGGGAACATAGTAACATAGAATGGAACATTTTTGACTCAATAAACAATTCGGTTGAACTTAACGAAGAAGGAAAACTCGTTTGTACGTTGTAGGCTCCATTGGAGGCCAATTTGGGTGCAATCCGAGAATACAAGGATTTGAGTGACCAAATGGACTCTGTTTGATTTCTAACCCCGCGTTCCACCATAATAACGTCAAATGGGACTTGTATGACCCAACAAACATGTTCGGTTGAGCTGAACGAATAAGGAAAACTCGTTTGTACGTTATAGCCTCACTTGGAAGCCAATTTGGGTGCAATCCGAGAATACAAGGATTTGAGTGACCAAATGAACTCCATTTATTTCTAATCTCGTGTGGCACAATAATAACGTCAAATGGGACATTTTTTCACTCAACAAACAAGGTCTTTTTGTGCTAAACGAAGAAAGAAAACTCGTTTGTACGTTGTAGGCTGAATTGGAGGCTAATTTGGGTGCAATCCGCGAATAGAAGGATTCGAGTGACCAAATGGACTCCGTTTCATTTCTAACCTCATGTGGCACCATAATAACATCAAATTGGACATGTTTGACTCAACAAACAAGTTCGTTTGTGCTAAACGAAGAAGGAAAACTCGTTTGTACGTTGTTTGCTCAATTGGAGGCCAATTTTGGTGCAATCCGCGAATACAAGGATTTGAGTGACCAAATGGACTCCGTTTGATTTGTAACCTTGCGTCGCACCATTATAACATCAAATGGGACATGTTTGAATCAACAAAAAAGTTCGTTTGTGCTTAACGAAGAAGGAAAACTCGTTTGTACGTTGTAGGCTCAATTGAGGTAAATTTGGGTGCAATCCGATAACAGATGGATTTGAGTGACCAAATGGACTCCGTTTGATTTCTAACCTCACATGGCACCATAAAAATGTCAAATGGGACACATTTTACAAAAAAAAAAAAGTTCGTTTGTGCTAAACGAAGAAGTAAAACTCGTTCGTACGTTGTAGGCTCAATTGGAGGCCAATTTGGGTACAATCCGCGAATATAAGGATTTGATTGACCAAATGGACTCCGTTTGATTTCTAACCTCACGTGGCACAACAATAACGTCAAATGAGAATGTTTGACTCAACAAAAAAGTTTAGTTGAGCTTAACGATGAAGGAAAACTCGTTTGTACGTTGCAGGCTCAATTGGATGCCAATTTGGGTGCAATCCGCGAATACAAGGATTTGAGTGACCAAATTGAGTCCGTTTGATTTATAACCTTGCGTGGTACCATAATAACGTAAATTGGGACATGTTTGACTCAACAAAATAGTTCTTTTGTGCTAAACGAAGATGGAAAACTCGTTTGTACGTTGTAGGATCAATTAGAGGCCAATTTGGGTGCAATCCGCGAATATAAAGATTTGAGTGACCAAATGGACTCCGTAAGATTTCTAACCTTGCGTGGTACCCTAATAACGTCAAATGGGAATGTTTGACTCAATATACAAGTTCGGTTGAGCTTAGTGAAGAAGAAAAACTTGTTTGTACGTTGTAGGCTCAATTGGATGCCAATTTGGGTGAAATCCGCGAATACAAGGATTTGAGTGACCAAATTGACTTTGTTTGATTTCTAACCTCATGTGGGAACATAGTAACATAGAATGGAACATTTTTGACTCAATAAACAATTCGGTTGAACTTAACGAAGAAGGAAAACTCGTTTGTACGTTGTAAGCTCCATTGGAGGCCAATTTGGGTGCAATCCGAGAATACAAGGATTTGAGTGACCAAATGGACTCTGTTTGATTTCTAACCCCGCGTTCCACCATAATAACGTCAAATGGGACTTGTATGACCCAACAAACATGTTCGGTTGAGCTGAACGAATAAGGAAAACTCGTTTGTACGTTATAGCCTCACTTGGAAGCCAATTTGGGTGCAATCCGAGAATACAAGGATTTGAGTGACCAAATGAACTCCATTTATTTCTAATCTCGTGTGGCACAATAATAACGTCAAATGGGACATTTTTTCACTCAACAAACAAGGTCTTTTTGTGCTAAACGAAGAAAGAAAACTCGTTTGTACGTTGTAGGCTGAATTGGAGGCTAATTTGGGTGCAATCCGCGAATACAAGGATTCGAGTGACCAAATGGACTCCGTTTCATTTCTAACCTCATGTGGCACCATAATAACATCAAATTGGACATGTTTGACTCAACAAACAAGTTCGTTTGTGCTAAACGAAGAAGGAAAACTCCTTTGTACGTTGTTTGCTCAATTGGAGGCCAATTTTGGTGCAATCCGCGAATACAAGGATTTGAGTGACCAAATGGACTCCGTTTGATTTGTAACCTTGCGTCGCACCATTATAACATCAAATGGGACATGTTTGAATCAACAAAAAAGTTCGTTTGTGCTTAACGAAGAAGGAAAACTCGTTTGTACGTTGTAGGCTCAATTGAGGTAAATTTGGGTGCAATCCGATAACAGATGGATTTGAGTGACCAAATGGACTCCGTTTGATTTCTAACCTCACATGGCACCATAAAAATGTCAAATGGGACACATTTTACAAAAAAAAAAAAGTTCGTTTGTGCTAAACGAAGAAGTAAAACTCGTTCGTACGTTGTAGGCTCAATTAGAGGCCAATTTGGGTACAATTCGCGAATATAAGGATTTGATTGACCAAATGGACTCCGTTTGATTTCTAACCTCACGTGGCACAACAATAACGTCAAATGAGAATGTTTGACTCAACAAAAAAGTTTAGTTGAGCTTAACGATGAAGGAAAACTCGTTTGTACGTTGCAGGCTCAATTGGATGCCAATTTGGGTGCAATCCGCGAATACAAGGATTTGAGTGACCAAATTGAGTCCGTTTGATTTATAACCTTGCGTGGTACCATAATAACGTAAATTGGGACATGTTTGACTCAACAAAATAGTTCTTTTGTGCTAAACGAAGATGGAAAACTCGTTTGTACGTTGTAGGATCAATTAGAGGCCAATTTGGGTGCAATCCGCGAATATAAAGATTTGAGTGACCAAATGGACTCCGTAAGATTTCTAACCTTGCGTGGTACCCTAATAACGTCAAATGGGAATGTTTGACTCAATATACAAGTTCGGTTGAGCTTAGTGAAGAAGAAAAACTTGTTTGTACGTTGTAGGCTCAATTGGATGCCAATTTGGGTGAAATCCGCGAATACAAGGATTTGAGTGACCAAATTGACTTTGTTTGATTTCTAACCTCATGTGGGAACATAGTAACATAGAATGGAACATTTTTGACTCAATAAACAATTCGTTTGAACTTAACGAAGAAGGAAAACTCGTTTGTACGTTGTAGGCTCCATTGGAGGCCAATTTGGGTGCAATCCGAGAATACAAGGATTTGAGTGACCAAATGGACTCTGTTTGATTTCTAACCCCGCGTTCCACCATAATAACGTCAAATGGGACTTGTATGACCCAACAAACATGTTCGGTTGAGCTGAACGAATAAGGAAAACTCGTTTGTACGTTATAGCCTCACTTGGAAGCCAATTTGGGTGCAATCCGAGAATACAAGGATTTGAGTGACCAAATGAACTCCATTTATTTCTAATCTCGTGTGGCACAATAATAACGTCAAATGGGACATTTTTTCACTCAACAAACAAGGTCTTTTTGTGCTAAACGAAGAAAGAAAACTCGTTTGTACGTTGTAGGCTGAATTGGAGGCTAATTTGGGTGCAATCCGCGAATACAAGGATTCGAGTGACCAAATGGACTCCGTTTCATTTCTAACCTCATGTGGCACCATAATAACATCAAATTGGACATGTTTGACTCAACAAACAAGTTCGTTTGTGCTAAACGAAGAAGGAAAACTCGTTTGTACGTTGTTTGCTCAATTGGAGGCCAATTTTGGTGCAATCCGCGAATACAAGGATTTGAGTGACCAAATGGACTACGTTTGATTTATAACCTTGTGTGGTACCATAATAATGTAAATTGGGACATGTTTGACTCAACAAAAAAGTTCGTTTGTGCTAAACGAAGATGGAGAACTCGTTTGTACGTTGTAGGCTCAATTAGATGCCAATTTGGGTGCAATCCGCGAATATAAAGATTTGAGTGACCAAATGGACTCCGTAAGATTTATAACCTTGCGTGGTACCCTAATAACATCAAATGGGAATGTTTGAATCAATATACAAGTTCGGTTGAGCTTAGTGAAGAAGAAAAACTCGTTTGTACGTTGTAGGCTCAATTGGATGCCAATTTGGGTGCAATCCGCGAATACAAGGATTTGAGTGACCAAATTGACTCTGTTTTATTTCTAAACTCACGAGGCACCTTAATAACGTCAAATGGAACATGTTTGACTCAACAAACAAGTTCGGTTGAGCTTAACGAAGGAGGAAAACTCGTTTGTACGTTGTAGGCTCAATTAGATGAAAATTTGGGTAAAATCTGCGAATACAAGGATTTGAGTGACCAAATTGACCCCATCTGATTTCTAACCTCGCGTGGCACCATAATAACATCAAATGGAACATGTTTTAATCAACAAACAAGTTCGGTTGAGCTTATCGAAGAAGGAAAACTCGTTTGTACGTTGTAGGCTCAATTGGAGGCCAATTTGGGTGCAATCCGCGAATACAAGGATTTGAGTGACCAAATGGACTCCGTTTGATTTGTAACCTTGCGTCGCACCATTATAACATCAAATGGGACATGTTTGAATCAACAAAAAAGTTCGTTTGTGCTTAACGAAGAAGGAAAACTCGTTTGTACGTTGTAGGCTCAATTGAGGTAAATTTGGGTGCAATCCGATAACAGATGGATTTGAGTGACCAAATGGACTCCGTTTGATTTCTAACCTCACATGGCACCATAAAAATGTCAAATGGGACACATTTTACAAAAAAAAAAAAGTTCGTTTGTGCTAAACGAAGAAGTAAAACTCGTTCGTACGTTGTAGGCTCAATTGGAGGCCAATTTGGGTACAATCCGCGAATATAAGGATTTGATTGACCAAATGGACTCCGTTTGATTTCTAACCTCACGTGGCACAACAATAACGTCAAATGAGAATGTTTGACTCAACAAAAAAGTTTAGTTGAGCTTAACGATGAAGGAAAACTCGTTTGTACGTTGCAGGCTCAATTGGATGCCAATTTGGGTGCAATCCGCGAATACAAGGATTTGAGTGACCAAATTGAGTCCGTTTGATTTATAACCTTGCGTGGTACCATAATAACGTAAATTGGGACATGTTTGACTCAACAAAATAGTTCTTTTGTGCTAAACGAAGATGGAAAACTCGTTTGTACGTTGTAGGATCAATTAGAGGCCAATTTGGGTGCAATCCGCGAATATAAAGATTTGAGTGACCAAATGGACTCCGTAAGATTTCTAACCTTGCGTGGTACCCTAATAACGTCAAATGGGAATGTTTGACTCAATATACAAGTTCGGTTGAGCTTAGTGAAGAAGAAAAACTTGTTTGTACGTTGTAGGCTCAATTGGATGCCAATTTGGGTGAAATCCGCGAATACAAGGATTTGAGTGACCAAATTGACTTTGTTTGATTTCTAACCTCATGTGGGAACATAGTAACATAGAATGGAACATTTTTGACTCAATAAACAATTCGGTTGAACTTAACGAAGAAGGAAAACTCGTTTGTACGTTGTAGGCTCCATTGGAGGCCAATTTGGGTGCAATCCGAGAATACAAGGATTTGAGTGACCAAATGGACTCTGTTTGATTTCTAACCCCGCGTTCCACCATAATAACGTCAAATGGGACTTGTATGACCCAACAAACATGTTCGGTTGAGCTGAACGAATAAGGAAAACTCGTTTGTACGTTATAGCCTCACTTGGAAGCCAATTTGGGTGCAATCCGAGAATACAAGGATTTGAGTGACCAAATGAACTCCATTTATTTCTAACCTCGTGTGGCACAATAATAACATCAAATGGGACATTTTTTCACTCAACAAACAAGGTCTTTTTGTGCTAAACGAAGAAAGAAAACTCGTTTGTACGTTGTAGGCTGAATTGGAGGCTAATTTGGGTGCAATCCGCGAATACAAGGATTCGAGTGACCAAATGGACTCCGTTTCATTTCTAACCTCATGTGGCACCATAAGAACATCAAATTGGACATGTTTGACTCAACAAACAAGTTCGTTTGTGCTAAACGAAGAAGGAAAACTCGTTTGTACGTTGTTTGCTCAATTGGAGGCCAATTTTGGTGCAATCCGCGAATACAAGGATTTGAGTGACCAAATGGACTACGTTTGATTTATAACCTTGTGTGGTACCATAATAATGTAAATTGGGACATGTTTGACTCAACAAAAAAGTTCGTTTGTGCTAAACGAAGATGGAGAACTCGTTTGTACGTTGTAGGCTCAATTAGATGCCAATTTGGGTGCAATCCGCGAATATAAAGATTTGAGTGACCAAATGGACTCCGTAAGATTTATAACCTTGCGTGGTACCCTAATAACATCAAATGGGAATGTTTGAATCAATATACAAGTTCGGTTGAGCTTAGTGAAGAAGAAAAACTCGTTTGTACGTTGTAGGCTCAATTGGATGCCAATTTGGGTGCAATCCGCGAATACAAGGATTTGAGTGACCAAATTGACTCTGTTTTATTTCTAAACTCACGAGGCACCTTAATAATGTAAAATGGAACATGTTTGACTCAACAAACAAGTTCGGTTGAGCTTAACGAAGGAGGAAAACTCGTTTGTACGTTGTAGGCTCAATTAGATGAAAATTTGGGTAAAATCTGCGAATACAAGGATTTGAGTGACCAAATTGACCCCATTTGATTTCTAACCTCGCGTGGCACCATAATAACATCAAATGGAACATGTTTTAATCAACAAACAAGTTCGGTTGAGCTTATCGAAGAAGGAAAACTCGTTTGTACGTTGTAGGCTCAATTGGAGGCCAATTTGGGTGCAATCCGCGAATACAAGGATTTGAGTGACCAAATGGACTCCGTTTGATTTGTAACCTTGCGTCGCACCATTATAACATCAAATGGGACATGTTTGAATCAACAAAAAAGTTCGTTTGTGCTTAACGAAGAAGGAAAACTCGTTTGTACGTTGTAGGCTCAATTGAGGTAAATTTGGGTGCAATCCGATAACAGATGGATTTGAGTGACCAAATGGACTCCGTTTGATTTCTAACCTCACATGGCACCATAAAAATGTCAAATGGGACACATTTTACAAAAAAAAAAAAGTTCGTTTGTGCTAAACGAAGAAGTAAAACTCGTTCGTACGTTGTAGGCTCAATTGGAGGCCAATTTGGGTACAATCCGCGAATATAAGGATTTGATTGACCAAATGGACTCCGTTTGATTTCTAACCTCACGTGGCACAACAATAACGTCAAATGAGAATGTTTGACTCAACAAAAAAGTTTAGTTGAGCTTAACGATGAAGGAAAACTCGTTTGTACGTTGCAGGCTCAATTGGATGCCAATTTGGGTGCAATCCGCGAATACAAGGATTTGAGTGACCAAATTGACTCCGTTTGATTTATAACCTTGCGTGGTACCATAATAACGTAAATTGGGACATGTTTGACTCAACAAAATAGTTCTTTTGTGCTAAACGAAGATGGAAAACTCGTTTGTACGTTGTAGGATCAATTAGAGGCCAATTTGGGTGCAATCCGCGAATATAAAGATTTGAGTGACCAAATGGACTCCGTAAGATTTCTAACCTTGCGTGGTACCCTAATAACGTCAAATGGGAATGTTTGACTCAATATACAAGTTCGGTTGAGCTTAGTGAAGAAGAAAAACTTGTTTGTACGTTGTAGGCTCAATTGGATGCCAATTTGGGTGAAATCCGCGAATACAAGGATTTGAGTGACCAAATTGACTTTGTTTGATTTCTAACCTCATGTGGGAACATAGTAACATAGAATGGAACATTTTTGACTCAATAAACAATTCGTTTGAACTTAACGAAGAAGGAAAACTCGTTTGTACGTTGTAGGCTCCATTGGAGGCCAATTTGGGTGCAATCCGAGAATACAAGGATTTGAGTGACCAAATGGACTCTGTTTGATTTCTAACCCCGCGTTCCACCATAATAACGTCAAATGGGACTTGTATGACCCAACAAACATGTTCGGTTGAGCTGAACGAATAAGGAAAACTCGTTTGTACGTTATAGCCTCACTTGGAAGCCAATTTGGGTGCAATCCGAGAATACAAGGATTTGAGTGACCAAATGAACTCCATTTATTTCTAACCTCGTGTGGCACAATAATAACGTCAAATGGGACATTTTTTCACTCAACAAACAAGGTCTTTTTGTGCTAAACGAAGAAAGAAAACTCGTTTGTACGTTGTAGGCTGAATTGGAGGCTAATTTGGGTGCAATCCGCGAATACAAGGATTCGAGTGACCAAATGGACTCCGTTTCATTTCTAACCTCATGTGGCACCATAATAACATCAAATTGGACATGTTTGACTCAACAAACAAGTTCGTTTGTGCTAAACGAAGAAGGAAAACTCGTTTGTACGTTGTTTGCTCAATTGGAGGCCAATTTTGGTGCAATCCGCGAATACAAGGATTTGAGTGACCAAATGGACTACGTTTGATTTATAACCTTGTGTGGTACCATAATAATGTAAATTGGGACATGTTTGACTCAACAAAAAAGTTCGTTTGTGCTAAACGAAGATGGAGAACTCGTTTGTACGTTGTAGGCTCAATTAGATGCCAATTTGGGTGCAATCCGCGAATATAAAGATTTGAGTGACCAAATGGACTCCGTAAGATTTATAACCTTGCGTGGTACCCTAATAACATCAAATGGGAATGTTTGAATCAATATACAAGTTCGGTTGAGCTTAGTGAAGAAGAAAAACTCGTTTGTACGTTGTAGGCTCAATTGGATGCCAATTTGGGTGCAATCCGCGAATACAAGGATTTGAGTGACCAAATTGACTCTGTTTTATTTCTAAACTCACGAGGCACCTTAATAACGTCAAATGGAACATGTTTGACTCAACAAACAAGTTCGGTTGAGCTTAACGAAGGAGGAAAACTCGTTTGTACGTTGTAGGCTCAATTAGATGAAAATTTGGGTAAAATCTGCGAATACAAGGATTTGAGTGACCAAATTGACCCCATCTGATTTCTAACCTCGCGTGGCACCATAATAACATCAAATGGAACATGTTTTAATCAACAAACAAGTTCGGTTGAGCTTATCGAAGAAGGAAAACTCGTTTGTACGTTGTAGGCTCAATTGGAGGCCAATTTGGGTGCAATCCGCGAATACAAGGATTTGAGTGACCAAATGGACTCCGTTTGATTTGTAACCTTGCGTCGCACCATTATAACATCAAATGGGACATGTTTGAATCAACAAAAAAGTTCGTTTGTGCTTAACGAAGAAGGAAAACTCGTTCGTACGTTGTAGGCTCAATTGAGGTAAATTTGGGTGCAATCCGATAACAGATGGATTTGAGTGACCAAATGGACTCCGTTTGATTTCTAACCTCACATGGCACCATAAAAATGTCAAATGGGACACATTTTACAAAAAAAAAAAAGTTCGTTTGTGCTAAACGAAGAAGTAAAACTCGTTCGTACGTTGTAGGCTCAATTGGAGGCCAATTTGGGTACAATCCGCGAATATAAGGATTTGATTGACCAAATGGACTCCGTTTGATTTCTAACCTCACGTGGCACAACAATAACGTCAAATGAGAATGTTTGACTCAACAAAAAAGTTTAGTTGAGCTTAACGATGAAGGAAAACTCGTTTGTACGTTGCAGGCTCAATTGGATGCCAATTTGGGTGCAATCCGCGAATACAAGGATTTGAGTGACCAAATTGAGTCCGTTTGATTTATAACCTTGCGTGGTACCATAATAACGTAAATTGGGACATGTTTAACTCAACAAAATAGTTCGTTTGTGCTAAACGAAGATGGAAAACTCGTTTGTACGTTGTAGGATCAATTAGAGGCCAATTTGGGTGCAATCCGCGAATATAAAGATTTGAGTGACCAAATGGACTCCGTAAGATTTCTAACCTTGCGTGGTACCCTAATAACGTCAAATGGGAATGTTTGAATCAATATACAAGTTCGGTTGAGCTTAGTGAAGAAGAAAAACTTGTTTGTACGTTGTAGGCTCAATTGGATGCCAATTTGGGTGAAATCCGCGAATACAAGGATTTGAGTGACCAAATTGACTTTGTTTGATTTCTAACCTCATGTGGGAACATAGTAACATAGAATGGAACATTTTTTACTCAATAAACAATTCGGTTGAACTTAACGAAGAAGGAAAACTCGTTTGTACGTTGTAGGCTCCATTGGAGGCCAATTTGGGTGCAATCCGAGAATACAAGGATTTGAGTGACCAAATGGACTCTGTTTGATTTCTAACCCCGCGTTCCACCATAATAACGTCAAATGGGACTTGTATGACCCAACAAACATGTTCGGTTGAGCTGAACGAATAAGGAAAACTCGTTTGTACGTTATAGCCTCACTTGGAAGCCAATTTGGGTGCAATCCGAGAATACAAGGATTTGAGTGACCAAATGAACTCCATTTATTTCTAACCTCGTGTGGCACAATAATAACGTCAAATGGGACATTTTTTCACTCAACAAACAAGGTCTTTTTGTGCTAAACGAAGAAAGAAAACTCGTTTGTACGTTGTAGGATGAATTGGAGGCTAATTTGGGTGCAATCCGCGAATACAAGGATTCGAGTGACCAAATGGACTCCGTTTCATTTCTAACCTCATGTGGCACCATAATAACATCAAATTGGACATGTTTGACTCAACAAACAAGTTCGTTTGTGCTAAACGAAGAAGGAAAACTCGTTTGTACGTTGTTTGCTCAATTGGAGGCCAATTTTGGTGCAATCCGCGAATACAAGGATTTGAGTGACCAAATGGACTACGTTTGATTTATAACCTTGTGTGGTACCATAATAATGTAAATTGGGACATGTTTGACTCAACAAAAAAGTTCGTTTGTGCTAAACGAAGATGGAGAACTCGTTTGTACGTTGTAGGCTCAATTAGATGCCAATTTGGGTGCAATCCGCGAATATAAAGATTTGAGTGACCAAATGGACTCCGTAAGATTTATAACCTTGCGTGGTACCCTAATAACATCAAATGGGAATGTTTGAATCAATATACAAGTTCGGTTGAGCTTAGTGAAGAAGAAAAACTCGTTTGTACGTTGTAGGCTCAATTGGATGCCAATTTGGGTGCAATCCGCGAATACAAGGATTTGAGTGACCAAATTGACTCTGTTTTATTTCTAAACTCACGAGGCACCTTAATAACGTCAAATGGAACATGTTTGACTCAACAAACAAGTTCGGTTGAGCTTAACGAAGGAGGAAAACTCGTTTGTACGTTGTAGGCTCAATTAGATGAAAATTTGGGTAACATCTGCGAATACAAGGATTTGAGTGACCAAATTGACCCCATCTGATTTCTAACCTCGCGTGGCACCATAATAACATCAAATGGAACATGTTTTAATCAACAAACAAGTTCGGTTGAGCTTATCGAAGAAGGAAAACTCGTTTGTACGTTGTAGGCTCAATTGAAGGCCAATTTGGGTGCAATCCGCGAATACAAGGATTTGAGTGACCAAATGGACTCCGTTTGATTTGTAACCTTGCGTCGCACCATTATAACATCAAATGGGACATGTTTGAATCAACAAAAAAGTTCGTTTGTGCTTAACGAAGAAGGAAAACTCGTTTGTACGTTGTAGGCTCAATTGAGGTAAATTTGGGTGCAATCCGATAACAGATGGATTTGAGTGACCAAATGGACTCCGTTTGATTTCTAACCTCACATGGCACCATAAAAATGTCAAATGGGACACATTTTACAAAAAAAAAAAAGTTCGTTTGTGCTAAACGAAGAAGTAAAACTCGTTCGTACGTTGTAGGCTCAATTGGAGGCCAATTTGGGTACAATCCGCGAATATAAGGATTTGATTGACCAAATGGACTCCGTTTGATTTCTAACCTCACGTGGCACAACAATAACGTCAAATGAGAATGTTTGACTCAACAAAAAAGTTTAGTTGAGCTTAACGATGAAGGAAAACTCGTTTGTACGTTGCAGGCTCAATTGGATGCCAATTTGGGTGCAATCCGCGAATACAAGGATTTGAGTGACCAAATTGAGTCCGTTTGATTTATAACCTTGCGTGGTACCATAATAACGTAAATTGGGACATGTTTGACTCAACAAAATAGTTCTTTTGTGCTAAACGAAGATGGAAAACTCGTTTGTACGTTGTAGGATCAATTAGAGGCCAATTTGGGTGCAATCCGCGAATATAAAGATTTGAGTGACCAAATGGACTCCGTAAGATTTCTAACCTTGCGTGGTACCCTAATAACGTCAAATGGGAATGTTTGACTCAATATACAAGTTCGGTTGAGCTTAGTGAAGAAGAAAAACTTGTGGTAGGCTCAATTGGATGCCAATTTGGGTGAAATCCGCGAATACAAGGATTTGAGTGACCAAATTGACTTTGTTTGATTTCTAACCTCATGTGGGAACATAGTAACATAGAATGGAACATTTTTGACTCAATAAACAATTCGGTTGAACTTAACGAAGAAGGAAAACTCGTTTGTACGTTGTAGGCTCCATTGGAGGCCAATTTGGGTGCAATCCGAGAATACAAGGATTTGAGTGACCAAATGGACTCTGTTTGATTTCTAACCCCGCGTTCCACCATAATAACGTCAAATGGGACTTGTATGACCCAACAAACATGTTCGGTTGAGCTGAACGAATAAGGAAAACTCGTTTGTACGTTATAGCCTCACTTGGAAGCCAATTTGGGTGCAATCCGAGAATACAAGGATTTGAGTGACCAAATGAACTCCATTTATTTCTAATCTCGTGTGGCACAATAATAACGTCAAATGGGACATTTTTTCACTCAACAAACAAGGTCTTTTTGTGCTAAACGAAGAAAGAAAACTCGTTTGTACGTTGTAGGCTGAATTGGAGGCTAATTTGGGTGCAATCCGCGAATACAAGGATTCGAGTGACCAAATGGACTCCATTTCATTTCTAACCTCATGTGGCACCATAAGAACATCAAATTGGACATGTTTGACTCAACAAACAAGTTCGTTTGTGCTAAACGAAGAAGGAAAACTCGTTTGTACGTTGTTTGCTCAATTGGAGGCCAATTTTGGTGCAATCCGCGAATACAAGGATTTGAGTGACCAAATGGACTACGTTTGATTTATAACCTTGTGTGGTACCATAATAATGTAAATTGGGACATGTTTGACTCAACAAAAAAGTTCGTTTGTGCTAAACGAAGATGGAGAACTCGTTTGTACGTTGTAGGCTCAATTAGATGCCAATTTGGGTGCAATCCGCGAATATAAAGATTTGAGTGACCAAATGGACTCCGTAAGATTTATAACCTTGCGTGGTACCCTAATAACATCAAATGGGAATGTTTGAATCAATATACAAGTTCGGTTGAGCTTAGTGAAGAAGAAAAACTCGTTTGTACGTTGTAGGCTCAATTGGATGCCAATTTGGGTGCAATCCGCGAATACAAGGATTTGAGTGACCAAATTGACTCTGTTTTATTTCTAAACTCACGAGGCACCTTAATAATGTAAAATGGAACATGTTTGACTCAACAAACAAGTTCGGTTGAGCTTAACGAAGGAGGAAAACTCGTTTGTACGTTGTAGGCTCAATTAGATGAAAATTTGGGTAAAATCTGCGAATACAAGGATTTGAGTGACCAAATTGACCCCATTTGATTTCTAACCTCGCGTGGCACCATAATAACATCAAATGGAACATGTTTTAATCAACAAACAAGTTCGGTTGAGCTTATCGAAGAAGGAAAACTCGTTTGTACGTTGTAGGCTCAATTGGAGGCCAATTTGGGTGCAATCCGCGAATACAAGGATTTGAGTGACCAAATGGACTCCGTTTGATTTGTAACCTTGCGTCGCACCATTATAACATCAAATGGGACATGTTTGAATCAACAAAAAAGTTCGTTTGTGCTTAACGAAGAAGGAAAACTCGTTTGTACGTTGTAGGCTCAATTGAGGTAAATTTGGGTGCAATCCGATAACAGATGGATTTGAGTGACCAAATGGACTCCGTTTGATTTCTAACCTCACATGGCACCATAAAAATGTCAAATGGGACACATTTTACAAAAAAAAAAAAGTTCGTTTGTGCTAAACGAAGAAGTAAAACTCGTTCGTACGTTGTAGGCTCAATTGGAGGCCAATTTGGGTACAATCCGCGAATATAAGGATTTGATTGACCAAATGGACTCCGTTTGATTTCTAACCTCACGTGGCACAACAATAACGTCAAATGAGAATGTTTGACTCAACAAAAAAGTTTAGTTGAGCTTAACGATGAAGGAAAACTCGTTTGTACGTTGCAGGCTCAATTGGATGCCAATTTGGGTGCAATCCGCGAATACAAGGATTTGAGTGACCAAATTGAGTCCGTTTGATTTATAACCTTGCGTGGTACCATAATAACGTAAATTGGGACATGTTTGACTCAACAAAATAGTTCTTTTGTGCTAAACGAAGATGGAAAACTCGTTTGTACGTTGTAGGATCAATTAGAGGCCAATTTGGGTGCAATCCGCGAATATAAAGATTTGAGTGACCAAATGGACTCCGTAAGATTTCTAACCTTGCGTGGTACCCTAATAACGTCAAATGGGAATGTTTGACTCAATATACAAGTTCGGTTGAGCTTAGTGAAGAAGAAAAACTTGTTTGTACGTTGTAGGCTCAATTGGATGCCAATTTGGGTGAAATCCGCGAATACAAGGATTTGAGTGACCAAATTGACTTTGTTTGATTTCTAACCTCATGTGGGAACATAGTAACATAGAATGGAACATTTTTGACTCAATAAACAATTCGGTTGAACTTAACGAAGAAGGAAAACTCGTTTGTACGTTGTAGGCTCCATTGGAGGCCAATTTGGGTGCAATCCGAGAATACAAGGATTTGAGTGACCAAATGGACTCTGTTTGATTTCTAACCCCGCGTTCCACCATAATAACGTCAAATGGGACTTGTATGACCCAACAAACATGTTCGGTTGAGCTGAACGAATAAGGAAAACTCGTTTGTACGTTATAGCCTCACTTGGAAGCCAATTTGGGTGCAATCCGAGAATACAAGGATTTGAGTGACCAAATGAACTCCATTTATTTCTAACCTCGTGTGGCACAATAATAACGTCAAATGGGACATTTTTTCACTCAACAAACAAGGTCTTTTTGTGCTAAACGAAGAAAGAAAACTCGTATGTACGTTGTAGGCTGAATTGGAGGCTAATTTGGGTGCAATCCGCGAATACAAGGATTCGAGTGACCAAATGGACTCCGTTTCATTTCTAACCTCATGTGGCACCATAAGAACATCAAATTGGACATGTTTGACTCAACAAACAAGTTCGTTTGTGCTAAACGAAGAAGGAAAACTCGTTTGTACGTTGTTTGCTCAATTGGAGGCCAATTTTGGTGCAATCCGCGAATACAAGGATTTGAGTGACCAAATGGACTACGTTTGATTTATAACCTTGTGTGGTACCATAATAATGTAAATTGGGACATGTTTGACTCAACAAAAAAGTTCGTTTGTGCTAAACGAAGATGGAGAACTCGTTTGTACGTTGTAGGCTCAATTAGATGCCAATTTGGGTGCAATCCGCGAATATAAAGATTTGAGTGACCAAATGGACTCCGTAAGATTTATAACCTTGCGTGGTACCCTAATAACATCAAATGGGAATGTTTGAATCAATATACAAGTTCGGTTGAGCTTAGTGAAGAAGAAAAACTCGTTTGTACGTTGTAGGCTCAATTGGATGCCAATTTGGGTGCAATCCGCGAATACAAGGATTTGAGTGACCAAATTGACTCTGTTTTATTTCTAAACTCACGAGGCACCTTAATAACGTCAAATGGAACATGTTTGACTCAACAAACAAGTTCGGTTGAGCTTAACGAAGGAGGAAAACTCGTTTGTACGTTGTAGGCTCAATTAGATGAAAATTTGGGTAAAATCTGCGAATACAAGGATTTGAGTGACCAAATTGACCCCATCTGATTTCTAACCTCGCGTGGCACCATAATAACATCAAATGGAACATGTTTTAATCAACAAACAAGTTCGGTTGAGCTTATCGAAGAAGGAAAACTCGTTTGTACGTTGTAGGCTCAATTGGAGGCCAATTTGGGTGCAATCCGCGAATACAAGGATTTGAGTGACCAAATGGACTCCGTTTGATTTGTAACCTTGCGTCGCACCATTATAACATCAAATGGGACATGTTTGAATCAACAAAAAAGTTCGTTTGTGCTTAACGAAGAAGGAAAACTCGTTTGTACGTTGTAGGCTCAATTGAGGTAAATTTGGGTGCAATCCGATAACAGATGGATTTGAGTGACCAAATGGACTCCGTTTGATTTCTAACCTCACATGGCACCATAAAAATGTCAAATGGGACACATTTTACAAAAAAAAAAAAGTTCGTTTGTGCTAAACGAAGAAGTAAAACTCGTTCGTACGTTGTAGGCTCAATTGGAGGCCAATTTGGGTACAATCCGCGAATATAAGGATTTGATTGACCAAATGGACTCCGTTTGATTTCTAACCTCACGTGGCACAACAATAACGTCAAATGAGAATGTTTGACTCAACAAAAAAGTTTAGTTGAGCTTAACGATGAAGGAAAACTCGTTTGTACGTTGCAGGCTCAATTGGATGCCAATTTGGGTGCAATCCGCGAATACAAGGATTTGAGTGACCAAATTGAGTCCGTTTGATTTATAACCTTGCGTGGTACCATAATAACGTAAATTGGGACATGTTTGACTCAACAAAATAGTTCGTTTGTGCTAAACGAAGATGGAAAACTCGTTTGTACGTTGTAGGATCAATTAGAGGCCAATTTGGGTGCAATCCGCGAATATAAAGATTTGAGTGACCAAATGGACTCCGTAAGATTTCTAACCTTGCGTGGTACCCTAATAACGTCAAATGGGAATGTTTGAATCAATATACAAGTTCGGTTGAGCTTAGTGAAGAAGAAAAACTTGTTTGTACGTTGTAGGCTCAATTGGATGCCAATTTGGGTGAAATCCGCGAATACAAGGATTTGAGTGACCAAATTGACTTTGTTTGATTTCTAACCTCATGTGGGAACATAGTAACATAGAATGGAACATTTTTTACTCAATAAACAATTCGGTTGAACTTAACGAAGAAGGAAAACTCGTTTGTACGTTGTAGGCTCCATTGGAGGCCAATTTGGGTGCAATCCGAGAATACAAGGATTTGAGTGACCAAATGGACTCTGTTTGATTTCTAACCCCGCGTTCCACCATAATAACGTCAAATGGGACTTGTATGACCCAACAAACATGTTCGGTTGAGCTGAACGAATAAGGAAAACTCGTTTGTACGTTATAGCCTCACTTGGAAGCCAATTTGGGTGCAATCCGAGAATACAAGGATTTGAGTGACCAAATGAACTCCATTTATTTCTAACCTCGTGTGGCACAATAATAACGTCAAATGGGACATTTTTTCACTCAACAAACAAGGTCTTTTTGTGCTAAACGAAGAAAGAAAACTCGTTTGTACGTTGTAGGATGAATTGGAGGCTAATTTGGGTGCAATCCGCGAATACAAGGATTCGAGTGACCAAATGGACTCCGTTTCATTTCTAACCTCATGTGGCACCATAATAACATCAAATTGGACATGTTTGACTCAACAAACAAGTTCGTTTGTGCTAAACGAAGAAGGAAAACTCGTTTGTACGTTGTTTGCTCAATTGGAGGCCAATTTTGGTGCAATCCGCGAATACAAGGATTTGAGTGACCAAATGGACTACGTTTGATTTATAACCTTGTGTGGTACCATAATAATGTAAATTGGGACATGTTTGACTCAACAAAAAAGTTCGTTTGTGCTAAACGAAGATGGAGAACTCGTTTGTACGTTGTAGGCTCAATTAGATGCCAATTTGGGTGCAATCCGCGAATATAAAGATTTGAGTGACCAAATGGACTCCGTAAGATTTATAACCTTGCGTGGTACCCTAATAACATCAAATGGGAATGTTTGAATCAATATACAAGTTCGGTTGAGCTTAGTGAAGAAGAAAAACTCGTTTGTACGTTGTAGGCTCAATTGGATGCCAATTTGGGTGCAATCCGCGAATACAAGGATTTGAGTGACCAAATTGACTCTGTTTTATTTCTAAACTCACGAGGCACCTTAATAACGTCAAATGGAACATGTTTGACTCAACAAACAAGTTCGGTTGAGCTTAACGAAGGAGGAAAACTCGTTTGTACGTTGTAGGCTCAATTAGATGAAAATTTGGGTAACATCTGCGAATACAAGGATTTGAGTGACCAAATTGACCCCATCTGATTTCTAACCTCGCGTGGCACCATAATAACATCAAATGGAACATGTTTTAATCAACAAACAAGTTCGGTTGAGCTTATCGAAGAAGGAAAACTCGTTTGTACGTTGTAGGCTCAATTGGAGGCCAATTTGGGTGCAATCCGCGAATACAAGGATTTGAGTGACCAAATGGACTCCGTTTGATTTGTAACCTTGCGTCGCACCATTATAACATCAAATGGGACATGTTTGAATCAACAAAAAAGTTCGTTTGTGCTTAACGAAGAAGGAAAACTCGTTTGTACGTTGTAGGCTCAATTGAGGTAAATTTGGGTGCAATCCGATAACAGATGGATTTGAGTGACCAAATGGACTCCGTTTGATTTCTAACCTCACATGGCACCATAAAAATGTCAAATGGGACACATTTTACAAAAAAAAAAAAGTTCGTTTGTGCTAAACGAAGAAGTAAAACTCGTTCGTACGTTGTAGGCTCAATTGGAGGCCAATTTGGGTACAATCCGCGAATATAAGGATTTGATTGACCAAATGGACTCCGTTTGATTTCTAACCTCACGTGGCACAACAATAACGTCAAATGAGAATGTTTGACTCAACAAAAAAGTTTAGTTGAGCTTAACGATGAAGGAAAACTCGTTTGTACGTTGCAGGCTCAATTGGATGCCAATTTGGGTGCAATCCGCGAATACAAGGATTTGAGTGACCAAATTGAGTCCGTTTGATTTATAACCTTGCGTGGTACCATAATAACGTAAATTGGGACATGTTTGACTCAACAAAATAGTTCTTTTGTGCTAAACGAAGATGGAAAACTCGTTTGTACGTTGTAGGATCAATTAGAGGCCAATTTGGGTGCAATCCGCGAATATAAAGATTTGAGTGACCAAATGGACTCCGTAAGATTTCTAACCTTGCGTGGTACCCTAATAACGTCAAATGGGAATCTTTGACTCAATATACAAGTTCGGTTGAGCTTAGTGAAGAAGAAAAACTTGTGGTAGGCTCAATTGGATGCCAATTTGGGTGAAATCCGCGAATACAAGGATTTGAGTGACCAAATTGACTTTGTTTGATTTCTAACCTCATGTGGGAACATAGTAACATAGAATGGAACATTTTTGACTCAATAAACAATTCGGTTGAACTTAACGAAGAAGGAAAACTCGTTTGTACGTTGTAGGCTCCATTGGAGGCCAATTTGGGTGCAATCCGAGAATACAAGGATTTGAGTGACCAAATGGACTCTGTTTGATTTCTAACCCCGCGTTCCACCATAATAACGTCAAATGGGACTTGTATGACCCAACAAACATGTTCGGTTGAGCTGAACGAATAAGGAAAACTCGTTTGTACGTTATAGCCTCACTTGGAAGCCAATTTGGGTGCAATCCGAGAATACAAGGATTTGAGTGACCAAATGAACTCCATTTATTTCTAACCTCGTGTGGCACAATAATAACGTCAAATGGGACATTTTTTCACTCAACAAACAAGGTCTTTTTGTGCTAAACGAAGAAAGAAAACTCGTTTGTACGTTGTAGGCTGAATTGGAGGCTAATTTGGGTGCAATCCGCGAATACAAGGATTCGAGTGACCAAATGGACTCCATTTCATTTCTAACCTCATGTGGCACCATAAGAACATCAAATTGGACATGTTTGACTCAACAAACAAGTTCGTTTGTGCTAAACGAAGAAGGAAAACTCGTTTGTACGTTGTTTGCTCAATTGGAGGCCAATTTTGGTGCAATCCGCGAATACAAGGATTTGAGTGACCAAATGGACTACGTTTGATTTATAACCTTGTGTGGTACCATAATAATGTAAATTGGGACATGTTTGACTCAACAAAAAAGTTCGTTTGTGCTAAACGAAGATGGAGAACTCGTTTGTACGTTGTAGGCTCAATTAGATGCCAATTTGGGTGCAATCCGCGAATATAAAGATTTGAGTGACCAAATGGACTCCGTAAGATTTATAACCTTGCGTGGTACCCTAATAACATCAAATGGGAATGTTTGAATCAATATACAAGTTCGGTTGAGCTTAGTGAAGAAGAAAAACTCGTTTGTACGTTGTAGGCTCAATTGGATGCCAATTTGGGTGCAATCCGCGAATACAAGGATTTGAGTGACCAAATTGACTCTGTTTTATTTCTAAACTCACGAGGCACCTTAATAATGTAAAATGGAACATGTTTGACTCAACAAACAAGTTCGGTTGAGCTTAACGAAGGAGGAAAACTCGTTTGTACGTTGTAGGCTCAATTAGATGAAAATTTGGGTAAAATCTGCGAATACAAGGATTTGAGTGACCAAATTGACCCCATTTGATTTCTAACCTCGCGTGGCACCATAATAACATCAAATGGAACATGTTTTAATCAACAAACAAGTTCGGTTGAGCTTATCGAAGAAGGAAAACTCGTTTGTACGTTGTAGGCTCAATTGGAGGCCAATTTGGGTGCAATCCGCGAATACAAGGATTTGAGTGACCAAATGGACTCCGTTTGATTTGTAACCTTGCGTCGCACCATTATAACATCAAATGGGACATGTTTGAATCAACAAAAAAGTTCGTTTGTGCTTAACGAAGAAGGAAAACTCGTTTGTACGTTGTAGGCTCAATTGAGGTAAATTTGGGTGCAATCCGATAACAGATGGATTTGAGTGACCAAATGGACTCCGTTTGATTTCTAACCTCACATGGCACCATAAAAATGTCAAATGGGACACATTTTACAAAAAAAAAAAAGTTCGTTTGTGCTAAACGAAGAAGTAAAACTCGTTCGTACGTTGTAGGCTCAATTGGAGGCCAATTTGGGTACAATCCGCGAATATAAGGATTTGATTGACCAAATGGACTCCGTTTGATTTCTAACCTCACGTGGCACAACAATAACGTCAAATGAGAATGTTTGACTCAACAAAAAAGTTTAGTTGAGCTTAACGATGAAGGAAAACTCGTTTGTACGTTGCAGGCTCAATTGGATGCCAATTTGGGTGCAATCCGCGAATACAAGGATTTGAGTGACCAAATTGAGTCCGTTTGATTTATAACCTTGCGTGGTACCATAATAACGTAAATTGGGACATGTTTGACTCAACAAAATAGTTCGTTTGTGCTAAACGAAGATGGAAAACTCGTTTGTACGTTGTAGGATCAATTAGAGGCCAATTTGGGTGCAATCCGCGAATATAAAGATTTGAGTGACCAAATGGACTCCGTAAGATTTCTAACCTTGCGTGGTACCCTAATAACGTCAAATGGGAATGTTTGAATCAATATACAAGTTCGGTTGAGCTTAGTGAAGAAGAAAAACTTGTTTGTACGTTGTAGGCTCAATTGGATGCCAATTTGGGTGAAATCCGCGAATACAAGGATTTGAGTGACCAAATTGACTTTGTTTGATTTCTAACCTCATGTGGGAACATAGTAACATAGAATGGAACATTTTTTACTCAATAAACAATTCGGTTGAACTTAACGAAGAAGGAAAACTCGTTTGTACGTTGTAGGCTCCATTGGAGGCCAATTTGGGTGCAATCCGAGAATACAAGGATTTGAGTGACCAAATGGACTCTGTTTGATTTCTAACCCCGCGTTCCACCATAATAACGTCAAATGGGACTTGTATGACCCAACAAACATGTTCGGTTGAGCTGAACGAATAAGGAAAACTCGTTTGTACGTTATAGCCTCACTTGGAAGCCAATTTGGGTGCAATCCGAGAATACAAGGATTTGAGTGACCAAATGAACTCCATTTATTTCTAACCTCGTGTGGCACAATAATAACGTCAAATGGGACATTTTTTCACTCAACAAACAAGGTCTTTTTGTGCTAAACGAAGAAAGAAAACTCGTTTGTACGTTGTAGGATGAATTGGAGGCTAATTTGGGTGCAATCCGCGAATACAAGGATTCGAGTGACCAAATGGACTCCGTTTCATTTCTAACCTCATGTGGCACCATAATAACATCAAATTGGACATGTTTGACTCAACAAACAAGTTCGTTTGTGCTAAACGAAGAAGGAAAACTCGTTTGTACGTTGTTTGCTCAATTGGAGGCCAATTTTGGTGCAATCCGCGAATACAAGGATTTGAGTGACCAAATGGACTACGTTTGATTTATAACCTTGTGTGGTACCATAATAATGTAAATTGGGACATGTTTGACTCAACAAAAAAGTTCGTTTGTGCTAAACGAAGATGGAGAACTCGTTTGTACGTTGTAGGCTCAATTAGATGCCAATTTGGGTGCAATCCGCGAATATAAAGATTTGAGTGACCAAATGGACTCCGTAAGATTTATAACCTTGCGTGGTACCCTAATAACATCAAATGGGAATGTTTGAATCAATATACAAGTTCGGTTGAGCTTAGTGAAGAAGAAAAACTCGTTTGTACGTTGTAGGCTCAATTGGATGCCAATTTGGGTGCAATCCGCGAATACAAGGATTTGAGTGACCAAATTGACTCTGTTTTATTTCTAAACTCACGAGGCACCTTAATAACGTCAAATGGAACATGTTTGACTCAACAAACAAGTTCGGTTGAGCTTAACGAAGGAGGAAAACTCGTTTGTACGTTGTAGGCTCAATTAGATGAAAATTTGGGTAACATCTGCGAATACAAGGATTTGAGTGACCAAATTGACCCCATCTGATTTCTAACCTCGCGTGGCACCATAATAACATCAAATGGAACATGTTTTAATCAACAAACAAGTTCGGTTGAGCTTATCGAAGAAGGAAAACTCGTTTGTACGTTGTAGGCTCAATTGGAGGCCAATTTGGGTGCAATCCGCGAATACAAGGATTTGAGTGACCAAATGGACTCCGTTTGATTTGTAACCTTGCGTCGCACCATTATAACATCAAATGGGACATGTTTGAATCAACAAAAAAGTTCGTTTGTGCTTAACGAAGAAGGAAAACTCGTTTGTACGTTGTAGGCTCAATTGAGGTAAATTTGGGTGCAATCCGATAACAGATGGATTTGAGTGACCAAATGGACTCCGTTTGATTTCTAACCTCACATGGCACCATAAAAATGTCAAATGGGACACATTTTACAAAAAAAAAAAAGTTCGTTTGTGCTAAACGAAGAAGTAAAACTCGTTCGTACGTTGTAGGCTCAATTGGAGGCCAATTTGGGTACAATCCGCGAATATAAGGATTTGATTGACCAAATGGACTCCGTTTGATTTCTAACCTCACGTGGCACAACAATAACGTCAAATGAGAATGTTTGACTCAACAAAAAAGTTTAGTTGAGCTTAACGATGAAGGAAAACTCGTTTGTACGTTGCAGGCTCAATTGGATGCCAATTTGGGTGCAATCCGCGAATACAAGGATTTGAGTGACCAAATTGAGTCCGTTTGATTTATAACCTTGCGTGGTACCATAATAACGTAAATTGGGACATGTTTGACTCAACAAAATAGTTCTTTTGTGCTAAACGAAGATGGAAAACTCGTTTGTACGTTGTAGGATCAATTAGAGGCCAATTTGGGTGCAATCCGCGAATATAAAGATTTGAGTGACCAAATGGACTCCGTAAGATTTCTAACCTTGCGTGGTACCCTAATAACGTCAAATGGGAATGTTTGACTCAATATACAAGTTCGGTTGAGCTTAGTGAAGAAGAAAAACTTGTTTGTACGTTGTAGGCTCAATTGGATGCCAATTTGGGTGAAATCCGCGAATACAAGGATTTGAGTGACCAAATTGACTTTGTTTGATTTCTAACCTCATGTGGGAACATAGTAACATAGAATGGAACATTTTTGACTCAATAAACAATTCGGTTGAACTTAACGAAGAAGGAAAACTCGTTTGTACGTTGTAGGCTCCATTGGAGGCCAATTTGGGTGCAATCCGAGAATACAAGGATTTGAGTGACCAAATGGACTCTGTTTGATTTCTAACCCCGCGTTCCACCATAATAACGTCAAATGGGACTTGTATGACCCAACAAACATGTTCGGTTGAGCTGAACGAATAAGGAAAACTCGTTTGTACGTTATAGCCTCACTTGGAAGCCAATTTGGGTGCAATCCGAGAATACAAGGATTTGAGTGACCAAATGAACTCCATTTATTTCTAACCTCGTGTGGCACAATAATAACGTCAAATGGGACATTTTTTCACTCAACAAACAAGGTCTTTTTGTGCTAAACGAAGAAAGAAAACTCGTTTGTACGTTGTAGGCTGAATTGGAGGCTAATTTGGGTGCAATCCGCGAATACAAGGATTCGAGTGACCAAATGGACTCCATTTCATTTCTAACCTCATGTGGCACCATAAGAACATCAAATTGGACATGTTTGACTCAACAAACAAGTTCGTTTGTGCTAAACGAAGAAGGAAAACTCGTTTGTACGTTGTTTGCTCAATTGGAGGCCAATTTTGGTGCAATCCGCGAATACAAGGATTTGAGTGACCAAATGGACTACGTTTGATTTATAACCTTGTGTGGTACCATAATAATGTAAATTGGGACATGTTTGACTCAACAAAAAAGTTCGTTTGTGCTAAACGAAGATGGAGAACTCGTTTGTACGTTGTAGGCTCAATTAGATGCCAATTTGGGTGCAATCCGCGAATATAAAGATTTGAGTGACCAAATGGACTCCGTAAGATTTATAACCTTGCGTGGTACCCTAATAACATCAAATGGGAATGTTTGAATCAATATACAAGTTCGGTTGAGCTTAGTGAAGAAGAAAAACTCGTTTGTACGTTGTAGGCTCAATTGGATGCCAATTTGGGTGCAATCCGCGAATACAAGGATTTGAGTGACCAAATTGACTCTGTTTTATTTCTAAACTCACGAGGCACCTTAATAATGTAAAATGGAACATGTTTGACTCAACAAACAAGTTCGGTTGAGCTTAACGAAGGAGGAAAACTCGTTTGTACGTTGTAGGCTCAATTAGATGAAAATTTGGGTAAAATCTGCGAATACAAGGATTTGAGTGACCAAATTGACCCCATTTGATTTCTAACCTCGCGTGGCACCATAATAACATCAAATGGAACATGTTTTAATCAACAAACAAGTTCGGTTGAGCTTATCGAAGAAGGAAAACTCGTTTGTACGTTGTAGGCTCAATTGGAGGCCAATTTGGGTGCAATCCGCGAATACAAGGATTTGAGTGACCAAATGGACTCCGTTTGATTTGTAACCTTGCGTCGCACCATTATAACATCAAATGGGACATGTTTGAATCAACAAAAAAGTTCGTTTGTGCTTAACGAAGAAGGAAAACTCGTTTGTACGTTGTAGGCTCAATTGAGGTAAATTTGGGTGCAATCCGATAACAGATGGATTTGAGTGACCAAATGGACTCCGTTTGATTTCTAACCTCACATGGCACCATAAAAATGTCAAATGGGACACATTTTACAAAAAAAAAAAAGTTCGTTTGTGCTAAACGAAGAAGTAAAACTCGTTCGTACGTTGTAGGCTCAATTGGAGGCCAATTTGGGTACAATCCGCGAATATAAGGATTTGATTGACCAAATGGACTCCGTTTGATTTCTAACCTCACGTGGCACAACAATAACGTCAAATGAGAATGTTTGACTCAACAAAAAAGTTTAGTTGAGCTTAACGATGAAGGAAAACTCGTTTGTACGTTGCAGGCTCAATTGGATGCCAATTTGGGTGCAATCCGCGAATACAAGGATTTGAGTGACCAAATTGAGTCCGTTTGATTTATAACCTTGCGTGGTACCATAATAACGTAAATTGGGACATGTTTGACTCAACAAAATAGTTCTTTTGTGCTAAACGAAGATGGAAAACTCGTTTGTACGTTGTAGGATCAATTAGAGGCCAATTTGGGTGCAATCCGCGAATATAAAGATTTGAGTGACCAAATGGACTCCGTAAGATTTCTAACCTTGCGTGGTACCCTAATAACGTCAAATGGGAATGTTTGACTCAATATACAAGTTCGGTTGAGCTTAGTGAAGAAGAAAAACTTGTTTGTACGTTGTAGGCTCAATTGGATGCCAATTTGGGTGAAATCCGCGAATACAAGGATTTGAGTGACCAAATTGACTTTGTTTGATTTCTAACCTCATGTGGGAACATAGTAACATAGAATGGAACATTTTTGACTCAATAAACAATTCGGTTGAACTTAACGAAGAAGGAAAACTCGTTTGTACGTTGTAGGCTCCATTGGAGGCCAATTTGGGTGCAATCCGAGAATACAAGGATTTGAGTGACCAAATGGACTCTGTTTGATTTCTAACCCCGCGTTCCACCATAATAACGTCAAATGGGACTTGTATGACCCAACAAACATGTTCGGTTGAGCTGAACGAATAAGGAAAACTCGTTTGTACGTTATAGCCTCACTTGGAAGCCAATTTGGGTGCAATCCGAGAATACAAGGATTTGAGTGACCAAATGAACTCCATTTATTTCTAACCTCGTGTGGCACAATAATAACGTCAAATGGGACATTTTTTCACTCAACAAACAAGGTCTTTTTGTGCTAAACGAAGAAAGAAAACTCGTATGTACGTTGTAGGCTGAATTGGAGGCTAATTTGGGTGCAATCCGCGAATACAAGGATTCGAGTGACCAAATGGACTCCGTTTCATTTCTAACCTCATGTGGCACCATAAGAACATCAAATTGGACATGTTTGACTCAACAAACAAGTTCGTTTGTGCTAAACGAAGAAGGAAAACTCGTTTGTACGTTGTTTGCTCAATTGGAGGCCAATTTTGGTGCAATCCGCGAATACAAGGATTTGAGTGACCAAATGGACTACGTTTGATTTATAACCTTGTGTGGTACCATAATAATGTAAATTGAGACATGTTTGACTCAACAAAAAAGTTCGTTTGTGCTAAACGAAGATGGAGAACTCGTTTGTACGTTGTAGGCTCAATTAGATGCCAATTTGGGTGCAATCCGCGAATATAAAGATTTGAGTGACCAAATGGACTCCGTAAGATTTATAACCTTGCGTGGTACCCTAATAACATCAAATGGGAATGTTTGAATCAATATACAAGTTCGGTTGAGCTTAGTGAAGAAGAAAAACTCGTTTGTACGTTGTAGGCTCAATTGGATGCCAATTTGGGTGCAATCCGCGAATACAAGGATTTGAGTGACCAAATTGACTCTGTTTTATTTCTAAACTCAAGAGGCACCTTAATAACGTCAAATGGAACATGTTTGACTCAACAAACAAGTTCGGTTGAGCTTAACGAAGGAGGAAAACTCGTTTGTACGTTGTAGGCTCAATTAGATGAAAATTTGGGTAAAATCTGCGAATACAAGGATTTGAGTGACCAAATTGACCCCATTTGATTTCTAACCTCGTGTGGCACCATAATAACATCAAATGGAACATGTTTTAATCAACAAACAAGTTCGGTTGAGCTTATCGAAGAAGGAAAACTCGTTTGTACGTTGTAGGCTCAATTGGAGGCCAATTTGGGTGCAATCAGCGAATACAAGGATTTGAGTGACCAAATGGACTCCGTTTGATTTGTAACCTTGCGTCGCACCATTATAACATCAAATGGGACATGTTTGAATCAACAAAAAAGTTCGTTTGTGCTTAACGAAGAAGGAAAACTCGTTTGTACGTTGTAGGCTCAATTGAGGTAAATTTGGGTGCAATCCGATAACAGATGGATTTGAGTGACCAAATGGACTCCGTTTGATTTCTAACCTCACATGGCACCATAAAAATGTCAAATGGGACACATTTTACAAAAAAAAAAAGTTCGTTTGTGCTAAACGAAGAAGTAAAACTCGTTCGTACGTTGTAGGCTCAATTGGAGGCCAATTTGGGTACAATCCGCGAATATAAGGATTTGATTGACCAAATGGACTCCGTTTGATTTCTAACCTCACGTGGCACAACAATAACGTCAAATGAGAATGTTTGACTCAACAAAAAAGTTTAGTTGAGCTTAACGATGAAGGAAAACTCGTTTGTACGTTGCAGGCTCAATTGGATGCCAATTTGGGTGCAATCCGCGAATACAAGGATTTGAGTGACCAAATTGAGTCCGTTTGATTTATAACCTTGCGTGGTACCATAATAACGTAAATTGGGACATGTTTGACTCAACAAAAAAGTTCGTTTGTGCTAAACGAAGATGGAAAACTCGTTTGTACGTTGTAGGATCAATTAGAGGCCAATTTGGGTGCAATCCGCGAATATAAAGATTTGAGTGACCAAATGGACTCCGTAAGATTTCTAACCTTGCGTGGTACCCTAATAACGTCAAATGGGAATGTTTGACTCAATATACAAGTTCGGTTGAGCTTAGTGAAGAAGAAAAACTTGTTTGTACGTTGTAGGCTCAATTGGATGCCAATTTGGGTGAAATCCGCGAATACAAGGATTTGAGTGACCAAATTGACTTTGTTTGATTTCTAACCTCATGTGGGAACATAGTAACATAGAATGGAACATTTTTGACTCAATAAACAATTCGGTTGAACTTAACGAAGAAGGAAAACTCGTTTGTACGTTGTAGGCTCCATTGGAGGCCAATTTGGGTGCAATCCGAGAATACACGGATTTGAGTGACCAAATGGACTCTGTTTGATTTCTAACCCCGCGTTCCACCATAATAACGTCAAATGGGACTTGTATGACCCAACAAACATGTTCGGTTGAGCTGAACGAATAAGGAAAACTCATTTGTACGTTATAGCCTCACTTGGAAGCCAATTTGGGTGCAATCCGAGAATACAAGGATTTGAGTGACCAAATGAACTCCATTTATTTCTAACCTCTTGTGGCACAATAATAACGTCAAATGGGACATTTTTTCACTCAATAAACAAGGTCTTTTTGTGCTAAACGAAGAAAGAAAACTCGTTTGTACGTTGTAGGCTGAATTGGAGGCTAATTTGGGTGCAATCCGCGAATACAAGGATTCGAGTGACCAAATGGACTCCGTTTCATTTCTAACCTCATGTGGCACCATAAGAACATCAAATTGGACATGTTTGACTCAACAAACAAGTTCGTTTGTGCTAAACGAAGAAGGAAAACTCGTTTGTACGTTGTTTGCTCAATTGGAGGCCAATTTTGGTGCAATCCGCGAATACAAGGATTTGAGTGACCAAATGGACTACGTTTGATTTATAACCTTGTGTGGTACCATAATAATGTAAATTGGGACATGTTTGACTCAACAAAAAAGTTCGTTTGTGCTAAACGAAGATGGAGAACTCGTTTGTACGTTGTAGGCTCAATTAGATGCCAATTTGGGTGCAATCCGCGAATATAAAGATTTGAGTGACCAAATGGACTCCGTAAGATTTATAACCTTCCGTGGTACCCTAATAACATCAAATGGGAATGTTTGAATCAATATACAAGCTCGGTTGAGCTTAGTGAAGAAGAAAAACTCGTTTGTACGTTGTAGGCTCAATTGGATGCCAATTTGGGTGCAATCCGCGAATACAAGGATTTGAGTGACCAAATTGACTCTGTTTTATTTCTAAACTCACGAGGCACCTTAATAACGTCAAATGGAACATGTTTGACTCAACAAACAAGTTCGGTTGAGCTTAACGAATGAGGAAAACTCGTTTGTACGTTGTAGGCTCAATTAGATGAAAATTTGGGTAAAATCTGCGAATACAAGGATTTGAGTGACCAAATTGACCCCATTTGATTTCTAACCTCGCGTGGCACCATAATAACATCAAATGGAACATGTTTTAATCAACAAACAAGTTCGGTTGAGCTTATCGAAGAAGGAAAACTCGTTTGTACGTTGTAGGCTCAATTGGAGGCCAATTTGGGTGCAATCCGCGAATACAAGGATTTGAGTGACCAAATGGACTCCGTTTGATTTGTAACCTTGCTTCGCACCATTATAACATCAAATGGGACATGTTTGAATCAACAAAAAAGTTCGTTTGTGCTTAACGAAGAAGGAAAACTCGTTTGTACGTTGTAGGCTCAATTGAGGTAAATTTGGGTGCAATCCGATAACAGATGGATTTGAGTGACCAAATGGACTCCGTTTGATTTCTAACCTCACATGGCACCATAAAAATGTCAAATGGGACACATTTTACAAAAAAAAAAAAGTTCGTTTGTGCTAAACGAAGAAGTAAAACTCGTTCGTACGTTGTAGGCTCAATTGGAGGCCAATTTGGGTACAATCCGCGAATATAAGGATTTGATTGACCAAATGGACTCCGTTTGATTTCTAACCTCACGTGGCACAACAATAACGTCAAATGAGAATGTTTGACTCAACAAAAAAGTTTAGTTGAGCTTAACGATGAAGGAAAACTCGTTTGTACGTTGCAGGCTCAATTGGATGCCAATTTGGGTGCAATCCGCGAATACAAGGATTTGAGTGACCAAATTGAGTCCGTTTGATTTATAACCTTGCGTGGTACCATAATAACGTAAATTGGGACATGTTTGACTCAACAAAAAAGTTCGTTTGTGCTAAACGAAGATGGAAAACTCGTTTGTACGTTGTAGGATCAATTAGAGGCCAATTTGGGTGCAATCCGCGAATATAAAGATTTGAGGACCAAATGGACTCCGTAAGATTTCTAACCTTGCGTGGTACCCTAATAACGTCAAATGGGAATGTTTGACTCAATATACAAGTTCGGTTGAGCTTAGTGAAGAAGAAAAACTTGTTTGTACGTTGTAGGCTCAATTGGATGCCAATTTGGGTGAAATCCGCGAATACAAGGATTTGAGTGACCAAATTGACTTTGTTTGATTTCTAACCTCATGTGGGAACATAGTAACATAGAATGGAACATTTTTGACTCAATAAACAATTCGGTTGAACTTAACGAAGAAGGAAAACTCGTTTGTACGTTGTAGGCTCCATTGGAGGCCAATTTGGGTGCAATCCGAGAATACAAGGATTTGAGTGACCAAATGGACTCTGTTTGATTTCTAACCCCGCGTTCCACCATAATAACGTCAAATGGGTCTTGTATGACCCAACAAACATGTTCGGTTGAGCTGAACGAATAAGGAAAACTCGTTTGTACGTTATAGCCTCACTTGGAAGCCAATTTGGGTGCAATCCGAGAATACAAGGATTTGAGTGACCAAATGAACTCCAGTTATTTCTAACCTCGTGTGGCACAATAATAACGTCAAATGGGACATTTTTTCACTCAACAAACAAGGTCTTTTTGTGCTAAACGAAGAAAGAAAACTCGTATGTACGTTGTAGGCTGAATTGGAGGCTAATTTGGGTGCAATCCGCGAATACAAGGATTCGAGTGACCAAATGGACTCCTTTTCATTTCTAACCTCATGTGGCACCATAAGAACATCAAATTGGACATGTTTGACTCAACAAACAAGTTCGTTTGTGCTAAACGAAGAAGGAAAACTCGTTTGTACGTTGTTTGCTCAATTGGAGGCCAATTTTGGTGCAATCCGCGAATACAAGGATTTGAGTGACCAAATGGACTACGTTTGATTTATAACCTTGTGTGGTACCATAATAATGTAAATTGGGACATGTTTGACTCAACAAAAAAGTTCGTTTGTGCTAAACGAAGATGGAGAACTCATTTGTACGTTGTAGGCTCAATTAGATGCCAATTTGGGTGCAATCCGCGAATATAAAGATTTGAGTGACCAAATGGACTTCGTAAGATTTATAACCTTGCGTGGTACCCTAATAACATCAAATGGGAATGTTTGAATCAATATACAAGTTCGGTTGAGCTTAGTGAAGAAGAAAAACTCGTTTGTACGTTGTAGGCTCAATTGGATGCCAGTTTGGGTGCAATCCGCGAATACAAGGATTTGAGTGACCAAATTGACTCTGTTTTATTTCTAAACTCACGAGGCACCTTAATAACATCAAATGGAACATGTTTTACTCAACAAACAAATTCGTTTGAGCTTAACGAAGGAGGAAAACTCGTTTGTACGTTGTAGGCTCAATTAGATGAAAATTTGGGTAAAATCTGCGAATACAAGGATTTGAGTGACCAAATTGACCCCATTTGATTTCTAACCTCGTGTGGCACCATAATAACATCAAATGGAACATGTTTTAATCAACAAACAAGTTCGGTTGAGCTTATCGAAGAAGGAAAACTCGTTTGTACGTTGTAGGCTCAATTGGAGGCCAATTTGGGTGCAATCAGCGAATACAAGGATTTGAGTGACCAAATGGACTCCGTTTGATTTGTAACCTTGCGTCGCACCATTATAACATCAAATGGGACATGTTTGAATCAACAAAAAAGTTCGTTTGTGCTTAACGAAGAAGGAAAACTCGTTTGTACGTTGTAGGCTCAATTGAGGTAAATTTGGGTGCAATCCGATAACAGATGGATTTGAGTGACCAAATGGACTCCGTTTGATTTCTAACCTCACATGGCACCATAAAAATGTCAAATGGGACACATTTTACAAAAAAAAAAAGTTCGTTTGTGCTAAACGAAGAAGTAAAACTCGTTCGTACGTTGTAGGCTCAATTGGAGGCCAATTTGGGTACAATCCGCGAATATAAGGATTTGATTGACCAAATGGACTCCGTTTGATTTCTAACCTCACGTGGCACAACAATAACGTCAAATGAGAATGTTTGACTCAACAAAAAAGTTTAGTTGAGCTTAACGATGAAGGAAAACTCGTTTGTACGTTGCAGGCTCAATTGGATGCCAATTTGGGTGCAATCCGCGAATACAAGGATTTGAGTGACCAAATTGAGTCCGTTTGATTTATAACCTTGCGTGGTACCATAATAACGTAAATTGGGACATGTTTGACTCAACAAAAAAGTTCTTTTGTGCTAAACGAAGATGGAAAACTCGTTTGTACGTTGTAGGATCAATTAGAGGCCAATTTGGGTGCAATCCGCGAATATAAAGATTTGAGTGACCAAATGGACTCCGTAAGATTTCTAACCTTGCGTGGTACCCTAATAACGTCAAATGGGAATGTTTGACTCAATATACAAGTTCGGTTGAGCTTAGTGAAGAAGAAAAACTTGTTTGTACGTTGTAGGCTCAATTGGATGCCAATTTGGGTGAAATCCGCGAATACAAGGATTTGAGTGACCAAATTGACTTTGTTTGATTTCTAACCTCATGTGGGAACATAGTAACATAGAATGGAACATTTTTGACTCAATAAACAATTCGGTTGAACTTAACGAAGAAGGAAAACTCGTTTGTACGTTGTAGGCTCCATTGGAGGCCAATTTGGGTGCAATCCGAGAATACACGGATTTGAGTGACCAAATGGACTCTGTTTGATTTCTAACCCCGCGTTCCACCATAATAACGTCAAATGGGACTTGTATGACCCAACAAACATGTTCGGTTGAGCTGAACGAATAAGGAAAACTCATTTGTACGTTATAGCCTCACTTGGAAGCCAATTTGGGTGCAATCCGAGAATACAAGGATTTGAGTGACCAAATGAACTCCATTTATTTCTAACCTCGTGTGGCACAATAATAACGTCAAATGGGACATTTTTTCACTCAATAAACAAGGTCTTTTTGTGCTAAACGAAGAAAGAAAACTCGTTTGTACGTTGTAGGCTGAATTGGAGGCTAATTTGGGTGCAATCCGCGAATACAAGGATTCGAGTGACCAAATGGACTCCGTTTCATTTCTAACCTCATGTGGCACCATAAGAACATCAAATTGGACATGTTTGACTCAACAAACAAGTTCGTTTGTGCTAAACGAAGAAGGAAAACTCGTTTGTACGTTGTTTGCTCAATTGGAGGCCAATTTTGGTGCAATCCGCGAATACAAGGATTTGAGTGACCAAATGGACTACGTTTGATTTATAACCTTGTGTGGTACCATAATAATGTAAATTGGGACATGTTTGACTCAACAAAAAAGTTCGTTTGTGCTAAACGAAGATGGAGAACTCGTTTGTACGTTGTAGGCTCAATTAGATGCCAATTTGGGTGCAATCCGCGAATATAAAGATTTGAGTGACCAAATGGACTCCGTAAGATTTATAACCTTGCGTGGTACCCTAATAACATCAAATGGGAATGTTTGAATCAATATACAAGCTCGGTTGAGCTTAGTGAAGAAGAAAAACTCGTTTGTACGTTGTAGGCTCAATTGGATGCCAATTTGGGTGCAATCCGCGAATACAAGGATTTGAGTGACCAAATTGACTCTGTTTTATTTCTAAACTCACGAGGCACCTTAATAACGTCAAATGGAACATGTTTGACTCAACAAACAAGTTCGGTTGAGCTTAACGAAGGAGGAAAACTCGTTTGTACGTTGTAGGCTCAATTAGATGAAAATTTGGGTAAAATCTGCGAATACAAGGATTTGAGTGACCAAATTGACCCCATTTGATTTCTAACCTCGCGTGGCACCATAATAACATCAAATGGAACATGTTTTAATCAACAAACAAGTTCGGTTGAGCTTATCGAAGAAGGAAAACTCGTTTGTACGTTGTAGGCTCAATTGGAGGCCAATTTGGGTGCAATCCGCGAATACAAGGATTTGAGTGACCAAATGGACTCCGTTTGATTTGTAACCTTGCGTCGCACCATTATAACATCAAATGGGACATGTTTGAATCAACAAAAAAGTTCGTTTGTGCTTAACGAAGAAGGAAAACTCGTTTGTACGTTGTAGGCTCAATTGAGGTAAATTTGGGTGCAATCCGATAACAGATGGATTTGAGTGACCAAATGGACTCCGTTTGATTTCTAACCTCACATGGCACCATAAAAATGTCAAATGGGACACATTTTACAAAAAAAAAAAAGTTCGTTTGTGCTAAACGAAGAAGTAAAACTCGTTCGTACTTTGTAGGCTCAATTGGAGGCCAATTTGGGTACAATCCGCGAATATAAGGATTTGATTGACCAAATGGACTCCGTTTGATTTCTAACCTCACGTGGCACAACAATAACGTCAAATGAGAATGTTTGACTCAACAAAAAAGTTTAGTTGAGCTTAACGATGAAGGAAAACTCGTTTGTACGTTGCAGGCTCAATTGGATGCCAATTTGGGTGCAATCCGCGAATACAAGGATTTGAGTGACCAAATTGAGTCCCTTTGATTTATAACCTTGCGTGGTACCATAATAACGTAAATTGGGACATGTTTGACTCAACAAAATAGTTCTTTTGTGCTAAACGAAGATGGAAAACTCGTTTGTACGTTGTAGGATCAATTAGAGGCCAATTTGGGTGCAATCCGCGAATATAAAGATTTGAGTGACCAAATGGACTCCGTAAGATTTCTAACCTTGCGTGGTACCCTAATAACGTCAAATGGGAATGTTTGACTCAATATACAAGTTCGGTTGAGCTTAGTGAAGAAGAAAAACTTGTTTGTACGTTGTAGGCTCAATTGGATGCCAATTTGGGTGAAATCCGCGAATACAAGGATTTGAGTGACCAAATTGACTTTGTTTGATTTCTAACCTCATGTGGGAACATAGTAACATAGAATGGAACATTTTTGACTCAATAAACAATTCGGTTGAACTTAACGAAGAAGGAAAACTCGTTTGTACGTTGTAGGCTCCATTGGAGGCCAATTTGGGTGCAATCCGAGAATACAAGGATTTGAGTGACCAAATGGACTCTGTTTGATTTCTAACCCCGCGTTCCACCATAATAACGTCAAATGGGACTTGTATGACCCAACAAACATGTTCGGTTGAGCTGAACGAATAAGGAAAACTCGTTTGTACGTTATAGCCTCACTTGGAAGCCAATTTGGGTGCAATCCGAGAATACAAGGATTTGAGTGACCAAATGAACTCCATTTATTTCTAACCTCGTGTGGCACAATAATAACGTCAAATGGGACATTTTTTCACTCAACAAACAAGGTCTTTTTGTGCTAAACGAAGAAAGAAAACTCGTTTGTACGTTGTAGGCTGAATTGGAGGCTAATTTGGGTGCAATCCGCGAATACAAGGATTCGAGTGACCAAATGGACTCCGTTTCATTTCTAACCTCATGTGGCACCATAAGAACATCAAATTGGACATGTTTGACTCAACAAACAAGTTCGTTTGTGCTAAACGAAGAAGGAAAACTCGTTTGTACGTTGTTTGCTCAATTGGAGGCCAATTTTGGTGCAATCCGCGAATACAAGGATTTGAGTGACCAAATGGACTACGTTTGATTTATAACCTTGTGTGGTACCATAATAATGTAAATTGAGACATGTTTGACTCAACAAAAAAGTTCGTTTGTGCTAAACGAAGATGGAGAACTCGTTTGTACGTTGTAGGCTCAATTAGATGCCAATTTGGGTGCAATCCGCGAATATAAAGATTTGAGTGACCAAATGGACTCCGTAAGATTTATAACCTTGCGTGGTACCCTAATAACATCAAATGGGAATGTTTGAATCAATATACAAGTTCGGTTGAGCTTAGTGAAGAAGAAAAACTCGTTTGTACGTTGTAGGCTCAATTGGATGCCAATTTGGGTGCAATCCGCGAATACAAGGATTTGAGTGACCAAATTGACTCTGTTTTATTTCTAAACTCAAGAGGCACCTTAATAACGTCAAATGGAACATGTTTGACTCAACAAACAAGTTCGGTTGAGCTTAACGAAGGAGGAAAACTCGTTTGTACGTTGTAGGCTCAATTATTAGATGCCAATTTGGGTGCAATCCGCGAATATAAAGATTTGAGTGACCAAATGGACTCCGTAAGATTTATAACCTTGCGTGGTACCCTAATAACATCAAATGGGAATGTTTGAATCAATATACAAGTTCGGTTGAGCTTAGTGAAGAAGAAAAACTCGTTTGTACGTTGTAGGCTCAATTGGATGCCAATTTGGGTGCAATCCGCGAATATAAAGATTTGAGTGACCAAATGGACTCCGTAAGATTTCTAACCTTGCGTGGTACCCTAATAACGTCAAATGGGAATGTTTGACTCAATATACAAGTTCGGTTGAGCTTAGTGAAGAAGAAAAACTTGTTTGTACGTTGTAGGCTCAATTGGATGCCAATTTGGGTGAAATCCGCGAATACAAGGATTTGAGTGACCAAATTGACTTTGTTTGATTTCTAACCTCATGTGGGAACATAGTAACATAGAATGGAACATTTTTGACTCAATAAACAATTCGGTTGAACTTAACGAAGAAGGAAAACTCGTTTGTACGTTGTAGGCTCCATTGGAGGCCAATTTGGGTGCAATCCGAGAATACAAGGATTTGAGTGACCAAATAGACTCTGTTTGATTTCTAACCCCGCGTTCCACCATAATAACGTCAAATGGGACTTGTATGACCCAACAAACATGTTCGGTTGAGCTGAACGAATAAGGAAAACTCGTTTGTACGTTATAGGCTCACTTGGAAGCCAATTTGGGTGCAATCCGCGAATACAAGGATTTGAGTGACCAAATGGACTACGTTTGATTTATAACCTTGCGTGGTACCATAATAACGTAAATTGGGACATGTTTGACTCAACAAAAAAGTTCGTTTGTGCTAAACGAAGATGAAAAACTCGTTTGTACGTTGTAGGATCAATTAGAGGCCAATTTGGGTGCAATCCGCGAATATAAAGATTTGAGTGACCAAATGGACTCCGTAAGATTTCTAACCTTGCGTGGTACCCTAATAACGTCAAATGGGAATGTTTGACTCAATATACAAGTTCGGTTGAGCTTAGTGAAGAAGAAAAACTTGTTTGTACGTTGTAGGCTCAATTGGATGCCAATTTGGGTGAAATCCGCGAATACAAGGATTTGAGTGACCAAATTGACTCTGTTTGATTTCTAACCTCATGTGGGAACATAGTAACATCGAATGGAACATTTTTGACTCAATAAACAATTCGGTTGAACTTAACGAAGAAGGAAAACTCGTTTGTACGTTGTACGCTCCATTGGAGGCCAATTTGGGTGCAATCCGAGAATACAAGGATTTGAGTGACCAAATGGACTCTGTTTGATTTCTAACCCCGCGTTCCACCATAATAACGTCAAATGGGACCTGTATGACCCAACAAACATGTTCGGTTGAGCTGAACGAATAAGGAAAACTCGTTTGTACGTTATAGCCTCACTTGGAAGCCAATTTGGGTGCAATCCGAGAATACAAGGATTTGAGTGACCAAATGAACTCCATTTATTTCAAACTCGTGTGGCACAATAATAACGTCAAATGGGACATTTTTTCACTCAACAAACAAGGTCTTTTTGTGCTAAACGAAGAAAGAAAACTCGTTTGTACGTTGTAGGCTGAATTGGAGGCTAATTTGGGTGCAATCCGCGAATACAAGGATTCGAGTGACCAAATGGACTCCGTTTCATTTCTAACCTCATGTGGCACCATAAGAACATCAAATTGGACATGTTTGACTCAACAAACAAGTTCGTTTGTGCTAAACGAAGAAGGAAAACTCGTTTGTACGTTGTTTGCTCAATTGGAGGCCAATTTTGGTGCAATCCGCGAATACAAGGATTTGAGTGACCAAATGGACTACGTTTGATTTATAACCTTGTGTGGTACCATAATAATGTAAATTGGGACATGTTTGACTCAACAAAAAAGTTCGTTTGTGCTAAACGAAGATGGAGAACTCGTTTGTACGTTGTAGGCTCAATTAGATGCCAATTTGGGTGCAATCCGCGAATATAAAGATTTGAGTGACCAAATGGACTCCGTAAGATTTATAACCTTGCGTGGTACCCTAATAACATCAAATGGGAATGTTTGAATCAATATACAAGTTCGGTTGAGCTTAGTGAAGAAGAAAAACTCGTTTGTACGTTGTAGGCTCAATTGGATGCCAATTTGGGTGCAATCCGCGAATACAAGGATTTGAGTGACCAAATTGACTCTGTTTTATTTCTAAACTCACGAGGCACCTTAATAACGTCAAATGGAACATGTTTGACTCAACAAACAAGTTCGGTTGAGCTTAACGAAGGAGGAAAACTCGTTTGTACGTTGTAGGCTCAATTAGATGAAAATTTGGGTAAAATCTGCGAATACAAGGATTTGAGTGACCAAATTGACCCCATTTGATTTCTAACCTCGCGTGGCACCATAATAACATCAAATGGAACATGTTTTAATCAACAAACAAGTTCGGTTGAGCTTATCGAAGAAGGAAAACTCGTTTGTACGTTGTAGGCTCAATTGGAGGCCAATTTGGGTGCAATCCGCGAATACAAGGATTTGAGTGACCAAATGGACTCCGTTTGATTTGTAACCTTGCTTCGCACCATTATAACATCAAATGGGACATGTTTGAATCAACAAAAAAGTTCGTTTGTGCTTAACGAAGAAGGAAAACTCGTTTGTACGTTGTAGGCTCAATTGAGGTAAATTTGGGTGCAATCCGATAACAGATGGATTTGAGTGACCAAATGGACTCCGTTTGATTTCTAACCTCACATGGCACCATAAAAATGTCAAATGGGACACATTTTACAAAAAAAAAAAAGTTCGTTTGTGCTAAACGAAGAAGTAAAACTCGTTCGTACGTTGTAGGCTCAATTGGAGGCCAATTTGGGTACAATCCGCGAATATAAGGATTTGATTGACCAAATGGACTCCGTTTGATTTCTAACCTCACGTGGCACAACAATAACGTCAAATGAGAATGTTTGACTCAACAAAAAAGTTTAGTTGAGCTTAACGATGAAGGAAAACTCGTTTGTACGTTGCAGGCTCAATTGGATGCCAATTTGGGTGCAATCCGCGAATACAAGGATTTGAGTGACCAAATTGAGTCCGTTTGATTTATAACCTTGCGTGGTACCATAATAACGTAAATTGGGACATGTTTGACTCAACAAAATAGTTCGTTTGTGCTAAACGAAGATGGAAAACTCGTTTGTACGTTGTAGGATCAATTAGAGGCCAATTTGGGTGCAATCCGCGAATATAAAGATTTGAGTGACCAAATGGACTCCGTAAGATTTCTAACCTTGCGTGGTACCCTAATAACTTCAAATGGGAATGTTTGACTCAATATACAAGTTCGGTTGAGCTTAGTGAAGAAGAAAAACTTGTTTGTACGTTGTAGGCTCAATTGGATGCCAATTTGGGTGAAATCCGCGAATACAAGGATTTGAGTGACCAAATTGACTTTGTTTGATTTCTAACCTCATGTGGGAACATAGTAACATAGAATGGAACATTTTTGACTCAATAAACAATTCGGTTGAACTTAACGAAGAAGGAAAACTCGTTTGTACGTTGTAGGCTCCATTGGAGGCCAATTTGGGTGCAATCCGAGAATACAAGGATTTGAGTGACCAAATGGACTCTGTTTGATTTCTAACACCGCGTTCCACCATAATAACGTCAAATGGGACTTGTATGACCCAACAAACATGTTCGGTTGAGCTGAACGAATAAGGAAAACTCGTTTGTACGTTATAGCCTCACTTGGAAGCCAATTTGGGTGCAATCCGAGAATACAAGGATTTGAGTGACCAAATGAACTCCATTTATTTCTAACCTCGTGTGGCACAATAATAACGTCAAATGGGACATTTTTTCACTCAACAAACAAGGTCTTTTTGTGCTAAACGAAGAAAGAAAACTCGTTTGTACGTTGTAGGCTGAATTGGAGGCTAATTTGGGTGCAATCCGCGAATACAAGGATTCGAGTGACCAAATGGACTCCGTTTCATTTCTAACCTCATGTGGCACCATAATAACATCAAATTGGACATGTTTGACTCAACAAACAAGTTCGTTTGTGCTAAACGAAGAAGGAAAACTCGTTTGTACGTTGTTTGCTCAATTGGAGGCCAATTTTGGTGCAATCCGCGAATACAAGGATTTGAGTGACCAAATGGACTACGTTTGATTTATAACCTTGTGTGGTACCATAATAATGTAAATTGGGACATGTTTGACTCAACAAAAAAGTTCGTTTGTGCTAAACGAAGATGGAGAACTCGTTTGTACGTTGTAGGCTCAATTAGATGCCAATTTGGGTGCAATCCGCGAATATAAAGATTTGAGTGACCAAATGGACTCCGTAAGATTTATAACCTTGCGTGGTACCCTAATAACATCAAATGGGAATGTTTGAATCAATATACAAGTTCGGTTGAGCTTAGTGAAGAAGAAAAACTCGTTTGTACGTTGTAGGCTCAATTGGATGCCAATTTGGGTGCAATCCGCGAATACAAGGATTTGAGTGACCAAATTGACTCTGTTTTATTTCTAAACTCAAGAGGCACCTTAATAACGTCAAATGGAACATGTTTGACTCAACAAACAAGTTCGGTTGAGCTTAACGAAGGAGGAAAACTCGTTTGTACGTTGTAGGCTCAATTAGATGAAAATTTGGGTAAAATCTGCGAATACAAGGATTTGAGTGACCAAATTGACCCCATTTGATTTCTAACCTCGTGTGGCACCATAATAACATCAAATGGAACATGTTTTAATCAACAAACAAGTTCGGTTGAGCTTATCGAAGAAGGAAAACTCGTTTGTACGTTGTAGGCTCAATTGGAGGCCAATTTGGGTGCAATCCGCGAATACAAGGATTTGAGTGACCAAATGGACTCCGTTTGATTTGTAACCTTGCGTCGCACCATTATAACATCAAATGGGACATGTTTGAATCAACAAAAAAGTTCGTTTGTGCTTAACGAAGAAGGAAAACTCGTTTGTACGTTGTAGGCTCAATTGAGGTAAATTTGGGTGCAATCCGATAACAGATGGATTTGAGTGACCAAATGGACTCCGTTTGATTTCTAACCTCACATGGCACCATAAAAATGTCAAATGGGACACATTTTACAAAAAAAAAAAAGTTCGTTTGTGCTAAACGAAGAAGTAAAACTCGTTCGTACGTTGTAGGCTCAATTGGAGGCCAATTTGGGTACAATCCGCGAATATAAGGATTTGATTGACCAAATGGACTCCGTTTGATTTCTAACCTCACGTGGCACAACAATAACGTCAAATGAGAATGTTTGACTCAACAAAAAAGTTTAGTTGAGCTTAACGATGAAGGAAAACTCGTTTGTACGTTGCAGGCTCAATTGGATGCCAATTTGGGTGCAATCCGCGAATACAAGGATTTGAGTGACCAAATTGAGTCCGTTTGATTTATAACCTTGCGTGGTACCATAATAACGTAAATTGGGACATGTTTGACTCAACAAAAAAGTTCGTTTGTGCTAAACGAAGATGGAAAACTCGTTTGTACGTTGTAGGATCAATTAGAGGCCAATTTGGGTGCAATCCGCGAATATAAAGATTTGAGTGACCAAATGGACTCCGCAAGATTTCTAACCTTGCGTGGTACCCTAATAACGTCAAATGGGAATGTTTGAATCAATATACAAGTTCGGTTGAGCTTAGTGAATAAGAAAAACTTGTTTGTACGTTGTAGGCTCAATTGGATGCCAATTTGGGTGAAATCCGCGAATACAAGGATTTGAGTGACCAAATTGACTTTGTTTGATTTCTAACCTCATGTGGGAACATAGTAACATAGAATGGAACATTTTTGACTCAATAAACAATTCGGTTGAACTTAACGAAGAAGGAAAACTCGTTTGTACGTTGTAGGCTCCATTGGAGGCCAATTTGGGTGCAATCCGAGAATACAAGGATTTGAGTGACCAAATGGACTCTGTTTGATTTCTAACCCCGCGTTCCACCATAATAACGTCAAATGGGTCTTGTATGACCCAACAAACATGTTCGGTTGAGCTGAACGAATAAGGAAAACTCGTTTGTACGTTATAGCCTCACTTGGAAGCCAATTTGGGTGCAATCCGAGAATACAAGGATTTGAGTGACCAAATGAACTCCATTTATTTCAAACTCGTGTGGCACAATAATAACGTCAAATGGGACATTTTTTCACTCAACAAACAAGGTCTTTTTGTGCTAAACGAAGAAAGAAAACTCGTTTGTACGTTGTAGGCTGAATTGGAGGCTAATTTGGGTGCAATCCGCGAATACAAGGATTCGAGTGACCAAATGGACTCCGTTTCATTTCTAACCTCATGTGGCACCATAAGAACATCAAATTGGACATGTTTGACTCAACAAACAAGTTCGTTTGTGCTAAACGAAGAAGGAAAACTCGTTTGTACGTTGTTTGCTCAATTGGAGGCCAATTTTGGTGCAATCCGCGAATACAAGGATTTGAGTGACCAAATGGACTACGTTTGATTTATAACCTTGTGTGGTACCATAATAATGTAAATTGGGACATGTTTGACTCAACAAAAAAGTTCGTTTGTGCTAAACGAAGATGGAGAACTCGTTTGTACGTTGTAGGCTCAATTAGATGCCAATTTGGGTGCAATCCGCGAATATAAAGATTTGAGTGACCAAATGGACTCCGTAAGATTTATAACCTTGCGTGGTACCCTAATAACATCAAATGGGAATGTTTGAATCAATATACAAGCTCGGTTGAGCTTAGTGAAGAAGAAAAACTCGTTTGTACGTTGTAGGCTCAATTGGATGCCAATTTGGGTGCAATCCGCGAATACAAGGATTTGAGTGACCAAATTGACTCTGTTTTATTTCTAAACTCACGAGGCACCTTAATAACATCAAATGGAACATTTTTGACTCAACAAACAAGTTCGGTTGAGCTTAACGAAGGAGGAAAACTCGTTTGTACGTTGTAGGCTCAATTAGATGAAAATTTGGGTAAAATCTGCGAATACAAGGATTTGAGTGACCAAATTGACCCCATTTGATTTATAACCTCGCGTGGCACCATAATAACATCAAATGGAACATGTTTTAATCAACAAACAAGTTCGGTTGAGCTTATCGAAGAAGGAAAACTCGTTTGTACGTTGTAGGCTCAATTGGAGGCCAATTTGGGTGCAATCCGCGAATACAAGGATTTGAGTGACCAAATGGACTCCGTTTGATTTGTAACCTTGCTTCGCACCATTATAACATCAAATGGGACATGTTTGAATCAACAAAAAAGTTCGTTTGTGCTTAACGAAGAAGGAAAACTCGTTTGTACGTTGTAGGCTCAATTGAGGTAAATTTGGGTGCAATCCGATAACAGATGGATTTGAGTGACCAAATGGACTCCGTTTGATTTCTAACCTCACATGGCACCATAAAAATGTCAAATGGGACACATTTTACAAAAAAAAAAAAGTTCGTTTGTGCTAAACGAAGAAGTAAAACTCGTTCGTACGTTGTAGGCTCAATTGGAGGCCAATTTGGGTACAATCCGCGAATATAAGGATTTGATTGACCAAATGGACTCCGTTTGATTTCTAACCTCACGTGGCACAACAATAACGTCAAATGAGAATGTTTGACTCAACAAAAAAGTTTAGTTGAGCTTAACGATGAAGGAAAATTCGTTTGTACGTTGCAGGCTCAATTGGATGCCAATTTGGGTGCAATCCGCGAATACAAGGATTTGAGTGACCAAATTGAGTCCGTTTGATTTATAACCTTGCGTGGTACCATAATAACGTAAATTGGGACATGTTTGACTCAACAAAAAAGTTCGTTTGTGCTAAACGAAGATGGAAAACTCGTTTGTACGTTGTAGGATCAATTAGAGGCCAATTTGGGTGCAATCCGCGAATATAAAGATTTGAGTGACCAAATGGACTCCGTAAGATTTCTAACCTTGCGTGGTACCCTAATAACGTCAAATGGGAATGTTTGACTCAATATACAAGTTCGGTTGAGCTTAGTGAAGAAGAAAAACTTGTTTGTACGTTGTAGGCTCAATTGGATGCCAATTTGGGTGAAATCCGCGAATACAAGGATTTGAGTGACCAAATTGACTTTGTTTGATTTCTAACCTCATGTGGGAACATAGTAACATAGAATGGAACATTTTTGACTCAATAAACAATTCGGTTGAACTTAACGAAGAAGGAAAACTCGTTTGTACGTTGTAGGCTCCATTGGAGGCCAATTTGGGTGCAATCCGAGAATACAAGGATTTGAGTGACCAAATGGACTCTGTTTGATTTCTAACCCCGCGTTCCACCATAATAACGTCAAATGGGTCTTGTATGACCCAACAAACATGTTCGGTTGAGCTGAACGAATAAGGAAAACTCGTTTGTACGTTATAGCCTCACTTGGAAGCCAATTTGGGTGCAATCCGAGAATACAAGGATTTGAGTGACCAAATGAACTCCATTTATTTCAAACTCGTGTGGCACAATAATAACGTCAAATGGGACATTTTTTCACTCAACAAACAAGGTCTTTTTGTGCTAAACGAAGAAAGAAAACTCGTTTGTACGTTGTAGGCTGAATTGGAGGCTAATTTGGGTGCAATCCGCGAATACAAGGATTCGAGTGACCAAATGGACTCCGTTTCATTTCTAACCTCATGTGGCACCATAAGAACATCAAATTGGACATGTTTGACTCAACAAACAAGTTCGTTTGTGCTAAACGAAGAAGGAAAACTCGTTTGTACGTTGTTTGCTCAATTGGAGGCCAATTTTGGTGCAATCCGCGAATACAAGGATTTGAGTGACCAAATGGACTACGTTTGATTTATAACCTTGTGTGGTACCATAATAATGTAAATTGGGACATGTTTGACTCAACAAAAAAGTTCGTTTGTGCTAAACGAAGATGGAGAACTCGTTTGTACGTTGTAGGCTCAATTAGATGCCAATTTGGGTGCAATCCGCGAATATAAAGATTTGAGTGACCAAATGGACTCCGTAAGATTTATAACCTTGCGTGGTACCCTAATAACATCAAATGGGAATGTTTGAATCAATATACAAGCTCGGTTGAGCTTAGTGAAGAAGAAAAACTCGTTTGTACGTTGTAGGCTCAATTGGATGCCAATTTGGGTGCAATCCGCGAATACAAGGATTTGAGTGACCAAATTGACTCTGTTTTATTTCTAAACTCACGAGGCACCTTAATAACATCAAATGGAACATTTTTGACTCAACAAACAAGTTCGGTTGAGCTTAACGAAGGAGGAAAACTCGTTTGTACGTTGTAGGCTCAATTAGATGAAAATTTGGGTAAAATCTGCGAATACAAGGATTTGAGTGACCAAATTGACCCCATTTGATTTATAACCTCGCGTGGCACCATAATAACATCAAATGGAACATGTTTTAATCAACAAACAAGTTCGGTTGAGCTTATCGAAGAAGGAAAACTCGTTTGTACGTTGTAGGCTCAATTGGAGGCCAATTTGGGTGCAATCCGCGAATACAAGGATTTGAGTGACCAAATGGACTCCGTTTGATTTGTAACCTTGCTTCGCACCATTATAACATCAAATGGGACATGTTTGAATCAACAAAAAAGTTCGTTTGTGCTTAACGAAGAAGGAAAACTCGTTTGTACGTTGTAGGCTCAATTGAGGTAAATTTGGGTGCAATCCGATAACAGATGGATTTGAGTGACCAAATGGACTCCGTTTGATTTCTAACCTCACATGGCACCATAAAAATGTCAAATGGGACACATTTTACAAAAAAAAAAAAGTTCGTTTGTGCTAAACGAAGAAGTAAAACTCGTTCGTACGTTGTAGGCTCAATTGGAGGCCAATTTGGGTACAATCCGCGAATATAAGGATTTGATTGACCAAATGGACTCCGTTTGATTTCTAACCTCACGTGGCACAACAATAACGTCAAATGAGAATGTTTGACTCAACAAAAAAGTTTAGTTGAGCTTAACGATGAAGGAAAATTCGTTTGTACGTTGCAGGCTCAATTGGATGCCAATTTGGGTGCAATCCGCGAATACAAGGATTTGAGTGACCAAATTGAGTCCGTTTGATTTATAACCTTGCGTGGTACCATAATAACGTAAATTGGGACATGTTTGACTCAACAAAAAAGTTCGTTTGTGCTAAACGAAGATGGAAAACTCGTTTGTACGTTGTAGGATCAATTAGAGGCCAATTTGGGTGCAATCCGCGAATATAAAGATTTGAGTGACAAATGGACTCCGTAAGATTTCTAACCTTGCGTGGTACCCTAATAACGTCAAATGGGAATGTTTGACTCAATATACAAGTTCGGTTGAGCTTAGTGAAGAAGAAAAACTTGTTTGTACGTTGTAGGCTCAATTGGATGCCAATTTGGGTGAAATCCGCGAATACAAGGATTTGAGTGACCAAATTGACTTTGTTTGATTTCTAACCTCATGTGGGAACATAGTAACATAGAATGGAACATTTTTGACTCAATAAACAATTCGGTTGAACTTAACGAAGAAGGAAAACTCGTTTGTACGTTGTAGGCTCCATTGGAGGCCAATTTGGGTGCAATCCGAGAATACAAGGATTTGAGTGACCAAATTGACTTTGTTTGATTTCTAACCTCATGTGGGAACATAGTAACATAGAATGGAACATTTTTGACTCAATAAACAATTCGGTTGAACTTAACGAAGAAGGAAAACTCGTTTGTACGTTGTAGGCTCCATTGGAGGCCAATTTGGGTGCAATCCGAGAATACAAGGATTTGAGTGACCAAATGGACTCTGTTTGATTTCTAACCCCGCGTTCCACCATAATAACGTCAAATGGGTCTTGTATGACCCAACAAACATGTTCGGTTGAGCTGAACGAATAAGGAAAACTCGTTTGTACGTTATAGCCTCACTTGGAAGCCAATTTGGGTGCAATCCGAGAATACAAGGATTTGAGTGACCAAATGAACTCCATTTATTTCTAACCTCGTGTGGCACAATAATAACGTCAAATGGGACATTTTTTCACTCAACAAACAAGGTCTTTTTGTGCTAAACGAAGAAAGAAAACTCGTTTGTACGTTGTAGGCTGAATTGGAGGCTAATTTGGGTGCAATCCGCGAATACAAGGATTCGAGTGACCAAATGGACTCCGTTTCATTTCTAACCTCATGTGGCACCATAAGAACATCAAATTGGACATGTTTGACTGAACAAACAAGTTCGTTTGTGCTAAACGAAGAAGGAAAACTCGTTTGTACGTTGTTTGCTCAATTGGAGGCCAATTTTGGTGCAATCCGCGAATACAAGGATTTGAGTGACCAAATGGACTACGTTTGATTTATAACCTTGTGTGGTACCATAATAATGTAAATTGGGACATGTTTGACTCAACAAAAAAGTTCGTTTGTGCTAAACGAAGATGGAGAACTCGTTTGTACGTTGTAGGCTCAATTAGATGCCAATTTGGGTGCAATCCGCGAATATAAAGATTTGAGTGACCAAATGGACTCCGTAAGATTTATAACCTTGCGTGGTACCCTAATAACATCAAATGGGAATGTTTGAATCAATATACAAGCTCGGTTGAGCTTAGTGAAGAAGAAAAACTCGTTTGTACGTTGTAGGCTCAATTGGATGCCAATTTGGGTGCAATCCGCGAATACAAGGATTTGAGTGACCAAATTGACTCTGTTTTATTTCTAAACTCACGAGGCACCTTAATAACGTCAAATGGAACATTTTTGACTCAACAAACAAGTTCGGTTGAGCTTAACGAAGGAGGAAAACTCGTTTGTACGTTGTAGGCTCAATTAGATGAAAATTTGGGTAAAATCTGCGAATACAAGGATTTGAGTGACCAAATTGACCCCATTTGATTTATAACCTCGCGTGGCACCATAATAACATCAAATGGAACATGTTTTAATCAACAAACAAGTTCGGTTGAGCTTATCGAAGAAGGAAAACTCGTTTGTACGTTGTAGGCTCAATTGGAGGCCAATTTGGGTGCAATCCGCGAATACAAGGATTTGAGTGACCAAATGGACTCCGTTTGATTTGTAACCTTGCTTCGCACCATTATAACATCAAATGGGACATGTTTGAATCAACAAAAAAGTTCGTTTGTGCTTAACGAAGAAGGAAAACTCGTTTGTACGTTGTAGGCTCAATTGAGGTAAATTTGGGTGCAATCCGATAACAGATGGATTTGAGTGACCAAATGGACTCCGTTTGATTTCTAACCTCACATGGCACCATAAAAATGTCAAATGGGACACATTTTACAAAAAAAAAAAAGTTCGTTTGTGCTAAACGAAGAAGTAAAACTCGTTCGTACGTTGTAGGCTCAATTGGAGGCCAATTTGGGTACAATCCGCGAATATAAGGATTTGATTGACCAAATGGACTCCGTTTGATTTCTAACCTCACGTGGCACAACAATAACGTCAAATGAGAATGTTTGACTCAACAAAAAAGTTTAGTTGAGCTTAACGATGAAGGAAAATTCGTTTGTACGTTGCAGGCTCAATTGGATGCCAATTTGGGTGCAATCCGCGAATACAAGGATTTGAGTGACCAAATTGAGTCCGTTTGATTTATAACCTTGCGTGGTACCATAATAACGTAAATTGGGACATGTTTGACTCAACAAAAAAGTTCGTTTGTGCTAAACGAAGATGGAAAACTCGTTTGTACGTTGTAGGATCAATTAGAGGCCAATTTGGGTGCAATCCGCGAATATAAAGATTTGAGTGACCAAATGGACTCCGTAAGATTTCTAACCTTGCGTGGTACCCTAATAACGTCAAATGGGAATGTTTGACTCAATATACAAGTTCGGTTGAGCTTAGTGAAGAAGAAAAACTTGTTTGTACGTTGTAGGCTCAATTGGATGCCAATTTGGGTGAAATCCGCGAATACAAGGATTTGAGTGACCAAATTGACTTTGTTTGATTTCTAACCTCATGTGGGAACATAGTAACATAGAATGGAACATTTTTGACTCAATAAACAATTCGGTTGAACTTAACGAAGAAGGAAAACTCGTTTGTACGTTGTAGGCTCCATTGGAGGCCAATTTGGGTGCAATCCGAGAATACAAGGATTTGAGTGACCAAATGGACTCTGTTTGATTTCTAACCCCGCGTTCCACCATAATAACATCAAATGGGACTTGTATGACCCAACAAACATGTTCGGTTGAGCTGAACGAATAAGGAAAACTCGTTTGTACGTTATAGCCTCACTTGGAAGCCAATTTGGGTGCAATCCGAGAATACAAGGATTTGAGTGACCAAATGAACTCCATTTATTTCTAACCTCGTGTGGCACAATAATAACGTCAAATGGGACATTTTTTCACTCAACAAACAAGGTCTTTTTGTGCTAAACGAAGAAAGAAAACTCGTTTGTACGTTGTAGGCTGAATTGGAGGCTAATTTGGGTGCAATCCGCGAATACAAGGATTCGAGTGACCAAATGGACTCCGTTTCATTTCTAACCTCATGTGGCACCATAAGAACATCAAATTGGACATGTTTGACTCAACAAACAAGTTCGTTTGTGCTAAACGAAGAAGGAAAACTCGTTTGTACGTTGTTTGCTCAATTGGAGGCCAATTTTGGTGCAATCGGCGAATACAAGGATTTGAGTGACCAAATGGACTACGTTTGATTTATAACCTTGTGTGGTATAATAATCTAAATTGGGACATGTTTGACTCAACAAAAAAGTTCGTTTGTGCTAAACGAAGATGGAGAACTCGTTTGTACGTTGTAGGCTCAATTAGATGCCAATTTGGGTGCAATCCGCGAATATAAAGATTTGAGTGACCAAATGGACTCCGTAAGATTTATAACCTTGCGTGGTACCCTAATAACATCAAATGGGAATGTTTGAATCAATATACAAGCTCGGTTGAGCTTAGTGAAGAAGAAAAACTCGTTTGTACGTTGTAGGCTCAATTGGATGCCAATTTGGGTGCAATCCGCGAATACAAGGATTTGAGTGACCAAATTGACTCTGTTTTATTTCTAAACTCACGAGGCACCTTAATAACGTCAAATGGAACATTTTTGACTCAACAAACAAGTTCGGTTGAGCTTAACGAAGGAGGAAAACTCGTTTGTACGTTGTAGGCTCAATTAGATGAAAATTTGGGTAAAATCTGCGAATACAAGGATTTGAGTGACCAAATTGACCCCATTTGATTTATAACCTCGCGTGGCACCATAATAACATCAAATGGAACATGTTTTAATCAACAAACAAGTTCGGTTGAGCTTATCGAAGAAGGAAAACTCGTTTGTACGTTGTAGGCTCAATTGGAGGCCAATTTGGGTGCAATCCGCGAATACAAGGATTTGAGTGACCAAATGGACTCCGTTTGATTTGTAACCTTGCTTCGCACCATTATAACATCAAATGGGACATGTTTGAATCAACAAAAAAGTTCGTTTGTGCTTAACGAAGAAGGAAAACTCGTTTGTACGTTGTAGGCTCAATTGAGGTAAATTTGGGTGCAATCCGATAACAGATGGATTTGAGTGACCAAATGGACTCCGTTTGATTTCTAACCTCACATGGCACCATAAAAATGTCAAATGGGACACATTTTACAAAAAAAAAAAAGTTCGTTTGTGCTAAACGAAGAAGTAAAACTCGTTCGTACGTTGTAGGCTCAATTGGAGGCCAATTTGGGTACAATCCGCGAATATAAGGATTTGATTGACCAAATGGACTCCGTTTGATTTCTAACCTCACGTGGCACAACAATAACGTCAAATGAGAATGTTTGACTCAACAAAAAAGTTTAGTTGAGCTTAACGATGAAGGAAAATTCGTTTGTACGTTGCAGGCTCAATTGGATGCCAATTTGGGTGCAATCCGCGAATACAAGGATTTGAGTGACCAAATTGAGTCCGTTTGATTTATAACCTTGCGTGGTACCATAATAACGTAAATTGGGACATGTTTGACTCAACAAAAAAGTTCGTTTGTGCTAAACGAAGATGGAAAACTCGTTTGTACGTTGTAGGATCAATTAGAGGCCAATTTGGGTGCAATCCGCGAATATAAAGATTTGAGTGACCAAATGGACTCCGTAAGATTTCTAACCTTGCGTGGTACCCTAATAACGTCAAATGGGAATGTTTGACTCAATATACAAGTTCGGTTGAGCTTAGTGAAGAAGAAAAACTTGTTTGTACGTTGTAGGCTCAATTGGATGCCAATTTGGGTGAAATCCGCGAATACAAGGATTTGAGTGACCAAATTGACTTTGTTTGATTTCTAACCTCATGTGGGAACATAGTAACATAGAATGGAACATTTTTTACTCGATAAACAATTCGGTTGAACTTAACGAAGAAGGAAAACTCGTTTGTACGTTGTAGGCTCCATTGGAGGCCAATTTGGGTGCAATCCGAGAATACAAGGATTTGAGTGACCAAATGGACTCTGTTTGATTTCTAACCCCGCGTTCCACCATAATAACATCAAATGGGACTTGTATGACCCAACAAACATGTTCGGTTGAGCTGAACGAATAAGGAAAACTCGTTTGTACGTTATAGCCTCACTTGGAAGCCAATTTGGGTGCAATCCGAGAATACAAGGATTTGAGTGACCAAATGAACTCCATTTATTTCTAACCTCGTGTGGCACAATAATAACGTCAAATGGGACATTTTTTCACTCAACAAACAAGGTCTTTTTGTGCTAAACGAAGAAAGAAAACTCGTTTGTACGTTGTAGGCTGAATTGGAGGCTAATTTGGGTGCAATCCGCGAATACAAGGATTCGAGTGACCAAATGGACTCCGTTTCATTTCTAACCTCATGTGGCACCATAAGAACATCAAATTGGACATGTTTGACTCAACAAACAAGTTCGTTTGTGCTAAACGAAGAAGGAAAACTCGTTTGTACGTTGTTTGCTCAATTGGAGGCCAATTTTGGTGCAATCGGCGAATACAAGGATTTGAGTGACCAAATGGACTACGTTTGATTTATAACCTTGTGTGGTATAATAATGTAAATTGGGACATGTTTGACTCAACAAAAAAGTTCGTTTGTGCTAAACGAAGATGGAGAACTCGTTTGTACGTTGTAGGCTCAATTAGATGCCAATTTGGGTGCAATCCGCGAATATAAAGATTTGAGTGACCAAATGGACTCCGTAAGATTTATAACCTTGCGTGGTACCCTAATAACATCAAATGGGAATGTTTGAATCAATATACAAGCTCGGTTGAGCTTAGTGAAGAAGAAAAACTCGTTTGTACGTTGTAGGCTCAATTGGATGCCAATTTGGGTGCAATCCGCGAATACAAGGATTTGAGTGACCAAATTGACTCTGTTTTATTTCTAAACTCACGAGGCACCTTAATAACGTCAAATGGAACATGTTTGACTCAACAAACAAGTTCGGTTGAGCTTAACGAAGGAGGAAAACTCGTTTGTACGTTGTAGGCTCAATTAGATGAAAATTTGGGTAAAATCTGCGAATACAAGGATTTGAGTGACCAAATTGACCCCATTTGATTTCTAACCTCGCGTGGCACCATAATAACATCAAATGGAACATGTTTTAATCAACAAACAAGTTCGGTTGAGCTTATCGAAGAAGGAAAACTCGTTTGTACGTTGTAGGCTCAATTGGAGGCCAATTTGGGTGCAATCCGCGAATACAAGGATTTGAGTGACCAAATGGACTCCGTTTGATTTGTAACCTTGCTTCGCACCATTATAACATCAAATGGGACATGTTTGAATCAACAAAAAAGTTCGTTTGTGCTTAACGAAGAAGGAAAACTCGTTTGTACGTTGTAGGCTCAATTGAGGTAAATTTGGGTGCAATCCGATAACAGATGGATTTGAGTGACCAAATGGACTCCGTTTGATTTCTAACCTCACATGGCACCATAAAAATGTCAAATGGGACACATTTTACAAAAAAAAAAAAGTTCGTTTGTGCTAAACGAAGAAGTAAAACTCGTTCGTACGTTGTAGGCTCAATTGGAGGCCAATTTGGGTACAATCCGCGAATATAAGGATTTGATTGACCAAATGGACTCCGTTTGATTTCTAACCTCACGTGGCACAACAATAACGTCAAATGAGAATGTTTGACTCAACAAAAAAGTTTAGTTGAGCTTAACGATGAAGGAAAACTCGTTTGTACGTTGCAGGCTCAATTGGATGCCAATTTGGGTGCAATCCGCGAATACAAGGATTTGAGTGACCAAATTGAGTCCGTTTGATTTATAACCTTGCGTGGTACCATAATAACGTAAATTGGGACATGTTTGACTCAACAAAAAAGTTCGTTTGTGCTAAACGAAGATGGAAAACTCGTTTGTACGTTGTAGGATCAATTAGAGGCCAATTTGGGTGCAATCCGCGAATATAAAGATTTGAGTGACCAAATGGACTCCGTAAGATTTCTAACCTTGCGTGGTACCCTAATAACGTCAAATGGGAATGTTTGACTCAATATACAAGTTCGGTTGAGCTTAGTGAAGAAGAAAAACTTGTTTGTACGTTGTAGGCTCAATTGGATGCCAATTTGGGTGAAATCCGCGAATACAAGGATTTGAGTGACCAAATTGACTTTGTTTGATTTCTAACCTCATGTGGGAACATAGTAACATAGAATGGAACATTTTTGACTCAATAAACAATTCGGTTGAACTTAACGAAGAAGGAAAACTCGTTTGTACGTTGTAGGCTCCATTGGAGGCCAATTTGGGTGCAATCCGAGAATACAAGGATTTGAGTGACCAAATGGACTCTGTTTGATTTCTAACCCCGCGTTCCACCATAATAACGTCAAATGGGACTTGTATGACCCAACAAACATGTTCGGTTGAGCTGAACGAATAAGGAAAACTCGTTTGTACGTTATAGCCTCACTTGGAAGCCAATTTGGGTGCAATCCGAGAATACAAGGATTTGAGTGACCAAATGAACTCCATTTATTTCTAACCTCGTGTGGCACAATAATAACGTCAAATGGGACATTTTTTCACTCAACAAACAAGGTCTTTTTGTGCTAAACGAAGAAAGAAAACTCGTTTGTACGTTGTAGGCTGAATTGGAGGCTAATTTGGGTGCAATCCGCGAATACAAGGATTCGAGTGACCAAATGGACTCCGTTTCATTTCTAACCTCATGTGGCACCATAAGAACATCAAATTGGACATGTTTGACTCAACAAACAAGTTCGTTTGTGCTAAACAAAGAAGGAAAACTCGTTTGTACGTTGTTTGCTCAATTGGAGGCCAATTTTGGTGCAATCGGCGAATACAAGGATTTGAGTGACCAAATGGACTACGTTTGATTTATAACCTTGTGTGGTACCATAATAATGTAAATTGGGACATGTTTGACTCAACAAAAAAGTTCGTTTGTGCTAAACGAAGATGGAGAACTCGTTTGTACGTTGTAGGCTCAATTAGATGCCAATTTGGGTGCAATCCGCGAATATAAAGATTTGAGTGACCAAATGGACTCCGTAAGATTTATAACCTTGCGGGGTACCCTAATAACATCAAATTGGAATGTTTGAATCAATATACAAGCTCGGTTGAGCTTAGTGAAGAAGAAAAACTCGTTTGTACGTTGTAGGCTCAATTGGATGCCAATTTGGGTGCAATCCGCGAATACAAGGATTTGAGTGACCAAATTGACTCTGTTTTATTTCTAAACTCACGAGGCACCTTAATAACGTCAAATGGAACATGTTTGACTCAACAAACAAGTTCGGTTGAGCTTAACGAAGGAGGAAAACTCGTTTGTACGTTGTAGGCTCAATTAGATGAAAATTTGGGTAAAATCTGCGAATACAAGGATTTGAGTGACCAAATTGACCCCATTTGATTTCTAACCTCGCGTGGCACCATAATAACATCAAATGGAACATGTTTTAATCAACAAACAAGTTCGGTTGAGCTTATCGAAGAAGGAAAACTCGTTTGTACGTTGTAGGCTCAATTGGAGGTCAATTTGGGTGCAATCCGCGAATACAAGGATTTGAGTGACCAAATGGACTCCGTTTGATTTGTAACCTTACTTCGCACCATTATAACATCAAATGGGACATGTTTGAATCAAAAAAAAAGTTCGTTTGTGCTTAACGAAGAAGGAAAACTCGTTTGTACGTTGTAGGCTCAATTGAGGTAAATTTGGGTGCAATCCGATAACAGATGGATTTGAGTGACCAAATGGACTCCGTTTGATTTCTAACCTCACATGGCACCATAAAAATGTCAAATGGGACACATTTTACAAAAAAAAAAAAGTTCGTTTGTGCTAAACGAAGAAGTAAAACTCGTTCGTACGTTGTAGGCTCAATTGGAGGCCAATTTGGGTACAATCCGCGAATATAAGGATTTGATTGACCAAATGGACTCCGTTTGATTTCTAACCTCACGTGGCACAACAATAACGTCAAATGAGAATGTTTGACTCAACAAAAAAGTTTAGTTGAGCTTAACGATGAAGGAAAACTCGTTTGTACGTTGCAGGCTCAATTGGATGCCAATTTGGGTGCAATCCGCGAATACAAGGATTTGAGTGACCAAATTGAGTCCGTTTGATTTATAACCTTGCGTGGTACCATAATAACGTAAATTGGGACATGTTTGACTCAACAAAAAAGTTCGTTTGTGCTAAACGAAGATGGAAAACTCGTTTGTACGTTGTAGGATCAATTAGAGGCCAATTTGGGTGCAATCCGCGAATATAAAGACCAAATGGACTCCGTAAGATTTCTAACCTTGCGTGGTACCCTAATAACGTCAAATGGGAATGTTTGACTCAATATACAAGTTCGGTTGAGCTTAGTGAAGAAGAAAAACTTGTTTGTACGTTGTAGGCTCAATTGGATGCCAATTTGGGTGAAATCCGCGAATACAAGGATTTGAGTGACCAAATTGACTTTGTTTGATTTCTAACCTCATGTGGGAACATAGTAACATAGAATGGAACATTTTTGACTCAATAAACAATTCGGTTGAACTTAACGAAGAAGGAAAACTCGTTTGTACGTTGTAGGCTCCATTGGAGGCCAATTTGGGTGCAATCCGAGAATACAAGGATTTGAGTGACCAAATGGACTCTGTTTGATTTCTAACCCCGCGTTCCACCATAATAACGTCAAATGGGACTTGTATGACCCAACAAACATGTTCGGTTGAGCTGAACGAATAAGGAAAACTCGTTTGTACGTTATAGCCTCACTTGGAAGCCAATTTGGGTGCAATCCGAGAATACAAGGATTTGAGTGACCAAATGAACTCCATTTATTTCTAACCTCGTGTGGCACAATAATAACGTCAAATGGGACATTTTTTCACTCAACAAACAAGGTCTTTTTGTGCTAAACGAAGAAAGAAAACTCGTTTGTACGTTGTAGGCTGAATTGGAGGCTAATTTGGGTGCAATCCGCGAATACAAGGATTCGAGTGACCAAATGGACTCCGTTTCATTTCTAACCTCATGTGGCACCATAAGAACATCAAATTGGACATGTTTGACTCAACAAACAAGTTCGTTTGTGCTAAACGAAGAAGGAAAACTCGTTTGTACGTTGTTTGCTCAATTGGAGGCCAATTTTGGTGCAATCCGCGAATACAAGGATTTGAGTGACCAAATGGACTACGTTTGATTTATAACCTTGTGTGGTACCATAATAATGTAAATTGGGACATGTTTGACTCAACAAAAAAGTTCGTTTGTGCTAAACGAAGATGGAGAACTCGTTTGTACGTTGTAGGCTCAATTAGATGCCAATTTGGGTGCAATCCGCGAATATAAAGATTTGAGTGACCAAATGGACTTCGTAAGATTTATAACCTTGCGTGGTACCCTAATAACATCAAATGGGAATGTTTGAATCAATATACAAGTTCGGTTGAGCTTAGTGAAGAAGAAAAACTCGTTTGTACGTTGTAGGCTCAATTGGATGCCAATTTGGGTGCAATCCGCGAATACAAGGATTTGAGTGACCAAATTGACTCTGTTTTATTTCTAAACTCACGAGGCACCTTAATAATGTCAAATGGAACATGTTTTACTCAACAAACAAATTCGGTTGAGCTTAACGAAGGAGGAAAACTCGTTTGTACGTTGTAGGCTCAATTAGATGAAAATTTGGGTAAAATCTGCGAATACAAGGATTTGAGTGACCAAATTGACCCCATTTGATTTCTAACCTCGCGTGGCACCATAATAACATCAAATGGAACATGTTTTAATCAACAAACAAGTTCGGTTGAGCTTATCGAAGAAGGAAAACTCGTTTGTACGTTGTAGGCTCAATTGGAGGCCAATTTGGGTGCAATCCGCGAATACAAGGATTTGAGTGACAAATGGACTCCGTTTGATTTGTAACCTTGCGTCGCACCATTATAACATCAAATGGGACATGTTTGAATCAACAAAAAAGTTCGGTTGTGCTTAACGAAGAAGGAAAACTCGTTTGTACGTTGTAGGCTCAATTGAGGTAAATTTGGGTGCAATCCGATAACAGATGGATTTGAGTGACCAAATGGACTCCGTTTGATTTCTAACCTCACATGGCACCATAAAAATGTCAAATGGGACACATTTTACAAAAAAAAAAATGTTCGTTTGTGCTAAACGAAGAAGTAAAACTCGTTCGTACGTTGTAGGCTCAATTGGAGGCCAATTTGGGTACAATCCGCGAATATAAGGATTTGATTGACCAAATGGACTTCGTTTGATTTCTAACCTCACGTGGCACAACAATAACGTCAAATGAGAATGTTTGACTCAACAAAAAAGTTTAGTTGAGCTTAACGATGAAGGAAAACTCGTTTGTACGTTGCAGGCTCAATTGGATGCCAATTTGGGTGCAATCCGCGAATACAAGGATTTGAGTGACCAAATTGAGTCCGTTTGATTTATAACCTTGCGTGGTACCATAATAACGTAAATTGGGACATGTTTGACTCAACAAAAAAGTTCGTTTGTGCTAAACGAAGATGGAAAACTCGTTTGTACGTTGTAGGATCAATTAGAGGCCAATTTGGGTGCAATCCGCGAATATAAAGATTTGAGTGACCAAATGGACTCCGTAAGATTTCTAACCTTGCGTGGTACCCTAATAACGTCAAATGGGAATGTTTGACTCAATATACAAGTTCGGTTGAGCTTAGTGAAGAAGAAAAACTTGTGGTAGGCTCAATTGGATGCCAATTTGGGTGAAATCCGCGAATACAAGGATTTGAGTGACCAAATTGACTTTGTTTGATTTCTAACCTCATGTGGGAACATAGTAACATAGAATGGAACATTTTTGACTCAATAAACAATTCGGTTGAACTTAACGAAGAAGGAAAACTCGTTTGTACGTTGTAGGCTCCATTGGAGGCCAATTTGGGTGCAATCCGAGAATACAAGGATTTGAGTGACCAAATGGACTCTGTTTGATTTCTAACCCCGCGTTCCACCATAATAACGTCAAATGGGTCTTGTATGACCCAACAAACATGTTCGGTTGAGCTGAACGAATAAGGAAAACTCGTTTGTACGTTATAGCCTCACTTGGAAGCCAATTTGGGTGCAATCCGAGAATACAAGGATTTGAGTGACCAAATGAACTCCATTTATTTCTAACCTCGTGTGGCACAATAATAACGTCAAATGGGACATTTTTTCACTCAACAAACAAGGTCTTTTTGTGCTAAACGAAGAAAGAAAACTCGTTTGTACGTTGTAGGCTGAATTGGAGGCTAATTTGGGTGCAATCCGCGAATACAAGGATTCGAGTGACCAAATGGACTCCGTTTCATTTCTAACCTCATGTGGCACCATAAGAACATCAAATTGGACATGTTTGACTCAACAAACAAGTTCGTTTGTGCTAAACGAAGAAGGAAAACTCGTTTGTACGTTGTTTGCTCAATTGGAGGCCAATTTTGGTGCAATCCGCGAATACAAGGATTTGAGTGACCAAATGGACTACGTTTGATTTATAACCTTGTGTGGTACCATAATAATGTAAATTGGGACATGTTTGACTCAACAAAAAAGTTCGTTTGTGCTAAACGAAGATGGAGAACTCGTTTGTACGTTGTAGGCTCAATTAGATGCCAATTTGGGTGCAATCCGCGAATATAAAGATTTGAGTGACCAAATGGACTCCGTAAGATTTATAACCTTGCGTGGTACCCTAATAACATCAAATGGGAATGTTTGAATCAATATACAAGTTCGGTTGAGCTTAGTGAAGAAGAAAAACTCGTTTGTACGTTGTAGGCTCAATTGGATGCCAATTTGGGTGTAATCCGCGAATACAAGGATTTGAGTGACCAAATTGACTCTGTTTTATTTCTAAACTCACGAGGCACCTTAATAACGTCAAATGGAACATGTTTGACTCAACAAACAAGTTCGGTTGAGCTTAACGAAGGAGGAAAACTCGTTTGTACGTTGTAGGCTCAATTAGATGAAAATTTGGGTAAAATCTGCGAATACAAGGATTTGAGTGACCAAATTGACCCCATTTGATTTCTAACCACGCGTGGCACCATAATAACATCAAATGGAACATGTTTTAATCAACAAACAAGTTCGGTTGAGCTTATCGAAGAAGGAAAACTCGTTTGTACGTTGTAGGCTCAATTGGAGGCAATAACCCATATGATACTATAAGGTGGGAGGCAATAACCCATATGCTTCGAAAGCTTCAGTTCCCTGCTAAATTCATCAATTGGGTCCATATGTGTATCTCAACACCCAGATTCTCCATTTCAGTGAATGGTTCTCCAAAAGGTTTTATAAAGGCTACTAGAGGAATCAGACAAGGATGTCCTATGTCTCCTTATCTATTCGTCTTGATTATGGAAATGCTTCATCTTCTCCTGAAAGAGCAAGCAATTCAAGGAGAATACAAGTTGCATCATAAATGTAAAGATCCTCTCATTACTCACCTGAGCTTCGCGGATGACCTGATTGCCTTCTTCCATGGTGACTACCATTCTGCTTCCACTCTAGCTAAGGTCCTTCACACTTTCAGAGATTGCACAGGATTGTCAGTAAATAGTTCGAAGAGTAACTTATTTGCAGCAGGGGTACCTAGAGGAGAACTCCAACATATTTCTGACACTTTGCAATTCAACAAGACAGACCTCCCAGTCAGATACCTTGGTCTGCCATTGATCTCGTCCAGGCTTTCCCAGGCGGACTGCCTCCCTCTTATCGAAAAAATCAGGAAGAGAGTTGGATCTTGGAAGAACAGGACTTTATCTTATGCTGGTAGGCTTACCCTCATCAAGGCAGTTCTGAATAGTATGCATGTGTATTGGAGTTCGTGTTTCATTCTCCCTAAGGCAGTGATTCAAGAAGTTACAACTATTTTTAGGAACTTCTTATGGTCCTCATCCGAGAACTATCTTAAAGTTCCTCTTGTCAGTTGGAATACAATTTGCCACCCGTATAATGAAGGAGGACTAGGAGTGAGGTGCATAGAAACTTCAAATTTGGCTGCCATGACACGTCATATATGGAACATTGTATCCAATAAGAATAACCTTTGGGTTCAATGGACAAAGAAGAATCTTATCCGAGGCAAGGACTTTTGGGTTATGGAAATTCCTCAAGACGCATCATGGTGCTGGCGCAGTATTCTCAAATGCAGAAAGATGGGTGCCAACCTGATCACTCATGCGATAGGAACTGGTAGGGACACTTCCTTGTGGAAAGATCCATGGCACCCTAAGGGTGTCCTGCTGGACCAGTTTCCTGCCCAGTTAACCTACCACTCCACTCTCAACAAGAAAGCAAAGGTTAGTGCCTTAATCAAAGAAGGCAAATGGTTTGCAAGAGAAAATGACAAGGCCTCTATTGCAGGGATTTTTGCAGATCTCAATTCAGTGGAAATTGACAATAACTTCAGAGATGAGGTAATCTGGAAAGGAGGTACAGATGGAGAGTTCTCGAGTAGAGGTGCTTATCACTCTATAAGAAATACAAATACAACTATTACTTGGACTAAACTTACTTGGTTTAAAGGTCGTATTCCTAGACATAGCTTTATAGGATGGCTTGCTATGAACAAAAGCTTGAAGACTCAGGACAATCTCAAGAAATGGAAGGTGATTCAATCTTCCTTATGCTGCTTGTGTCACCTAGAATCAGAGAATGAAGAACACCTCTTCTTCAGATGTTGGTATTCAAACCTTGTCTGGACTTACATGCTTAAATTCATGGGATACAGACATCATCCTCTCAGCTGGGAGGAGGAGATTAGATGGTGCACCAATAGATTTGCAGGCTCTCATCCAAGCTCCATGGTGAAGAAACTGGTCCTTAATGCCACTATATATCATCTCTGGAGGGAGAGGAACAGAAGACTGTTTGAAGGCAAGGAAGCTGCTGCTATGGACATCACTGCGAAGATTGTTGCAGATGTTCGCCTCAGACTGATTGTGCTGGACCCGACAGTGGAGGATACGCATCGAGCAAGGAATTTTTTCAATCGATGGAATGTGGCAATCAATTACAAGCTTGATAACATCACCTGGCACAGTTGGAATAAACCTGATCCAGGTTGGTACACTGTCAATTCAGATGGTTCAATGAAAGGACAGAGAGGAGGATACGGAGCATTGATTAGAGATCACACGGGAAAGGTCCTAGCCGCTGCTTCGGGGTCTCAAAGGAGCTGTTCAGTTATTCTTCACGAGCTGCAGGGAGTCGAACTGGGACTGAATTTGGCAATTCAGGGCAACTACAGGAAGGTTAATCTTGGTATAGATTCAGCGAATGCAGTTAACTACATCAACAATGCAAAGGTTCCGCCATGGGAGGCCATTCATACAATGAGAAGAATCAGGGAGCAGCTGAAGCTATTCGATGAATGCAGGGTCATGCATGTTGTCCGTGAAACAAATGGAGCAGCTGATAAGCTGGCTAACATGATGCCAACAACAGCCTATAGGGACGTCATCCCGAGCTCTTTTGCGGAGGATTTGAAAAAGATCATCTTTGATGATGCTAGTGGTAGGAAGTATATGAGAATGTAATGTCTGCATTGTAATGTCTTTTCTTTTTCTCTTTCAGTGGTCTGGGGAGCCCATATAAACCCCCGCGCTTGCCTTTCAAAAAAAAAAAAAAAAAAAAAAAAAAAAAAAGGCTCAATTGGAGGCCAATTTGGGTGCAATCCGCGAATACAAGGATTTGAGTGACCAAATGGACTCCGTTTGATTTGTAACCTTGCGTCGCACCATTATAACATCAAATGGGACATGTTTGAATCAACAAAAAAGTTCGTTTGTGCTTAACGAAGAAGGAAAACTCATTTGTACGTTGTAGGCTCAATTGAGGTAAATTTGGGTGCAATCCGATAACAGATGGATTTGAGTGACCAAATGGACTCCGTTTGATTTCTAACCTCACATGGCACCATAAAAATGTCAAATGGGACACATTTTACAAAAAAAAAAATGTTCGTTTGTGCTAAACGAAGAAGTAAAACTCGTTCGTACGTTGTAGGCTCAATTGGAGGCCAATTTGGGTACAATCCGCGAATATAAGGATTTGATTGACCAAATGGACTCCGTTTGATTTCTAACCTCACGTGGCACAACAATAACGTCAAATGAGAATGTTTGACTCAACAAAAAAGTTTAGTTGAGCTTAACGATGAAGGAAAACTCGTTTGTACGTTGCAGGCTCAATTGGATGCCAATTTGGGTGCAATCCGCGAATACAAGGATTTGAGTGACCAAATTGAGTCCGTTTGATTTATAACCTTGCGTGGTACCATAATAACGTAAATTGGGACATGTTTGACTCAAAAAAAAAGTTCGTTTGTGCTAAACGAAGATGGAAAACTCGTTTGTACGTTGTAGGATCAATTAGAGGCCAATTTGGGTGCAATCCGCGAATATAAAGATTTGAGTGACCAAATGGACTCCGTAAGATTTCTAACCTTGCGTGGTACCCTAATAACGTCAAATGGGAATGTTTGACTCAATATACAAGTTCGGTTGAGCTTAGTGAAGAAGAAAAACTTGTTTGTACGTTGTAGGCTCAATTGGATGCCAATTTGGGTGAAATCCGCGAATACAAGGATTTGAGTGACCAAATTGACTTTGTTTGATTTCTAACCTCATGTGGGAACATAGTAACATAGAATGGAACATTTTTGACTCAATAAACAATTCGGTTGAACTTAACGAAGAAGGAAAACTCGTTTGTACGTTGTAGGCTCCATTGGAGGCCAATTTGGGTGCAATCCGAGAATACAAGGATTTGAGTGACCAAATGGACTCTGTTTGATTTCTAACGCCGCGTTCCACCATAATAACGTCAAATGGGACTTGTATGACCCAACAAACATGTTCGGTTGAGCTGAACGAATAAGGAAAACTCGTTTGTACGTTATAGCCTCACTTGGAAGCCAATTTGGGTGCAATCCGAGAATACAAGGATTTGAGTGACCAAATGAACTCCATTTATTTCTAACCTCGTGTGGCACAATAATAACGTCAAATGGGACATTTTTTCACTCAACAAACAAGGTCTTTTTGTGCTAAACGAAGAAAGAAAACTCGTTTGTACGTTGTAGGCTGAATTGGAGGCTAATTTGGGTGCAATCCGCGAATACAAGGATTCGAGTGACCAAATGGACTCCGTTTCATTTCTAACCTCATGTGGCACCATAAGAACATCAAATTTGACATGTTTGACTCAACAAACAAGTTCGTTTGTGCTAAACGAAGAAGGAAAACTCGTTTGTACGTTGTTTGCTCAATTGGAGGCCAATTTTGGTGCAATCCGCGAATACAAGGATTTGAGTGACCAAATGGACTACGTTTGATTTATAACCTTGTGTGGTACCATAATAATGTAAATTGGGACATGTTTGACTCAACAAAAAAGTTCGTTTGTGCTAAACGAAGATGGAGAACTCGTTTGTACGTTGTAGGCTCAATTAGATGCCAATTTGGGTGCAATCCGCGAATATAAAGATTTGAGTGACCAAATGGACTCCGTAAGATTTATAACCTTGCGTGGTACCCTAATAACATCAAATGGGAATGTTTGAATCAATATACAAGTTCGGTTGAGCTTAGTGAAGAAGAAAAACTCGTTTGTACGTTGTAGGCTCAATTGGATGCCAATTTGGGTGCAATCCGCGAATACAAGGATTTGAGTGACCAAATTGACTCTGTTTTATTTCTAAACTCACGAGGCACCTTAATAACGTCAAATGGAACATGTTTGACTCAACAAACAAGTTCGGTTGAGCTTAACGAAGGAGGAAAACTCGTTTGTACGTTGTAGGCTCAATTAGATGAAAATTTGGGTAAAATCTGCGAATACAAGGATTTGAGTGACCAAATTGACCCCATTTGATTTCTAACCTCGCGTGGCACCATAATAACATCAAATGGAACATGTTTTAATCTACAAACAAGTTCGGTTGAGCTTATCGAAGAAGGAAAACTCGTTTGTACGTTGTAGGCTCAATTGGAGGCCAATTTGGGTGCAATCCGCGAATACAAGGATTTGAGTGACCAAATGGACTCCGTTTGATTTGTAACCTTGCGTCGCACCATTATAACATCAAATGGGACATGTTTGAATCAACAAAAAAGTTCGTTTGTGCTTAACGAAGAAGGAAAACTCGTTTGTACGTTGTAGGCTCAATTGAGGTAAATTTGGGTGCAATCCGATAACAGATGGATTTGAGTGACCAAATGGACTCCGTTTGATTTCTAACCTCACATGGCACCATAAAAATGTCAAATGGGACACATTTTACAAAAAAAAAAAAAGTTCGTTTGTGCTAAACGAAGAAGTAAAACTCGTTCGTACGTTGTAGGCTCAATTGGAGGCCAATTTGGGTACAATCCGCGAATATAAGGATTTGATTGACCAAATGGACTCCGTTTGATTTCTAACCTCACGTGGCACAACAATAACGTCAAATGAGAATGTTTGACTCAACAAAAAAGTTTAGTTGAGCTTAACGATGAAGGAAAACTCGTTTGTACGTTGCAGGCTCAATTGGATGCCAATTTGGGTGCAATCCGCGAATACAAGGATTTGAGTGACCAAATTGAGTCCGTTTAATTTATAACCTTGCGTGGTACCATAATAACGTAAATTGGGACATGTTTGACTCAACAAAAAAGTTCTTTTGTGCTAAACGAAGATGGAAAACTCGTTTGTACGTTGTAGGATCAATTAGAGGCCAATTTGGGTGCAATCCGCGAATATAAAGATTTGAGTGACCAAATGGACTCCGTAAGATTTCTAACCTTGCGTGGTACCCTAATAACGTCAAATGGGAATGTTTGACTCAATATACAAGTTCGGTTGAGCTTATTGAAGAAGAAAAACTTGTGGTAGGCTCAATTGGATGCCAATTTGGGTGAAATCCGCGAATACAAGGATTTGAGTGACCAAATTGACTCTGTTTGATTTCTAACCACATGTGGGAACATAGTAACATCGAATGGAACATTTTTGACTCAATAAACAATTCGGTTGAACTTAACGAAGAAGGAAAACTCGTTTGTACGTTGTAGGCTCCATTGGAGGCCAATTTGGGTGCAATCCGAGAATACAAGGATTTGAGTGACCAAATGGACTCTGTTTGATTTCTAACGCCGCGTTCCACCATAATAACGTCAAATGGGACTTGTATGACCCAACAAACATGTTCGGTTGAGCTGAACGAATAAGGAAAACTCGTTTGTACGTTATAGCCTCACTTGGAAGCCAATTTGGGTGCAATCCGAGAATACAAGGATTTGAGTGACCAAATGAACTCCATTTATTTCTAACCTCGTGTGGCACAATAATAACGTCAAATGGGACATTTTTTCACTCAACAAACAAGGTCTTTTTGTGCTAAACGAAGAAAGAAAACTCGTTTGTACGTTGTAGGCTGAATTGGAGGCTAATTTGGGTGCAATCCGCGAATACAAGGATTCGAGTGACCAAATGGACTCCGTTTCATTTCTAACCTCATGTGGCACCATAAGAACATCAAATTTGACATGTTTGACTCAACAAACAAGTTCGTTTGTGCTAAACGAAGAAGGAAAACTCGTTTGTACGTTGTTTGCTCAATTGGAGGCCAATTTTGGTGCAATCCGCGAATACAAGGATTTGAGTGACCAAATGGACTACGTTTGATTTATAACCTTGTGTGGTACCATAATAATGTAAATTGGGACATGTTTGACTCAACAAAAAAGTTCGTTTGTGCTAAACGAAGATGGAGAACTCGTTTGTACGTTGTAGGCTCAATTAGATGCCAATTTGGGTGCAATCCGCGAATATAAAGATTTGAGTGACCAAATGGACTCCGTAAGATTTATAACCTTGCGTGGTACCCTAATAACATCAAATGGGAATGTTTGAATCAATATACAAGTTCGGTTGAGCTTAGTGAAGAAGAAAAACTCGTTTGTACGTTGTAGGCTCAATTGGATGCCAATTTGGGTGCAATCCGCGAATACAAGGATTTGAGTGACCAAATTGACTCTGTTTTATTTCTAAACTCACGAGGCACCTTAATAACGTCAAATGGAACATGTTTGACTCAACAAACAAGTTCGGTTGAGCTTAACGAAGGAGGAAAACTCGTTTGTACGTTGTAGGCTCAATTAGATGAAAATTTGGGTAAAATCTGCGAATACAAGGATTTGAGTGACCAAATTGACCCCATTTGATTTCTAACCTCGCGTGGCACCATAATAACATCAAATGGAACATGTTTTAATCTACAAACAAGTTCGGTTGAGCTTATCGAAGAAGGAAAACTCGTTTGTACGTTGTAGGCTCAATTGGAGGCCAATTTGGGTGCAATCCGCGAATACAAGGATTTGAGTGACCAAATGGACTCCGTTTGATTTGTAACCTTGCGTCGCACCATTATAACATCAAATGGGACATGTTTGAATCAACAAAAAAGTTTGTTTGTGCTTAACGAAGAAGGAAAACTCGTTTGTACGTTGTAGGCTCAATTGAGGTAAATTTGGGTGCAATCCGATAACAGATGGATTTGAGTGACCAAATGGACTCCGTTTGATTTCTAACCTCACATGGCACCATAAAAATGTCAAATGGGACACATTTTACAAAAAAAAAAAAAGTTCGTTTGTGCTAAACGAAGAAGTAAAACTCGTTCGTACGTTGTAGGCTCAATTGGAGGCCAATTTGGGTACAATCCGCGAATATAAGGATTTGATTGACCAAATGGACTCCGTTTGATTTCTAACCTCACGTGGCACAACAATAACGTCAAATGAGAATGTTTGACTCAACAAAAAAGTTTAGTTGAGCTTAACGATGAAGGAAAACTCGTTTGTACGTTGCAGGCTCAATTGGATGCCAATTTGGGTGCAATCCGCGAATACAAGGATTTGAGTGACCAAATTGAGTCCGTTTAATTTATAACCTTGCGTGGTACCATAATAACGTAAATTGGGACATGTTTGACTCAACAAAAAAGTTCTTTTGTGCTAAACGAAGATGGAAAACTCGTTTGTACGTTGTAGGATCAATTAGAGGCCAATTTGGGTGCAATCCGCGAATATAAAGATTTGAGTGACCAAATGGACTCCGTAAGATTTCTAACCTTGCGTGGTACCCTAATAACGTCAAATGGGAATGTTTGACTCAATATACAAGTTCGGTTGAGCTTATTGAAGAAGAAAAACTTGTGGTAGGCTCAATTGGATGCCAATTTGGGTGAAATCCGCGAATACAAGGATTTGAGTGACCAAATTGACTCTGTTTGATTTCTAACCACATGTGGGAACATAGTAACATCGAATGGAACATTTTTGACTCAATAAACAATTCGGTTGAACTTAACGAAGAAGGAAAACTCGTTTGTACGTTGTAGGCTCCATTGGAGGCCAATTTGGGTGCAATCCGAGAATACAAGGATTTGAGTGACCAAATGGACTCTGTTTGATTTCTAACCCCGCGTTCCACCATAATAACGTCAAATGGGACTTGTATGACCCAACAAACATGTTCGGTTGAGCTGAACGAATAAGGAAAACTCGTTTGTACGTTATAGCCTCACTTGGAAGCCAATTTGAGTGCAATCCGAGAATACAAGGATTTGAGTGACCAAATGAACTCCATTTATTTCTAACCTCGTGTGGCACAATAATAACGTCAAATGGGACATTTTTTCACTCAACAAACAAGGTCTTTTTGTGCTAAACGAAGAAAGAAAACTCGTTTGTACGTTGTAGGCTGAATTGGAGGCTAATTTGGGTGCAATCCGCGAATACAAGGATTCGAGTGACCAAATGGACTCCGTTTCATTTCTAACCTCATGTGGCACCATAAGAACATCAAATTGGACATGTCTGACTCAACAAACAAGTTCGTTTGTGCTAAACGAAGAAGGAAAACTCGTTTGTACGTTGTTTGCTCAATTGGAGGCCAATTTTGGTGCAATCCGCGAATACAAGGATTTGAGTGACCAAATGGACTACGTTTGATTTATAACCTTGTGTGGTACCATAATAATGTAAATTGGGACATGTTTGACTCAACAAAAAAGTTCGTTTGTGCTAAACGAAGATGGAGAACTCGTTTGTACGTTGTAGGCTCAATTAGATGCCAATTTGGGTGCAATCCGCGAATATAAAGATTTGAGTGACCAAATGGACTCCGTAAGATTTATAACCTTGCGTGGTACCCTAATAACATCAAATGGGAATGTTTGAATCAATATACAAGTTCGGTTGAGCTTAGTGAAGAAGAAAAACTCGTTTGTACGTTGTAGGCTCAATTGGATGCCAATTTGGGTGCAATCCGCGAATACAAGGATTTGAGTGACCAAATTGACTCTGTTTTATTTCTAAACTCACGAGGCACCTTAATAACGTCAAATGGAACATGTTTGACTCAACAAACAAGTTCGGCTGAGCTTAACGAAGGAGGAAAACTCGTTTGTACGTTGTAGGCTCAATTAGATGAAAATTTGGGTAAAATCTGCGAATACAAGGATTTGAGTGACCAAATTGACCCCATTTGATTTCTAACCACGCGTGGCACCATAATAACATCAAATGGAACATGTTTTAATCAACAAACAAGTTCGGTTGAGCTTATCGAAGAAGGAAAACTCGTTTGTACGTTGTAGGCTCAATTGGAGGCCAATTTGGGTGCAATCCGCGAATACAAGGATTTGAGTGACCAAATGGACTCCGTTTGATTTGTAACCTTGCGTTGCACCATTATAACATCAAATGGGACATGTTTGAATCAACAAAAAAGTTCGTTTGTGCTTAACGAAGAAGGAAAACTCGTTTGTACGTTGTAGGCTCAATTGAGGTAAATTTGGGTGCAATCCGATAACAGATGGATTTGAGTGACCAAATGGACTCCGTTTGATTTCTAAACTCACATGGCACCATAAAAATGTCAAATGGGACACATTTTACAAAAAAAAAAAAGTTCGTTTGTGCTAAACGAAGAAGTAAAACTCGTTCGTACGTTGTAGGCTCAATTGGAGGCCAATTTGGTACAATCCGCGAATATAAGGATTTGATTGACCAAATGGACTCCGTTTGATTTCTAACCTCACGTGGCACAACAATAACGTCAAATGAGAATGTTTGACTCAACAAAAAAGTTTAGTTGAGCTTAACGATGAAGGAAAACTCGTTTGTACGTTGCAGGCTCAATTGGATGCCAATTTGGGTGCAATCCGCGAATACAAGGATTTGAGTGACCAAATTGAGTCCGTTTAATTTATAACCTTGCGTGGTACCATAATAACGTAAATTGGGACATGTTTGACTCAACAAAAAAGTTCTTTTGTGCTAAACGAAGATGGAAAACTCGTTTGTACGTTGTAGGATCAATTAGAGGCCAATTTGGGTGCAATCCGCGAATATAAAGATTTGAGTGACCAAATGGACTCCGTAAGATTTCTAACCTTGCGTGGTACCCTAATAACGTCAAATGGGAATGTTTGACTCAATATACAAGTTCGGTTGAGCTTATTGAAGAAGAAAAACTTGTGGTAGGCTCAATTGGATGCCAATTTGGGTGAAATCCGCGAATACAAGGATTTGAGTGACCAAATTGACTCTGTTTGATTTCTAACCACATGTGGGAACATAGTAACATCGAATGGAACATTTTTGACTCAATAAACAATTCGGTTGAACTTAACGAAGAAGGAAAACTCGTTTGTACGTTGTAGGCTCCATTGGAGGCCAATTTGGGTGCAATCCGAGAATACAAGGATTTGAGTGACCAAATGGACTCTGTTTGATTTCTAACCCCGCGTTCCACCATAATAACGTCAAATGGGACTTGTATGACCCAACAAACATGTTCGGTTGAGCTGAACGAATAAGGAAAACTCGTTTGTACGTTATAGCCTCACTTGGAAGCCAATTTGAGTGCAATCCGAGAATACAAGGATTTGAGTGACCAAATGAACTCCATTTATTTCTAACCTCGTGTGGCACAATAATAACGTCAAATGGGACATTTTTTCACTCAACAAACAAGGTCTTTTTGTGCTAAACGAAGAAAGAAAACTCGTTTGTACGTTGTAGGCTGAATTGGAGGCCAATTTGGGTGCAATCCGCGAATACAAGGATTTGAGTGACCAAATGGACTCCGTTTGATTTGTAACCTTGCGTCGCACCATTATAACATCAAATGGGACATGTTTGACTCAACAAAAAAGTTCGTTTGTGCTTAACGAATAAGGAAAACTATTTTGTACGTTGTAGGCTCAATTGAGGTAAATTTGGGTGCAATCCGATAACAGATGGATTTGAGTGACCAAATGGACTCCGTTTGATTTCTAACCTCACATGGCACCATAAAAATGTCAAATGGGACACATTTTACAAAAAAAAAAATGTTCGTTTGTGCTAAACGAAGAAGTAAAACTCGTTCGTACGTTGTAGGCTCAATTGGAGGCCAATTTGGGTACAATCCGCGAATATAAGGATTTGATTGACCAAATGGACTCCGTTTGATTTCTAACCTCACGTGGCACAACAATAACGTCAAATGAGAATGTTTGACTCAACAAAAAAGTTTAGTTGAGCTTAACGATGAAGGAAAACTCGTTTGTACGTTGCAGGCTCAATTGGATGCCAATTTGGGTGCAATCCGCGAATACAAGGATTTGAGTGACCAAATTGAGTCTGTTTGATTTATAACCTTGCGTGGTACCATAATAACGTAAATTGGGACATGTTTGACTCAACAAAAAAGTTCGTTTGTGCTAAACGAAGATGGAAAACTCGTTTGTACGTTGTAGGATCAATTAGAGGCCAATTTGGGTGCAATCCGCGAATATAAAGATTTCAGTGACCAAATGGACTCCGTAAGATTTCTAACCTTGCGTGGTACCCTAATAACGTCAAATGGGAATGTTTGACTCAATATACAAGTTCGGTTGAGCTTAGTGAAGAAGAAAAACTTGTTTGTACGTTGTAGGCTCAATTGGATGCCAATTTGGGTGAAATCCGCGAATACAAGGATTTGAGTGACCAAATTGAGTCTGTTTGATTTCTAACCTCATGTGGGAACATAGTAACATCGAATGGAACATTTTTGACTCAATAAACAATTCGGTTGAACTTAATGTAGAAGGAAAACTCGTTTGTACGTTGTAGGCTCCATTGGAGGCCAATTTGGGTGCAATCCGAGAATACAAGGATTTGAGTGACCAAATGGACTCTGTTTGATTTCTAACCCCGCGTTCCACCATAATAACGTCAAATGGGACTTGTATGACCCAACAAACATGTTCGGTTGAGCTGAACGAATAAGGAAAACTCGTTTGTACGTTATAGCCTCACTTGGAAGCCAATTTGGGTGCAATCCAAGAATACAAGGATTTGAGTGACCAAATGGACTCCATTTATTTCTAACCTCGTGTGGCACAATAATAACATCAAATGGGACATTTTTTCACTCAACAAACAAGGTCTTTTTGTGCTAAACGAAGAAAGAAAACTCGTTTGTACGTTGTAGGCTGAATTGGAGGCTAATTTGGGTGCAATCCGCGAATACAAGGATTCGAGTGACCAAATGGACTCCGTTTCATTTCTAACCTCATGTGGCACCATAAGAACATCAAATTGGACATGTTTGTCTCAACAAACAAGTTCGTTTGTGCTAAACGAAGAAGGAAAACTCGTTTGTACGTTGTTTGCTCAATTGGAGGCCAATTTTGGTGCAATCCGCGAATACAAGGATTTGAGTGACCAAATGGACTACGTTTGATTTATAACCTTGTGTGGTACCATAATAATGTAAATTGGGACATGTTTGACTCAACAAAAAAGTTCGTTTGCGCTAAACGATGATGGAGAACTCGTTTGTACGTTGTAGGCTCAATTAGATGCCAATTTGGGTGCAATCCGCGAATATAAAGATTTGAGTGACCAAATGGACTCCGTAAGATTTATAACCTTCCATGGTACCCTAATAACATCAAATGGGAATGTTTGAATCAATATACAAGTTCGGTTGAGCTTAGTGAAGAAGAAAAACTCGTTTGTACGTTGTAGGCTCAATTGGATGCCAATTTGGGTGCAATCCGCGAATACAAGGATTTGAGTGACCAAATTGACTCTGTTTTATTTCTAAACTCATGAGGCACCTTAATAACGTCAAATGGAACATGTTTGACTCAACAAACAAGTTCGGTTGAGCTTAACGAAGGAGGAAAACTCGTTTGTACGTTGTAGGCTCAATTAGATGAAAATTTGGGTAAAATCTGCGAATACAAGGATTTGAGTGACCAAATTGACCCCATTTGATTTCTAACCTCGTGTGGCACCATAATAAAATCAAATGGAACATTTTTTAATCAACAAACAAGTTCGGTTGAGCTTATCGAAGAAGGAAAACTCGTTTGTACGTTGTAGGCTCAATTAGAGGCCAATTTGGGTGCAATCCGCGAATACAAGGATTTGAGTGACCAAATGGACTCCGTTTGATTTGTAACCTTGCGTCGCACCATTATAACATCAAATGGGACATGTTTGACTCAACAAAAAAGTTCGTTTGTGCTTAACGAAGAAGGAAAACTCGTTTGTACGTTGTAGGCTCAATTGAGGTAAATTTGGGTGCAATCCGATAACAGATGGATTTGAGTGACCAAATGGACTCCGTTTGATTTCTAACCTCACATGGCACCATAAAAATGTCAAATGGGACACATTTTACAAAAAAAAAAAAGTTCGTTTGTGCTAAACGAAGAAGTAAAACTCGTTCGTACGTTGTAGGCTCAATTGGAGGCCAATTTGGTACAATCCGCGAATATAAGGATTTGATTGACCAAATGGACTCCGTTTGATTTCTAACCTCACGTGGCACAACAATAACGTCAAATGAGAATGTTTGACTCAACAAAAAAGTTTAGTTGAGCTTAACGATGAAGGAAAACTCGTTTGTACGTTGCAGGCTCAATTGGATGCCAATTTGGGTGCAATCCGCGAATACAAGGATTTGAGTGACCAAATTGAGTCCGTTTAATTTATAACCTTGCGTGGTACCATAATAACGTAAATTGGGACATGTTTGACTCAACAAAAAAGTTCGTTTGTGCTAAACGAAGATGGAAAACTCGTTTGTACGTTGTAGGATCAATTAGAGGCCAATTTGGGTGCAATCCGCGAATATAAAGATTTGAGTGACCAAATGGACTCCGTAAGATTTCTAACCTTGCGTGGTACCCTAATAACGTCAAATGGGAATGTTTGACTCAATATACAAGTTCGGTTGAGCTTATTGAAGAAGAAAAACTTGTGGTAGGCTCAATTGGATGCCAATTTGGGTGAAATCCGCGAATACAAGGATTTGAGTGACCAAATTGACTCTGTTTGATTTCTAACCACATGTGGGAACATAGTAACATCGAATGGAACATTTTTGACTCAATAAACAATTCGGTTGAACTTAACGAAGAAGGAAAACTCGTTTGTACGTTGTAGGCTCCATTGGAGGCCAATTTGGGTGCAATCCGAGAATACAAGGATTTGAGTGACCAAATGGACTCTGTTTGATTTCTAACCCCGCGTTCCACCATAATAACGTCAAATGGGACTTGTATGACCCAACAAACATGTTCGGTTGAGCTGAACGAATAAGGAAAACTCGTTTGTACGTTATAGCCTCACTTGGAAGCCAATTTGAGTGCAATCCGAGAATACAAGGATTTGAGTGACCAAATGAACTCCATTTATTTATAACCTCGTGTGGCACAATAATAACGTCAAATGGGACATTTTTTCACTCAACAAACAAGGTCTTTTTGTGCTAAACGAAGAAAGAAAACTCGTTTGTACGTTGTAGGCTGAATTGGAGGCTAATTTGGGTGCAATCCGCGAATACAAGGATTCGAGTGACCAAATGGACTCCGTTTCATTTCTAACCTCATGTGGCACCATAAGAACATCAAATTGGACATGTCTGACTCAACAAACAAGTTCGTTTGTGCTAAACGAAGAAGGAAAACTCGTTTGTACGTTGTTTGCTCAATTGGAGGCCAATTTTGGTGCAATCCGCGAATACAAGGATTTGAGTGACCAAATGGACTATGTTTGATTTATAACCTTGTGTGGTACCATAATAATGTAAATTGGGACATGTTTGACTCAACAAAAAAGTTCGTTTGTGCTAAACGAAGATGGAGAACTCGTTTGTACGTTGTAGGCTCAATTAGATGCCAATTTGGGTGCAATCCGCGAATATAAAGATTTGAGTGACCAAATGGACTCCGTAAGATTTCTAACCTTGCTTGGTACCCTAATAACATCAAATGGGAATGTTTGAATCAATATACAAGTTCGGTTGAGCTTAGTGAAGAAGAAAAACTCGTTTGTACGTTGTAGGCTCAATTGGATGCCAATTTGGGTGCAATCCGCGAATACAAGGATTTGAGTGACCAAATTGACTCTGTTTTATTTCTAAACTCACGAGGCACCTTAATAACGTCAAATGGAACATGTTTTACTCAACAAACAAGTTCGGTTGAGCTTAACGAAGGAGGAAAACTCGTTTGTAAGTTATAGGCTCAATTAGATGAAAATTTGGGTAAAATCTGCGAATACAAGGATTTGAGTGACCAAATTGACCCCATTTGATTTCTAACCTCGCGTGGCACCATAATAACATCAAATGGAACATGTTTTAATCAACAAACAAGTTCGGTTGAGCTTATCGAAGAAGGAAAACTCGTTTGTACGTTGTAGGCTCAATTGGAGGCCAATTTGGGTGCAATCCGCGAATACAAGGATTTGAGTGACCAAATGGACTCCGTTTGATTTGTAACCTTGCGTCGCACCATTATAACATCAAATGGGACATGTTTGACTCAACAAAAAAGTTCGTTTGTGCTTAACGAATAAGGAAAACTATTTTGTACGTTGTAGGCTCAATTGAGGTAAATTTGGGTGCAATCCGATAACAGATGGATTTGAGTGACCAAATGGACTCCGTTTGATTTCTAACCTCACATGGCACCATAAAAATGTCAAATGGGACACATTTTACAAAAAAAAAAATGTTCGTTTGTGCTAAACGAAGAAGTAAAACTCGTTCGTACGTTGTAGGCTCAATTGGAGGCCAATTTGGGTACAATCCGCGAATATAAGGATTTGATTGACCAAATGGACTCCGTTTGATTTCTAACCTCACGTGGCACAACAATAACGTCAAATGAGAATGTTTGACTCAACAAAAAAGTTTAGTTGAGCTTAACGATGAAGGAAAACTCGTTTGTACGTTGCAGGCTCAATTGGATGCCAATTTGGGTGCAATCCGCGAATACAAGGATTTGAGTGACCAAATTGAGTCTGTTTGATTTATAACCTTGCGTGGTACCATAATAACGTAAATTGGGACATGTTTGACTCAACAAAAAAGTTCGTTTGTGCTAAACGAAGATGGAAAACTCGTTTGTACGTTGTAGGATCAATTAGAGGCCAATTTGGGTGCAATCCGCGAATATAAAGATTTCAGTGACCAAATGGACTCCGTAAGATTTCTAACCTTGCGTGGTACCCTAATAACGTCAAATGGGAATGTTTGACTCAATATACAAGTTCGGTTGAGCTTAGTGAAGAAGAAAAACTTGTTTGTACGTTGTAGGCTCAATTGGATGCCAATTTGGGTGAAATCCGCGAATACAAGGATTTGAGTGACCAAATTGAGTCTGTTTGATTTCTAACCTCATGTGGGAACATAGTAACATCGAATGGAACATTTTTGACTCAATAAACAATTCGGTTGAACTTAATGAAGAAGGAAAACTCGTTTGTACGTTGTAGGCTCCATTGGAGGCCAATTTGGGTGCAATCCGAGAATACAAGGATTTGAGTGACCAAATGGACTCTGTTTGATTTCTAACCCCGCGTTCCACCATAATAACGTCAAATGGGACTTGTATGACCCAACAAACATGTTCGGTTGAGCTGAACGAATAAGGAAAACTCGTTTGTACGTTATAGCCTCACTTGGAAGCCAATTTGGGTGCAATCCAAGAATACAAGGATTTGAGTGACCAAATGGACTCCATTTATTTCTAACCTCGTGTGGCACAATAATAACATCAAATGGGACATTTTTTCACTCAACAAACAAGGTCTTTTTGTGCTAAACGAAGAAAGAAAACTCGTTTGTACGTTGTAGGCTGAATTGGAGGCTAATTTGGGTGCAATCCGCGAATACAAGGATTCGAGTGACCAAATGGACTCCGTTTCATTTCTAACCTCATGTGGCACCATAAGAACATCAAATTGGACATGTTTGTCTCAACAAACAAGTTCGTTTGTGCTAAACGAAGAAGGAAAACTCGTTTGTACGTTGTTTGCTCAATTGGAGGCCAATTTTGGTGCAATCCGCGAATACAAGGATTTGAGTGACCAAATGGACTACGTTTGATTTATAACCTTGTGTGGTACCATAATAATGTAAATTGGGACATGTTTGACTCAACAAAAAAGTTCGTTTGCGCTAAACGATGATGGAGAACTCGTTTGTACGTTGTAGGCTCAATTAGATGCCAATTTGGGTGCAATCCGCGAATATAAAGATTTGAGTGACCAAATGGACTCCGTAAGATTTCTAACCTTCCATGGTACCCTAATAACATCAAATGGGAATGTTTGAATCAATATACAAGTTCGGTTGAGCTTAGTGAAGAAGAAAAACTCGTTTGTACGTTGTAGGCTCAATTGGATGCCAATTTGGGTGCAATCCGCGAATACAAGGATTTGAGTGACCAAATTGACTCTGTTTTATTTCTAAACTCATGAGGCACCTTAATAACGTCAAATGGAACATGTTTGACTCAACAAACAAGTTCGGTTGAGCTTAACGAAGGAGGAAAACTCGTTTGTACGTTGTAGGCTCAATTAGATGAAAATTTGGGTAAAATCTGCGAATACAAGGATTTGAGTGACCAAATTGACCCCATTTGATTTCTAACCTCGTGTGGCACCATAATAAAATCAAATGGAACATTTTTTAATCAACAAACAAGTTCGGTTGAGCTTATCGAAGAAGGAAAACTCGTTTGTACGTTGTAGGCTCAATTAGAGGCCAATTTGGGTGCAATCCGCGAATACAAGGATTTGAGTGACCAAATGGACTCCGTTTGATTTGTAACCTTGCGTCGCACCATTATAACATCAAATGGGACATGTTTGACTCAACAAAAAAGTTCGTTTGTGCTTAACGAAGAAGGAAAACTCGTTTGTACGTTGTAGGCTCAATTGAGGTAAATTTGGGTGCAATCCGATAACAGATGGATTTGAGTGACCAAATGGACTCCGTTTGATTTCTAACCTCACATGGCACCATAAAAATGTCAAATGGGACACATTTTACAAAAAAAAAAAAGTTCGTTTGTGCTAAACGAAGAAGTAAAACTCGTTCGTACGTTGTAGGCTCAATTGGAGGCCAATTTGGGTACAATCCGCGAATATAAGGATTTGATTGACCAAATGGACTCCGTTTGATTTCTAACCTCACGTGGCACAACAATAACGTCAAATGAGAATGTTTGAATCAACAAAAAAGTTTAGTTGAGCTTAACGATGAAGAAAAACTCGTTTGTATGTTGTTTGCTCAATTGGAGGCCAATTTTGGTGCAATCCGCGAATACAAGGATTTGAGTGACCAAATGGACTACGTTTGATTTATAACCTTGCGTGGTACCATAATAACGTAAATTGGGACATGTTTGACTCAACAAAAAAGTTCGTTTGTGCTAAACGAAGATGGAAAACTCGTTTGTACGTTGTAGGATCAATTAGAGGCCAATTTGGGTGCAATCCGCGAATATAAAGATTTGAGTGACCAAATGGACTCCGTAAGATTTCTAACCTTGCGTGGTACCCTAATAACGTCAAATGGGAATGTTTGACTCATTATACAAGTTCGGTTGAGCTTAGTGAAGAAGAAAAACTTGTTTGTACGTTGTAGGCTCAATTGGATGCCAATTTGGGTGAAATCCGCGAATACAAGGATTTGAGTGACCAAATTGACTCTGTTTGATTTCTAACCTCATGTGGGAACATAGTAACATCGAATGGAACATTTTTGACTCAATAAACAATTCGGTTGAACTTAACGAAGAAGGAAAACTCGTTTGTACGTTGTAGGCTCCATTGGAGGCCAATTTGGGTGCAATCCGAGAATACAAGGTTTTGATTGACCAAATGGACTCTGTTTGATTTCTAACCCCGCGTTCCACCATAATAACGTCAAATGGGACTTGTATGACCCAACAAACATGTTTAGTTGAGCTGAACGAATAAGGAAAACTCGTTTGTACGTTATAGCCTCACTTGGAAGCCAATTTGGATGCAATCCGAGAATACAAGGATTTGAGTGACCAAATAAACTCCATTTATTTCTAACCTCGCGTTGTAAAATAATAACATAAAATGGGACATGTTTGACTCAAAAAATAAGTCTGGTTGTGCTTAACGAAGACGAAAAACTCATTTGTAATTTGCAGGCTCTATTGGAGGTCAATTTGGGTGCAATCCGCGAATACAAGGATTTGAGTGACCAAATGGATTCCGTTTGATTTCTAACCGCACGTGGAACAATAATAACGTCAAATGGGACATTTTTTGACTCAACAAACAAGGTCTTTTTGTGCTAAACGAAGAAAGAAAACTCGTTTGTACATTGTAGGCTGAATTGGAGGCTAATTTGGGTGCAATCCGCGAATACAAGGATTCGAGTGACCAAATGGACTCCGTTTCATTTCTAACCTCGTGTGGCACCATAAGAACATCAAATTGGACATGTTTGACTCAACAAACAAGTTCGTTTGTGCTAAACAAAGAAGGAAAACTCGTTTGTACGTTGTTTGCTCAATTGGTGGCCAATTTTGGTGCAATCCGCGAATACAAGGATTTGAGTGACCAAATGGACTACGTTTGATTTATAACCTTGCGTGGTACCATAATAACATAAATTGGGACATGTTTGACTCAACAAAAAAGTTCATTTGTGCTAAACGAAGATGGAAAACTCGTTTGTACGTTGTAGGATCAATTAGAGGCCAATTTGGGTGCAATCCGCGAATATAAAGATTTGAGTGACCAAATGGACTCCGTAAGATTTCTAACCTTCCGTGGTACCCTAATAACATCAAATGGGAATGTTTGACTCAATATACAAGTTCGGTTGAGCTTAGTGAAGAAGAAAAACTTGTTTGTAGGTTGTAGGCTCAATGGGATGCCAATTTGGGTGAAATCCGCGAATACAAGGATTTGAGTGACCAAATTGACTCTGTTTGATTTCTAAAATCATGTGGGAACATAGTAACATCGAATGGAACATTTTTGACTCAATAAACAATTCGGTTGAACTTAACGAAGAAGGAAAACTCGTTTGTACGTTGTAGGCCCTATTGGAGGCCAATTTGGGTGCAATCCGAGAATACAAGGATTTGAGTGACCAAATGGACTCTGTTTGATTTCTAACCCCGTGTTCCACCATAATAACGTCAAATGGGACTTGTATGACCCAACAAACATGTTCGGTTGAGGTGAACCAATAAGGAAAACTCGTTTGTACGTTATAGCCTCACTTGGAAGCCAATTTGGGTGCAATCCGAGAATACAAGGATTTGAGTGACCAAATGAACTCCATTTATTTCTAACCTCGCATTGTAAAATAATAACATAAAATGGGACATGTTTGACTCAAAAAATAAGTCTGGTTGTGCTTAACGAAGACGAAAAACTCATTTGTACGTTGCAGGCTCTATTGGAGGCCAATTTGGGTGCAATCTGCGAATACAAGGATTTGAGTGACCAAATGGATTCCGTTTGATTTCTAACCGCATGTGGCACAATAATAACGTCAAATGGGACATTTTTTTACTCAACAAACAAGGTCTTTTTGTGCTAAACGGAGAAAGAAAACTCGTTTGTACGTTGTAGGCTGAATTGGAGGCTAATTTGGGTGCAATCCGCGAATACAAGGATTCGAGTGACCAAATGGACTCCGTTTCATTTCTAACCTCGTGTGGCACCATAATAACATCAAATGGAACATGTTTAACTCAACAAACAAGTTCGGTTGAGCTTAACGAAGAAGGAAAACTCATTTGTACGTTGTAGGCTCAATTGGAGGCCAATTTGGGTGCAATCCGAGAATACAATGATTTGAGTGACCAAATGAACTCCGTTTGATTTCTAACCTCATGTGGGAACATAGTAACATCGAATGGAACATTTTTGACTCAATAAACAATTCGGTTGAACTTAACGAAGAAGGAAAACTCGTTTGTACGTTGTAGGCTCCATTGGAGGCCAATTTGGGTGCAATCCGAGAATACAAGGATTTGAGTGACCAAATGGACTCTGTTTGATTTCTAACCCCGCGTTCCACCAAAATAACGTCAAATGGGACTTGTATGACCCAACAAACATGTTCGGTTGAGCTGAACGAATAAGGAAAACTCGTTTGTACGTTATAGGCTCACTTGGAAGCCAATTTGGGTGCATTCCGAGAATACAAGGATTTGAGTGACCAAATGAACTCCATTTATTTCTAACCTCGCGTTGTAAAATAATAACATAAAATGGGACATGTTTGACTCAAAAAATAAGTCTGATTGTGCTTAACGAAGAAGGAAAACTCATTTGTACGTTGTAGGCTCTATTGGAGGCCAATTTGGGTGCAATCCGCGAATACAAGGATTTGAGTGACCAAATGGATTCCGTTTGATTTCTAACCTCACATGGAACCATAATAACGTCAAATGGGACATGTTTGACGCAAAAAACAAGGTCTTTTTGTGCTAAACGAAGAAGGAAAACTCGTTTGTACGTTGTAGGCTGAATTGGAGGCTAATTTGGGTGCAATACACGAATACATGGATTCGAGTGACCAAATGGACTCCGTTTGATTTGTAACCGCAAGTGGCACCATAATAACATCAAATGAGACATGTTTGACTCAACAAACAAGTTCGTTTGTGATAAACGAAGAAGGGAAACTCGTTTGTACGTTGTTTGCTCAATTGGAGGCCAATTTTGGTGCAATCCGCGAATACAAGGATTTGAGTGACCAAATGGACTACGTTTGATTTATAACCTTGCGTGGTACCATAATAACATAAAATAGGACATGTTTGACTCAACAAACAAATTCGTTTGTGCTTAACGAAGAAGGAAAACTCATTTGTACGTTGTAGGCTCAATTGAGGCCAATTTGGGTGCAATCCAAGAATACAAGGATTTGAGTGACCAAATGGACTCCGTTTGATTTCTACCTTGAATGGCACCATAATAACGTGAAATGGGACATGTTTGACTCAACAAAAAATTTCGTTTGTGCTAAACGAAGAAGGAAAACTCGTTTGTACGTTGTAGGCTCAATTGGAGGTGAATTTGGGTGCAATCGGCGAATACAAGGATTTGAGTGACCAAATGGACTCCGTTTGATTTCTAACCTTGCGTCGTACCATTATAACATCAAATGGGACATGTTTGACTCAACAAAAAAGTTTGTTTGTGCTTAACGAAGAAGGAAAACTCGTTTGTACGTTGTAGGCTCAATTGAGGTAAATTTGGGTGCAATCCGAGAACAGATGGATTTGAGTGACCAAATGGACTCCGTTTGATTTCTAACCTCATGTGGCACCATAATAACGTCAAATGGGAATTTTTGACTCAACAAAAAAGTTCATTTGAGCTTAACGAAGAAGGAAAACTCGTTTGTACGTTGTAGGCTCAATTGGATGCCAATTTGTGTGCAATCCGCGAATACAAGGATTTGAGTGACCAAATTGACTCCGTTTGATTTCTAACCTCACGTGGCACCATAATAACATCAAATGGAACATATTTGACTCAACAAACAAGTTCGGTTGAGCTTAACGAAGAAGGAAAACTCATTTATACGTTGTATGCTCAATTGGAGGCCAATTTGGGTGCAATCCGAGAATACAAGGATTTGAGTGACCAAATGGACTCCGTTTGATTTCTAACCTCATTTGGGAACATAGTAACATCGTATGGAACATTTTTGACTCAAGAAACAATTCGGTTGAACTTAACGAAGAAGGAAAACTCGTTTGTACGTTGTAGGCTCCATTGGAGGCCAATTTGGGTGCAATCCGAGAATACAAGGATTTGAGTGACCAAATGGACTATGTTTGATTTCTAACCCCGCGTTCCACCATAATAACGTCAAATGGGACTTGTATGACCCAACAAACATGTTCGGTTGAGCTGAACGAATAAGGAAAACTCGTTTGTACGTTATAGGCTCACTTGGAAGCCAATTTGGGTGCAATCCGAGAATACAAGGATTTGAGTGACCAAATGAACTCCATTTATTTCTAACCTCATCATCATCATCATCATCATCATCAAAGCCCATTCCCGAGATTTTCGGGGTCGGCTACATGAATTTTGGTTCTCCAAGCAATGCGATCTTCCCACATTTCCTCACCTAATCCAAGCTCAATGATATCGTCATTCACCGTCTTCATCCAAGTTTTCAACGGTCGTCCCCTCCGTCTACACCCTCCATTAACTTGCCAATCTAAACATTTTCTAATTGGCGCCGTGCTCGGTCTCCTCCGCACATGACCAAACCAAGTTAAACGTCTTTCTCTAATTTTTTCCTCTATGGGCGCTACACCTAAGTATCTCCTAATTCTTTCATTTCTAATCTTATCCTTACGAGTTTTACCACACATCCACCTTAACATACGCATTTCTGCTACTGCCATCCTATGCGTATGTTGTCCCGTAGTAGCCCAACATTCTGAACCATATAGCATGGCTGGTCGAACAATTGTCTTATAGCATTTCCCTTTTAGCCTTGCAGGCATCCTTCTATCGCACAATACTCCTGACGCCATTCGCCATTTCAACCAACCAGCTTTAATCCTGTGGTCTACATCTGCTCCAATAGCCCCATTCTTTTGAATTATAGACCCTAGATATCGAAAAGCCTCACACTCTGGGACCTCGACACCTTCGATCTCAATTGCATGACTTCTCCCTCTTGGTTCACACCCAAAGTTGCACACTAGATACTCCGTCTTCGAACGGCTAATTCTAAAACCTTTACTCTCTAAAGCCTCCTGCCACTTAACTAATTTCTGACCTAAACCTGCACTAGTCTCATCCATTAAGACAATATCATCTGCAAATAACATGCACCAAGGTACATCTTCTTGCAGATGTCTCGTCAACTCATCCAGGACCAAAGCAAAGAGATATGGACTTAACGCCGACCCTTGATGTAGTCCTACTGTCACTGGAAATTCACTAGACATCCCACCTACTGAGCGAACACTTGTTACAACCCCTTCATACATATCCTTAATGATATCGACATAACATTGAGACACTTTCTTCCTTTCAAGCACCCACCAAATTAACTCCCTGGGGACCCTATCATATGCTTTCTCCAGATCAATAAAAACCATATGCAAACTCTTACGTGCCTCTCGATATTTTTCTACAGTTTGCCTAAGCAGGAAGATGGCCTCCGTAGTAGACCTACCTGGCATAAATCCAAATTGATTCTCCGAAATCGTGGTTAAACTCCTAAGTCTTTGTTCTATAACCCTCTCCCAAAGTTTCATCGTATGACTCATAAGCTTTATCCCTCTATAGTTCGAGCAATTCTGGATATCCCCTTTGTTCTTATAAATTGGTACCACAATGCTATGCCTCCATGAATCTGGCATTTTTCTAGTTTCCAAAATCCTATTAAATAGCTTAGTTAGCCATTGAATCCCAACTTCTCCCAGACATTTCCATGCTTCAATTGGTATATCATCCGGTCCAACGGCCTTCCCTGTCTTCATTCTTTTTAAAGCTTCTCTCACTTCTGTGGCACTAACTCTGCGATGGAACACGCGATCTCTCCCTTCCTGTGAAGCATACCCCTCCAAGTTTAACTCCCCTACATGTGTTCCATTGAGTAGGTTCCAAAAGTAATCCTTCCATCTATCTAAAATAGCTTTATCCTGCATTAAGACTCTTCCATCCTCATGCTTAACACACTTAACATGACTCAAGTCCCTAGTTTTTCGTTCTCTAGCCTTCGCTATCTTGAAAATATCCTCATGTGGCACAATAATAACGTCAAATGGGACATTTTTTCACTCAACAAACAAGGTCTTTTTGTGCTAAACCAAGAAAGAAAACTCGTTTGTACGTTGTAGGCTGAATTGGAGGCTAATTTGGGTGCAATCCGCGAATACAAGGATTCGAGTGACCAAATGGACTCCGTTTCATTTCTAACCTCATGTGGCACCTTTAGAACATCAAATTGGACATGTTTGACTCAACAAACAAGTTCGTTTGTGCTAAACGAAGAAGGAAAACTCGTTTGTACGTTGTTTGCTCAATTGGAGGCCAATTTTGGTGCAATCCGCGAATACAAGGATTTGAGTGACCAAATGGACTACGTTTGATTTATAACCTTGTGTGGTACCATAATAATGTAAATTGGGACATGTTTGACTCAACAAAAAAGTTCGTTTGTGCTAAACGAAGATGGAGAACTCGTTTGTACGTTGTAGGCTCAATTAGATGCCAATTTGGGTGCAATCCGCGAATATAAAGATTTGAGTGACCAAATGGACTCCGTAAGATTTCTAACCTTGCGTGGTACCCTAATAACATCAAATGGGAATGTTTGAATCAATATACAAGTTCGGTTGAGCTTAGTGAAGAAGAAAAACTCGTTTGTACGTTGTAGGCTCAATTGGATGCCAATTTGGGTGCAATCCGCGAATACAAGGATTTGAGTGACCAAATTGACTCTGTTTTATTTCTAAACTCACGAGGCACCTTAATAACGTCAAATGGAAGATGTTTGACTCAACAAACAAGTTCGGTTGAGCTTAACGAAGGAGGAAAACTCGTTTGTACGTTATAGGCTCAATTAGATGAAAATTTGGGTAAAATCTGCGAATACAAGGATTTGAGTGACCAAATTGACCCCATTTGATTTCTAACCTCGCGTGGCACCATAATAACATCAAATGGAAAATGTTTTAATCAACAAACAAGTTCGGTTGAGCTTATCGAAGAAGGAAAACTCGTTTGTACGTTGTAGGCTCAATTGGAGGCCAATTTGGGTGCAATCCGCGAATACAAGGATTTGAGTGACCAAATGGACTCCGTTTGATTTGTAACCTTGCGTCGCACCATTATAACATCAAATGGGACATGTTTGACTCAACAAAAAAGTTCGTTTGTGCTTAACGAATAAGGAAAACTATTTTGTACGTTGTAGGCTCAATTGAGGTAAATTTGGGTGCAATCCGATAACAGATGGATTTGAGTGACCAAATGGACTCCGTTTGATTTCTAACCTCACATGGCACCATAAAAATGTCAAATGGGACACATTTTACAAAAAAAAAAAGTTCGTTTGTGCTAAACGAAGAAGTAAAACTCATTCGTACGTTGTAGGCTCAATTGGAGGCCAATTTGGGTACAATCCGCGAATATAAGGATTTGATTGACCAAATGGACTCCGTTTGATTTCTTACCTCACGTGGCACAATAATAACGTCAAATGAGAATGTTTGACTCAACAAAAAAGTTTAGTTGAGCTTAACGATGAAGGAAAACTCGTTTGTACGGTGCAGGCTCAATTGGATGCCAATTTGGGTGCAATCCGCGAATACAAGGATTTGAGTAACCAAATTGTGTTCGTTTGATTTCTAACCTCGCATGGCACCATAATAAAATCAAATGGGACTTTTATGACCCAACAAACATGTTCGGTTGAGCTGAACGAATAAGGAAAACTCGTTTGTACGTTATAGGCTCACTTGGAAGCCAATTTGGGTGCAATCCGAGAATACAAGGATTTGAGTGACCAAATGAACTCCATTTATTTCTAACCTCGCGTTGTAAAATAATAACATAAAATGGGACATGTTTTACTCAAAAAATAAGTCTGATTGTGCTTAACGAAGAAGGAAAACTCATTTGTACGTTGCAGGCTCTATTGGAGGCCAATTTGGGTGCAATCCGCGAATACAAGGATTTGAGTGACCAAATGGATTCCGTTTGATTTCTAACCTCACATGGAACCATAATAACTTCAAATGGGACATGTTTGACGCAACAAACAAGGTCTTTTTGTGCTAAACGAAGAAGGAAAACTCGTTTGTACGTTGTAGGCTGAATTGGAGGCTAATTTGGGTGCAATACGCGAATACATGGATTCGAGTGACCAAATGGACTCCGTTTGATTTATAACCTCATGTGGCACCATAATAACATCAAATGGGACATGTTTGACTCAACAAAAAATGTCGTTTGTGATAAACGAAGAAGGAAAACTCGTTTGTACGTTGTTTGCTCAATTGGAGGCCAATTTTGGTGCAATCCGCGAATACAAGGATTTGAGTGACCAAATGGACTACGTTTGATTTATAACCTTGTGTGGTCCCATAATAACATCAAATAGGACATGTTTGACTCAACAAACAAATTCGTTTGTGCTTAACGAAGAAGGAAAACTCGTTTGTACGTTGTAGGCTCAATTGAGGCCAATTTGGGTGCAATCCAAGAATACAAGGATTTGAGTGACCAAATGGACTCCGTTTGATTTCTAACCTTGAATGGAACCATAAAAACGTAAAATGGGACATGTTTGACTCAACAAAAAAGTTCTTTTGTGCTAAACGAAGAAGGAAAACTCGTTTGTACGTTGTAGGCTTAATTGGAGGCGAATTTGGGTGCAATCGTCGAATACAAGGATTTGAGTGACCAAATGGACTCCGTTTGATTTCTAACCCTGCTTCGTACCATTATAACATCAAATGGGACATGTTTGACTCAACAAAAAAGTTTGTTTGTGCTTAACGAAGAAGGAAAACTCGTTTGTACGTTGTAGGCTCAATTGAGGTAAATTTGGGTGCAATCCGAGAACAGATGGATTTGAGTGACCAAATGGACTCCGTTTGATTTCTAACCTCATGTGGCACCATAATAACGTCAAATGGGAATGTTTGACTCAACAAAAAAGTTCATTTGAGCTTAACGAAGAAGGAAAACTTGTTTGTACGTTGTAGGGTCCATTGGATGCCAATTTGTGTGCAATCCGCGAATACAAGGATTTGAGTGACCAAATTGACTCCGTTTGATTTCTAACCTCGCGTGGCACCATAATAACATCAAATGGAACATTTTTGACTCAAGAAACAATTCGGTTGAACTTAACGAAGAAGGAAAACTCGTTGGTACGTTGTAGGCTCCATTGGAGGCCAATTTGGGTGCAATCCGAGAATACAAGGATTTGAGTGACCAAATGGACTCTGTTTGATTTCTAACCCCGGGTTCCACCATAATAACGTCAAATGGGACTGGTATGACCCAACAAACATGTTCGGTTGAGCTGAACGAATAAGAAAAACTCGTTTGTACGTTATAGGCTCACTTGGAAGCCAATGTGCAATCCGAGAATACAAGGATTTGAGTGACCAAATGAACTCCATTTATTTCTAACCTCGTGTTGTAAAATAATAACATAAAATGGGACATGTTTGACTCAAAAAATAAGTCTGATTGTGCTTAACGAAGAAGGAAAACTCATTTGTACGTTGTAGGCTCTATTGGAGGCCAATTTGGGTGCAATCCGCGAATACAAGTATTTGAGTGACCAATTGGATTCCGTTTGATTTCTAACCACATGTGGCACAATAATAACGTCAAATGGGACATTTTTGACTCAACAAATAAGGTCTTTTTGTGCTAAACGAAGAAAGAAAACTCGTTTGTACGTTGTAGGCTGAATTGGAGGCTAATTTGGGTGCAATCCGCGAATACAAGGATTCGAGTGACCAAATGGACTCCGTTTCATTTCTAACCTCGTGTGGCACCATAAGAACTTCAAATGGGACATGTTTGACTCAACAAACAATTTTGTTTGTGCTAAACGAAGAAGGAAAACTCGTTTGTACGTTGTAGCTCAATTGGAGGCCAATTTGGGTGCAATCCGAGAATACAAGGATTTGAGTTACCAAATGGACTACGTTTGATTTATAACCTTGCATGGAACCATAATAACATCAAATAGGACATGTTTGACTCAACAAACAAGTTCGTTTGAGCTTAACGAAGAAGGAAAACTCGTTTGTACGTTGTTGGCTCAATTGAGGCCAATTTGGGTGCAATCCGAGAATACAAGGATTTGAGTGACCAAATGGACTCCGTTTGATTTCTAACCTTGAATGGCACCATAATAACGTAAAATTGGACATGTTTGACTCAACAAAAAAGTTCGTTTGTCCTAAACGAAGAAGGAAAACTCGTTTGTACGTTGTAGGCTCAATTGGAGGCCAATTTGGGTGCAATCCGCGAATATAAAGATTTGAGTGACCAAATGGACTCCGTTAGATTTCTAACCTTGCGTGATACCCTAATAACATAAAATGGGAATGTTTGACTCAATAAACAAGTTCGGTTGAGCTTAGCGAAGAAGAAAAACTTGTTTGTACGTTGTAGGCTCAATTGGATGCCAATTTGGGTGCAATCCGCGAATACAGGGATTTGAGTGACCAAATTGACTCTGTTTGATTTCTAAACTCATGTGGCACCATAATAACATCAAATGGAACATTTTTGTCTCAACAAACAAGTTCGTTTGAGCTCAACGAAGAAGGAAAACTAGTTTGTACCTTGTAGGCTCAATTGGAGGCCAATTTGGGTGCAACCCACGGATACAAGGATTTGAGTGACCAAATGGACTCCGTTTGATTTCTAACCTTGCGGCGTACCATTATAACATCAAATGGGACATTTTTGACTCAACAAAAAAGTTTGTTTGTGCTTAACGAAGAAGGAAAACTCGTTTGTACGTTGTAGGCTCAATTGAGGTAAATTTGGGTGCAATCCGAGAACAGATGGATTTGAGTGACCAAATGGACTCCGTTTGATTTCTAACCTCGCATGGCACCATAAAAATGTCAAATGGGACATGTTTGACTCAAAAAAAATTTTCGTTTGTGCTAAACGAAGAAGTAAAACTCGTTTGTACGTTGTAGGCTCAGTTGGAGGCCAATTTGGGTACAATCCGCGAATACAAGGATTTGAGTGACCAAATTGACCCGTTTTATTTCTAACCTCGCCTGGCACCATAATAACGTCGAATGGAACATGTTTGAATCAACAAACAAGTTCGGTTGAGCTTAACGAAGAAGGAAAACTAATTTGTACGTTGTAGGCTCAATTGGATGATAATTTGGTTGAAATCCGCGAATACAAGGATTTGAGTGACCAAATTGACTCCATTTGATTTCTAAATTTGTGTTGCACCATAATAACGTCAAATGGAACATGTTTGACCCAACAAACAAGTTTGGTTTAGCTTAACGAAGAAGGAAAACTCGTTTGTACGTTGTAGGCTCAATTGGAGGCCAATTTGGGTGCAATCCGAGAATACAAGGATATGACTGACCAAATGGACTCTGTTTGATTTCTAACCTCACGTGGCACCATAATAACATCAAATGGAACATGTTTGACTCGATAAACAAGTTCGGTTGAGCTTAACGAAGAAGGAAAACTCATTTGTACGTTGTAGGCTCAATTGGAGGCCAATTTGGGTGCAATCCGAGAATACAAGGATTTGAGTGACCAAATGGACTCCGTTTGATTTCTAACTCCGCGTTCCACCATAATAACGTCAAGTGGGACTTGTATGACCAAAAAAACATGTTCGGTTGAGCTGAACGAATAAGGAAAACTCATTTGTACGTTATAGGCTCAATTGGAAGCCAATTTGGGTGCAATCCGAGAATACAAGGATTTGAGTGACCAAATGAACACCATTTATTTCTAACCTCACGTTGTACAATAATAACGTAAAATGGGACATTTTTGACTCAAAAATAAAGTCCGATTGTGCTTAACGAAGAAGGAAAACTCATTTGTACGTTGCAGGCTCTATTGCAGGCCAATTTGGGTGCAATCCGTGAATACAAGGATTTGAGTGACCAAATGGATTCCCTTTGATTTCTAACCTCATGCGGCACAATAATAACGTCAAATGGGACATGTTTGACTCAACAAACAAGGTCTTTTTGTGCTAAACGAAGAAGGAAAACTCGTTTGTACGTTGTAGGCTGAATTGGAGGCCAATTTGGGTGCAATCCGCGAATACAAGGATTCGAGTGACCAAATGGACTCCGTTTCATTTATAACCTCATGTGGCACCATAAGGACATCAAATGGGACATGTTTGACTCAACAAATAAGTTCGTTTGTGCTAAACAAAGAAGGAAAACTCGTTTGTACGTTGTTTGCTCAATTGGAGGACAATTTTGGTGCAATCCGCGAATACAAGGATTTGAGTGACCAAATGGACTCCGTTTGATTTCTAACCCCACGTTCCACCATAATAACGTCAAATGGGACTTTTATGACCCAACAAACATGTTCGGTTGAGTTGAACCAATAAGGAAAACTCGTTTGTACGTTATAGGCTCAATTGGAAGCCAATTTGGGTGGAATCCGAGAATACAAAGATTTGAGTGACCAAATGAACTCCATTTATTTCTAACCTCGTGTTGTAAAATAATAACATAAAATGGGACATGTTTGGCTCAAAAAATAAGTCTAATTGCGCTTAACGAAGAAGGAAAACTCATTTGTACGTTGCAGGCTCTATTGGAGGCCAATTTGGGTGCAATCCGCGAATACAAGGATTTGAGTGACCAAATAGATTCCGTTTAATTTCTAACCTCGCGTGGCACCATAACAACGTCAAATGGGACATGTTTGACTCAACAAACAAGGTATTTTTGTGCTAAACGGAGAAGGAAAACTCGTTTGTACGTTGTAGGCTGAATTGGAGGCCAATATAGGTGCAATCCGTGAATACAAGGATTCGAGTTACCAAATGGACTCTGTTTCATTTCTAACATCGTGTGGCACCATAAGAACATCAAATGGGACTTGTTTGACTCAACAAACAAGTTTGTTTGTGCTAAACGAAGAAGGAAAACTCGTTTGTACGTTGTTGGTTCAATTGGATGCCAATTTGGGTGCAATCCGCGAATACAAGGATTTGAGTGACCAAATTGACCCATTTTATTTCTAACCTCGCCCGGCACCATAATAACTTCGAATGGAACATGTTTGAATCAACAAACAAGTTCGGTTGAGCTTAACGAAGAAGGAAAACTAATTTGTACGTTGTAGGCTCAATTGGATGCCAATTTGGTTGAAATCCGAGAATACAAGGATATGACTGACCAAATGGACTCTGTTTGATTTCTAACCTCACGTGGCACCATAATAACATCAAATGGAACATGTTTGACTCGACAAACAAGTTCGGTTGAGCTTAACGAAGAAGGAAAACTCATTTGTACGTTGTGGGCTCAATTGGAGGCCAATTTGGGTGCAATCCGAGAATACAAGGATTTGAGTGACCAAATGGACTCCGTTTGATTTCTAAAATCACATGGCACCATAATAACGTAAAATGGGACATGTTTGACTCAACAAACAATTCGGTTGAACTTAACGTAAAATGGGACAAGTTTAACGTAAAATCACATGGCACCATGATTTCTAACCTCGTGTGTGAACATAGTAACATCGAATGGAATATTTTTGACTCAAGAAACAATTCGGTTGAACTTAACGAAGAAGGAAAACTCGTTTGTACGTTGTAGGCTCCATTGGAGGCCAATTTGGGTACAATCCGAGAATACAAGGATTTGAGTGACCAAATGGACTCCGTTTGATTTCTAACCCCGAGTTCCACCATAATAACGTCAAGTGGGACTTGTATGACCAAAAAAACATGTTCGGTTGAGCTGAACGAATAAGGAAAACTCATTTGTACGTTATAGGCTCAATTGGAAGCCAATTTGGGTGCAATCAAAGAATACAAGGATTTGAGTGACCAAATGAACTCCATTTATTTCTAACCTCGCGTTGTACAATAATAACGTAAAATGGGACATGTTTTACTAAAAAAAAGTGCGATTGTGCTTAACGAAGAAGGAAAACTCATTTGTACGTTGCAGGCTCTATTGCAGGCCAATTTGGGTGCAATCCGTGAATACAAGGATTTGAGTGACCAAATGGAATCCGTTTGATTTCTAACCTCACGCGGCACCATAATAACGTCAAATGGACATGTTTGACTCAACAAACAAGGTCTTTTTGTGCTAAACGAAGAAGGAAAACTCGTTTGTACGTTGTAGGCTGAATTGGAGGCCAATTTGGGTGCAATCCGCGAATACAAGGATTCGAGTGACCAAATGGACTCCGTTTCATTTATAACCTCATGTGGCACCATAAGGACATCAAATGGGACATGTTTGACTCAACAAAAAAGTTCGTTTGTGCTAAACAAAGAAGGAAAACTCGTTTGTACGTTGTTTGCTCAATTGGAGGACAATTTTGGTGCAATCCGCGAATACAAGGATTTGAGTGACCAAATGGACTCCGTTTGATTTCTAACCCCACGTTCCACCATAATAACGTCAAATGGGACTTTTATGACCCAACAAACATGTTCGGTTGAGTTGAACCAATAAGGAAAACTCGTTTGTACGTTATAGGCTCAATTGGAAGCCAATTTGGGTGGAATCCGAGAATACAAGGATTTGAGTGACCAAATGAACTCCATTTATTTTTAACCTCGCGTTGTAAAATAATAACATAAAATGGGACATGTTTGGATCAAAAAATAAGTCTAATTGCGCTTAACGAAGAAGGAAAACTCATTTGTACGTTGCAGGCTCTATTGGAGGCCAATTTGGGTGCAATCCGCGAATACAAGGATTTGAGTGACCAAATAGATTCCGTTTGATTTCTAACCTCGTGTGGCACCATAATAACATCAAATGGGACATGTTTTACTCAACAAACAAGGTATTTTTGTGCTAAACGGAGAAGGAAAACTCATTTGTACGTTGTAGGCTGAATTGGAGGCCAATATAGGTGCAATCCGCGAATACAAGGATTCGAGTGACCAAATGGACTCTGTTTCATTTCTAACCTCGTGTGGCACCATAAGAACATCAAATGGGACATGTTTGACTCAACAAACAAGTTTTTTTGTGCTAAACGAAGAAGGAAAACTCGTTTGTACATTGTTGGTTCAATTGGATGCCAATTTGGGTGCAATCCGCGAATACAAGGATTTGAGTGACCAAATTGACCCGTTTTATTTCTAACCTCGCCTGGCACCATAATAACTTCGAATGGAACATGTTTGAATCAACAAACAAGTTCGGTTGAGCTTAACGAAGAAGGAAAACTAATTTGTACGTTGTAGGCTCAATTGGATGCCAATTTGGTTGAAATCCGCTAATACAAGGATTTGAGTGACCAAATTGACTCCGTTTGATTTCTAAATTTGTGTTGCACCATAATAACATCAAATGGAACATGTTTGACCCAACAAACAAGTTCGGTTTAGCTTAACGAAGAAGGAAAACTCGTTTGTACGTTGTAGGCTCAATTGGAGGCCAATTTGGGTGCAATCCGAGAATACAAGGATATGACTGACCAAATGGACTCTGTTTGATTTCTAACCTCACGTGGCACCATAATAACATCAAATGGAACATGTTTGACTCGACAAACAAGTTCGGTTGAGCTTAACGAAGAAGGAAAACTCATTTGTACGTTGTAGGCTCAATTGGAGGCCAATTTGGGTGCAATCCGAGAATACAAGGATTTGAGTGACCAAATGGACTCCGTTTGATTTCTAAAATCACATGGAACCATAATAACGTAAAATGGGACATGTTTGACTCAACAAACAATTCGGTTGAACTTAACGTAAAATGGGACAAGTTTAACGTAAAATCACATGGCACCATGATTTCTAACCTCGTGTGTGAACATAGTAACATCGAATGGAATATTTTTGACTCAAGAAACAATTCGGTTGAACTTTACGAAGAAGGAAAACTCGTTTGTACGTTGTAGGCTCCATTGGAGGCCAATTTGGGTACAATCCGAGAATACAAGGATTTGAGTGACCAAATGGACTCCGTTTGATTTCTAACCCCGAGTTCCACCATAATAACGTCAAGTGGGACTTGTATGACCAAAAAAACATGTTCGGTTGAGCTGAACGAATAAGGAAAACTCATTTGTACGTTATAGGCTCAATTGGAAGCCAATTTGGGTGCAATCAGAGAATACAAAGATTTGAGTGACCAAATGAACTCCATTTATTTCTAACCTCGCGTTGTACAATAATAACGTAAAATGGGACATGTTTGACTAAAAAAAAAAGTCCGATTGTGCTTAACGAAGAAGGAAAACTCATTTGTACGTTGCAGGCTCTATTGCAGGCCAATTTGGGTGCAATCCGTGATTACAAGGATTTGAGTGACCAAATGGAATCCGTTTGATTTCTAACCTCACGCGGCACCATAATAACGTCAAATGGGACATGTTTGACTCAACAAACAAGGTCTTTTTGTGCTAAACGAAGAAGGAAAACTCGTTTGTACGTTGTAGGCTGAATTGGAGGCCAATTTGGGTGCAATCCGCGAATACAAGGATTCGAGTGACCAAATGGACTCCGTTTCATTTATAACCTCATGTGGCACCATAAGGACATCAAATGGGACATGTTTGACTCAACAAAAAAGTTCGTTTGTGCTAAACAAAGAAGGAAAACTCGTTTGTACGTTGTTTGCTCAATTGGAGGACAATTTTGGTGCAATTCGCGAATACAAGGATTTGAGTGACCAAATGGACTACGTTTGATTTATAACTTTACGTGGTACCATAATAACGTCAAATAGGACATGTTTGACTCAACAAACAAGTTCGTTTGTGCTTAACAAAGAAGGAAAACTCATTTGTACGTTGTAGGCTCAATTGAGGCCAATTTGGGTGCAATCCGAGAATACAAGGATTTGAGTGACCAAATGGACTCCGTTTGATTTCTAACCTTGCATGGCACCATAATAACGTAAAATGGGACATGTTTGACCCAACAAAAAAGTTCGTTTGTGCTAAACGAAGAAGGAAAACTCGTTTTTACGTTGTAGGCTCAATTGGAAGCCAATTTGGGTGCAATCCGCGAATATAAAGATTTGAGTTACAAAATGGACTCCGTTAGATTTATAACCTTGCGTGGTACCCTAATAACATCAAATGGGAATGTTTGACTCAATAAACAAGTTCGGTTGAGCTTAGCGAAGAAGAAAAACTCGTTTGTACGTTGTAGGCTCAATTGGAGGCCAATTTGGGTGCAACCCACGGATACAAGGATTTGAGTGACCAAATGGACTCCGTTTGATTTCTAACCTTGCGGCGTACCATTATAACATCAAATGGGACATTTTTGACTCAACAAAAAAGTTTGTTTGTGCTAAACGAAGAAGGAAAACTCGTTTGTACGTTGTAGGCTCAATTGAGGTAAATTTGGGTGCAATCCGAGAACAGATGGATTTGAGTGACCAAATGGACTCCGTTTGATTTCTAACATCGCATGGCACCATAAAAATGTCAAATGGGACATGTTTGGCTCAAAAAAAATTTTCGTTTGTGCTAAACGAAGAAGTAAAACTCGTTTGTACGTTGTAGGCTCAGTTTGAGGCCAATTTGGGTACAATCCGCGAATACAAGGATTTGAGTGACCAAATTGACCCGTTTTATTTCTAACCTCGCCTGGCACCATAATAACGTCGAATGGAACATGTTTGAATCAACAAACAAGTTCGGTTGAGCTTAACGAAGAAGGAAAACTAATTTGTACGTTGTAGGCTCAATTGGATGATAATTTGGTTGAAATCCGCGAATACAAGGATTTGAGTGACCAAATTGACTCCGTTTGATTTCTAAATTTGTGTTGCACCATAATAACGTCAAATGGAACATGTTTGACCCAACAAACAAGTTTGGTTTAGCTTAACGAAGAAGGAAAACTCGTTTGTACGTTGTAGGCTCAATTGGAGGCCAATTTGGGTGCAATCCGAGAATACAAGGATATGACTGACCAAATGGACTCTGTTTGATTTCTAACCTCACGTGGCACCATAATAACATCAAATGGAACATGTTTGACTCGATAAACAAGTTCGGTTGAGCTTAACGAAGAAGGAAAACCCATTTGTACGTTGTAGGCTCAATTGGAGGCCAATTTGGGTGCAATCCGAGAATACAAGGATTTGAGTGACCAAATGGACTCCGTTTGATTTCTAACTCCGCGTTCCACCATAATAACGTCAAGTGGGACTTGTATGACCAAAAAAACATGTTCGGTTGAGCTGAACGAATAAGGAAAACTCATTTGTACGTTATAGGCTCAATTGGAAGCCAATTTGGGTGCAATCCGAGAATACAAGGATTTGAGTGACCAAATGAACACCATTTATTTCTAACCTCACGTTGTACAATAATAACGTAAAATGGGACATGTTTGACTCAAAAATAAAGTCCGATTGTGCTTAACGAAGAAGGAAAACTCATTTGTACGTTGCAGGCTCTATTGCAGGCCAATTTGGGTGCAATCCGTGAATACAAGGATTTGAGTGACCAAATGGATTCCCTTTGATTTCTAACCTCATGCGGCACCATAATAACGTCAAATGGGACATGTTTGACTCAACAAACAAGGTCTTTTTGTGCTAAACGAAGAAGGAAAACTCGTTTGTACGTTGTAGGCTGAATTGGAGGCCAATTTGGGTGCAATCCGCGAATACAAGGATTCGAGTGACCAAATGGACTCCGTTTCATTTATAACCTCATGTGGCACCATAAGGACATCAAATGGGACATGTTTGACTCAACAAATAAGTTCGTTTGTGCTAAACAAAGAAGGAAAACTCGTTTGTACATTGTTTGCTCAATTGGAGGACAATTTTGGTGCAATCCGCGAATACAAGGATTTGAGTGACCAAATGGACTCCGTTTGATTTCTAACCCCACGTTCCACCATAATAACGTCAAATGGGACTTTTATGACCCAACAAACATGTTCGGTTGAGTTGAACCAATAAGGAAAACTCGTTTGTACGTTATAGGCTCAATTGGAAGCCAATTTGGGTGGAATCCGAGAATACAAAGATTTGAGTGACCAAATGAACTCCATTTATTTCTAACCTCGCGTTGTAAAATAATAACATAAAATGGGACATGTTTGGATCAAAAAATAAGTCTAATTGCGCTTAACGAAGAAGGAAAACTCATTTGTACGTTGCAGGCTCTATTGGAGGCCAATTTGGGTGCAATCCGCGAATACAAGGATTTGAGTGACCAAATAGATTCCGTTTGATTTCTAACCTCGCGTGGCACCATAATAACGTCAAATGGGACATGTTTGACTCAACAAACAAGGTATTTTTGTGCTAAACGGAGAAGGAAAACTCGTTTGTACGTTGTAGGCTGAATTGGAGGCCAATATAGGTGCAATCCGTGAATACAAGGATTCGAGTTACCAAATGGACTCTGTTTCATTTCTAACCTCGTGTGGCACCATAAGAACATCAAATGGGACATGTTTGACTCAACAAACAAGTTTGTTTGTGCTAAACGAAGAAGGAAAACTCGTTTGTACGTTGTTGGTTCAATTGGATGCCAATTTGGGTGCAATCCGCGAATACAAGGATTTGAGTGACCAAATTGACCCGTTTTATTTCTAACCTCGCCTGGCACCATAATAACTTCGAATGGAACATGTTTGAATCAACAAACAAGTTCGGTTGAGCTTAACGAAGAAGGAAAACTAATTTGTACGTTGTAGGCTCAATTGGATGCCAATTTGGTTGAAATCCGAGAATACAAGGATATGACTGACCAAATGGACTCTGTTTGATTTCTAACCTCACGTGGCACCATAATAACATCAAATGGAACATGTTTGACTCGACAAACAAGTTCGGTTGAGCTTAACGAAGAAGGAAAACTCATTTGTACGTTGTAGGCTCAATTGGAGGCCAATTTGGGTGCAATCCGAGAATACAAGGATTTGAGTGACCAAATGGACTCCGTTTGATTTCTAAAATCACATGGCACCATAATAACGTAAAATGGGACATGTTTGACTCAACAAACAATTCGGTTGAACTTAACGTAAAATGGGACAAGTTTAACGTAAAATCACATGGCACCTTGATTTCTAACCTCGTGTGTGAACATAGTAACATCGAATGGAATATTTTTGACTCAAGAAACAATTCGGTTGAACTTAACGAAGAAGGAAAACTCGTTTGTACGTTGTAGGCTCCATTGGAGGCCAATTTGGGTGCAATCCGAGAATACAAGGATTTGAGTGACCAAATGGACTCTGTTTGATTTCTAACCCCGCGTTCCACCATAATAACGTCAAATGGGACTTGTATGACCCAACAAACATGTTCGGTTGAGCTGAACGAATAAGGAAAACTCGTTTGTACGTTATAGCCTCACTTGGAAGCCAATTTGGGTGCAATCCGAGAATACAAGGATTTGAGTGACCAAATGAACTCCATTTATTTCTAACCTCGTGTGGCACAATAATAACGTCAAATGGGACATTTTTTCACTCAACAAACAAGGTCTTTTTGTGCTAAACGAAGAAAGAAAACTCGTTTGTACGTTGTAGGCTGAATTGGAGGCTAATTTGGGTGCAATCCGCGAATACAAGGATTCGAGTGACCAAATGGACTCCGTTTCATTTCTAACCTCATGTGGCACCATAAGAACATCAAATTGGACATGTTTGACTCAACAAACAAGTTCGTTTGTGCTAAACGAAGAAGGAAAACTCGTTTGTACGTTGTTTGCTCAATTGGAGGCCAATTTTGGTGCAATCCGCGAATACAAGGATTTGAGTGACCAAATGGACTACGTTTGATTTCTAACCCCGAGTTCCACCATAATAACGTCAAGTGGGACTTGTATGACCACAAAAACATGTTCGGTTGAGCTGAACGAATAAGGAAAACTCATTTGTACGTTATAGGCTCAATTGGAAGCCAATTTGGGTGCAATCAGAGAATACAAGGATTTGAGTGACCAAATGAACTCCATTTATTTCTAACCTCGCGTTGTACAATAATAACGTAAAATGGGACATGTTTGACTAAAAAAAAAGTGCGATTGTGCTTAACGAATAAGGAAAACTCATTTGTACGTTGCAGGCTCTATTGCAGGCCAATTTGGGTGCAATCCGTGAATACAAGGATTTGAGTGACCAAATGGAATCCGTTTGATTTCTAACCTCACGCGGCACCATAATAACGTCAAATGGGACATGTTTGACTCAACAAACAAGGTCTTTTTGTGCTAAACGAAGAAGGAAAACTCGTTTGTACGTTGTAGGCTGAATTGGAGGCCAATTTGGGTGCAATCCGCGAATACAAGGATTCGAGTGACCAAATGGACTCCGTTTCATTTATAACCTCATGTGGCACCATAAGGACATCAAATGGGACATGTTTGACTCAACAAAAAAGTTCGTTTGTGCTAAACAAAGAAGGAAAACTCGTTTGTACGTTGTTTGCTCAATTGGAGGCCAATTTTGGTGCAATCCGCGAATACAAGGATTTGAGTTACCAAATGGACTCCGTTTGATTTCTAACCCCACGTTCCACCATAATAACGTCAAATGGGACTTTTATGACCCAACAAACATGTTCGGTTGAGTTGAACCAATAAGGAAAACTCGTTTGTACGTTATAGGCTCAATTGGAAGCCAATTTGGGTGGAATCCGAGAATACAAGGATTTGAGTGACCAAATGAACTCCATTTATTTCTAACCTCGCGTTGTAAAATAATAACATAAAATGGGACATGTTTGGATCAAAAAATAAGTCTAATTGCGCTTAACGAAGAAGGAAAACTCATTTGTACGTTGCAGGCTCTATTGGAGGCCAATTTGGGTGCAATCCGCGAATACAAGGATTTGAGTGACCAAATAGATTCCGTTTGATTTCTAACCTCGTGTGGCACCATAATAACGTCAAATGGGACATGTTTTACTCAACAAACAAGGTATTTTTGTGCTAAACGGAGAAGGAAAACTCGTTTGTACGTTGTAGGCTGAATAGGAGGCCAATATAGGTGCAATCCGCGAATACAAGGATTCGAGTTACCAAATGGACTCTGTTTCATTTCTAACCTCGTGTGGCACCATAAGAACATCAAATGGGACATTTTTGACTCAACAAACAATTTTTTTTGTGCTAAACGAAGAAGGAAAACTCGTTTGTACGTTGTTGGTTCAATTGGATGCCAATTTGGGTGCAATCCGCGAATACAAGTATTTGAGTGACCAAATTGACCCGTTTTATTTCTAACCTCGCCTGGCACCATAATAACTTCGAATGGAACATGTTTGAATCAACAAACAAGTTTGGTTGAGCTTAACGAAGAAGGAAAACTAATTTGTACGTTGTAGGCTCAATTGGATGCCAATTTGGTTGAAATTCGAGAATACAAGGATTTGAGTGACCAAATTGACTCCGTGTGATTTCTAACCTCACGTTGCACCATAAAAATGTCAAATGGAAAATTTTTGACCCAACAAACAAGTTCGGTTGAGCTTAACGAAGAAGGAAAACTCGTTTGTACGTTGTAGGCTCAATTGGAGGTCAATTTGGGTGCAATCCGAGAATACAAGGATTTGAGTGACCAAATGGACTCTGTTTGATTTCTAACCTCACGTGGGAACATAATAACATCAAATGGAACATGTTTGACTCAAGAAACAAGTTCGGTTGAGCTTAACGAAGAAGGAAAACTCGTTTGTACGTTGTAGGCTCCAATGGAGGCCAATTTGAGTGCAATCTGATAATACAAGGATTTTAGTGACCAAATGGAATCCGTTTAATTTCTAACCTCGCGTGGCACCATAATAATGTCAAATGGGACATGTATGACTCAACAAACAAGTTCGGTTGAGCTGAACGAAGAAGGAAAACTCGTTTGTACGTTATAGGCTCAATTGGAGGCCAATTTGTTTGCAATCCGAGAATACAAGGATTTGAGTGACCAAATGGACTCCGTTTGATTTCTAACCTCGGATGGTACCATAATAATGTCAAATGGGACATGTTTGACTCAACAAATAAGTTCGTGTGTGCTTAACGAAGAAGGAAAACTCATTTGTACGTTGCTGGCTCTATTGGAGGCCAATTTGGGTGCAATCCGCGAATACAAGGATTTGATTGACCAAATGGACTCCCTTTGAGAAGTCGAGATGAGGTCCTTCAAGCCATAGCAAAATGGGAAGATGTCAAGTGGTTACAAAAAATGAGAGGAGATCTAGACAGACGGATCCAAAGCTAATATTGCTACTTCCATGACGACTACAAACATGATATCGAAGATTGTCGCAACTTGAGAGACGAGATTGAACGCCATGTTAAAGAAGGACGACTTGGGGAATTCGTTAAGTTGAGAGAGTCTAAAGATGAAATAACCACATCAAGAAGGCAATCAAAGAAGCTAATATATGTCTTGCATGGTGTAGCTGGAGAAAATGAGCAATCCAACAGATCCCGGAAGTGAGTAGTCAGAAACTTACGAGAAAATATGAAATTCCAATAGCCGTCGGCACAACATGCAAGAATGATGCAAAAGACTTTGGCCTTCTCCAACGAAGACGCAGACGGAGTTAACCTCCATCACAATGGTGCCTTAGTAATTTTGGTGCTGATAGCCAAGTGGGAAATTAAGATAATGTTGGTCCACACTGATAGTTTAGCCTACCTCCCATACCTAACAGCGTTACAAAGGATGCGGTGCACTAATGAGATTCTCTCACCTAGCATCAATCAATGGTGGGTTTCAGCGGGGAACAATGTTGTCCGCTGGGGATGATTCAACTACCAGTTGAAGCAGGAGAACCTGGAAAGCAACGAGTGTTGTTGATGGATTTTCTTGTTGTCGAGGCTCCTTCTGCGTACAACATGCTACTCAAAAGACCCTGGATACACAAAATGGGTACGGTCTCCTCATTAATGCACCAATGCTTGAAGTACAATACTAACAATGGTGTCGGGAGATCAAAAGAGATCAGCCAGCAGCTTGCCACTGCCATTACATGACGATAAAAGCTCCCCACAAATAGCAATTCCTACAACGATCGGATGAACTTTCGCAGCAACCTGGTCAGACGAATCCCGACCTCCCAGATGATAATACGGCTCCAACTAGCCCACGAGATCGACCAAACACCCGAAAGAAGAAATGCTTGTGGTCTACCTAGACAATGAAGCGGAGAGAGCAATCCGGATTGGCACAAGATTCACCTAGAGCTCGCCGATGAACAAATCCAACTACTAAAAGATAATCGAGATGTTTTTGCATGGACAATGAAGAACATAGTGGGTGTTGCGTCCAAAAATTGTCCTCCTCTGAGTTTGACTTGCAAAACAATTGTTAGACTGCCAAGGACCACCTATTTGGTGGCCGAAGACACTCCAATGCTTAAGTTAGTAACTCTATTGGAAGAAGGATGTAAATCTAGACAAAATTCAGTTAGAGTTGCATACCTTTGCCGAATGTTACCTTTACCTTTTATAATGGTCGGGGTCAACTCTCTGCGTGACTTAAGCATGTGAGGCGTGATAGAAGGATATGTTCTTATAATAGTCTCTTCCTTTATGGAGATACATTCGGGGAGGCGTAATTCCATCCACGGCTATTTTTTGGTGCAACGTTCCTCTTCTTTACGAGAGAACTCGTGTCAGGCCTAGATTCGGGCTCTGATTCGTTTGGGCCTGAATTTAAGTCATGTTTGTTTTTCCTCATTGGCGGGCCTCGTCTGGGTCTCTGCAGTTGCCTTTATTCTTTCTGGGCTTTATGAGCTGGCCCAATAGATTGAGTGTTATATTCTCGTGATGCATCTTTATGCCACGTGTACGACCATGATGATCGATCTATTTTGATGTATCATTAGCTACTCCCCCCTTAGTTGGTATGTTTACGTATACACTAACTGTGTGACGGTTGGTATTTCGATTACACTTTTGCACTGAACTTAATGTTTAATAACTTTCGGTTGGCTGATCGTCTCGATTACTTCTTGTCTATTCATTTTCGCACACATTTTCTGGGATTTTTGGTGCGTCATTATGTCCTGTATGTCACTCCGTGAGCAATCTCTTCATTGCCTAGTTGTATAAAGGGTGTTGTGGCTACTCTTCCCCCTTATTTACCCCATATTTGTCGTTAGTGTTATTTCTTCTCCCCTATTGCCTCTTTTTCTTTGTCTTTTTTTTTTAATTGCGATGCCTGCCGATAACCTGTTGGTCCGTTATCATCTTTCTACCTGTGAGGCTCAATTTTTCACAAATAAACCTTCTCAGCCTACTCTGGATAGTGTCCTTTCCAACTATGCCTTGCCTCACGACCTTGAAATCATTCTCCCTCGTGAAAACGACAGTCCTTGTTGCCCGAGGAAGGGATATATTGTGTTTTATCATCGCATGTTCTCTGTCGGTCTTCAGTTCCCTATTCCGGGGCTATTATGGTCATATCTAAATTTATTGGGTATTCCTCCTGCTCATATGGGCCCGAATGGTTTGAGGGTTATGGTTTCTACGTATGCCAGGGCCATTCTTTCCGATATTCCTTTAACCGCTAGAATCATGCATTCTTTAATAAGGTTTAGCTTGAAACCCAATCGTACCTTTTTCTTTCATTCCCCTGTGTGTTTTGGTAATCTCAATGATGACATTAGAAGTTGGTCGCGGGATTGGTTTTATGCGTCTGTCGACTCTGGCTACTTGAATTTACGGGGTCTTCAGATAGTAAGGTCTTTCCGAGTTCCTATCAAGCGCCAGAATCTGAGACCATTGAAGAGCAAGTTATCAGCGAACATTTCCTGGAGCTTCCAGTAGTTCCATTGGATGCCTATCTTGTTGATGATATGGTGAGGTGCAATGATATATACAACATGAATGAGACCGATCAAGCTTTGTTAACCTAGAGGCAAGCCGCAGAGATTACTGCCCGTGTTGCCGCTGTCGAAGGTGATGACGTTGTCGTTGATCGAAAAGTAAGCTTGGGTGTTAGGGATCTCAATGCTCTTATCGTAGTGCTATCGGTCATTCTTCTAGGAAGAGAAAAGTATCGAGGCCTGTTAGTCCGTCGAAGTGGTTGTTTATGAGTTATGACCGTGTTCCGAAGAAGAAATGACTTGTTGACTCTGTGCGTCGCGCACCTCTTTATTCAAATTCTGTTGATAGAGAACCTTCGAGGGAAGACCGTTGCCCTCTACAGGAGGTGGAAGAGATGAAGTTGTCTTTGGAGAGAAGTGAGAAAGTTACCGTTCGTTCGCTGGACGACGGGGAAATTTTGTTTTCTCTACTTATGGCGACCTTGATGCTGCCAAGTGTTCTGATGAGGATCCTCGATCCTTTGATGACAAGATGCTCCAGTTGGCTGTTGTTCAGTCTAAGGAGATTGGCAGTTATGATCGGGTTCTCGAGGTGCAGTCTCGTCCTTGTTCTTCTCCTCCTGTTGATGGAGGGATGTAGATCCCTCCTTCCACAGCCTACTTGAGTTCTTCTGCTATTGTTGGGACTTCCATTCATTCCATTTCTACTACACGGCGAAAGGGTGATGAAGGTTCTTCCAGAACCTACTTGAGTTCTTTTGTGTTTTATCCTCGTGGATCAATTACTGGCTTCGCTTGAGGAGGTCAAGGCTGATTTCTTTGCGATGCTCACTACTGCTGAGGGCCAACTCATCGCAGTAAAAAGCGAGCTTGCTTCTGTTAAGGATAGACTCTGTATTATGGAGGTGGCAGTTTGTTAGCGCGTTGTTTATGGTCGGACTGAGCTTCTGGATTATATTGAGGGTCTCGGTGTCGACTTTGTCTCAATATCGTCATCTGGTCTATCGGACCTTCGAGGATGATGAATGTGCCGAAGATTCTCTGGGCGGTCCAATGGCTGAAGAATCGCTTCCTCCTTTTGAAGAAAGAGTTCATGTCGACGATCCGACTCCTACAGATGGTATTGCTGAGGATGTTATAGATATTTCCTCTTAGTCTTCCATTGCTACATTCGAATGTAATTGAATAGATTTTGAATGAGTGACTGGAATTGTTTCCTTTATTTTTCTTCATGTTGATTTTGTTCGTATGTCATTGTCCTGACAATTCGTATTTGAGCTTTGATGTTTCACAGATATATCTATAGCAATCGTTTGGTGATTTGAATTTTCCTATGCTTTAGCACGCATGTCTTGATCTTGTGTTTGTTGTCTCTGAATCTTTGTGGAAAGTTGTTTTGCTTTCTTGTCTTCTACTTTGTTGATTTGGTACGTTAGTTAATCCAAGGTTTTCTCGGGCAGCGTTAACTTGCTCATCCATTTGTTCACTTTATTCATTTGATCAACCACAAAGTTTTTCTCCTTCGAGTTGGTTTGTTGATTTGATAGTCTCGAGTTTTCCTCTACTTCGTTGAATCATCCGCTCGATCTTTACTTCGCTAACTTGATGTTTTAGTTGAATCAAAGTAGTTTTACTTAATTGACTCATTCGTTCAATTTTTAGTTCGTTAATTCGACATCTCGGTCGATTCGAAATTTCTGCGTTTAGTTGAATTTTTCGCTCAACTTGTACTTCGTTAACTTGACGTTTCAGTCGATTCGAAGTTGTTTTACTTAGTTGACTTGTTTGTTCAACTTATGCTTCATTGGTGTGACACTCTAGTCGACCTGAAGTCGTTTTACTTAGTTGACTCTTCGTCCAACTTTTACTTCGTTGACTCGACATCTTTGTCAGTTTGAAGTTTTTGTGTTTAGTTGACTCGTTCATCCAATGTTTACTTTGTAACTCGACATCTCGATCGATTCGAAGTCTCTGTGCTTAGTTTACTTGTTCGTCTAACTTTTACTTCGTTGTTGCGACACTCTAGTCGACCTGAAGTCATTTTACTTAGTTGACTCGTCTGTCCAACTTTTACTTTGTTGGTGCGATACTCTAGTCGACCAGAAGTCATTTTACTAAGTTGATTCGTTCGTCCAACTTTTGTTTCGTTGGTGCGACACTCTAGTCAACTCGAAATTGTTTTACTTAGTTGACTCATTCCAATTTTTACTTCGTTAACTCGACATCTCGATCGATTTGAAGTTTCTTTGTTTAGTTGACTTGGGTGTCCAACTTTTACTTTTTTGGTTGATCAGACCAAAAGTTTATTGTGAATATCCAATTTGCGTCGTGATTCCTTTTGGGCTTTTTACGTCGATTGCTTCGTATAGCTTTGCTACGAAGTTGTTCGCCTTTGTGGGATGTCAATTCTGAAAATGAAACGTTATTGATTTTTTGACGATTTCTAGCGGTCATTTTTCTGGAGTGCTTTCGTTACATTGTGGTGCGTTTCTTATTTTATTCTTGTGTGGCTGATGCCTATCCTCGCGTTGGTGTTTCATGTCTCTGTTGTTCCTTTAAATTTATGACCTCCTATGTTTGGACCGTTATATCTCCCCTTTTGGCATTGCTTGTTAGGGCCTGATAGAGTTTGTCATTGTTAATTCCCTTATAAGCAATTTTGGCTGAATTTGTATCCGCTGTTAGAGTCCTCGAGTTGGTTGGTGTAGCCGTCTTCTGAGTGTTGTCTTTTCGACTTTGATATAGGTCTACTCGGGTGGGAGGTGCTTCTTTACCAGGGCGAATGCAGTGTAGAGCATATACCAATTCCTTAGACCATTTTTTGGATCATGTGGCTACAATGTCCACCTTTTTTTTTTTCCTTTGAACTGTTTGTCTGGTATGTCGATAAATTCGTCTAGTCGTCCTCTTTGGATCCAATGCTCAATTTCTTCTTTTAACTTGTAACATTCCTCGGTATCATGTCTGTGATCCTTGTGAAAAGAGCAGTACCTACTCTTGTCACATCCTTCAGGGTCTCCTTTCATCCTGGTTGGCCAGTTGATGTTCTCCCAATTTGCTATGTGTTTTAAGATGTCGGTTCAGCTTGCTTTTATGAATGTGTATGGTTTGTACTATTTCCTTATTACACTGGTTATTCGCTCATGACTGGGTCGTGCCGATTACGATTTCCTGGATTCCCACTGGTTGGACTCGGTACATCCGTCGCTCCAGTGTTTTTTTGAATGACTGATGTCCTCTCATCTCGCCTTTTTTCATTTTTTTCTCTTTTCCTCGAATGGTCTTTCCTTTACTGCTCGTTCTTTCTCCTCACAACTTTCATTTCTTCAAGGGAGATATGTTTCTGTGCTATTTTCAGCAGGACCTTCATGCCTTTTGGAGTCTCCAAGTTAAGGGCATCGAAGAAGAGACCTCTCTTCTGTCGGATGTGCATGAGGTCCTCATTCGTTTGCTCCCAATGAATCTAGTAAAGAAAGGGGTGGCTAAAACTTGGAAAAAGTTTATCGACCTCGAAGGTAGGCTATTGAACTAGTTCATTGATGTGGACGTGAGGCTGGTTGGGAACGTTCTGCACAGGATCAACTTTGTGGTTTCTTTTAGAGCCATCATGTGGTGAAAATGTCTTAGGTGAACCATTGGGTCGGTTGTACCATCGTACACTTCGAACTTTAGCGGAGTAAACTTTTTTGGCATTGCCTCCTTCATGAGTGCGTCTGAAAATGGTAGCTTGTTACTCGTACAGTACGTTGGGATCCGTGACTTCAATCCTGAATGGGATCTCAGCAATTGTTCCACCGCATTGCGGAGTCTTGTCTTGGGGGAGCTCGCTTCTCTCGTCGTTTCGCTGTTGGGGTTCTGCTAGGGCTTCATCGCTTCCTTGAGTTCAGACAGTGGAATTTTGTTGGGGCGGTGCTGGAGCAAGGTCGGCTGGCTGAACGCGTTCTCAAGTGATTTTCTCCAGCATCTCTGTCATGTAATTCATATGGGCCATAAGCAAATCCACCCGAGGGTCTGTGGCAGCACCACCAGTTGTTTGGGCTGTCTGGACTACTGTGTGCAGGGGATCTGCATTCTTGGATGATATTGGTTCTGTGATTCGGGCTACTTCTTCTCCTTGAGTTGTTAGTGATGCATCGGTAGGAGAGTTGTCGTGGTCATTACTGGATTGAGGATCTGCAGACTACACTATTTCTCTGATGACTTGCCAATCTTTTGTTAGGTCGTGGTTAGCTTTTTCACAGAGTATTTCGTTTTTAGAAAAGGAAACTCGTCGTTCCCCGCGAACGCCGCCAAACTGATGCGTCCAAAAATCGTTTTCCTATGAGTTTGACCTGCAAAACAATTGTTAGACTGCCAAGGACCACCTATTTGGTGGCCGAATGCATTCCGATGCTTAAGTCAATAACTATGTTGGAAAAATGATGTAAATTTAGACAAAACTCTGTTAAAGTTGTATACCTTTGTCGAATGTTCCCTTTACATTTTATAATGGTCATGGTAAACTCTCATCGTGACTTAAACATGTGAGACACGCCAGAAAAATACATTTCTTGTAACAGTCTCCTCCTTTATGTACATGGAACCACCACATCAATCTTGGTTTAATTTAGATACTTAACACATAAAAATTTGGTTTGTTTGTATAAAGTATTGCACTAAGCGTTATAATGTTTTTATATATTCTTTTGTCTACCTATCTTAATGTGGGTGATGAACATTTGATATGTTTTCAACTTTCATGATCCATTGATTTAGTTACATTAGACTAGCAACTCATCGTTGTCACGACACTTCTATTAATATTGGTGATGTTGGTATTTCAATTCAACATATGTTACTAGTGTGTCATATTGGCGTGTCCAACATTGGTTAGTATCATTCATTCGTGCCTATGACACTCTAGTTTAGTATATTTAATATTGCCATATTTTGTAAATTTTAATTTAATTTAATATTTTAATTTTGGTTTTCATATGTATTTCAGTAATTTTATTTTATTTATTATTATTATTTTTTTAAGGGGGAGGAAAAGTAGAAGACATTTTTTCATGAATAGGTGACTGCATCATCCCTGTTCATTGTCATTTGCATTCCTGATGCCCCCACGGTCTTGCTTTGTTTCTTACTCTTCTTCTATTTTTGTCTCCATGACTCTTTTTGTTTAACTGAAAACATTCACCAGCTCAAAACATCTCATTTATGTTTCATGTGCTACAAAGTCTTAATGGAAGAATAGCGGCCTTGAACAGATTCATTTCCAATCCTCAGACAAATGTCTACCTCTCTTCAAAATTTTGAAAGGAAACAAGAAATTCAAAAGGAACACAGAGTGTGAGAAAGTTTTTCAATGCCTAAAAGCTTATATGGGGAACACAGAGCTACTGACAAAACCAACAACGAGGGAACCACTGTATTTATATTTATCTATGTCTGAGCACGCGGTAAGCTCAACGCTAGTACGGGAAGAAAAAGTTGCACAAAAACCAATATAATTCATTAGCAAAATACTTGTGGATGCATAGATTAACTATTCGGCTCTAGATAAATTAACATTCGCCCTGATCATGTCTTCCAGAAAACTATGACCGTACTTTCAAGCGCATCCCATCACAGTTATGACCGAGCAACCACTTTGGTCGGTGTTGCGCAAACCAAATCTATCGGGAAGGATGGTGAAATGGGCAGTAAAGCTTGGGCAGTTCCATATTAGCTATGCCCCAAGAACTACTATCAAAGCCCCACGGGCAAAAAGCAAAAACAAAGAAAGGAAAAACAAACCAACCATCCACGGATGGATCCTCCGCTGTGACGGAGCATCCAATGAGGCGGGAAGCAGAGCTAGATTAGTCCTGCACAACTCAGAAGGCGTCAAGTTGGAGAAGACAATAAAATTCAACTTTAAAGCCACAAACAACGAAGTCGAGTATGAAGCTGTGATAGTCGAGCTACTTTAAAGCCACGTTGGACAACATCTCATTCTGTTGCACTTCACATGCTTAAGTCACGGAGATAATTAGCCGCGACCAGTATATAAGGTAAAGGGAACAATTGACGAAGGTATACAATTTTAACTGATTTTTGTCCATATTTACTTCCTTTTACAACAGAGTTGCTGACTTAAGCATCGAAGTGCCTTCGGCCAGCAAAAAGGTGGTCTTTGACAGTCTAACATTTGTATTGTAGGTCAAACTCACAGGAGGACGAGATTTGGACCCATCAGTAATTTGCAATGTAAAATGTTTTTGTTCTGGAGATTTACAGAAACTGATTTTGTTTCACCAAATCTGAAAAAATTAAGGTTCAAAAATTAGGCCTAAAAAAATGGATTGGGGCGGGGCGCATATCCGCTAACCATCAGAAGAAATAGTTTATTTAAACTGATATTTGGGACAGGGCGCATAATCGTCATCCATGATGGATCGGTTATTGTTTTAAAAAATAATAAATAGTTTGCGAGGCAGATTCGAGGATCCATTACCCCTAGTGGGGCGGGGATGGATTCGTCCAAATCCGCCCCATTGCCATCCATACCGCTCCGCAGATATCCATTTATGTATAAATTTTACTAAAATACCCTTAACCATTAAAAAAACCCTAACTCTTAGATCCATCTCTTACTCACCATCCCTACCCTGCCTCTCAGTATTCTCTTATCCATCTCTTTTGTTCGTCTTGTTCCTTCTTCCAATCGACAGTGATCAATGATTGGAGTCCGCTGCTCACTTTGCTCAACTGGCCTCCATCCACCACCCGACCAAGGCGAAGTTCACAACCACTACCCGACCTCCATCCACCCCTCTGTTAAGGTAATGCATTCCAGGTCCTCCCCTAAAATAGTCAATCAAACTGTAATATAAAAAGGAAATTGGGGGGGTGGGGGTGGAAAGAGAGAGTTGTGTTTTCGATTATCTACGCCAAGATTGGAATAGCAATTCATGAAGAAGAAGTTGAAGGGATGGTGTTGATTCAGTGAGGTTGAAGGAGTTGCAACCCCTTTCAACACCACACTTTGCAGTTACAACCCCGGATGAATACTCAACTCCTTGTCCAGAAATTTCACCTCACCACCTGATGATGACGTGTGGGCGATTAACTCTGGAATCAATTACTCTGTCAAGTTCCATTTCCACCTTTTCCTTCTCTTAATATAAAAAATCTGTGTTATATATTTTGAAATGGGGGTTGTTCTTCTTCTTCTTTCTGTGTATCCATTTATCAATCTTCCATTATAAAGTTGTGAATCTTGGCAGGGTGGATATGCGCCAATTCGTGCAAAGCGGCGATGGTTTTTAAATAAATAAGTAAACAATTTGGCCGGGTAGATTCAAGGATCCGCTCCATTACCATCCCTAGCTTAATTGGTTCATTGTTGCAGTCCATTGCATTCTGGATGACCAAAAACAATTTTACTTATGGTAAGAAACTGAGAAGTAGTGGTCATATGAATTAGAACTGTTTAGCGCCCATGAGATGATAAGTTATGGGACTTCTTCCAACTTATACTATTTGCCAAACAAAGATTTTGAAACCATCAATTCACCAATCAATGATTTAAGCTAACAACCAAAGGATGTTTGTAACAAGTTTGTAAGGATAAGGTTTAGGAAAACTAGTATATTCAATTGGAGTATGCTCAACAACCTTGGTCTAGTTGATGTGAAACGTCATTGAATTGAAGGCGTTTACTACTGAACTCAACTACTAGGTGCACTACAAGAAATTGGCAATTTAGCGGCAGTTAATTAACGATAGTTTGGAAAAACTGCCGCTACATACTTTAATCAACGATGGTTATTCAACCGTCGCAGCACAATATTATTTAACGACGGTTATTGTTAATTGGAGACAATGTTAATCGTTAGGACACAATTGTTTTTGTTTTTTTTCTCTTAGTTGCAAATAACATCCATGCAAATAGCATTCCAGTTTCTTCTTCCCTTTTGTTGATCTAAATAGAAGAAAATAGGCAGTGACTAGGGGTGGGCATTCCATCCCGCAATCCCTACCGATCTCATTCCGTCCCGTCCCGTCCCGATTTTTTGGGGTCCTTTTGGGATTGATCAAACTCATCTCGATCCCGTCTCGTCCCGATCTAGAGTGGGATGAGATCGGGATGGAGATTTTTAATCCCGCCTATCCCGCCCAGTCCCGAATTTATTTATTTAATATTTATTATTATTAATTTTAATTGAAATACTCTTTTAAATTAAAGTTTATGATGTGTTGAAATTAAAATGTAAAATGAAATTCTATATGAAATCTAAATGAATTGAATCATTAATTCTAAATGAAATTTAATATTTATTTGCGTTCCAAAAAAAGTTTAATATTTATTTATTTAATATCTATTATTATTTATGATGTAAGTTATATATATATAAATTTCAGATTATTGGTGTGTGAGTCATGTGAGATAAAACTTTTTTTGTTATTTTTTATTGGAGGACTATTTAGTACTTGTTCATCTCGTCCCGTCCCGATCCCGTTTGAGATGGGAAGAGGTCGGGATGAGGTCTATCTCGTCCTGTCCCGTCCCGATCCCGAATGAACAGGATGGGATAGGGATGGGTCCATCTCGTCCCGTCCCATCCCATCCCGTGCCCACCCCTAGCAGTGACTACTCCACACCATTATTTCCTCTTTCACACACCATTCTACTTTCCCACACCACCATACTTTCTCACACAACCTATATAAACAAAAACCCAAAAAATATTTCCTCACCATTCAAATCGACAAACGCTTCCTCCCTCACACATATTCAAATCTCTTCCAAATCTCTTCCCACACTCAAATCTCTTGTAAATCTCCTCCCTCTCGAAAATTTCAAAATCCCCTAAAAATCGAAGCCCTAAAACTCTCCAAAATGCAACAGCTCAATACGCCACCTCTCAAAGTGCAAAACACATGTAATTTGGGACCCTTACGTGGAGTCCAAGGGAAACACTTTCCTTCATGGCATCACATCGTTCACAAGTCAAAGTCTTCCACACTGGAATCTTATCAGGTTGGCCATAAACAGTTGCCGATGATGAGAATATCATCTATGTCTCACAAAAACATATAATTGCTTCATGTCAGTGCCTAAAAGAAATAAAACATGAGATAAGACAACCAAATATGTGTTGCATTTGAACATAAAAATTCATTAAAGATAAAGACAACCAAATATGCCAAAGATGAAACATACACGATCTCTGGAAAATAAGCAGTTACAATCATCAAAAAGAGTTTCATGGAAGCCATCAAATGCAATAAGGTCAGTAAAAAAACAAATTTAGAAACAAAATCTCATAAAGCTAAACTTCAGAAGAAGAAAAAAATTTTGCAGCATTTTGTTTTGTTCGCAGAGAACAATGCGAATTATTTTAAAAACCCCGCAGAGAACATTGTGGGCTATTTCAAAACCCCGCAGTGAAAAAAATTTATGTTCGCAGTGAACAATGTGGGGTATCTCAAAAACCCGCAGTGAACAATACGGGGTATCTCAAAAACCCTGCAGTGAACTCTGCGAATAGAAAATTTTTTGAACAGATTTGCGCGACTTTAGTAAAATGACCATAACTTGCTCATTTCAAAACATTTCTAAGTGATTCAAGTTGTGTTTATTAAATAACTCAGAGTACTACAACATTATTGTTTTGATAAACTTGAGAATCGGTCTCGATTGAGCACATAAGTTGGCCGAAAGTCAGGAACACTATCCCGTTTTCATTGCGAGATAGATTTGCGCGACTTTAGTAAATGACCATAACATCAATTCCTTGCATCGTTCTTTCGATCCTGTGGTGGTGGTATCTGCTTTTTCTTTTCATTTGAATTGTTTGTCTGGTATTCGGATGAATTCATCCAGTAGTCCTCTTTGGACCCATTGCTCGATTTCTTCTTTCAACTTGAAGCAGTCCTCGGTATATGTATGTGATCCTTGTGAAAAGAGTCGTGTCTGCTTTTGTCTCATCTTTTCGGGTCTCCTCTTATCCTAGGTGGCTAGTTGACGATTTTCCAATACCCCGTGTGTTTCAAGATGTTGGTCCGGCTTGTATTTAAGGTTGTGTATGGTTATTACTCATTTTTCATCATACTAGTTATCCGCTCAAGGCTGGGTCGTGCCGATTGCAATTTTCTGGATTCCCGCTGGTTGGACTTAGTTCATTCGTCACTTCGATGTTTCTTTGAATGACTGCTATCCTCTCGTGATCCATTATCTCGCCTTTTTTCTTCTTTCCTTTCCCGTTTCCTTGAATGATTCTCTATTTCTTGCTCGTTCTTCTTCCTTGCAACTTTCATTTCTTCGAGGGAGATGTGTTTCTGTGCTATTTTCAGCAGGACCACCATACCTTTTGGAGGCTCTAGGTTAAGGGCATCGAGGAAGGGGTTTCTCTTCAGTCCGGCGACGAAAGTTGCAGCGGTTGTGTCGTCGCAATATCCATCAATCATTGTTAACTCGTTGGTGAAGCGAGTGACATGTTCCGGTATCTTTTTTCGGGCTTTTCACTGATATCTAGGAGGTAGTGGGGTCCTTTCCTCATCCGCTAGCTCACAATAAATCTGGTAATAAAAACGGTGGCTAAAGCTTGGAAGGAGTCTACAACTTCGGTGGTAGGCTATTGAACCAATTCATCACTGTGAAAGTGAGGCTGGTTAGAAATGCTTTGCCCAGGACCAACTCTGTGATTTCTTTTAGGGCCATCATGTGGTAGAAATGTCTTAGGTGATCTGTTAGGTCGGTGGTACAATCGTACACTTGACACTTTGGCGGAGTGAACTTTTTGGCATTGCTTTTTTCACGAGTGCGTCGGAAAATGGCGGCTTGGCTAACTTGTACAGTATGTTGGGATCTGTGACTCCAATCCTGAACGAAATTTCAACAATCGTTCTGCAGCATTGTGGAATAATTTCTTGGGGGAGCTCACTGCTCTCGAAGTTTCCCTGTTCAGGTTCTGCTAGGGCTTCGTCGCTTTCTTGAGTTCGGTTGGCGAAATTTTGTTGGGGCAGTGCCTGAATAGAGTTGGTTGGCTGAATGCATTTCTGAGTGATTTTTGTTAGCATCTTTGTCATGTAATTGATTTGGGCCATGAGCAAGTCCACCCGAGGGTCTGTGGCAGTGCCGCCAGATGCTTGGGTTGTGTGGGCTGCTGCATGCTATGGATCCACATTCTCGGGTGTCATTGGTCCGATGATCCAGGCTTCTTCTTCTTTGCGAGCTGTCAGTGATGCATTGTTGTCAGTGGTAGAGTTGTCGTGATCAATATTGGATTGAGGATCTACAGACTGCATCGTTTTCTCTGATGGCTTGTTGATCTTTTGTCAGGTTATGGTGAGCTTTGTTCACTATGTATTTTGTTTTCAGAAAGAAAACTCATTGTTTCTCACAGACGACCTCAAACTGATGTGTCCAAAAATCGTCATCCTGTGAGTTTGACCTACAAAACAATCGTTAGAATGCCAATGACCACCTTTTTGGTGGCCGAAGGCACTCCGATGCTTAAGTCAATAACTCTGTTGAAAGAAAGAAGTAAATCTGGACAAAACTTTGTTAAAATTGTGTACCTGTGTCGAATGTTTTCTTTACCTTTTATAATGGTTGCGGTTAACTCTCTGCGTGACTTAAGCATGTGAGGCGCAATGGAATGAGATGTTTCTCGTAACAATCTCCTCCTTGATAGAGATATGTCCGTGGAGGCGAAACTCCCTCCACGACTCTTTTCCGGTGTAATGCTGCTCTTCTTTATAAGAGAACTCGTGTCGGACCTGGATTTGGGCTCTGATTCATTCGGGCCTGGTTTACATCTTTTCGATGGCGGGCCTTGTCTGGGCCTCTGTAATTGGATTTATTCTTCCCCGGCTTTATGAGTTGGCCCAATAATTTGGTGTTATATTCTTATGATGAGTTTCTATGCCACGTGTACGACCGTGATGATCGGTGTATTTTGATATATCATCATATAATGATTCCCTTCATCATTTTATAGATGTTAGTGCTCAAACTATGCCTCAAGATATAAGAGGTTTTAATTAATGATTCACAGTATAAGTCCTTACAACATAGGGAATTATGAAGACTATAACAATGATAATGATATATTAAGGAACATTATATTATGTTGTCCCCAGTCATGAACCTTTTATCTCTATGGAGTATTCATGGTGGGGATGGAATAACTATCATTCTTCAACCATATTTTATTTGCTTGCCATATTTTAGAACCCTTGGGCAAGCCAGTAAATTGCTTGCCACAGGTTTTAATTAATGTTTGAGATTATCCCTTTTGGGTGAATCGGCTTCAACAACATACACAATTTTGGGGCTTCCAAATCTGTGGTGGTTGATCCCAATTTTGTTGCTTTGTACTAGCGACATTTTTTTCAAGTTCGAAACAAACCTCTAAAATTCTAGAATGGCTTCAACGGGGGTTTATAATTTTTACCATACCCGAGACCAAATAGGCTAATATGGTTTCCTTTATCAAGCATTGAGTCATTTGATGTCGAAGACTGCATTTAGTCCTACTTATTAGTATAATTATATTGGTCTAATGTCTCTACGTTGTATCCAATGATCGCCACAACTGGTCCAGAGACAAACCTCCTCTTAGCACGTGTGTTCCATTCTTTTGCGTGTTCATGCACGTGATGCAATGTATCACTTGTCCTATTGAAATTGATAGGGCATTCGCGTAATAATAAATCTTTTGTGGTCAGTGAGGTGTATGAGGATCATCGATGTGGCAAACCAACTTTCTGTCTACCTGACCATATATTGTGAGTAAATGAACTTTAATCAAGACCTCGATTATAGTCTTGATGCAGCCCACACAACCATGACCTACTTATCCAAATATAAAATATTTTTTATTTTTATTTTTTTTAACATCCGGGTATGCAGGGCAACTATGAGATGTCAGAAAAAATTGATGTACATACTAATGGGAGTTACATTACGACTTTACCAAGAAAAACTATCTTAGCAAAATAGACAATGCTTAAATCCTAGACTAGAAGTGAATAACAGTTATCTTTCAACCAAAAGCTCTAGGCAGACCAGAAACCCACTGTTCCAGCTAAATAAAACATAGCAACACAACTCGGTTTTTATTTTTGCCCCTAAGCCTTAGCTTAAAAAATGATCTTGAGCTAGGCTTCCCCATAATCTTCCCTTTATTCATGCTTTAATTATCTTTTTGAACTATTTATGAGATCATGTTTAAGCTTGTACTTCATCAAAAATTTTGTACTAATCTCTTAATAATGATGTATTGTTAATGACATCATACTTTCTACTAAAACTCTATTGTGACTCTACTTTCTAATAATAAACATCTCGGATTCAAAGGTTTCACACAATATCTATACTAATATATTGTCTTCATTCACCAAGTTTTTAGATGATCTTCACAAGAAATCACATGTCAAGCTATATTTAAGCTTAATTATCACCTAACTATGGACTTTCTTCCAACTCAAACACTTCTTGATAATATCAACCCTAACCAGATCTTTCTCAGAAAAATTGCAACAGAGCGATGAAGCAATTAATTATCTACTGGTCTTTAACAACAACATCAACAATAACTTGTAGTTGTTATAGAATCTTTTGAGGAATGATAAGAGCTGCAAAATTTACAAGAAGTATGAAGGGATAGAGAGTAGTTTGCAAATTTTACGTGACTGGGTAATTAGGCCCATTCGAGAACAACATTTTGGGCCAGCCGGGCCCTTTTCTTTTTATTCTATGAGGCTTTCTCTTTGGGTCTACAAAAATTTTTTGAGTCCTTGAACCCAATCCATGAAAGTAGTTTAACTTACGCAACTAACCAAAAGAGGTGAGATATTGAGAATGGGTCTTTATTGTGGCCTTGGATCTTATCACATGAAGTGGAAATGTTATATAGGGTTCATTAACAATGCCAATGGCATGTGCACGACCAATTTGGTTATATGTCGGTGATTCGCATTTTCCTGTACATGTAGGGTTGTGTTGCTTGCATGCTCTCATTATCGGTATTGATGCATCCAAATCTTGTCCTCCTGTGAGTTTGACCTGCAAAATAGATATTAGACTGCCAATGACAACCTTTTTGGTGGTCGAAGTCACTCCGATGCTTAAGTAAACAACTATGTTTAAAGAATGAAGTAAATCTGGACAAAACTCAGTTAAAGTTGCATACATTTTGTCGAATGTACCATTTACCTTTTATAATGGTCGTAGTTAATTCTCTGCGTGACTTCAGCATGTGAAGCGCAACAGAAGGAGATGTTTCTCGTAATAGTCTCCTCCTTTATGGAAATGCATCCGAGGAAGCGTAACTCCCTCTACTACTCTTTTTTATGCAACATTCTTCTTCTTTATGAGAAAACTCGTGTCGGGCCTGATTTGGGCTTCGATTCCTTCGGGCCGGGATTTGGGCTTTGAACATGTCTTCTTATAGTGGGCCTTGTTTGTGCTTCTATGGTTAGCTTTAACCTTCTTAGGTTTTACGAGTTGGCCCTACAAATGAAACACCAGATCCTTGTGATGGATGTTCGCTGCCATGTGTATGGCTTCGATGACAACCCATTTTGATGTATCATCAGCTACTCCCCCCTTAGTTAGTAATATGTTCAAGTATCCACTAACTGTGTGACGGGTTTGTTTTCGATTTCAGCGTTACGACGCATTTAATGCTCTTACTATTTGTTGTTGTTAATGTCTCTCTGATGTTTCGCCCGCCTGCTCGTTTTAGCATGATTTTTGGGATGTCATGCGACTGTCATATCTTGCACATTTTCCTAAGAACGGACCTTTCGCTGCTCGTCCTTATAAAAGGAAAAGTTGAGTACAAGTTTACTCTCTTTTGCACCCCTTCAATTTACAGTTGCTAATTTCTTGATTTCTTGCGTTTGCTTGGCAGTCATGTCTAGCTTTAGAGTTTTGAGTGGTGATATTCTTGATGCTTGTGAAGCTTTTTTTCATCTAAGAGAGTGACACGTGTGACTTTGGATAGTATCCGTCATGATTACTCGTTGTCGGCCGACTTGGAAATCGTTATCATCGAAGAGGGTAATAGTCCTTGTCGTCCAAAACATGGGTATATCGTTTTGTACTCTGGTATGTTATGGCCCCAAGCTTTTGGCTTCTACAATCGTGTGCGAGTTCCTAGATTTGGTTGGCATCGCCCACACCCAACTGGTTCCTAACGGTTGGAAGGTGATGATTTCTACCTTAGCAAGGGCTACCGCATTCGATATCCCTATGAATGTCAGGGCTTTGCATTCCTTGGTAGGGTTTAGTGTAAATGCTAACCGCGCCTGTTGACTTCACTCTCCGTCTTGTTTCAAGGGCCTGCGTGAGGAGCATGGAGGTTGGCCAAGGTCCTAGTTTTATGCTTCCCTTGCTTCCAATTATTTCAAGCAGCGCGGAAATCAGATTCTACGGTCATTTTGGGAGCCTAAGAGAGTCGAGTTGTTGCCATCGTTGGAAGAACGAGAGTTCGGTAGTCGGTTTGGCAGTCTTCCCCGAGTCTCGGTGGAAGATTTTCTTACTACAGATGCCATTATCCGCAGTTACTTGTATTCATCGGGTGAGGTGGGTTGCGCGGAGCCTATTGTCGGTCGTGCCTTGGAGGGACTGTTGCACGCGTTAGTGATGTGGATGGTGGCCGCAGAGAGGGTTTTGTTGACAAGCTCGTTGGCCGAATTGCTTTTGTCGTTGTCAGAGATTTTGGGAGTACTAGCTCCATTGTTAGGAAAAGGAAAGTTCCTAGGCATCCCAGCCCTTCTACAATGTTGGCTGTTAGTTTTGACCGTGTTTCGAAGAGGAAAAAACTCGTCACCTTAGTTCTTGACGCCGCTATGGCTCCTTCTTCTGCTGCTTCTTTCCAAAAAGGAGGTCATGGTTCGGAGGATGACTTTTATGCTCAAGAGGATGAGGAAATGAATCGAGTTCTTGAAAGGAGCAAGAATGAGGTTTCCCGTCCTCTAGATGATCGTGAGAAAAGTCTTGTTGCCTCGTATGGTTTGCCAGTTTCTACTGGCCTGATAGTTGATAACGCTCGCATATTTAAAACAAAATGCTTCAGCTTGGTCTTTGGCAATATGAGAATCTAAAGGGTACTAAGACCTTGGATGATTTCGAGTATGATCCAACACTAAAGGATCGAGTTGCTACTCGAGCTCGAGGCTTCAAACTCTCTGTTTCTTCTGCTGCTGCTGGGACCTCGGGATTGCCTGCTTCTAACTCCGCTTCTCATCTTGTTTTGACTGCGCCCTGGGGAGTTTTGTTGGCCTTCTAAGATTGATGTGTAGGACAGTGCTTGGCTAATAGCTAGGGCGCTTATGTCCGTACGTCTGCCACATCATCATATTATGAGGGCCTTCAACAACATATGGAAGGGATGACTCATCTTACTCATGCGGCCGTAATGGGGTTGAACTGTAAAGCTGCCCGTGATCAGGTGGCGCTGATTGAGTGGAAGTTGGCTGGACATATCCTGGTCCTTTCTCACGTTCTCTGCCAACTTGATTCATTGAAGGCGCAATGCATAGAGTATGCAAAGGCTGTTGATACTGCACAGACGCTGTTGAGGGAACTCAGGGCTTCAGGACACGTTTGCTTCTAATCTCAAAACGTTTGAAGTTGAGTTGGGTAAGTTGTGGTCTCGTCTGGACGCTACTAAGAAAGAGTTGTCTGATCGAAAGGTTGAACGTGACAAGGCCATTCATTCTACTGAAGAATGTTCTGCCAGTCTTAAGGCTTTTGTGACTCGAATTGCTCAGCTGAATTTCAAATTTGTCGCAGCCAAGTCTGCGGTTTCCAAGCCGAGCTATCACCTGTTACCGAAATGCTAAAAGCAACAGAGGCCACGGATTGGAAAAGAGTGGTCAATGGTCGCCATGACTTCTTGGATTTCCTGGAGACGCAAAGTTTAGACATGTCGGTGTTCCGTTGCTTTGCTGAGCAGGAATTTGATGTTGTCGAGGAAGTCGTTTCGGGTTCACTGAGTGATCTGGCTGTCGGGGAACCTTCTCAACACTTGTCTGAGCTTATACAACCTAGAGATGCTGCTAATGTCGATGTTCTTCATTAATTGTTTCTTTTGATTATCTTGTAATCTCCGTTTTTAAAAGATCAATGGAAATTTTATATTTTGCATTTGTCGTGTCTAGTATGTCTAGCTTATCAGCTTTTTACTTACGATATTCCTGGCAGATTTTCGACTCATTTGTCTAGATTTTTATGAATGGCTTCAATGTTCGACATTCTAGTCGTGTAAAAGCTCTTTTTACGGAATTCAATTTTATATCTGGATTACGATGTCGTATATTATAGTCGACGAGAAAAAGTTTGGGTCTTACGTCCTGGTACTTTATTACTTCGTGGTTGATCAAGCCAGAAGTTTTTGTTTTTATATCCAACTCGTTCGTCCAATACATATATACTTTTTTGCTCGATACCCTAGCCGTGCTGAGTATTTTTACGAGTTGTTCATTTAATCTGACTCCTTGTCCTTACTAAATTTTGGGTCATTTTGATTTCGAGATGGAAGATTGAGCGAAGAAGTTTATTGATAATATCTTTTTAATTGCTCTACATTCCATGGCCGAGTAGCTTTTTGCCCTCTTTGTTTTCCAATCAGTATGTTTCTGGTTTGTTGATCTTTATTACTCTGCATGGTCCCTCCCAATTTGGGTTTAGCTTGCCCTCACTAGGTTCCTTTGTGTTGTGTTGGACTTTTCGAAGTACCCAGTCGCCAATGTTAAAAATGCGGATTCGCGCCCTCTTATTGTAATATCCGGCCATTAGCTGTTGGTAGGCGATGTTTTGATAGAGGTTGCTTCTCGCTTTTTCTCAAGGAGGTCTAGCCCGATTCTCAGTGCCTCGATGTTATCCTCAGCACGGAATTCTTCGGTTCGAAATATCGGCATACCGATCTCCACGGGTATCATTGCTTCTGATCCATATCCGAGGGCGAAAGGGGTTTCTCCCTTAGAGTTCATTTTGTTGTTCTGTATGCCCAAAGGACTCCAGGCAACTCGGATGTCCACAATCTTTTTGCTACCTCAAGCTTTCTTTTGATTGCTTCCAAGATTGTCCTGTTGGTGACCTCGACTTGTCTGTTTGCCTGTGAATGGGCGGGAAGTGTTGCTGGATATTCAAGTTTTTACATAGATCCTTGACCTTATTTCCTTCAAGCTGTTTCCCATTGTCCGTGAAAATTACCCTTAGGATCCCGAATCTGCATATTATGTCTCTCCAAATAAACTTCTCGACTTGGGTTTTTCCTATCGTTGCAAGAGGCTCTACTTCTACCCACTTAGTGAGGTAGTCTACTGCTACGAGGAGAAACTTCTTTTTGTCGGTCGCAGGGAGTGGTCCTACGATGTCTATTCCCCATTGTGCGAATGGTTAGGGGCTACTCATCGGGATAAGGTTTTGTCCCGGCATGTGAGTGTACGGGGAAAATCTTTAGCATTTGTCACAAGTGTGACAGAGCCTTAGACCACCTGCTAGTAGTAAACTAGCGTGAGTGCTTTATGGGTCAACGTTCTTCCCCTTAGGTGATTTTCGCATGTACCGTGGTTGATCTCTTGCAGAACATACTTGGCTCCTTATAGTGAAAGGCGTGTTAGCAACGGGTTCGTGGCAGACCTTCTGTAGAGTTTGTCATTGATCATTGTGTATCGTTCCATCCGATTTCGTAATTTTCAGGCTTCCATTTTATCTGTTGGGAGTTCTCCGTTTGATATATACGTAGGGATTTGAGTTGTCCAGTTGCTCTATTGATTCATGGTGCATGCTTCTTCCACCTGGTTTTCAAGTACGAAGGTTCCTTGCATCATGACAAGTGGATTATCATTTTCCTTAGTTGTTGACGCTTCCTTTGCTAGTTCGTTAGCTCTTTTGTTCTTCATCCTTGCGCATTGTTGAATGATCGCATTCCAGAAGCCTTCTACTAGTTCTATGGTTTTTTAGTTGTAAGCCTTCATTTGGGTGTCTTTGACTTGAAATTCGCCATTTAGTTGATTGACCACCAGTTTGGAATCAGTAAAGACACTGATGTCTTTTATTCATAAGTGTTTTTCTAACTATAGCCTGGTTATCACAGCTTCGCTTTCGGCTTCGTTGTTTGAAGCTATAAAGTTGAATTTTATCGTTTTGTCCAATGCGATGCCTTCTGAATTGTATAGAACTAATCCAGTTACGCTTCCTGCCTTGTGGGATGCTCTGTCACAGCGAAGGATATATCCATTGGTGATTGATTTGAATTGTTCTCCTTCGCTCTTGTTTTTCGTATGTTGGTTTTTTCTTCATGGGAATTCAGCAATGAAATCTGCTAATGCCTAAGCTTGATAGCGAATCTGGGGGCATAGCTATTATCAAATTGCCCAAGTTTTATTCCACATTCACTACAACACAAATGCTCTTTAATAGCATTTGTTAATAGCATTTTTGCCAAAAATGCTATCTAAAGTCAAATTTTAATGACTTCAAAAATGAAAAATGCTGTAAAAAAACGCGCGGGCTTGTTGGCGCTTTCTCAAAATTGTGACTTAAGCACGACTTTTCTCTCCCTCTCGGCCAAAACCAGAAACAACCCTTGTTGTCCCTCATCTCTCTGCTCGCCCTGCTCTCTTGCTTGCCTGTTCTTCAACTCTCCCCTTCTCTGCAATTACAATTGAAGAAAATGGTGAACACGATGTTGTTGATCTCTGCGGAGCTTGACGGTCTCACCAATCTCGAACCACAAGGAGGCTGCGATGATCCCGACTTCGCTTACTACTTCAAGGTATCTTTCCATTCTTCCTTCCAATTTCCAACACAAATCCTTCTCCATTCTCTCGTTTTCGTCTAGGGTTTATTCTTTACTTGATGTTTGTTTGCTAACTTGCCTGTTGAAATCTATCTCTCTCTCTCTCTCTCAGATGAAATGCTCCAACTGTGGCGAAGTGAGCCAGTAGAACACCTGTGTCATGTTGTCTGAAACGCTTCCTCTCCCTAACGGCTGCGGCGAGACCAATCTCGTCCAGAAAGTATGTCCCTGTGTTTCTCTTCCTTCATCTATTTCAGTGTTTTAAGTGTTTTTGATTCATTGTTCTAGAAATTTCTGTGGTTTTGCTTTTTCTATTTAACAGCTCAATCGTTGATTTCATCACTTTGAATTAACTGGTGCAATGTCTGATGAAATTACTGTATGGATTCTTTTTACGAAATTAATTGACAGAAAACTATTCTAATAAAGAGGATGCTAATTGTGATTAAAAGAGACATATAATGGCTAAATCACAGATGATTTAGGGTTTCGTGAACTTTCCATCAATACTTTACTTTTTCTGATTGACGTTTAGATGGGTGTTTCTGAACGCCTTTCAACCTTTGATGAAAGAGGGGAGCAAGAGATGTTTAACTCACTGATTGCTTATGAATGGTTTGTTTGTGGGATTCATATATATACTCACTACAAAAAAAAAGCCCTTTAATAGCGGTTCAAAAACGCTATGGTAGGATACCATAGCGTTTTAGTAAACGCTATGTTTGCCGGCGCTATAATAGACCCTGGGTCTATTATAGCGGTTTAAAACCGCTATAGAAAGTTACCCTGTTATAGCGTTTTTAAAACGCTATGGTAGATCCTTTTATAGCGTTTCTGAAATGCTATGATAGAGTCTACCATAGCGTTTCAAAAACGCTATGGTAGGTACACATAGCAAATTTTTTATTTTTTATTTTTATTTTTATTTTTTTTAATTTCATTTGCTATCAATTTGAAATTTCAGAAACACTATTATAACACTAATTTCTTTAACCATAGAAGCTAAACAATTTGAACAAGTTCAAGAGAAATTGTACAAGATTTTACAAGTTCCAGCGAAATTTTACAAGATTTACACTAGACCGCATGTCTGCAACCCCAATTTGGGAAAACCCACCGTCCACCGTTACATGGAAAATACTGTTGAACTAAACTCTAACATCAACATCTAGTTTGGTCTTCTTCTTCTTGCACAGCCTTACGTACCCTTACCCTTATCTTTCTTTGCAGTTTGAGCTTCAAGTTGGTGACCTGACATTTCATCATCACACACTCTGGAAGAGCCCTTCAACTGATTGTCCAATGACACTACACGATGCCTCAATTGCTGAAACTCCATATGTGAACTAGCCTGACATAAGAGTTCAATTAGTTCAGAAAATAATGTCTAAAGGAAAGGAGTGCACTTCTAAACAGGCTTTGATCTGCAACCACATTAATCACCTCTATCTAAGATGGATAAAATACTCTTATATGGCTTATATGCAATATAAATTAATAGCAGTGTGGAGAAACCTTTACACAGAGTTGATGCCATCTCAAATGGTGTGTGACATATAAGATGCACCAACAAGCCTGTTAGGCACTGATGGTATTCCCACAACAGTTAACATTAAAAAGAAAAAAAAAAGGTGGATAATTCAACCCTTAACAGGTTCTGTAGGGTTCAGAACTTCTGGACCATTACAATTAGGTGCTACCTGGTGAGAGTATGCGTAAGCAAGTGCTCTTTCTCTTCTCATGGCTGCATCATGCTTGCTTAGCAGATTCGCTTCAACTTGCTCTTTTGATTGAATACTATCATCCCACTCATCACCCATCTGTCACAGAATTCAAACAATTTAATGATAAGAAAAGAAAATTTAAGAGAACATGGCTATAACAAGTATAACATATAGTATGACCCATCTATCATTTCCTATCATAAATAAAGGTTATTAGCAACTAAAGAGATCTAAGGAAACTAATAATGTACATGGAAGAGTGATAAATGAAATGGCCTGGTTAGATAGGAAATAGGATGAAGATTTACACTCAAGCTCTCAAGTTCTTTTGCACGCTTTAGCTGGAGTTGCCGCTGGAGAGCTTGGTTCTCTTCTGACATTCTGATTCTCCTTGCACGGATTTGAGATTGCACTCGAGCCAGAGTTTGCATGCATCGGAGGGTTGTTGTGGCTTGGCGTTTGACTGATTGTCCACGTATTAGAGTCTTCAACCTATCCAGTCCCCTCAAAGCACGCAATGCCCTCCTTGCCTAAATAAAAGGAAAAGAGATGAAATAAGATAGAGGTGATGATCACAAGGATATCAATGTCATATTAAAGAATTCACATAATTTTGATCAAGGGTTAAAGAGACTCAGCTTGGGAAGACATGGAATTGTTCGGAAATGCAAAAACCCATGTGAAAATTAAACAATTAGTTAAGGGCATGATTTTGGTTCTGAACGTCTTTCTTAATAAATAAAATCAACAATTTAGGAGATTGCTAATACATCCTTGAGTGCTATTTTCAGCGCACACACATGAATAACCAAATGAAGAAAAAAATTTAGGAAATCAAATAATTTATCAACTAAGCAAATAAGTTAGGTACATTAGAATTTTATGGTAACAAGAGTAATACCAGGTATCCACGGAATGCAGTTTGAATCTTGATTGCCGCCACTTCTTCCTTTGATTTTCCTGGGTATTGAGCGACACTAGTGAGACGAACAACCTCTGTAGCTGCGTGTGCGGCTGCAACAGCAGCCTCAGCAGCTGCTGCAGTGGCAATTGCCATCGAATAAGCATGCTTGCTCTGCTGATTTTCCGCTTCAGCTAATTTTACCTCCTCTGGCGGTGAAGGAGGAGGCCTATTGACAGTTTCTACAGTGGAAGAGGAAGGAACTTCGTCCTTCCCCAATGCAACCCCATATTTCTTCTTTAAATTGCTGGCTTTCTGATCAATAACATAACAGCAATTCAATCAAAAGGCAGAAACCAAAACTTCCAATGACTATTCTGATGTGTGAAAAAACAGATAAAAAGTGTTCTTAAGACCTTCTCCTTCTTCTTCTCCTTGGATTCAGGACTGAATGCCTTCTTTACTGCAACAAACCAGTTCCCCTTCTTCCCCCATCTTCTGAACATTCGACAATTCGATCTGTAACAACAACCCACAACATTGCAAATCCAGATCAGATCAAATCAGCCACTTTCACATATAACTCAACTAAATAACTACAACTGTGACTCCTTTCAGGAAAAAAAAAACAGAAACACAAGGGAATGAAATGAAATTGCACCCACCTATTGACTGCATATCAAACAATTCAAAGGGGGCAGTGAAAAACCCATTAACAGATCTACAGCAAATAACACGCATAAGCTCTCATTCAACAGATCTCTTCAAAAGCCTTAAAATGAAGACATATGGAACCATGTCTTAACACAGATAGTCTGGTTCAACACAGTTTCGAACTAAGGTTATCACCATGCAATTGCAATTAAATGTCGACAAAATCTATCAAGTGCAATGATTATTAAGAGTTTGGTAATCTATCCCTCTGATCATTTGCTTACCTCCAGCCAAACTGAAGTAGTTTCACTTCCCGTGAATAGATATTGACCAATAAAAATGGTGTCCCCTTTCTTTACAGCCTGCAGACATCGATCATACTTCAGTTTATGTATGAGAAAAGTACTACCACAGACATGACATATCCGTACTGGAAAGGAAAAAAATAACACTTCTGAGATGCGAATGGTGTTATTACTCTTTTTGCTATTTCTGTGATAAGAAAGCTATAGAGTAAACTTGAACATAGTAGGAATTAGAAGAACAACACAAACAGCTGATGATTTTATTCCATGTTTTCTTTTATACCTCTATGCCCTTATACTTCCAAAGAGCATGATAATGTCATCTCTCCACAGAAAAACAATGAAGAAATGCTAAGTATTGAAGCACGCAAACATAGGACTAAAGTTTGAAGAGAAACTCCTGGGGTTACATCTTAGAAGAGATATCTTTGTAATAGTGATTAGATGATCCTGGAAGGTCCCTGCTACCTTAAAGAAAAGGGTAGAGTGACCATCTAGAAATCAGTCAAACGATTAAGTTGGAAATCAGTCAAACTGATTAAGTCGCAAGAAGACATGATTACACATCTGTGAGTCGTTATTCCTTCTATCCATAACCAGAAATTTTCATTCACAGCCCATAGAGCCTAAAAATTCCTTTTGCTATACAATGCTATAAGGAAGGTAACTCGAATGTGAAGACAGATTTGCTCACCTTTGGAAGCCCATGGAAGTTGATAGGTAAAAGCTTTGAAGTAGCTTCTTGATCTTGGTCTGGAGTTAGAACAACAAAGGCCTCAGCTTCGAGGAGGATAGGATGCTCACTTTTGTTGACAACCTGCAACTCTGGGCCTACTGTATCCAGCATAACCTGAAAAAAGAAGGCAAAATGTATATCTGAGTAAAACATAACAGACAGAAGTGATACATCTTGAAAACTTTAACAATACTATAACTGTTGATACAATGTTTTCCTTTATTTCTTCTTTACTTTTCCTCCCTTTGTTGGTAAAACATTTGTTTACTTAAACCTTGACATAATTGAAATCTTTCTGCATGCATGAGGAATAATATACTTTTCATCGAGGACAGAAGAATGCCATATAAAAAAACTCGCAGGAGGAGAATTTGGAATTTACTTCAGAAAAATACATCCATTGATTCACTAGGAGTCTTCTGTTGGATATACTCTTACGAAGTTAAAATAAATATAAATAAATGAAAATGTGAGAATTCAAAAATCAAGATAGGGGTCTTCTGTTGGATATACTCTTACGAAGCTAGAATATGATTCTTAATGTTGCTTAATAGGTAGTAAGCATTCTAATAACCTCAAGCACATTTATAATATAGAAAACTATGTTATGTCAAAGGCACACTTGTATAACGAAATTATCACTAATAGTTCTTAGAAGATCCAACACACATGCTAGTTTCACTTAGGCCACTTTAAGTGGGTTGGCATAAACAAACACATTTCTGAACCACTTATAAGTGCCAATAAGCAACTTACCACTTGTAAGTGGTGCAAACAAACACTCAGTATAATGTCAAAAGTGATGAATCAGGACTACAAACTCTTACCCTCACACTATTCCAGTTAGAACTTAGAAGTTAAATGGTTAATTCTTGGAAGGTGATCAAAGACAAAAGATGTAATCTATTAATTGACAATCTAGCTTAATCCATCTCAATCAAAAAAGTAAAAACTTGAGCATAAATTCATAGACAGAGGTAGATTGCAAATGTAAAAATGAGGGGAAAAATACCACAATAGACAACATCTCTGTGTCCCCTAAGCTTTTTTATATCTTGCATTTTTTGCACCATAGTCGATGGTTTAGCAATGGCATAGCAAGATGCACAAATAGAAGGGGCACAATGGTGTTTGGCGCATCATTTGAAGGTTTGTACTTCCTAAGAGCCATTTATTATGTAAAACCTGAAAGCAATAAAAGATATACCCATTACAACCAAATTTGAAAGGAATAACACATTATGGCATGAGATACAAGACCGCATAATATTTGAACTAAATTTAATCCATATTTTTAGAAAGAGGAAGCTAGCATCAAATTAACCAACCATGTGGGCGATATTGGTCTGGACTCCAGACTCCTTACCAATCACCAATAATATATCCCAGAAGAATTACATCTACTTTATCAAGTTACCAAACTTCTATTAGACTATAACATCAGTGGTCCAAGTTGGACTGCAAGCGTAAAGATTTTTACTTTGATGATCCTACTGTGTACAGTTGAATTCCTTCAAGAAAAGTAACTATTTTCCATCTCATTCGGAGCTTGCTTGTCTGGATGGTCTTCTATCCCTTCGATGTTTTTCCCTTCTTCTATTCTAACCAAAGAAGGGTTTGAGGAAAATATATTTAAATACTCAAGATAATGAAAAAAAAAACCCATTAAGACAACTAGAGTACTAGACAAGCCAAAGGAACAACACCTTTGTGATTGAAACTGCTCAACAAAATCCATACAAATAGATGATTTAGTTTAAGTTCATCATAAAGAGTTAGCCTACGCATATGTCCCTCTTTTATGCCTATCCCTCCATCTCTCTTTTCTACCCATCTACCTTCCTACATCTTTCATTCCTGCAATGTCTCAACTCTACCACTAATCCCAACAAGAGTTTATCTGGATATTTACCTGAGCATTTTGGTGCCCGACTCCTCCAGAAGCCTGATACTGAAAAATTCAGACAGCAGAATTATGATATAACCAAGAAAAGAGTTTCATGGCTTTATAGAAACCAATAAATGAATACTGACCGATGGCCGTTGGTATTGTAATTGTTGCTGATTCTGGAACTGCGTCTGCATCTGATTCTGTGGAGCTGGCGTTTGCGAGACATGTTGTGTGTGCAGAACCTGTGGATGTGAATGAAGCTGTGGCTGTGGCTGTGGTTGAAGTTGAACTGCAGGCTTCTGTTGTTGTTTCTGTTGTTCAAATAGCGCGGGCTCCTCAGGCTTCTCCCACTACACATTCATTTTGATGGTTATCTACCAGAATCTGAGATACCACGAAGCAGTGAAAGCTTTAGATAAAACACATACCCTGCTCTCAGATGTTTGACTGTTATAGTAGTACTGTAGTACTTGTAGCCTTCTGGAGAGGTGTGTTCTGTCCAGTTACAAGTTGGAGCCGTTGCCTGCATGCTTACAGGTGCAGCAGGATTAGCTGATGTAGTCAAAGGCACAACTGAGGCTTGAACAACTGCAGGTGTGCTACCAACTGTCTGTGGTGTTGTCCCTCCCCACTGCGGCTGCAGTAAAAGATATCATATTTAGCTATAACCACCAAAAATTTTGAACATCAAAGTAAACGTTAGCAACACTAAACTAGGAATGGAACTGAACGGAAGACAGCAGCCGTTACACGTTAGTACATTTAGAAAATTCATTAATGAGAAACCATTACACATAATACCTACTCCAAAAATAGCATTCCGATCCAAATAAAGGAGATATCTTGCATGGCATAACTCTGCTCTTGGAAATTTTATAGAATCTATGAATACGTGACTTCTCAATTCTCAATATACTTATTTCAATGCCAAAATAAAGAAATGGGATGGATATTGGAAAAGTTCAAGGACCCCTAATTTGTTTTAATTTCTTGATTTTAGATGCCAAACAGCTAAGAGCAGTGGAATATGGATTGACAAGTTTCAACCATATAAATATTTCTTTTGGCCAAGAATGCTTCCCTGACTAATAGCTGATATATTTTCTTGTATAAATCTCTAAAAGACAGATAGGCTTGCAATAGTCAAAGTACCTGCTGCTTGTTGGCCAAGAATGAGGAGACAAGCATGCAACTATTAAAGATCAATACAACTATGCTCCTTTAGAAATTCTACATGAATGACAAGAAAAGTAAATAATGTATATAATATATATATATAATCGAGAGGACAAATTAAATGCTCATGTGAATCCTTATTCCACATGCTTTTCATATATTTGAAGAATTGTCTACAACAGAGTCCTAAACTCAATGGCAAAAAACAATAATAGAAGGGTGTTTAACCTCGAATCTGAACCTCGAGGCCTCTTAGGATCAGCAAACCGAACTGTTAATGGCTGGTCACAACCCTGAGTAACAGCGAACAAATAATAATGAATGTGAAGCACAAAACTTGAAACAGAGATGAAATACATAGCAGTGTCATGAGCTAAGGCTTACCCTCATCACATATGTTCCATTCAGACCAGCTATAGCTGCTGCTGCCATGTCTCTACTAGCAAACTTGACAAAGCCACAACCTTCAAAAGATAAACAAAAAATTTAAAGAGTTAAAGCTTAAAAGAAGGCTCGTATCACCACAATGGCACAATGTAAGGGTAACCATAGCCCAGAACACATTGGAAATATGGTTTCTAACCATCAAAAATATATATAACAGTTAGGACTGGTAACATATTGTCAGGTAGTTACCAAATCATGCTATAAAACATAACCACAAGCCATTCAAAAAAATAATAAAAATAAATAAATAAATAACAAAAACAACAACAATCACAAAGGTCATGATAATCTTGTTGGTCGTGATCCAGTTTACCACAATGCAGAGAAAAAAAGTTGTTTTAGTTCCTAACCTCGAAGATAAATTCGAAAAAAATTTTGATTAAAACATTACATACTCATAGATTCAAACTTCTAATTGATAGAAAACAACAAAATAGATTGAACCAATTGAAATCGAAAACATACCGTAGAACCTCTTCGTGAAGTCAGTCCTTCGGAGAGTGTTCGAAGCCCTAACTCGAAGATTTTGCGAAATCCGAGAAAACAAGTGATCTACCACGCAAATGGACGTCGAAATCACGTAGAACCTCTTCGTGAAGTCAGTCCTTCGGAGAGTGTTCGAAGCCCTAACTCGAAGATTTTGCGAAATCCGAGAAATCGAGTGATCTACCGTGCAAACGGACGTCGAAATCAACTCCGGAACGTCGAAAACAGGGTAAGAGGAGAGTTTGGATCAAGTTGGGGAAGAGGAGTTCGCGAGAGGTAACTGCGTGCCTTCCTTCCTTCTTCTTTGTTTTGCTTTTGTTCTTTTTTTTCGATTCGAGCGGGATTCTTGGCGCCCTGCGAATTACAAGTCCCGCCTATGTATCTTTCATAGTATTTTACAAATGCTCAATTCAATTTGGCGATTGATAGCATTTTTCAACTTTTTATAGCGTTTTGCAATGTTTCATAGCATTTTGGCCACATTGAACAAATTAGGTTTTGACTTTTCATAGCACTTTATGAAAAAACGCTATGGTCATATGCTATTAATGACCATTTGTGTTGTAGTGACTTGACATGCTACTTTGTTATATATTTGATTATAAGATGATGTACATGAAAATCATAATTACCATATGTTTGAAGTAAACATAGACCAAATATTTTTAGGTCAAACAATTGTCTGGGTTTGTTGACATGGAGAGAATTATAGGTTTTAGATATTCAACTAAGTCATTTGATTTTCTTTGGTTAATTCATATTACCTCGATCATCCCTTTGTCTCTTCTTGATTCTTTTCAATGAAGTCTTCATTGGGTTCTGAATTTATATATTTATAGTTTTTCCTGTCTAAATTCACATTTGGATTCTATCAGTATTTGCTTAATTATTAAATGTTGAAGGTGGTAGAGCAACAGCCAACAGAACATGTTGTTGATGAGCAAACATCTAAGGAAAGTACGCAAATTGCGATATTAGAACCTAAGCAAAGTGAAGAGGTCGTAGTAAAGGGTTCATGATTTTTTTTCGTGGATACTTAGTTATAACATTAATGGAAAATGAAAAACTTTGAAATTTATGTGAGAAAGGTTGATGATAAGCATGGAGTATCCGTGGATCCAATTTGTCCTGCATTAGATTTTTTTTTTGAAAATGAAGCTCCTTGTTACATAATTATGAATAGTGTACTATGTATCTGGTGAGCTTTTTCTTTTCATGGCATCTGTTTGGTGAATAAACGTTTCCTGTGCAGGCAGTCTCATACATCAGGACCTTGTACGCCTTCACAAATGAAACATTGGCAAAGTATTCTTATGCTACTTCCCTTCAGGCAACTCTGCGGTATGGTATACTGATAAGTCTTGTTCAAGGTCTTGGACTTGGATTACGTATGGACTTGCAATATGTTCATGTGCTCTCCAACTTTGGGTTGGAAGGTTCTTGGTTTCACATGGAAAAGCCCATGGTGGTGAGATTATAACAGCTCTGTTTGCTGTTATTTTGAGTGGCCTGTAAGTATCTCATTTCTTGTTCTTGAAACTCATATACACATGCATGCACAAAGACATGTACTTATTCTCCATGCTTATAATCTGAAATTTCAACCTCCATTTGCAGTGGATTGAATCAAGCAGCAACAAACTTCTATTCATTTGAGCAAGGAAGAATTGCTGCTTATAGACTTTTTGAGATGATAAGCCGATCAACCTCATCTGTTAATCAAGATGGAAACACCTTGATTAATGTGCAAGGAAACATTGAATTCCGAAATGTTCACTTTAGCTATCTTTCTCGACCTGAAATTCCTATCTTAAGTGGGTTTTACCTGACTGTACCTGCTAGAAAAACTGTTGCATTGGTTGGAAGGAACGGTTCAGGAAAAAGCAGTATTATTCCTCTCATGGAGAGATTTTACGATCCTACGTTAGGTATTACACACTCTAGCACACTCTGTTTCCTTATCAATTTCATTTTACACAATGTTTTACTCAGAGTATGACCCTGCACAGGGGAGGTTCTTTTGGATGGAGAGAATATAAAAAGCTTGAAACTAGAATGGTTAAGAAGCCAAATTGGACTTGTCACCCAGGAACCTGCATTGCTAAGCTTAAGCAATTGAGATAACATTGCTTATGGGCGGTCTGATGCTACCTTTGATCAAATTGAAGAGGCTGCTAACATAGCGCATGCACTTACATTCATCAGCTCATTTGAGAAAGGATATGAAGCACAGGTAGAGAAGACGGGATCAACTTAAGTTTATTATATATGGTGAGCTTTTAGTTTAGCCATTTCTTCTAAATTTTGTATTGCAGGTGGGCAGGGCTGATGGGAATTGACAGAAGAACAGAAGATAAAACTTTCTGTTGCTAGAGGCGTACTTTCAAATCCAGCTATTCTGCTGCTGGATGAGGTCACTAGTGGTCTTGATTTGAAGCAGAAAGGGTTGTTCAGGAGGCTCTTGATATCCTTATGTTGGGCCGATCAACCATAATAATAGCTCACCGGCTTAGTCTTATAAGAAATGCTGATTATATAGCTGTCATGGAGGAGGGCCAACTTTTTGAAATGGGTACACATGATGAATTGTTAACCCTGGATGGCTATATGCAGAACTTCTTAGATGTGAAGAAGCAGCAAAACTTCCGAAGAGGTATGTTGTTCATCAAGTTCAGTATTTGATGTTTGTCATCATCTGAAACCATTTGGTTGTCAGTAGGAGTTGGTGATGTCTTTGTTTAGACGAGAAATGACACTCCCTTCTCGTGCCTTATACCAAGAAAACCAAATGAATAGAGACTTGGGATCTCTGGGTGAGAAGCTGCATTTATTTATTATTGTGCTGGAAATAAAACGAGCCAGTAGATAAAAATAATCGGGTTTATAGGAATTTTTTCGAGTTGAGTAGTTTTAAATTTTGTATTTTGGAAAATTAAGAGATGCCTTTCAGGAAGGGTTATTTGTAGTTGTGCATGGTGGAGGTAGAATGTTAAGGTAAATGTAAAACATCTTGCCTTGCACGCTATTACCTTTAGTGATATTTTGATGTAATCTTCTAGGTCAAACAAACCGCTTATAACCAGATGTTGCAAATGATACCTTACTTTTTCTAAGAAGTAACCTTGTTTAAACAGTTTGTCTTTTTGACATACGTTGTTTCTTTGGATGTGGCCATTGTAGACTATATCCCTGTTCTTCTGTTTAGAACAGTGAGCTGCATAGTTTTCTGAATACTCTATTTAGATTTGTAAAACGTATTGTTTGTCCCGGCTTTCAATATTTATTCAGGACACTGCTGCTGTTGTTGTTGTCGTGCTTATTGAGATGATACTGGAATGGCGTCTAGCACTTGTGGGTTTGGGAACCCTGCCCATTCTTATTGTTTCAGCTATAGCACAGGTTTCACCTCATGCCTTTATGCTTGTCTATGAAGAATCAACTATTTGCATGTTTTTATTCAGTTGTTCTCTACTATTTACTCGTCAGTCCTCTCACATACCAATTAAATGTTTGATTCATCGTTTAAACACCAGTTGTTTGATTCATCGTTTAAAAAAAACATGTGTAGAGTATGAAACGACAATGAATATTTCTTGAAGTGATATTATAGTTAGTATATATTGCTAATGAAGTAATACATTATGGTGTCGGCTAGTACCTAAGAGGATCATGATATTTCTTGTTGGCTGATGCTTTAGCAATTGCTCAACATCATGACGCTGTTACTGGTACACAAAGGCAGCATGTTGATTTTTTTTTTACTTCATGCTACTATGTTAGAACATGATGGTTCTCTTATAAAAGGATGTACATCCTGATATTGTTCATATTGTCACAGGTTCGCTTGGATAAAGCTTTGGAAGAAGATGCACCATTTGATGTTTGCAGCTGCCAGGTGAATTATTTAGTCGTGGTTGTAGCTATTTAATGAAAGAATTGTACATCCACATCACTTGTTTGCTGCTTAAAGGCTGATACGAAAGAATTGGGGCACTTGGTAGCTACGTCCTTCAATTTTATCTATTTCTTCTCTGTTTTCTGTTCTGGTTTTACTCAAATGGAGTTTTTTTGCTGGGGAAATCGAGGAGATAATGGCTGGGAGGTCGATTTGGATAATGGTAGCTTGTAAGTGTATTTTTCCTTCACATTTTGTGTTTACTCAATGTTGCATGTTGAGCAAGGCCAAGGATCCTCTCTTCCTGTTCAAAAGTAGCAATTACTGTGATTAATTTATTATGTATTTCTTTGTAGCTTAACTCTGGAATTTTGGTAAAGAGGAGAAAATCAGTTTGTGTTCTTACTTTTTGATTTGGAATTTCAAGTTTATATGCTTTGATTGAACATTTATTCCTTAATTCAATTTTATAGACAGTAGTTGTTATTCAAGCTGGTCATGGCCTTTTACAAGATTGTAAGTTCACCATTTTTGTTGTGTTGATTGGGTTGGTTGCTTAGTTTTATATGGTAAACAACTTTTATCAGTTTGGTGACCAATGCAATCTAATTGAGAGGTTATAATACCCATGCATGGTTTTACTTGGAATTTTGGGTGCCCTTGTCTTATGGTTATTCCATGGAAGTATTTTATTAAAAAAAAAATTTATTTTGGCTTTCAGGTGCTGATAAAGAAGTTAGCTAGCAATGGTTGTTTCTAAGGCCCATCAAGTAGAAGTATTCCATGGAACTTGCTTGCTCTGTGAGTAATTTCAATGATAGAACAAGTTAGTCCTCCAACTAAGACATTTGCATGAATGACTGCGTAAGTAACAAGGACTGTCACTGAAATGCAGGTGGTGGGAACTCCAACCTATATGTGCCCTGAACTTCTCTCTGATATTCCTTATGATACTAAATCAGATATCTGGTCCTTAGGTACATTACCTTTACTCTACATATGTTTTGCAATGACCTTTTAAGTTGTTTATATGTGGAATTTTTTGCATTCTGCAGGATATTGTATATATGAAATGACTGCTCTAAAACCTGCATTTAAAGCCTTTGTAAGTTCCTGAAACTTTCTTAAAATTCAATAAGTTTGATTGATGACCCAACTTTGTTATTATTGATTATAATAAGCACTTTTTTTTTGGTTCAAGGTGTCTCTCCCTAGTTTTGTTGTTGTTGATGTTTGGTTTAGGCTTTTTTATTAAGCAATAAATGAAAGTGATCAAACCCTTAAACCCCATTTTTAATTTCTCTCTCTCACTCACTAAAACCAAGCTCTTCTCTTGTATGAACAAAGTTGAAAGTGCTTTATCAGGAACAAATCTCTTCAACCTTAGAAAAATAAAATCTCTCTCTTTGTATTTTATTTGCCTATAAATACAGAACATCCAACCATTGTTGGAGACACATTGTTTCTGAATCTTGCAAAAGAGAAATGCCAAAACAAAAGAGAGTTTTTTTTTTTGAAGAGAAGAAAGAAGTAAACAACATGTGTGGAGCAAACAACATGAACAAGAAGCAGCTTTCCCCAGACGCTGTTATCAATTTGGATCAGTAAGTGTTATGTATTATTGATGTTATGTTTGTAGTTTTTTTTCTTACATTTTTATTATTGATGGATGATGAGCTAATTGGGGTGTTGTGGTTAAATGATAGTGGTGATCCTACGATGTTTGAGGAGTACTGGCAGAAGATGGGAGAAAAGTGTACACTCACGATTAGCGGATACAAATCCTTGAGTTATTTCTCTGATCCTAATAATATATGTTGGTTTATGGAGGCTGAATTGGGTGAGGAGATTAGGAGGCTGCATGATGTGGTAGGGAATGCCGTGACTGACAATCGTCATATCATCGTAGGGACTGGATCATCCCAACTGTTTCAGGCTGCACTTTTTGCACTCTCTACTGCTGATGCTGATGGTGAACAAGAGCAGCCCATGAATGTTGTTTCTGCTATCCCTCACTACTCTGTAAGCCCCCTCATTACTTTTCTTTCTTTTTTTGTTTTTCAATCTAATTTTCTTGGATTGGTTTAGTCTGATTATTTTGGAGTTGGATGGTTATTATGGTTCCAGACAGTTTTTTTTTTTTTTCATCAAGGTTTTGTTTGATTAGATTTTTTTTTTGTTTGTTGAGATTGATCTAAGATCCATTTGTCTATGCAGAGGGTTTTTATTTTTTTAGGCAATATTATAACAATTTTGACTTGTAACGTCCATACAGTCTAAAATAAGATGAGGAATTAAATGTGAAGTAGGTCAAAGTAAAATTTATTAATGATCTCCTAGAATATATAAGATAAGGCGAACAATGTTATATATGGTGTGGTGCGGTCAATCATCATTAAGTGAGACACTAGTTTGAATCTTGTAATTAAAAGGGGTGTCATCATTAAGTGGGCTGATGGGTGGGATTAATGTGAAGATCTGTTCATCATCATTAGAAATCATTATGCCATTTTAAAGACAACTCTTTGCAGAACAAGGTTACGGTATATTATTAATATTCCAAAAAGGAAAAAATAACTTTATGTAAGATCATTATTGTCAACAACATATATATAAACAAGTAGTACTTAATTTATGGTAACATGGAGAGATTGTTGAGTAGAGTCTGAATTCCTTAGTGATTCACAGTGATAAATATATCATGTTTATCCGTGTCTCTCTCCATATATATTGCATTGCTGGTATCCTCTCTTGATTGATTAACAATTGATATTAGTATTGTTGTGTTATGTCTTTTTCTAATATGTGGACTGGACTGGTCTGGTCTGGTCTGTTGCAGTCGTATCCAACGATATCAGGATTGTTATGATATCGACAAGGTAAGCAAATATAGTTGAAGACATACTCAAAACTATTAATGCTTATCAGGATTGTTATGATATCTTTTTTTTTTCCTTCTCATTAATGGTTTTCTTTTTTCCTTTGTTATTAGGTTGTTCTTGGAATCAGTTCTTTTCTTATTGAACCAATGTGTCAACGGATGGGTTCAAGACAAGTATGGGCACTGAGCAATTTCACAGTTTTTGCTTGCATGGCATCCATTGCCATCATTAGTTTGTTTTCAGTTGAGGGATATTCTGCAGGAATTCAACATGCGATGTCTCAGAACAAGGCAATCAAGATTGCTGCATTAGCTGTATTTTCAATTCTTGGCTTCCCTCTTGCTGTAAGTCCCAAGAATCCTTTTGCTATCTCCATTTTAAAGCACTTTGACCTGCAAAAGGTTTGCTGATATCACCTGTACTAAATGTTTGCTACTGCAGATCACCTACAGTGTTCCTTTCTCGGTGACGTCAGAGTTAACTGCTGATTCGGGAGGCGGCCAAGGTTTCTTTCAGATTTCGTGCTATTTCATTCGGTTATCTCATTCTGTAATTTCATACTGCTGCGACAGTAAAATTTTGCTGTTCTTAACATTTTTTTTCTATAGGATTGGCTATTGGGGTTTTGAATCTTGCAATTGTTGTTCCTCAGGTACTGTTAGACGTTCTTTTTTGCCTAGTACAATTCCTTTCCTATTGATATTGCAAGTATAGTTGAAAAGCAATGCTATAAATGATAAAACAAAAACAGAGCAAAAAATTATAAATTGATGTTTATGGTTTTGCAGTAGAGTATTTCTTTCAGTGGCTATCAAGTAACTTTTGTTAATAATACATACTACTTGACATATAGATCTGTCTTTTTGAGGATTTTTTAAATGTTACATGCCCGAAAAATGTGTAAAAGCATTTGTAAAATAAATTTGTTGATGTGCATAACTCTCTTTGCCTCCTCTCCGCTCTTAAACTTGTTTGTGTTCTGATTCTTGTACAGATGATTATATCACTTGGGGCAGGTCCATGGGATGCTGTTTTTGGTGGAGGAAACATATCAGCCTTTGTTTTGGCATCCATTTGTGCCTTTGTAGGAGGTGTTGTTGCTGTATTAAAACTGCCAAAACTTTCAAGTGTTGTTAACCCATTTGGAAGTTTAGAACATGTGTTGTTACATTGTCCAGTAATGGCTTGCTTGCAATACCCATGTACTTTTTAGTTGATTGGAACACAAGTATGTAAACAATTGATGTGTTACTTGTAGGAACAATAATACTACTGATTTTTCAATCCATTTATTGATTTGCTTCCATTCATGAAAATGTTTAAGTTTGGCACATTTAAATTTTTATTTTTTAGAAATAAAACTTATAAGATGTAATAAAAAGTCATTTGATAGCCAAAAAAACCGAAAAAAAATTTTTTTTTTTTTGCTATCTATACTTACCATAGCGTCTTTAAAACGCTATGGTAAAGTCTACCATAGCGTTTCTGAAACGCTATAAAAGGATCTACCATAGCGTTTTTAAAACGCTATAACAGGCTAACTTTCTATAGCGGTTTAAAACCGCTATAATAGACCCAGGGTCTATTATAGCGCCGGCAAACATAGCGTTTACTAAAACGCTATGGTATCCTACCATAGCGGTTTTGAAACGCTATTAAAGGGCTTTTTTTTGTAGTGATTTCTCCGTTCTTCCCGATAGATACGGTTTGTGCAATACCAATCGAATCAGTTGTTTAGTTATAACCGTGATTGGATGCGCTTGGAAGTACGGTCGTAGTTTTCTTGAAGACACGATCAGGGCGAGCGCCAATTTCTCTAGGGTTGGATAGTTGATCTCTGCATCCACAAGTGTTTTGTTGATGTAGTATATTGGTTTGTGCATGACTTTTTCTTTCTGTACTAGCGCTGAGCTTACTGCGTGGTCGAACACAAATAAATATAGATACAATGCTTCCCCCGTGTTCGGCTTCGTTAGTAGCTCTGTGTTCCCCATTATATGTTTTTAGGCTTTGAAAAGCTTCCTCGCATTCTGTATTCCATTCAAATGTCTTGTTTCCCTTCAGAATTTTGAAGAAATGTAGACATTTGTCCGACGATCTAGAGATGAATATGTTCAGAACTGCTATTCTCCCATTTAAACTTCGTACACTTTTTATGTTTGTTGGTGACTGCATGTTGAGAAGCTCATGTAAATGCTTTGGATCGACCTCGATTCCTCTTTGATTGACCATGTACTTGAGGAATTTTCTTGATTCTACCCCAAATGTGCACTTATTTGGATTCAGTTTCATTTTATACTTTCGCATTTGGGAGAAGGCATGTTTGAGATCCATGATGTGGTCGGCTCGGCGTGAGCTTTTGACAAACATGTCGTCAATGTAAACCTCCATCATTTTGCCGATTAGATCTTTGAACATTCTGTTCACCAGCCTTTGGTATGGTGTTCCCTCGTTATTTAACCGAAGGGCATTACCCGATAAAAGTATGTACCCTGTTTCCATTATAAAATATGTTTTTTCTTGGTCAGGAGGGTAGATCTATATCTGATTATATCCAAAGTATGCATCCATGAAGCAAAACAGCTCTTGCCTAACAGTTGCATCCACTATCTAATCTATTTGTGTAAGTGGGAAATTGTCTTTTGGGCAGGCCTAATTCAGATCAGTGTAGTCCACGCATACCCTCCATTTGTTGTTCTCCTTCTTTACTAGCACCGTGTTTGCCAACCAGTACGGGTAGTGAGTTTTTCTTATCATCCCTGCATTAAGCGGTGCACTTCCTCGTTTATTGCATGATTACGATCTGGAGCCACCGACCTTTTTTTGTCGAATCAGCTTCTTGTCTGGGTTCACTTGTAATTTGTGAGAAATAAAGGACGGGTTTATTCCTACCATGTCCTTCATTGTCCATGCAAAAACATCTTCGTTGTTAGGTAAACTATGATTGTTTCTTCTTTCGACTGTCCAGTGTTAGGTTGCTCTCATGGGCTGGTTGGAGCCATATTATCGTGTGAAAAATCCAAACTCGTCTGACCGAGTTGATGTGAAAATTCCTCCGGTCGTTGCAATAATTGCTATTTGTGAGGAATCTTTATCATTGCAAAATGACACTCATGAGCTGTTGGTTGATCTCCTTTGATTCTACCGATAACATTGTCGGTATGGTACTTTAAGCATTGCTTCATAGTTGAGGAGACCGTACCCATTTTTCATATTCTGGGTCTCCAGAGTAGCATGTTATACGCGGAAGGAGCATCAACGAAGAGGAAGTTTGTCAATAACACTCATTGCTTTCCTAGTTCTCCTGCTTCGATCGATAGCTGAATCATCCCCAATGGACGACATTGTTCCCTGCTGAAACCCACCATTGGTTGATCGCTAGGTGAGAGCATCTCATTACTTGACCGCATCCTTCGAAAAGTTGTCAGGTATAAGAGGTTGGTTGAATTGCCCGTGTCGATTGACATCCTCTTAATTTCCCACCTAGCTATCATTATCGAGATTACTAAGGCATCATTGTGCGAGAAATAAACTCCATCTGCATCTTCGTCTGAGAAGGTCAGAGTCATTTGCATTGTATTTACGGGCTATGTTGATGGCTCTTAGTATCTGATCTTTGCCCGTAGGTCTCTGACTATTCGCTTTCAGGATTAGTTGGATTGCTCATTTTCTCCAGCTGTGCCATGCAAGACATATAATGTCTCCTTTGGTCGTTCCCCCGATGTGATTGCTTCATCCTCAGGCTTAATGAATTCTCCGTCTTCATTCCATGACATAACGTTCGATCTTGTCCCTCAGACTATGACAATCTTCGATATCATAGCCGTAGTCTTTGTGGAAGAGGCAGTGTTTGATTTTGTTCTGTCTTTCTAGATTTCCTCTCATTTTTGGTGGCCATTTGACGTCTTCCCTTCTTGCTATAGCTTCAAGGACCTTGTTTCGGTTGTAGTTTTCCAAACTTTCGTTGATTAAATTCGGAATTATTATTGATCCGATGTCTCTTAAGCTGGGTGATTTCTTCTTGAGGTTTGTTGCCGTCCAAGTCTTGGATGAGTGCACTACCATTTCGATTACGTGGCATGAGCATCTTTACACGGGGGTCCGAGGGGATTCTCCAAGATGTCAGAAACGTCTGAATTGTTACCTGTTGAAGCTCCCTTCTTTTTAGCGCAATTAGTTTAACAATTGCTGTTGATTTGATATTATGAGACATGTATTGTCCATCGCCAGATTGAGGATTTGTATAGCGTTCCATTGACTTTGATAATTTTTTTATCGTTAATCAGATTTCGGTGAATTTCGTCACTGTGAATTTTCTTTTTAGAAAGGAAACTCATCGTTCCCCACGGACAACACCAAACTAATGCATCCAAATCTCGTCGTCCTATGAGTTTGACCTGCAAAACAGATGTCAGACTGCCAATGACCACCTTTTTGGTGGTCGAAGGCACTCCGATGCTTAAATCAATTACTATGTTTGAAGAAGGAAGTAAATCTGGACAAAACTTAGTTAAAGTTGCATATATTTGTCGAATGTTCCATTTACCTTTTATAATGGTCACGTTTAATTCTCTGCGCAACTTAAGCATGTGAAGCGCAACGGAAGGAGATGTTTCCCGTAACAATCTCCTCCTTTATGGAGATGCATCCGTGGAGGCTAACTCCCTCCACGACTCTTTTTTGTGCATCGTTCCTCTTCTTTATGAGAGAACTCGTGTTGGGCCTGATTTGGCTTTGATTCGTTCGTGCTTTAATTATGTCTTCTTATAGTGGGCATTGTTTGGGCCTCTATGGTTGGCTTTAACCTTTTTGTGTTTTACGAAGTAGCCCAATAGATGGGACATCAGATCCTTGTGATGGTTGTTCGCTGCCAAGTGTATGGCTTCGATGACAATCCATTTTGATGTATCATCAAGTACAGCCATCAATTGTAAGATAGGTTGTACACTGTTTGGTTTTCACTTGGTTCTTAACTACAGTATACCACTAAAAATGATTAATATGAGTATATTTCACCAAAAGAACAAATAAACTGTCTTTATATTATGTAAGGAATTCTCGTAAAATAACACAAACATAAGGATCAAACAAACTTAAACACATCGATACATTAAAAGTTTCGAGAAAAAATTGTCACCAATTCATACTAGGTCGATTGTCCCTTCCCATGGCGGCTCCTCCATCTGCTAATGGTGAGAAGCCGTCGGCTGGGCTCGGAGGTGGCTTAGTCGTGATGAGCAAACCTCCACACTCGTTCTTGCAAGCCTTGGGGATCACCAAAACTTTGTCAATTGATAAGGAACCATTGGAAGAACACGGCTTCGAAAAGCGGGCAGCCCATCCCTATACTTACCTCTTCGGAAGCTCTTCGATGCGAAAACTACGTAGAAAAGTATGTTATAGTTATCTAGTTATCACTCTTCTCTTGAGGCTATTCGGAAAACTATACAGAAATTTTGGGGAGCTAAAGGCGAGTTCACCATGGGTCTTGATGATACATAAAAATGGTCACACCCCTGATCCATACACGTGTCAAGATGGTCTCGAAGAATTACGGGCCCCAGCATCAGTCCAACACTGATTTGGCCCAAGCGATTCTAAACCCACCCAATTCAGTCCGCCAGACAGGCCCGAACTCTTACAACATGCTAGGCCCACACGTCTCATAGCTATCCCCAATACTCGTAAGTCCTACTAAGGCAAATATCTCTAGGATCAGCTTCGGACAGGCAACTACAACAACTCTTTGTTTCAAACTAGGAAGCAAATATCAAAGTACATTCCACACAGGGAATCTTCCCTCTACGGATTGTTCTCGTTTGGGGAACTATCTCCCGCGTGTCTAGGAGCACAAGGCTAACATGAAATTTCCCTCCTACAGCACGACTCCTAATTAGAGAAGGATCTCCACAGAGATCTCCTTCTTAAATTGCCTTCGATGGCCTGGTAGAACCAGGACTCCTTGCACTATAAATAAGACATGAGGTTGGTAAGCTAAGGTACGCTATAAATTCCCTCTTTACAACAATACGTTTTCCTCAGATCCTTGTTTAACTTTAGCATTGGAGTGCCATCGGCCACCACAATGGTGGTCTGTGGCTCACGTGCGTTACTTGTGCAGGTCAGCGGGACTAGGTCAAAGCAGAAAGCGCAAAACAACTGCATCAGTTTGGCGCTATCCATGGGGACGACAAAGTTCTTAACCTTTCACTAGCGTCGTCTCTTTTCAAAACCCATAAAGATGGTGACCACTAAGTCACGCAACAACGGAGAACAAGGGACACGTCAAACGCTCCAGTTGGCGCAGCACCGCCGCTTTCAACGGCTTCAGTCATACACGGGCTGCAGACTCACGCTCCCGCTCCGACGACAACAATAACGAACCCCCAAATCGATAGGTTGTCATCTCAAATACAGCAAATATCCAAGGCAGGGGAGGCTCTCACGTGACGAAATCCACCACTAGCCAATGGAGACTAGGGCCATCACAGGCCTTCGTCTTCGGAAGATGGTAGGGAGCAAGCACACGAAAGCCAAACAGCCGTCAATTCTCATTGAACCTTAGGCTGCCGGCTAACGCTGAGCCCGCCGCCAGGACAGAGAGGCTCGGCCCTGAGAACCCCTTCCGTAGAGGGGCGCATGATCCGGACGTGCTATATCGCCTCCTCGTCTCGCCATTTGTGGACAGGTCGGAGAAATCATCCAACTACATTGGATCCAGGACTGTGACACCCCTCAATGCCCGCCTATCAGACATATTAAACTCCATGAAGAACTGGGAGGATCTGAAGTGGCACCAAAGCAGTGTGGGGACCTCGCCAAGCATGACAACGACAAATATTGCGCGTACCACAAGGAGGGTAGCCACGATACCAACGATTGCAATAGTCTGAGGTATGAAGTTGAATATTAGATCCGCAGAGGCAAACTGAAAGAATTCCTGAACTTCGAAAAGCGGCCATAACGAACTGGGGAAAAATGGGTTAGTTAAAGAGATAGAGAAGGACACCCCAGGGATAATCTATGTCCTTCATGGGGTCAGATCGAATGAAGACCAGTCGTACAGGTCTAGCAAGCGGACCTTACTGGAGATGCGGACACAACCCGGGGATGTGGACAGACGCATCTGCCACTCAAGGATTCAAAGCCCCATTCCCACCTTGACCTTTACGGACAAAGACCTCGAAGGAGTCCGAGCGCCACATAATGACACCCTAGTCATCTCGGTCTCCATAGCAAGGTGGGAGGTAAAGATAGCTCTAGTGGATACAGGTAGCTCACTCAACGTCCTGTTCTACAAGGCGTTCCGCAGTATGGACCTCAAGGAGGAAAACTTGATGCCCTCAAACTACTCGCTGATTGGATCCAGCAAAGAGAAGTGCTTCCTGATTGGGAAGATAAGGTTGGCGACAATGACAGGAGAGCTGCAGTGAAGAAAGGTTATGTTTATGGACTTCATGTTCATAGATGCACCGTCAACCTAGATGGAGGCAGTAGTCTCCACCCTTCACCAGAGTGTTAAGTGGACTGCTAACCACTCAGAAGGGATGATATGCGGAGACCAACCTACGACATGAGGCTGCCATTACGCTGCACTGAAACAAATATAATGCTCCCAGATTCAGCTACATACTGCAGGGTAGCCTGAACCAGTGTCAGGCCAAAGCGAGCAGGAATACATCCCCCAATGTTCCGTCGGTACCGAGATTGACCCCTCTACAAGGTTTACTCTTTAGTAACCTCTTAAACACCTCGACAGTCTGCTGAGCGATCCACAAGGGCAATCTGAATTCACTTCAAGGCCAGGATCAATTCCTATTGCTCAATAGTTAGTCTACTTTCAGTTGTTTATTTCCCTTTCCATAGTCAATATAGAGTTTTAGTTCTTAAAGACTTATGTGATTTGCAATCATTTAAGAAATAAAGGAAGAATTACGAATCAAACTCTATTAATTATTGGAAAGATGTAACAACAAGCGCCATGAGGCGGATACAAAAGACTACATACTACAAACATTTGAGTACAATACGAGAGGCATCCGAAGAAGATTAAACTGAGCAAGATCAGGATTAAAGCATCATGTTCAAATGCTTCCACAGACATACCCCTCAAATATGGACTGAGAGGGTGCAAAATCGGCAACCGGGAGCACAGGCTAAAATTCGAATCCCAACTCACACACTCTGTGAGCTTGGGACAAGTATCAGGTGAGCTCAGATCGCATATACCTTCCCGCGCAAGGAAAGCATGAAAAGTTGGGAATCAATGGCCCATTCCGACGGGCCATGTCCAACTCCGCCTCAACCCAAATTCCAACTTACAGAGCAAGGTAAAGCGACAGAATTAATCGAGAAGTGGTGGGGCAGGCACTCAGACAATGGCTGCTAATGCTATCTCTGAAACTAAACATTCAGGAACAACGATAAGGCACCAACAGGTGAACGACAGACTCTTCCCTTGAGAGAAAATTTGTACTACTTCTCTACGGTACGAGGAGAAATTACGAATCTCTGCAAGCCAACAACGTGCCCACCCACAACATGTGACCACGCATAACATCGATTATGATCGTGCTTGATTGGTGCAAATGTCAGAACATTCGGAGACTCCGACAATAGAGATTCACTTTCAGACTTCGGAAAACCCAAAGCATTTTATTCAAGCAAGATCTCAAACATTTCCTTCCAGCATTTACATGAGAAAAGCTCTACGAAAGATAGTGCCTACAACGAATGGAAAACACCATTATATAGGCGTAATGGTTCACCAAACGGGCCTTCTGCATTAATTGTTAAGCATAGAATACTGTGTGGGAAATGAAGAAACGGCGGTACCCAAGAAAAGTGCGCAGACCACGTTCGCTCAATTAATGGTGCTACACGCAACCCCATCAATTCAGGGGGAGTAAACGATACTTAACCGTCTCGCAGTCTACGCCGTACATGTGTCACCGCACGATCTATGTAGAACACGTAGTGCAACCGAACATGAAACCCTACTCTTCCTTTGCAGGCTCAAAGGCTCGATCCACTCGGCCCACCATTCAAACAGTATTCTGCTACATGCTAGGCACGAGCGCAAATCCAGAGCAATCTTGATGCATGGACTGTACCTACGGATCATTGTTTGTTTTAAGGTAATGTTGTCTGCACAATGCGCGACACTAGCGAACATGGGTTCTCACACCCTCAAACGAGCAGAACCCATCTCCAGCCGGGCAAGCTTAATCAGCCTAAGCTGATGACGACAACTTCTGGTATCACCCAACACCTATTCCACTTAGCACGAATCTCGATGGTCTAGGAAGTGGGAGTGTAATCAGCACTATCACGCCTGGTAACGACGACTTGCCAGGGATCATTCCCCCTTTAGCGGTCAATGATCTCAGAACTCAATCAGGTAAGCCTAGCTGGTGACGACTGGCAACGGAAGGTTCTTTTCAAAGCCTGAACTTGTAGCCCCCACTGTGCGGGTGTAGATAGTTTAGAAGATGGGAGCCTAGTTAGTCCCAAATTGATTACGACGACTTGCCATGGAACCAATGCTTTTCAGCGTGGCTGCCGAATCACCAATCCTGAACTTGTACTCCCCATTGCACGGGTGTAGATAGTCTAGGAGGTGGTAGCCTAGTCAGCTACGTACTGATTTCGACGACTTGCCACGAGACCACTGCTTTTTAGCGTTGCTGCCGAAAACTCCCAAATTTGTAGCTTGATGCGCACAGGTGTAGATGATTTGGAAGGTGGAAGCCTAGTTAGTCCTGAACTGATCTCGACGGATTGCCAAGGGACCACTAATTTTCAGCCTGATCGTCGAACCCTTTTTACTTGTATTTGTAGCCCTCACCGCTCGGGGCGGGTGTAGATGGTTCGAAAGGGGGGAGACTAGTCAGTCCTTAACTGAGGTCGACGACTAGGCATAGGGCTACTTCTCTTCAGCATAGTCGCCAAACCTTTACACCCCAAATCTTTAGAACACATTGTTCGGGCATAGATGGCTCGGAAGGTAGGAGCCCCAAGCAACTCGCCACACGACCACCGCTCTCCTTCAAAACAACGGTCGCAAACATGAATCTAGCCGAGTCAGCGACTTCACGCTCAAACGGAGTGACATTCTAATATTAGCAAATGCCACTCACACCGATACAAATATCATACGGCCAGTTTCCAGATAAAAGCTACTTAGGACGCCAACCCGAGCTTACGGTGCTTGACTCGACACGAACGTTCTAACACATACGCTCGCCCAACACAACTCGCCCATAGCAGCAGCCGTAGCCAATCGGTCTGACAAGCGAGACACACCTCAAGCAGCTCACCTTGGAGACAAGACACAGCTCGGGTGACTCAAGCCTCAGCTAAACTGTCCACAACATGCCACTATCGACATGACTACATAGCGAAGACCCTGAGTCATTCGCAACGAAAAATGGTCAAGCTCTCTATTGCAGACAGACCAGTCATTGTCCTATTGATTCAACCAGCCTATGCCAAAGCAGGACGACAAGGCAAAACGAAAAACATGCAATAGCGACAACAAGCACGAAACGAATAAAACTATTTTCATTAATGGTCAAAACGGAAAGGGAAACAAACACACAAAGTTTACTCCTTATCAGAAGAAGGTACAGAAACAGAAGAGCTAAGCCTAGTGGAATTAGCAGAAGTTGCGTCCACACGTGCCACGACCTGAACATTAGTGCCCAAACTGTCTTCCTCGTCCGATGATGAAGAGGTAATAGACAGGTCTACACACGACATCTTCTTACAACGGCTGAGATCCCACTCATGATTCTCATATTTCTTCAGCGCCAGCAGCTCCAACCTTCCATGTACAACCTAGCGAGCCGCCTCGACTTTCATCCCAACAACAACCACCTGGCTCAAGTGAAACATAAGGTACTTTAAACCCTTGTCCATACACCCTTCCAACATATCCTCCTCGAGCTTCGGAGCACAATCCATGAGCCAACTATGAAGCCTGCTTATATGCTTCCTCGAAGCATACTCCACGTGAACCTCCTGCCAGATCTGAGAGCTCATCCTTACCAAGTCTGGCGCAAATATGCTTATCCGCGCATCCGGATGAAACTTTCCCGGATCAGGAATCACACCGGCACCACCCATCGCAGTTGCCACTGTTCTCAAGCTATCCTCCGTGGCTTTTCCCTTGTCGACAGCAGCTGACTCTTTATTGCGAGACGACTTGTCGGGATCCAGAGGGAGAGGAGGAGAGGAATTATCCAGAGGACCCTCCAACACTTCTAGCTGTGGCCTGGAACGAGATGGTGAGCAATGCGGACTACATGAAACTTGGCATGTGCCACCACGGCCACTTTCAGACTGCACACCAGTGGGACGATATTCCACAACCTCAGGCGGATCTTCACAGAGGCCTTCTATCAGAACAACCTCGCGTGAATCAGCAACAACAGAAGCTGCCATTGCGACCCGCACCAGATGATCATTCAAAGCTTTGGCTTGCGCGTAATTGAGATTCTACCTGTCTTCAACCTCTGCAAACCGCATGTAATCTTTATCCAAGTCGGACACATCAGTCTCCGCCTTGATAGGCTTAGCAAACTTCTATTCTTCTCTCACTAGAACGGGTTGTGCTGAAGGCATCCCAGTTCTAACACGTGTCATTTTCCTCACAAAAGAAGCAAACGTTTCAGATGGCTCTTCCATGTCAACAGAATGGGAACTTTGGCCCAATCAGCCTTCATTTTGCTTGAAAAGGACCGTCTTCCAACTTAATTCGCGATACTCAGTACAGAGTGGGGGCAACGTGACAGTTGTCCCACAGCCCACTACGAATGAAGTTGGAAACTCTTATGACATCGATCACATTCCTCTTTGGCAAGCCACGGAATGTCTCTATGGTGTTTTGCTCCTCTAAGGTAAGAAGAGTAATGGGAAACCTTCCTGCGAAGAAACACAAGCAATGATTAGCCAACCCGCAATCAAACATATCAAAGTCACAAGAAAGGGTTGAACTTACAAAGCGACTTGAACTCTTGCTCGAGCGGACGAATTTTGTATCGAAAATACTTCAAATTCGTTGGGGCCAAAAAGCAATACTTCTGCCAAAACTTGAAATCATCGGGCAGATTCACAAAGCAAGTTGGCGGTGTCATCTTACAGACAACGTTACCCTTCAGCATGGGAGAAGGCAACAACTGAATTACTCGCGGAGTCACGCTGACGTCGGTCACTTTAGCACTGATCAGAATCAGGAGGATGATCCTGTAGGCCCCAATTGGGTCGGAGGAATCCCTAGGAGATCCAAGAACTCCCAAATCACATCCAGAATAGGAAAATGCACTCTAGTTTGAAGCATCCCACGATGCAAGCAGATGAAACCGGCCGGAGGTGACATTGGCGTTTGATCACCCATCAGGACATACAACCTATCTTAAAAAAACTCCAGCCCCTTGGCCAAAGTTGCATTGTCAAAAAGGCTTTGTTGAGCCATGAAGAAGATAAACAATCTTTTCTAATCAGAAGGGGTATCTTCAAAGCAAGGAAAGTAAAATAGTCAGACTCTGCACTACGGATGACCTAAATAGGGATTTAGTTCCCACCACTTTTCTACTAAACCGACGCACTTTCAATTAATGCGGCGCACGGCTCAAGCAACAATCATCATCATGAGCGGTGCATCTTCTCAAGAGATGACTTGGCGAACCGATGTGATGGCCCACTAACTCGGGGGGAGTAGCTGATGATACATAAAAATGGTAAAACATTGAGCCATACATGTGTTAAGATAATCTCGAGGAACTACGGGCCCCAGCATCATCCCAACACTGATCCGGCCCAAGCGGTTCTAAACCAACCCAATTCAGTCCGTCAGACGGACCCGAACTCTTACAACATGCTAGGCCCACACGTCTCACAACTATCTCTAATACCTGTAAGTCCTACTAAGGCAAGTATCTCGAGGATCAGCTTCGGACGTGCAACTACAACAACTCTTTGTTTCCAACTAGGAGGTAAATACCAGAGTACATTCAACATAGGGAATCTTCCTTCTAGGATTGCTCTCATATGGGGAGCTATCTCCCGCGTATCTAGGAGCACAAGGCTAACGTAAAACTTCCCTCCTACAGCACGACTCCTAATTAGATAAGGATCTCCACGAAGATCTCCTTCCTAAACTATGCCATCGATGGCCTGGTAGAACCAGGACTCTTTGCACTATAAATAAGACATAAGGTTGGTAAGCTAAGGTATGCTACAAATTCCCTATTATAGCATTACGCCTTTCTTAGATCCTTGTCTGACTTTAGCATCGAAATTTCGTCGGCTATCACAACGGTGCTCTGTGGCTCACGTGCATTGCATGTGCAGTTCAGCAAGACTAGGTCAAAGCAGGGAGCGGAAAACAACTGCATCAAGTCTGATGTATCCTTGACACATGATTATAACGTTCCAATCAGACAAGGAAGTAAACAAAGCTTTGTCTCATGACTCCTTACATGATCCTAGGCATGTAGTTCAAACTTTCAGATGACACCAGAATTTTAGTCTCAAGGCAGATCCAGTTCATGTTCCTTTATGGGTTGATCTTTCTGATCTACCTCTTAAGTATTTTCATCCGAATTTTCTGAAAGATACAAGGGACTCGTTGGTACCTTTCTGAGAACAGATGATAGCATAAGATGTTTCATCGGACTCAATGTGGCTCGTATCTGCATGGAGATGGACCCATCCATGGCGTTTCTCACTAGAATATGGGTTGACATCTCCAGCAATAATGGATTCTGGCAAAACTTATTTTTACCTAGTTTTAAATGCTGCTAATTTTGTGCTATATTTGGACATCATGATTCTTATTGTAGGAAATTATTAGCCATGAAAAAGAACCAACCAGTAACTTTAGCACAAAAAGTTAAACCAGTTCATAGTGGTGAAGTGAAACAAGTGTACAGATAGGTAGAAAGGAATTCAGATGCGATTATTCAGGGAATTGGACCAAGTGGAGCAAAGAATTCTTAAAGTGAATAATTCCCAATGATAACTTGGAGGTGCAGGCACCAGGAGCACAAGCTGAAGTTGAGTCAAGTATAAATAAACTACTGAATACAAATCCTTTTAATGCTCTGGTGGAGGATCTAGATGTTACTTTGATTAGGCATGCGGTGAACTCTCTTATAAGAGAACATATCAAAACATATGATAGTGGCCATTTATTGCATAATCTAGCTAAGGTTGCACAACATCCCATCTCCTCCCAAGTGTCGATTCAAAACAATTTTGTTGCCCTTGAGGCAGACTTTTGTGGAGATGAAGAAGAACATAACAACAAAGAGGGGAAAAAGATGTTGAGTCCGGAATTGCAATTGACTAACTTGAAATTGCTACATGCGAACAAAGTGTACAAAATAATTCAGCAATTTTGAACAATGGATAATGAGATGTTAAAGGACACCAGTAGTGTTATTGAGAAGGTAAAGCAACAAGAGGGTGTGGATTCGGAGTCAACCTCTTCATTTCAGGTGGCGAAAAAAATAAATGGTGCTTGCATTGCCATGGGTTGTTGAGCATTCTGGTTACTCGGATGTGGAAGCGGAACATTATGATAATATTGGTGTTACGAGCATGGGAACAAAGTCAGATGGTGATAGCGAAAAGGAGGAAAATGAAGAAGAAGGAAAAGTGATTCCCATTGAGGAACGTAGGGTTACCCGCCTCACTATGCAAATTTTTAAAGATGATTGACGAAATTTTGATATGGAATGCATGCGGAGTAGGGAACAAGGCTATGCATAGTCAGGTAAAAAAAGTTGGTGAATCATTGTATTTGTACTTTGATTATAGTAGAACCTATGTTAGATGACAGTAAGCATTCAGAGCTTGGGTGTGAAATTCAAATGTCAAAGTTTGCTTTAAATTATGATAAAGGGGTAAAATCTGATTGTTTTGGTTGAATGATGTGAAGTCGAATGTCCTAGATTATACAGATCAGCTTTTGCATTGAGAGGTTTCCCAGGACCAGTTAACCAACAAGTTCTATATTTCTTTGATGTTATATATTCGATGATTGATAGGAAGTCTCTATGGAATGAACTGGAGGTTTTTCATTGGGATGTTAGCAACCTTGGTTGGTGGGTGATGATTTCAATGCCATTCTTAGTCCTTCAGAGAAATTGGGTGGCAGGGACCCGTTAGCAGTGAGTATTTCAGAATTTGCAGATTATCTGGTGCGGGCAAATTGATTGATTGCGGTTTCTTAGACCCTACGTTTAGATGGGCAATAACCAATATTGTACAAACAGAATTTGGGCAAGGATTGACAGAGTTTTTGTAATTCTTTTTCGTTAAATGTTTTGCCCCTAGCGAAAGTGGAACACTATTTGCGAGTGAACTCAGATAATGTTCCTTTAATGATTTCCATTCCTTCTACTCTGAGATCATGTATGACTCCTTTTAGATTCCAGATGATATGGATTTCCCATTCTGGATTTTCTTCTTTCTTTGAAAATATTTGAATATTGCTTATGTTGGTAGTATTGTTATAGGGAAGTTGGATTTTAAAATCAATAGTTACGAAAAGGGCTTAAGTTATGGAACAAAGAGATGTTTGGGAATATTTTCACATATATCATAAGGTTTCGATATGAAATTCAACTATTGAAATCGATTATACAGGAAGGATGGAATAAGGGCTTTGGTTTAATCTTAATAAGTGTCAGATGGAATATAAGTTGACTCTTCAGCAGAAGGGAATTTTTTGGAAACAGAAGTCTAGTGAAAAATGAAATAAAAGAATAGGGAGCAAGCACCACTTATTTTTTGCCTCGGTTAAATCTAAAGAGAAGGAGACGAATTAAATCTATAACTAGTATGGATGGCAGAAATATCATTGATCAGAAGGAAACATTGAAAGAAGCCGACAATTTCTTTCAGAATCTCCTTTTCTCACAGGGGGTACAGAGAGACTTCGCCTATTTTGGATTGTATTCCAAATTTGGTATTACAGGAGGAGTGTGATATGCTTTGTAGGAGACAAAACTTGGAGGAAGTGAGAGAGGCAGCTTTTAGTATCCCACAGGATAGTGATCTAGGTTCAGATGGCTTCACTGTGATTTTTTCCAAAATTGTTGGGAGATAGTTAAATAGGATCCGTGGGAGGCGGCAATAGAATTTTTTTCAGGGGTTTCCACTACCAAGTTCATTTTCAACCAATTTTATTACACTTATACCAAAAGTGGAGGCTCCAAATAGCTTCATAGAATTTAGGCCAACCAGTTTATGCACAGTTGTATACAAAGTTTTTTCAAAAAATTTATGTGGAAGGTTGGCGAAATTGCTTCCAGACCCGATCTTGCAAGAACATGGAGCTTTCGTTAAAGGCAAATTAATCACAGAATATATTGGTTTGGCTCAGAACTAGATGCCCTCTATTGGAAAGAACATTATCGGAGATAATGTTATTTTTAAGTTAGATGTGGAGAAGGCATATGATAGGTTGGAGTGGGGTTTTCTTCTTTCAATGCTACGAAGGCTTGGTTTTGATAATAAGGTGTACCATTTTCTTTCGAACTATTTTTCGCTTTGTGGATTCTTGGTTCTCTTGTAGGATGTCTATAATGGTTTTTTCAGATCTTCTAGAGAGCTCGGGGAAAGGGACCCTTCTCTTCTTCTCTTCGTCATCGCATCAGAGGTCTTAAACGGAGGGCTGACAAGAGCATTGCATAAGGAGTAGATAAGGTTTTTTTGTACTCCCATCATTTGTGTCCCACCCATTTATTATATGCATATGGTAGGAAATCGTTTATTATGCGTTGCCTGGAATTTGGATGATTATTGTGCAGCTTCTGTCCATAAATTGAATGTGGCGAAGAAAACTTTTGTGTGTCACAAAAAAATTAACAAGGAGAGGATTGATTTGATTAGGATGTGGACGAGTTTTCTTCACAAAGATTCTCCGTTGACTTATCTCAGTGTTCCTATTTTCAAGGTAGATGTAGAACCATGTTCTATGATAATTTAGTGAGTAAAATCCAGAATAGAATTGATGGATGGAAAACACAACTGCTATCTCCAGGTGAATTGTGCTGATTCTAATTCACTGATTGAGCCAAGTGGACAGGATGAGGGCGTGTAACACTTTTGAACAAAGAATTAGAATCGGTGAATTTAGTGAAGATGTGAGAGTCTCGAATCCTAACACGGATTGACTTTTTATGGATAAGTCGGCTTATGAAGTCATTTGTAAGATATGTGATTCTGACCTTTTTTCTCAAGATTATGGCATCCTTTGTTGCCATCCAAAATCTATGTGTTTGTATGGAAGATTATTAAAAGAGCTCTACCAATTGACCGGGAGCTCCAAGTATGCTGGATTCCGCATCAAGGTGTAATTGTTGTCTGGCACCTCGTACTGAAACAACCAAGCATCTGTTTATAGAGAGTGATCTTACTAAAAGAGTGTGACTGCATTTTAATAGGGTTTTTGACGTTAATATCAAAAGACTAGTAAAGGTAGCTTCCTTATTACGCTCATGGTTCAGAAGAGCACAACAAGATTCTCAATCAGGAGTTATCTTTCAATTGGCTCCTTTATTTATTCTATGGGATATTTGGCTTCAAAGGAACAATTGTAGATCTACCAGAAAGAACTGGAGTGTTTGGTTTACTATTTTGAAAGTTCGCAATTGGCTTAGAATAGTTAGCTGCGTATTTATTCCAAAACGCATTATTCGCATCAATGAAGTGGTGAGAAGATTGAGTTTCAAGGTTAAGGAGGTTAGACTAAAAGCCCATTTGATTTTTTATTGGCAATCTCCAATGGTGGGTTATAATGCTATGAATATAGACGGGTCGGCGAAGCTTGATAATACATTGGGAATTAAGCATATAGTTGGAGGAGCAGCGATTCGTAATGAACAGGGGATGTATGTTGGCGCCAAGAGTTCCTAAAGAACAGGGAGTGCTTAAAGTAAATATTTATTTATCTAACACTTACAATGTGAAGGTTGAAATTGGCAAGTCTGATCCTGCAGAAACATTAATAGACTTACCATCCTACACGGAGTGGTTAAAACAAATGAATAAAATTCCTAATATATCAGTCCTCATAAATACCATTTATTTTCAATCAAATACAAATAATAGTTATAATACATCATTATTTAAATATCAATAAAATACATTTTACCTTAAGGAAGACATGTAATTCTCATTCAATGATCGAATTAGCATTTAGTTTCTTTCATCAAGGCAATCATATTATAAAAGACCAATAATAAGCATACTACCTTAAGGAAGACAAGTACTTATCATTCAATGATCGAATGAGCACTTAGTTTCTTCCCTCAAAGCAATCATGCATGTACACAAAAATTTTGCTTCTTTTTCACAATCACAGTAACCTCCTTGTGCCAAACACACCTCACCCAAGTGTGCTTCCCTTGCCTTCGAAATCACTCGGAGCGTACATGTCCCATGTGGGGTGCCACATAAAAGAACATGTCATCTCACCCGAAATTCGATCATGGCAAGTATATTCTCATACATCTGAACACACATAGAACGGTGTACCTAGTATGCAAGCAAGTCTACATACTAAATCATACACAAGTATACAAGCAAGTCTGTATACTAAAGTCATACTTTTTATCCTTTTTTTTCACATTTCTTTCATTTTTTTTTGGAGTTGTGGAAAAAAGAATAAAAATCAACTTATCTCAAAATTCTTATATAGTGACACTTTGTCATTCATAAACACATCCACAACAGTATCCACCTATTCTTTTGGGGAAGCTAGAATTTTTCATAAACAACACGACAATCAAGCCCATTCACTATAGAAAATTCATATTCCTTAACAAGTCAATTTTTTTTTTCATAACAATCAACTTCAAGTCATAATCGAATAATACGACAATCCAATTCGCAATAACAATATAAATTACCAATTCATTTTCTCAAAAGATCAATCCGTAGTAAAAATCTATATTTCGCAAATGTTTTCAAAATCCATCATGTAAATTCTCCAAATTCAGAAATTATACTTCCATATTAACTCAAGTAATATTATCAAGCCTTATTGGTAAATGGTAATTTTGGCTACAGGTCATACGACAAAATGAACACTTATCCACCAAAATGGTAATACATAATATAAGGGTGGATTATTTCATGAACATCTACTACATTTCCATTTAATATCAAACATTGTCTTCCATTCAGACCCACAAATTTTCCTTTAGTATGAGTAAAGAATATCAATATTCTTAAGTATTTCGCACCAAGTTGTGCATTTGAACTCCTAAAGAAGAAAAATCTTCCAAAATAGGATGCAAATTATTGATAAAAGCCCTGCCGCAAAGATAGTCATTAGATGAGTCTCATCAAAATATGCATAACTCCCAAATATTATATTATGTTTTCAAATCCCATCAATGAATACACTAAAGCCCAAACAGCTCAATGTAATATCTTAATTAGCAGTAACCTTTAAATCATATCATATCCATATAAAATAAACCATTGAGTTTAGTCAACTCTTTCTACAATAAGGTTTAAAAATTTCTTACCATTGACCAAGCCTTAAATCTCCTAAGTCCCAAGTATATCAAAATGGAAAAAGAATAATAATTATCCAAAATCATTGGTTAAATAAAATTTATTCATAAAAATTATTTAAACAACATTATCCCAATCATTATTTAAACATAATTATTCTCAATCATCATTTAAACAATTCTATTACTTTTTTGACATGGCCCCAAACATCCCAAAATGATTTACTATTAACAAATTGACAATTTTCTTAATATTTATAATCACAAATGTTGTTTGCTTTACAAAATTTGTCTCTAATAAGAATTCACTTTAGCTAGTAGAAATTTGACCATGACCCTCAATATATTGATCTCTGATTCATTTTGAAACAATTTCAGCCCATCATAACTATTATGTGTGGGTTAAGCGAATGGAATATAATAAATATAAAAATCTACCACTTTCTATCATTATCCACAATTTTGCATCCTTAACACATCTCTTAAATCCTATTTCTGTTAAACAAAACAAAAAAATATGAAGAAAACTCTCAAATATAAATATCAATAAAAAAAAGAATGAAAAATGCTCACTTCTTTTTTTTCTAACAATTTTAGAAATACAATTTACTAATCAAAATAAATCATAATATCATGTTAGAGAATGAGAAAACTCACTAACTTCTACAAAACATTTTATATACAATACCCATCTTAGGTGAGTACAATATAAGTTTCTATTTCATTCACACACGAGCCAAAGAACCCAAATAAATATATTTTTCAAAAATCAAGATTTCAAAAATTCTAATAGTGGAAGTTTTTTCTGCCTCTAGGGAAATCTAACCATTGGATGGACTCCCCACCAACGATACGTTTTTCACACATGTGTTATGAATTTAGAGATTTAATTTGAAAAAGATTTTAACCACTGGAAAAACTAAGATTGTACAGAGCTGTCTTTATTACGGGATTTAAATAAAAACCTAGTATTGAATTTCCTCTTTTAACTCAACCAACTCCCACGAAAATATAATAAAAAACTTCTATCTGAACATAAAAATTTCAGACTTATATACGTATTAGAGAATGAAAGAGAACGAAGAAAACTCACAAAAAATTTCAGACTCTAACTGAACATAAAAATTTCAGACTCTAACCCTAATTCATAGATTAATCTACAAAAACAAAAAAGAATGAAGAAAACTCACAAACTATTATTTGTATTCTCCTATTTTCTTTTCTCTTGCACTTGCTCTTCTTCTTCTTCTTCTTACTTTTTTTAATATGTGTATACAAAGAAAGTGGATAGGATTTTTTTTCCAAACTCTTTTATAAGGTTCTAGTTAGGGTTTTCCCAAATTTTTACAAAACATGCCCACAATTTCTACTCTTTTACCCACCACAGACCAAAGTCACAATACTTGCTGATGTAGTCGAATCTTGTTCTCCTTGACCTTGACCTGCACAAAGAACACACATTAGCCAAAGACCACCGTTGTGGCGGCCATGACATTGCGATGCTAAAGTCCAATAAGGCTTGAGAAATGGTTAAAGTTGTAAATTGGGTTATGTAGCGTACATTTGTTCATCAACTTTGTGTCTTATTTATAATATGAGAGTCCTTGTTCGGCTAGGCCTTTGGTAGCCTTCAAGGATAGGTCAATCTCAGATAAGTATGGGATCCCTGATAATCTGGTGTTTTTTACATTGGGTGGTGGTCAGACGCCATTGTCTACTCCAATAGGATTATCTGTTTGCACCAAGGTATACTTCAATCAGGCGTTCGTTTTCCTGTCATCAAGTAGATTTGGAGCTTCTTGGCGTACCTTGGCATTTCGCCCGCTTAGCTAGTGTCGAATGGGTATAGAACGGTGATCACCATTCTGATTAAGGCGAAGGATGCTGGTGTCCGAGTGTCTCTGAGGATGATCCAACTACTCACCTCTCCTCGGATAAATGAGTGCCTGACGACTTCAAGTTCTAGAAGAAGTATTGCTTCATGGCTTTTACAGGGGCAAAGTATTTCAAGCTTGATGGTTGTCCGATCGAATGGGAGTTTAAGCAACTGAGTAAGTTTGATTCTGTTTTCAATCCTGCAAGTGTTGATTGTATATTAAATTGTTATCCGTGTTTTCTGTAGAAAAATTTCCAACTACACCCTTTTCTTCTGAGGAAGAAGTAGCCACGGGTAAATTTCATGTCATGCCTCGAATGTGGGTGGAGGATATCAAGCGCAGTGGACTGTGGGCTTACTAGCACGAGGCCCCCACTCTTTTTAGAGTTTCAAAATGGAAGTCTGAAGGTGAACCCTCTTCTAAGAATAAAAAGCTTCTGAAGGTTAAGATTTTGAGCCAGTCAAGGAGGGCGGAGTTGAATGAGGCACTTTCTTCTTTTGTGCTTTCAAATAAGCCTCGTGCTGCAACTAAGTCTAATCGTAAGCATTCGACCTCTTTAGAGGGAGGACGCAAATATGTAGGGCAAGATCTTGAATCGTCCGCTGGGGCGAAAGTTGTTGTGTCTGACGGGAAAGATGCTAAGGCAAAGGCCCCTATTTCCCTTCCCGACTTGGAGAAGGCGTATCTACAAATGGTGAGGGTTGAAGATGCAACGAAGTTTAGTACTGAGCATGCGAAGGTCATGAACAAGTTGTTGCTGTAGGCGGGTATGGCAGTTTCGTCTAATGCGGGTTAGACTCATCCTTTTTCGTTGAAGGATTTCGCATACAACCCCTCCTTGGATTGTGAGTCTTCTCGGCTTACTAAAGAGTCGTCTGACTATCGTCCTTATGAAAAAAAGCCTCCCCTTCATCGCCTGTATTGTCCTCCGTCCCAATCTCGACCTCACATTGAGGTGGTGACGGATCCGAGAGATAACCCGCTTCCTTCTTCCTCATCAACTGCTTTTGAGTCGGCTCGTGAGAGCGAACCGATCATTACAAGCAAGGAGAAAGTGGTGGAGGAGTGCCCTGATGCGGTGAAGATAAGGAAGGGTGGTGCTGGAGTGATTCTTGTCCCGGAGGACTTACCATCCAGATGCACGGATCATTCCATTCGCCCCGGATGTGGTAAAGATGGGTATTGTATTTCTTATGCTTCCAAGAAGCATATTAGTAGATGGAATGATCCGTGCATCTGGATGTGGTAAAGATGGGTATTGTATTTCTTATGCTTCCAAGAAGCATATTAGTAAATGGAATGACTCACTGGCAAATTTGCTCTGTCGCTATAAAGTGATACCATGGAACGAGTCTATGCAAATTTGCAGAAGTCTTACTCCGATGCTCTCCACGAAATTGAATCATTCAAAAAATAGCTTGAAAAAATGAGGCCTGGCAATCGACCATTGATCTGGAGGCCTGGCAGACAAGATCAAAGGATTAGAGGATTTGCTTGAAATTGCTGGAGTTCGATTTGGCAGAGGCAGTGTCAGCGAGGGACAAGTCTGAAAAAGCATTGAACTTGTCCGTCGTGACTTACAATTTGCTCGAGAGACTGCAGCCAAGGTGCAAGCTCTGAATGCAGAGAATGCTAAGAAGGAGTCCGAGTGGGCTGTATGATGTCAACAGTTGGAGGCTGGTGTTGATTTTAATGCTAAGAGTGTGAGGACAACATAAGAACATCTCCTCTTGGCGCAAAATGAGCTAAGTGTGTTGTCGAGGACAACCTGAGTGTCGAGCAGTCCACCACTGATTGTTGTTAGACAAGCTGGAGCGAGAGTTCACTGAGTCAAGGGTATGCGAGGAGAAGCTTCTCAAGGCCCAGGGCACGTTCGAGTTTAGTAGAGTTGTGGAAGGAAGACTGGAGCTGTTGCAGCTGATGAAAAAGGAGCATGCTGATTGGGACCTTTCCTACTACAGAGAGGTGTCCTTTGCAAAGTTTGGAAAAGCCTCTGATCAATCAGAAGAAGAGGTTGATCAAGATCAGGGTGTCTGAGCGATAGAGCGTGCGGACACATCCCCTACTTCTTCTCTTGCCAAGTCTAGCTCAGTTGTATTTGAACCTCCTCTTGAAAAGAAGTGAACTCTGTATTTTTTGAATTATAAATGAAAGATGATATGTTGAGTAGCAATTTGTACTTGTCTACTTCTTTGATTTTTCCCGGGCCATTTTCTGCTTTGTCTTATTGCGGTGTTAGCTTTTAGACAAAAGGTTTTGCTGAGTCAGAAAACCGTAGGATTGATCTGCGGACGAGAGTTTTTACCTCTTATGTGCGATAGTGCAAGCAATCTTGTTTTGTACTCTTTAGAAATAAAGAAGTTGCACCGGCCAAGTCTTGCAAGTTGGCTAAATTCCATGTGCGGGGAAATCTTGGCTGGTAATAGATTATTCGGGCCAGATCGATGTCTGCCTTTGTGATCCGCAATTGTAATCCGCCCTTTGCTGGCTAGGCTGTAGATCGAACCAGCAGCTGTTGTTGCTAGTATAATTAAACTAGTCAGACTGTGGTCAAGCGTGTGCATCACTGTAAGTGGTCGGATAGTGGTCATTGTGAGTCGTCCGAGTTAAGTTTCCTAAGCTCTGATTGGACTTTCAAACCGTCATTGTCTACTTCTGGTGGACTAGGCTTCAAGTTGGATCGAAAATTATCGTCATCCGTCTTAACTAACTAAACTTAGGTCGGGTTCGGCGATCATTGTCTATAATTGGATAGTGGAATCGGATAAGTGAGATTTCGAGGAAGTGTCTACATAGTCTTCTTCTGTCCGAAAAAATGATTCATATAAATAATGAGTCACCCCTTTCATTAGGGTACATCTGGGATGATCGCATCGTAGATCCTTTATGGAAGGGTAAATTTTGTAACTTATGTGATTCTATTTGAAACTTGAATCGATTGTTATGCAAGCTGACTTGCTAAGATGCAATCGAGAATTAGTTGATTTTTATGCTTTTTTCAACAACTCCGAGAAAAAAATGGAAAAAAAATAGAAAAAATGATTTTAGTATACAGACTTGCTTGTTTACTTGGTATGTAATTTTAGTACACTGTTTCATGTAAGTTCGAATGTACGTATAGAAATATACTTGTCATGGATCGAACTTCAGGTGAGATGAAATGTCCCTCGACGTGACACCCTACTTGGGACATGTATGCTTCGAGTGGTTTCGAAGGCAATGGGATGCACACTTGGTTCAGGTGTGTTCGACAGAAGGAGGGTAGTGCAATTGTATAAAAGAAGCGAAATTGTCATATATATGCAAGATTACCTTAAGAGGAGAAACTAAATGCTCATTCGATCATTGAATGAGAACTACATGTCTTCCTTAAGGAAAAATGTATGTTTATTGATATTTCAATAAGAGTGCATTATGACTATGATTTGTGTTATGTCGAAAGTAAATGACATTTTGAAATTTCACCTGTTTGTTTCTAACCATTTTGTGTAGGTAGGAAAGTCTACTAGCGTTTATGCAGGTTAGACTTGTCATTGTCAACATTCACAATGTAAGTATTGACAAAATATAAATTTATTGTAAGTATGATAGAACTTATTAGAGGGATAAGTTTGCCTCATTGAGGAACTACATGTCTTTGATTCATAGTTTATTTGTGTATGTATTTCTGTAACTTGTTTTACTTAATAGAGATGGAGATTATTCACATCATCCACCTCACTGACCTAGTAAGTTTATGCTTCTTGGGTACGTTTTTGTTAGAACGTAGCCAATTAGTGTTTCTCAGGTTAGAAAGTTTTTGGGGGCGGTGCTGTTGGATGTTTATTTGTGGAGTGAACATCTCGTAAGAATTTCCTGTCTAGAATTTTTGTCTGATTCAATATGTTTTTTTTTAATATAAATGTTTCTGTTGTTAAATTTTCACGTGACAGGAGAATAGCATCAGCCATATTTTCTAGGTGCATCCTGAGTCAATTCAAATAGCGAAGTGTTTTCCATCAGTGATACTTATCGATTGCACATATAAAACCAACCGTGTTTGTCACTGATAGAAAGTTGAGTTTAATTAAAGCCATTGAGCTAGTCTTATCCAGAGCAAGGGGTTTTATGTGCACATGTCACATAAATATAAATGTTGAGAAGAATTGCAACAATCACTTTAAGGATAATGAGGGGTGGTATAAGTTTATATAATTTTTCTTAGATTTGTATAGATTAAGTACAGAGGAAAAATGGAATAAAGCCATTGTTGAGTTCGAGAGAAAATAAGCATCACACCCAAAGTGTTTGGATTATTTGCGAACGATTTGGTATCCGCAGAAGGAGTCTTTTGTGAGTTCATGGACCGATACTTTCATGCATTGGCCATTGTGAAAAGCACTTTTAGGATAATAATGGGTGGTATAAGTTTTTATAATCTTTCTTAGATTAATATAGATCAAGTACAGGTGAAAAGTGGAATATTGTTGAGTTCGAGAGAAACGGGCATCACACCCGAAGTGTTTGGATTATTTGCGGACAATTTGGTATTCGTAGGAGTATTTTTTGAATGCATGGACTTATACTTTCATGCATTTTTGCCAACGGACAACCGGTTGTGTTAAAGGCGCACACTCCAAGTTAAAAAAGATGTTGGAAAATTTACAAGACACATTCTTTAATGCATGGACGAAGATGCATGGCATGATCTAATTCTAATTGATAAATATTGAAATGTCATTTCAACAAAGTTTGACGAAGGTGAAGAATGGGCATTTGTCAACTTTTTTGGAAAACCTCATTGGTTTGTGTTGCACAAGGCTATCAATTTGATGCTATCGGAAATTTGGAGGTGTGAATATGTGGGCAATGACATTGTCAACTCTGGATGTGTGATTTGAACCACTCATGTGTTGCCTTGTGCTCAAGAAATGATAGAGTATCTACCATTACTAGACAACTTTCATTGGCTACCTTAGACAATTATTTGATGCAACTTAGCAAAACACTTATTTATGAAAGTGTGGATGATTATAGACCCAATGGTTAATGCCATTAAATATTTCACCCTTTACATACTATGTAATTATAAATATATATCAAGTGTTGGGATTTTATGTCTTACGGTTTATAAAGATCTTTTAAAAGTTATCCAACATATTAAGACCAGTGTCAAGGCAATCAAATCAAAGTTAACTCATGAAGATGTCAAAATTACGAATACCAAGTCAAAGTCAACAAAAAGTAAAATAAGTTAATTCAACCCAAGTCAATAAGATTTTTGGTCAAAGAAAATAATCTCTACAACTTGTTGCAAGCCTTGAAATTCAAATTTAGAAATGAAGATATGAGAAGATAATGAGGCAAAATCATGTGCTAAAGGAAGATGTCTGTGTGACAAAGTACCTTGCCCATGTGAGTAAGGACGATCTAGAAAACTATAGTAGATTACTAACACGAAATATTATCGTTATATTGTCACAGTTGACTACATTGAGTGAGTCGTCACTATTAATCAGAGAGTCATTATGAATCTTAAGAGATTGACTCATTTAAGAAATAAGAATAACAGAAATAACAATAACAAATTTTTTTTAGTCTTAAGTTATTACGTCCAGAATCACTCGTATATTTGTACCTAAGAAAAACTCTTATCAAACAAGTGTCTTGATGATACACCAAAACAGTCTCTCTTTTACATCGTACACATGTCATAATGATCTCGAGGAATAGTAGGCCCAAGCATCAGCCCAACATTAATCCAGCCCAAGCGGTTCCAAACCCGCACAATGCAGTCTACCAGACAGACCCAAAATCATTATAGCCTACAAAGCCCACGCGTCTCACAGCTATCCTCAATACCCGTAAGCCCTGTTAAGGCAAATATCTTGAGGATCAATTTCGGACAGGTAAGACAAAAGTACTTTTCTTCCAACTAGGACGCAAATTCAAGAGTATTTATCACACATGAAGACTTTTATCCATGCACTACTCTCTGAATGAAAACTATCTCCCACATATCTAGGAACACAAAGCTAACAGAGAACTTCCATTTCACAGCCTGACTCCTAATTAGAGAAGGATCTCCATGAAGATCTTCTTCCCTAAACTACGCCATCGATGGCCTGATCGAACCAGAACTTCAACACTATAAATAAGACATGGGGTTGGTAAGCTAAGGTATGCCACAAATTCCCTGTTTACAGCATTACGCCTTCCTCACATCCCTATTTGACTTTAGCATCGGAGTGTCATCGGCCTCCACAACAGTGGTCAGTGGCTCACGTGCATTCATTGTGCAGGTCAGCAGGTTTGTAGGTCAATGTCAAAACAGAGAGCGAAAATCGACTGCATCAATTTGGCGTCGTCCGTAGGGACGACAAAGTTCCTAACCTTTCACTAGCATCATCTATCTTTAGAATACAAAGAGTTGGTGACCACCAAATCACATAATAACAAATAAGAAGGGGACACATCAAACGCTCAACCTAGCACTACTTCACTGCTCTCGACGGTGCAAGCAACACATAGACAGCAAGCTCACGCTCCCTGAATAATAGTAGCAATGACAGACCCCAAAACAGATCCAATCTCACTTTTTATATAACAAATCTTGCAAACAATGACAAGTCGATGAAACAAAAGCCTGACGAGACACTAAATGCGTACCTAACGTGCTTTAGCAGTGATCTAATTGTTGTCAACGTGTGCAACGACACGATGGTTGTCTCGGCCTTCATAGACGGTCTGGGGAAAGGTAAGTTTTATAACTTCCTAACTTTGGACCCACCAGCAAATATGGAGGACTTGGCGAAGGAAGCACAGAGCTACATCATCGCCCTAGAGGAAGAATAGACAATCGGGAGTAAAGCCAGGCCCAGGGAGAAATCCCCCCGACAAAAGGGAAAAAGAAGAATCGGCGGATGCAATATACGTGCTTCATGGGGCCCACTCCAAGTCCAAACTATCGAACAGGTCCAGGAAAATGGCTCTCAGAGATATGAGGGTCCAAGCAATACGTGGCGAACAACTAACACTGAATGCCTAGAGTCATGACCACCCCGAGCCACAAGCCTTTACAGACGAAGAAATCCCACATAATGATGCCCTGGTAATAACGATCTCTCTAGCAAGTCGGGAAGTAAGGAGATCCTTGGTGGACACTGGAAGCTCATTGAACATCGTGTTTCTCCGCACGTTCTGCAACATGCAACTAAAGGAAAAACACGGATCCGTGATAACCGTCTGATTATCGATTTCAGCGGCGAAAAGCGCTTTTCGGTGGGAAAAATACAACTGACAGTGGTAGCAGGAAAGAAGCCGACTCAAAAAACTCTGTTTCAAGAGTTCATAGTGATCGACGCACCTTCAACATATAATGCAGTCCTGGGGAGACCCTAGATACACCAAATGGGAACGACAATCTCCACTCTACACCAGTGCATCAAGTATCCGATAAACCAAGAGATTGGTACGTTAAGAGGCAACCAGACGATCGCAAGAGAATGCCAGTGCATGATGGCACTGCTACCGAGTGATTCCTAGTTAACAGCTGACCCCGTGACCAAGATGTCTCTCAATCTCACCCGAGAATCCGGAGGAGAGCAACTATCCCAGACAACGAACCTCCTGTAAGCCCCCGAGGCAGGCCTAACACCAGCCAACCGGAGGAAGAAACCAACACGGTCTACCTCGACAGCCCTCTCAATAGCAGGTCTATCCAGATTAGTACCCGCTTGAGCAAAGATTTGGCGGAACAACTCATGAAACTGCTACAACGAAACCAGGACGTCTTCACCTGGACCATGCGAGACATGGTGGGAATTGACCCGACAATAATCACTCATCGCCTAGATGTGGACCCCACGAGGATAACCATACGGCAGAAGAAGAGATCTGTGGCGCCCGAGAGAAACGCGATCATAAATGAGGAGGTGCAGCGGTTACTCAACGCATACATGATCAAGGAAGCACGATACCCAGACTGGCTGGCAAACACCATTTTGGTAAAAAGGAAAAAAGAAATGGAGAGTGTGTGTAGACTTCACAGACCTGAACAAAGCCTGCCCGAAGGACAGCTTCCCGCTCCCCCGCATTGAATAGATCATGGGCGCCACATCGGGGCACGACCTACTAAGCTTCATGGACGCCTACTCAGGCTACAATCTAATATTAATGCACCCCTAGATCAAGAAAAAAACTTATTTCATAACTGAGATAGGGATATACTATTATAGGGTGATGTTGTTCGGCTTAAAGAACGCAGGTGCTACATACTAACGACTGGTAAATCGAATGTTTAAAAAACCAAATTGGCAGGAACATAAAGGTCTACATCGATGATATGCTGGTCAAAAGCCTCCGCAAGACCAACCACTTAAGAGACCTCACTGAAGAATTCAACCAGCTCACGAAATACCAGATGAAGCTCAACCCACAAAAGTGTACGTTCGGAGTTGAGTCTGGATAATTCTTAGGCTATATAGTGAACAACAGGGGAATCGAGGCTGACCCAAAATAAATTCAAGCCCTTCTCAACATGAAAGCCCTCGCCAACATCAAAGACGCTCAGAGCCTGACATGGAGGGTAGCAGCACTCAACAGGTTTATATCTAAATCATCCAACAAATGCCTTCCTTTCTTTAAAATACTAAGAGGAAGCAAACGATTCTTGTGGGACGAAAAGTGCAAACAAGCCTTTCAGAGCCTGAAAGCATACATGGGGAGTCCAGAGCTACTCTCAAAATCGGCAACGGGGAAACACTCTTCTCATACTTGTATGTTTCCAAGCACGTTGTCTGCTCAGCCCTCGTACGAGATTACCGGGGAACCCAAATACCAGTGTATTACACCAGCAAAACCTTCGTGGAAGCGGAGGCACACTACCCAGACCTGGAGAAGTTAGCAATGACACTGGTTGTATCCTCTAGAAAACTGAGGCCCTATTTTCAGGCCCCATTTATAAAGTTCTAACCAAGCACCCCTTCCGCTCGGTACTATATAAACCAGAGTTATCCGGTAGGGTGGTGCAATGGTCAGTAGAACTTGGGCAATTTGACATAAGCTATGCTCCAAGAACCGCCATCAAAGCCCAGGCATTGGTGGACTTCATCGCTAGGTTCACCAGTAGAAAAGAACCAAAAACAGATCTCCAGACCTCGGATTCAAGCATCTAGGAATGGACCTTACGCTGCGACGGATCATCGACGATAAAGGCAAACGGAGCCGAGATCACACTCCACTCTCCAAGCAGCTTCACCCTCAAAAAAGCCGTCAGATTTGGTTGTCCTGCTTCGAACAATGAGGCCGAATATTCGACCCTCCTATCCGTCCTGAAGCTAGTCTTGGGGATTGAGATAGATCACCTAACGGCATACAACGACTTAAGACTGGTAGTCAACCAGGTCAAATGAGATTTCAACATCAAGGACCCTCGCATGATAGCCTACCACGAAAAGGTACTCTACGCAATTAGTGGGTTCAAGAGGTGCGAGCTCGTACATTGCCCTCGAGATGAAAATAAAAGAGTTGATGCGCTAGTTAGAGAAGCCTCGGTCTCTGCCGAAGTCTCAAACGGACTCTTTGAATATCAAGAGCAATCAAACCTCGACGAAGAAGAACCTAGAGATGATTGTGCTACAGGCGCATCACCAAATTGGATGACTTCGATCCTCGAATACATCACAACTGGAGCCCTACCGACCGAGAAGGTCGAAGCCAGAAGACCTAAAACAGAGCAAAGAGGTATACTTTCCTAAATGACAAGTTATACAGGAGATCAGTGACGGGACTCGTGTTCCGATGTTTGTCACCCGTGCCCATACACACACAAGCCTACCCAGCCACTGACACCGATGATAAGTCTGTGTCTAAGTCGGACCACTTCCAGCTTCAGCCGGTAAAAGGTTCCTTCTTGTTGTTGTCGACTACTTCACCAAGTGGGTCGAAGTCGAGCCCCTATATTGGATAGGGCAGGTCCAGATAGAAAAAATTATATAGGCAACCATCGCCTGCAGATTTGGCATCCCCAGAGTATTGGTCAGCGACAACAGAACTCAGTTCAAGGGTACCAAGGTTAAAAAACTATGCAAAAGTTTGAGCATCAATCACCATTTCTCCTCGCCAGGGCACCCACAAGCCAACGGCCAAGCAGAGGTTACCAAACGAACAATCCTGGAGGCGATCAAAATGAAGCTTGATGCGGCCAAAAGGGAAATGGGTCCCAGAGCTACCGGGAACACTCTGGCATATTGGACAACCAAAAAAATTCCTACCGGAGAAACACCCTTCGCCCTGATATACGGGTCAGAAGCCATGGTTCTGGTAGAACTCGAAGTGCCAACCTTTCGAACAGAAGAGTTCATGCCAGACGGTAACGACGAAGCCTTGCACGTTAGACTAGACTTCCTAAAAAAAAAGTGGGATCTAGCCTCCACCAAGATAGTTGCCTACCAGAAAAGAATAGTGCAATACTACAACAAGAAGGTCAAGCCACGCGAATTCAAATTGGAAAACTGGGTACTCAGGAAGACCCAGCAAAACACCAAGAAGCTGGCGGGGGAAAGCTGAACCCGAATTGGGAAGGACCCTGTAGAGTAACCAAGGTCAACAGACCAAGGATGTACTGGTTGGAAGACGTAAACAACGACAGATTTAAACGGCCATGAAATGAAGAACATTTCAAAAAATATTATTAATAAAAATATTTGTTTTTACTAAACTTCCACTACTATCTGCTATGACCAACTTGACCTCCAATCATTCCTGTTATGAAAAGACTCGAGGGATTACACCCAACGCCTAGTCTGCTGCACGCGGATGACGATGGTCGAGGAAATGGGAGTCTAGTCAGCGCTCATACACCTGATGACAATGACTCGCCAAGGGATCATTGCTCTCCAACAGACAATGATCACTGAACTTACCAGGTAAGCTTAGTCAGTTCGTGACTGATGACGGCGGCTTCTGGTGCCCAACGCCTAATTCGCTGCACACGAACGATGACGGTTGAAGAAGTGGGAGTCTAGTCAGCGCTCACACGCCTGATGATGATGACTCACCAAGGGATCATTGCTCTCCAACAGACAATGATCGCCAAACTTACCAAGTAAGCTTAGTTAGTTCGCGACTGATGATGACGGCTTCTGGTGGCCAACGCCTAGTTCGCTGCACACGGACGACGACGGTCGAGGAAGTGGGTGTCTAATCAGCGCTCATACGCCTGATGATGATGACTCGCCAAGGGATCATTGCTCCTCATCAGATAATGATTGTTGAACTTACTACGTAAGCTTAGTCAGTTCGCGACTGATGAAGACGACTTCTGGTGCCCAACGCCTAGTCCACTACGAGTAGACGACGACGGCCAAGGAAATGGGAGTCTAGTCAATGCTCACACGCCTGATGACGACGACAAGCCAATGGATCATTGCTTTCCAATAGACAATGATCGCCGAACTTACCAGGTAAGCTTAGTCTGTTCGCGACTGATGACAACTTCTATGCCCAACGCCTAGTTCATTGTGCACAGATGATGACAGCCCATGAAGTAGGGGTCTAGTCAGCGCCCATACGCATGATGATGATGACTCGCCAATGGATCATTTCTCTCCAACAAACAATGATCACCGAACTTACAAGGTAAGCTTAGTCAGTTTGCGACTGATGACGATGGCTTCTGGTGCCCAACGCCTAGGCCGCTGCGTACGGACGATGATAGCCGAGGAAGTGGGAGTCTAGTCAGCGCTCATATGCCTGATGACGATGACTCGCCAAAGGATCATTGATCTCCAACAGACAATGATCGCCAAACTTACTAGGTAAGCTTAGTCAGTTCGTGACTGATGACGACGGCTTCTAGTGCCCAACGCCTAGTCCATTGCATGCGGACGACGACGTCCGAGGAAGTGGGCGTCTAGTTGGCGCTCATACGCTGGATGACGACGACTCGCCAAGGGATCATTGCTCTCCAACAAACAATGATCACTGAACTTACTAGGGAAGTTTAGTCAGTTCGCGACTGATGACAACGGCTTCTGTTGCCCAACGCCTAGTCTGCTGCACGCGAACGACGATAGCCGAAGAAGTGGGAGTCTAGTCAGCGCTCATATGCTTGATGACGATGACTTGACAAAGGATCATTGCTCTCCAATAGAAAATGATCGCCAAACTTACCAGGAAAGCTTAGTTAGTTCGCGACTGATGGCGACGACTTTTAGTGCCCAACGCCTAGTCCATTGCATGCGGATGACGACAGCCGAGGAAGTGGGAGTCTAATTAGCGCTCATACGCCTGATGATGACGACTCGCCAAGGGATCATTGCTCTCCAACAAACAATGATAGCCAACTTACCAGGTAAGCTTAGTCAGTTTGCGACTGATGACAACGACTTTTGGTGCCCGACGCCTAGCCTACCATAAGCGGATAACGAAGGCCGAAAAGAGAATCTAGTTGGCACTCTCACGCCTAAAAATGGCGACTCTTCAATGATCCATGAAACGCAATGACCTTCGAAGCATCCTAACACCCGGTCTGCGATACACGGATGACTAACGCGTATTCGGTGGTACAACGGCTCGTAGAGGTAGCTCGTCAGGGACCCCAACAACTCGCCCATGAAAGAGAGCAGCTAAGAGCAGTCAATTACATCGGGACTCAGTTGGTGCAACTGCCAAAAACTTTCTTGGCTAGAAAGTACGAATTTTGTAGCCTACAAAACTTCTAAAGAAAACACAACGACACGACAATACAAGACAAAAGGCAAAGTGATAAAACATGGCTTTCATTAAAAACTTTTTGGTTGTTTTCGTCCTTAGATGGACATTACAACTATTTCAAAATAGCAAGAGGAAATGGTTTTCTCAGCAGCCTGTCCCACAAGGCCAGAACTTTCCTCTTTTATGATGGTTTCAAAAGCAACCCTCCTATAACGGGCAAAGTCAAGGTCGATGCTCGGGTGTTCTTTTATGATGAGCTCCAGAAGCTCCAATCTGCCCTGGATAACCTCTGATGAGATTTGTGGCCTCCGTCCTGAAGCGTCAAAATTCGTTGCGCCTACCAAAGCAGCATAGTGTGAACGCTCCTATAATAGTAAACATTCTGCCTCGCGGACACGACGATGCTCCTCAGAGACCTCGGCCTCAAGCTGCCATCATGTGATGACCTACTTCATCTCTACTCACTTCCTCTTAGCAACCTGGGCTTGCAGATCGGTCGACCACTTGTCCACGACAACGTCTAAGCATTCCAACTCAGCACAGGCCCGTCCCAGCTCGGTACGAGTCGAAGCCAAGTCGGATTCAACCGACCAATTTAGCCCTTATGATTGCGAACTCTTCTTCAAACGTTGACACCGCGGCTTGCACGACCCCCAAGTTCACGACATCACCAGAATTCTGTAGTTGATCAGTCAAGGAATTCATTCGGTGGAGAGCCTTCGAATATGACACCCGCAAGTCGGTGAAAGCCTTCTCCAAAGCAAGGGCCTTTTTGCGAGCATTAGGATGCAGCCCAGTGGGACCATGTGACTCGAGAGCGTGACCCTTCGCCGCGGACCCATGGTGACTCACAGCGTCTACACCTGGTCCAGTGCGCTCTTTCCCACCTCAACTGGGGAGATAACAATGTCAAGCGAGAGCCGATGATCCCTTGAAATGACCTCAAGAACAGAGAAGGGCAATCTGCGCTTCGCAATAGCTGTCGCATTCTCTGGCAACGACAAAAGTTCAGAAGAATAAACAGCATGGGTAGAAGGCTGCCTCCACTTCGGAACAACAACAGGAGACACGCTCGCCTACAGTTTCGCTAACCTAGTCGGACTGGGCATGGCCAAGTTCTTTTTCTCGAACGATGGTTGACAGTCTCTTTAGGCGGTGAACCTGGCGCAGCAAGAACGTAATGGGAGCACCGCAGCAATCCGTTCTGCATGACATTACCCGACATTATGACCTCGTCAACAGACATCAACGGAAGTTTGATGAACTCCCTTTCTATCCGTTTTTCCTCCTCAGTGAGAGTCAAAATCGTGAACTTCCCTAAAAATGACGTGTCAAGTCAACAATGCATCTGGGAACGAGAAAACAATATAGCATCGAAGAGACTTACTGAGGTCAAATTGAAAGTATTTGTGGACTCGACGACCTCCAAACTTGAAATACGAGGAATTCACTGAAGCCAGAAACCGATACTTCGTCCAGGGCTCAGCATCATCTGCTACTGGATGCAAGCAAGAGGGGTTATCCAGTATGCAAAGGCCCTTAGAATCCAACTGAGCAGCGGTCAAATGATGAACTATCGTCAGGGTTAGACCAAGGCCAACATCATGCGCTCGGAGAAGGATCACAATCAAAATCTTGAACCCACTCGAGACCAGTTGACCGGGAGGCATGCAAAGATAGAAGAAGAAGCGCCAAACATCGTCTGGCACTGGAAATCGGAGCCTAGATTCAAACATGCCCCGGTGTAACCCTGTGTACCCTTGAGGGGGTGAAGACGGAGCTCTGTCCACGAGCGCAAGAATAACTTCCAAGTCCCCTGGAATATGATACAGACTTTGAAGCCTGATTAACTCAGTTTCATCAACGAAGCTATTTTCGAAAAGCTTGAGGCAAGTAAAGGACAACAACTGCTTGGAAGTAAGTTTAACATTATCTGCCATTGATAAAAGTGCAAGTATAAACCGTACGTCTGCTCCTTGAGCAGTCACATATTCATTAATGCTATGCGCCGCTCAAGACAACGCTTCGGGTTCAATCATCACGACGGTACAATTACTTTTCAGAGATTCAGTGGATCGACTAAACGCCCCACTAACTCGGGGGGAGTAGCTGATGATACACCAAAACAACATCTCTTCTACACCGTACACGTGTCATAATGATCTCGAGGAACAGTAGGCCCAAGCATCAGCCCAACACTGATTCGGCCTAAACGGTTCCAAGCCCACACAGCGCAGTCCGCCAGTCGAACCCGAAACATCCTGTTAAGCCTGCACGTCTCACAACTATCCTCAATACCTGTAAGCCCTGCTAAGGTAAGTATCTCGAGGATCGGCTTCAGACAAGAAAGATAACATCACTTTGCTTCCAAATAGGAAGCAAATTCCATAGTATATATCACACGTAGAGACCTCTATCCATGGACTACTCTCGAAACGGGAACTATCTCTCACATATCTAGGAGCGCAAAGACTCCCATTCACACAATGACTCCTAATTAGAGAATGATCACCACGAAGATCTTCTTCCCTAAACTACGCCATCGATGGCTTGGTCGAACCAAAACTCCAACACTATAAATAAGACATGAGGTTGGTAAGCTAAGGTACGCTACAAATTCTCTATTTACAACATTACGCCTTCCTAAGATCCTTATCTGACTTTGGTATCGGAGTGCCATCAGCCACCACAACGGTGGTCCGTGGCTCACGTGTGTTCCTTGTGCAAGTCAGTAGATTTGCAGGTCAAGGTCAAAGTAGGGAGCAAAAATCGATTGCATCATGTCTCATACATTTGGTGATGAAACTTAACCAAAATAAAAATTAGGAGCAATGCAAAAATAAAATGTTTTGAAATGTGGTATGCCAATGCTTCTAAAACGCATAAAAAAAAGTTCCAAATTACCTTCTAAAATGTTTTTTCTTACCCATATCCATTATTTTTTCAAATTGATAAACATTCTGGTCAACAAATCCAAAAATGAAATTACAATGTTCTTGTTCGTTAATTTTGACCAACACAAGAGCATTTGTTTGTGTTGGTGGAGCTCTAGCCTCTATTATTTATCAAGGGACGGTCTTTTACATTCTATCTCCATTCCCAAGCCCATGAGCATTCGACAGATGACCATTTTCCTTTTGGTCAATTGCTTTTTGTTACGCAAAATGTTATATAGTGATGGTAAACAAATAATTTTGCTGAAACTCGCTTATCTTTGTATATAATAATTTTATATTATAATAATGTATTTACTTATTTACTTTTCTTTGCTAGGGAAAATGTACAACTCAAAGTTTGGGTCTATACCTAGATAGAAAATTATATTCATGGTAAGATAATAGTAAACTATATAATTATAGTTTATTTTTATCATTTTAAATGCAGTTACACTATATCTAATCAACATTTAAATATTCCACCATGGATTGTCTTTAGTGGTGCATTTGTATGCATGCTTTTCTGGGTTATAACAAAGTAAAGTACCCAACCATGTCCTCCCTTTTATCTTTCGTGCTTGTGGCCTTGTCTGAAGGATTAATATTTCATGAACCGATAACAACATGAGGGTCTATATTTACGCCCCTACTACTTATATGATTGGTTTTATATTCGATCATGTCACATGGTTTTAGTCACTTAATAACATTTGGTGAGTTGTTGATTAAAGGTATGGTTGTGATTATGGTGAAGTTATATATATTTCCAAGTTTATAATGATAAATGGAGTAAAATAGACACGATAGTTAAGCTTAGTTTCATTTCCATTGAAGTTTAAGCTAAAGATTACTTTGTAAACTCAATAGAATGTCATTTCGGGCACAAACTGGTTGTATATAAGTGAATAAATAGATTTCCTTTAAGCTACAACTTGTTTCCCAAGTTTATAATGATACATGAAGTAAAACAGACTCTATCACCTTGCCTAGTTTCATTTTAAAGAAAGTTTAAATTAAACATCACTTTGTAGGCTCAATATATCGTCATTTCAGGAACAAACTGAACGGATAAGTATTTGATGGAACAAATGAACATCTTTTGAGCTCTAACATATTTTCTATTTTTATAATGATAAATGGAGTAAAATCAACTCGGTAATCGACCCTCGTTGCATTTTCTATCAAAATTAAAGCTAAAGATCATTTTTAGACTCAATAAGCACCATTTCAACTTTTGGAGACATTAGAGCCCATGGCTCAATGTACACTTTTAACTAGCTCTTCCTTAACTCTTTGTAACAACTTAACTTTGGTTCAAGTTTGGACATCGACGACGTTGGCATCGATTGACATTGCAAGGGTCCTTAGATAGGTACATTCTTACTCACCTTACATATCGAGATACTATGATACATGTCTTGAGGATGTGTAAGATGAATACACATACGTTGAAATAAAAATTGGGTCAAATTTTGGGTTACCTCTGTGTCCTCGGATCCCAATCCTTTTAAGTAACCAAAAAAAAGGAATGTATTATTTGTTCAAACCTATGACCTTCCCAAAATAATTCTCAGAAGACAACCACTATCTCTGGAGCAATAAAAAATTGGAAATAACATTGAAGCGCAAAAATTTTCTTAGATTACTAGTACCAAAAATGTCATGATGTTTTGATGGTTTATTTTGTGTTAAATAAAATTTCTTGCTATAGCTAGCTTGCAGTCATTACAAGTACATTTCCATACATAAAACTTATACGTTTTCAATGTATTTTGTTGTGAGTGTTGTATTTATTTGGTTACCAGAGAGTGTTGTATGTATTTTGTGTGAATTTGTGAGGCGTTCTGCAAATGTGATGTGAGAATTTGTGTTAGTAAAAAAAATTTGGTTTTCTTCTTCTTCTTGTGATGTGAGAATTTGTGTTAGTAAGAATTTGGTTTTTATACATGAAGTTATTGCTGGTTTTTATTAAAAATTTCTATCATTCTTTCTTTGTTGTGGTCTCCATTTCTTATGAAGTTTTTGATAAAAGTATAACCACAACCAGCCATCGTTTTAGCCACTCTGGTCCAGCAGCACCACCACATTTACCTGCATTGCCAAAAAAAAAAAAAATGCATCATGATCCTGTAACATACGTATGGAGCATAAAGTTCTCAGCCTCTTCTCTTTTATTTTTTATGAATCAGTTTATATGAAATTATTCAATCTGATGTTATTTTTTTGTCACCGCAGGAATGGCATACAAAGCATACGTTGTTTATCGTGGGCGTGTTCCTGGAGTATATGTGACTTGGCCAAGTTGCGCACTACAAATAAACGGGTACAAGGGTTCTGTGTATAAGGGTTTCAAATCAGTTGAAGAAGCCTATGAAGATTATGAAATGTGAAAGCTATCAGAAGAGGACACATTAGAGCACGAGGCGAGAAGAGAGCACCAGTCAAGAACAAACGACACTTGAGATGTAGTGGACCAACCAAATAATGCTCCTGAGGGTCGTGGCGATTAAACTCATTATCAAAGAGATGAAACCCAAGTCAACAATCCTTGGGATTTTACAAGGGACATATTCAACAGTATGTTAGTGGTAGTTTTATTGATTCTTGTACTTATCTTTTTTAAGATTTTGGATGGTATGTGAGATGTAATTTTGTTTTATAATGTACTTGTGAAGAAAATTTGAGTAACTGATTACTGGGTTTGAGTTGAAATTGTCTATAAATTTTTGATCTTGTTCATTCAAAATGAAGTTTTGCTTGATTGATTAGATTTTTAGTTTCAATTGCAACTTACTACACATGCATAGTTGTTCTACTTGGTCGAGCTGGTTTGCTAAACAAGGCTGCAGAGTTGATTAAAGAAATGCGTTGTAAGCCTCATATTTAATTATTTGGGACCCTTTTGGGTGCTTGTAGAATTCACAAGAACATAGAATTGGCCGAGTTTGCAGCGAAATGCTTGCTCAGTTTGGACCCAACCAGTGCAGCTGGTTATGTTCAACTTGCTAATGTTTACGCTATGAACAAATGGGATCATGTTGCAAGAGTACGCCAACTGATGAATAAATTAGAAGAAGAAGAAGAAGAAGAAACTCGCAGGATACATGCCAGATCTTGAGTTTGCATTGCACGATGTGGGTGAGGAGCAGAAGGAGCTGATATTGTTAAGGCATAGTAAGAAACTTGCAATTGCTTTTGGGTTGATCAATATGCCACCAGGGATTCCAATTTGAGTGTTTAAGAATTTGTGAGTCTGTGGTGACTGCCGATAATCATATAGCACCATTAACACCATATAGCACCATATAGCACCGAAAACCATATAGCACCAAAAAATATGACAAAATAACTGAAGCAGTCAAAAAAATTGCTGGAAGCACCAAAATTGTAGCAAATTAGCACCAAAATAGCACCATATAGCATCAATATCTATTGGAAGCATCTTCAAGTTTAGAACCATATAGCACAACCCGAAAATTGAAATTACAAACTGAAATTACAACCTGAAACCTGATTGACAACCGTGACTTCAAATATGACTAATTCCTTAGTCAGATCTTCGACAACCTGAAAACCTGGAAATTACAACCTGAAAACTGAAATTACAACCAACTGATAGCTACAAAAACTGTTATTGCAACCAAACACATGATGTTTACCATAGAAACATTGCAATCTTCTCTATTACAAAAACTCCTTACTTCAATCAAACTAATTGGATTCAACCAAACAACATACAAGTAATCTTCTCTACACCAAAAAAAAAAAACTCATCATTCACAAACACATCTGAGCACTCCCATTACAAATGTACTCAAAACCCAATCAGTGGGTGTTATAACATATAAAAGTTATGAAGTCTACACCCAAGCATTCATAGCATTCTAGCAGTCTACCAAACACAACCATTCATAGCATTATGTGATTTTCTCTGTCATTTGTTTGAATAAGTTCCTTCAGGGTTGGCTTCTGACAAATAGAGTTCAGATGCAACACCATCATCTCTACAAACATGTAAACAAAACATGGGATGCGTTGATATATGACACAACAATAATAGTCGCCTTCTGAAATCCTCATAATTCAAAAGGTTTAAAATAAGAACTAACATAGTTTGAGATCCTTACCAGGGCGAAAATAATGAGCTATAATCTCTCAACTCCATGTCGTTGCTAGAAGTTGGTCGCTGTAAAAATAAATGATAAAGGCTTACATTCTTTATGTGGTCGTTAAAATGATCTTAAGACAGTAAATTACATACTTGTGTTATAAGTGAGTAAACCTGACCAAGTCCATCAATTGTAGCACTAGCTTGTGAATAGTATAACCCCATACTTTCATCCTTCAAAACGACAAACACATTAATCATAGTGAACTATCACAGTGGGGCAAATCATAAGTGAACAATCAATGTACTAAAGACAAACCTGCGTGTTAAGATTTAATTGACCATATGGCTCAACATTGTTTGAAAGAGGTGTCATATATTGTGAACCTTCAAATCCAACTTGGGTAGAACCCTACAAATGACATGTCAAATTAAAAGTAAATATTCTTGAATTGAAAAAAAATATATATATATTCATTAAAGAAAAACAAACAAGTAAAATTACCAGATTATTCTCAATGACATGTTCTTTGTCAATACTTCTCCTCTGCTCCCTCTCTTTCTGTGTTTCTTTCTTTTTCTTGCTCTTTTTACAAACTTTTTCCATGATAGATTGCATCCTCGAAGTAGAACGTCATCCTTTGCAATGGACGGCCAATGGACTATGAATTTGACCAGTAGTTTTAGCGCCAACTTCCAAACACCCCTCTGACTCAACATTAACATCACCATCACAATCACCTTTTGATCTCTTTAGTTCACCAATCTTCATTTTTATCCCATGTTTAACATTATTTGTGTCCTTTTGATCCTCAGAAGCTAAGTCAGCCATTTCATAAAAGAGACTGCACATCTCATCAAATCGTTCATTTTCAGGCTTCATTGCCCAATCTGAATATACAATTTTAACCTTCTTATGACACCTCTTAACATCTTTCCTCCATCTTTGAAGAATAAATTTTTCTGGTAAAACATTAATCCTCTTATGAGACAACACCGATAAAATATGTTTGCGTAAGATCCTCCTAAACTCAAACAATTGACAATTGCACTTAATATTGAAGTCATCATCATTAAAATAAACTTTAAAATTGAGTGATCTGTATGAGTTTCCTATCAACCTGTCTTCCGAAACATAATAAACCTGAAAGCCATACTCCTCCATGACATGATGATTAATTGCACAACATAATCTTCCTGCAATCTCTGTTTGAAACTCCTCAAATTTATTTGTGCTGTAGGCAGCTTGAAATTTTTTCTCAAATGTGTAAGGAGTAATGCAAGGAAGCCAACGGTTAAATGATCTAAACTCCTCATCAACTTCTTTTCGAACCTTACTTCGTAGTGCATTCTCATATTGTTCTACGAATTGCTTTAGAGTGGTCTTTGAATTTACATAACCATCAAAAAAAGCAATCATACTTTCACTCCTTTGTGTTGAAGACATCTCTGCCCAAAAAGTATTCCTCTGAAATGTTGGTACCCAACGAATTCTTTCATCATATAATCCACTCAACCAATCATTATTTTGAAGGTTAAATTTCTCAATGAAACCACGCCAATATTCTTCAAATTCTTCATGAGACAAAGAATCATAAACTGCTCTTTGCATTGCAAACTTTATAGCCTCGTATTGATTGCAACCCGACAGTTTTTCAGGCAACTTTTTCATGATACGCCATAAACACCATCTATGTCGTGTGTTGGGAAACACAATTTCGATGGCTCTCTTCATTGATCTGTCTTGATCAGTGATTATAGCATCTGGAGCACAATCATTCATACACACGAGCCAAGACTTGAAAAGCCAAACAAACTCTTCTACTGTCTCATTACAGATCAATCCACATCCAAAAAGTATTGACTAACCGTGATGATTCACCCCAACAAAAGGAGCAAATGACATTTTGTACTTATTAGTTAAGTACGTAGTGTCAAAAGTATTGACATCACCAAACTCCTTGTAAGCTGCTCTACTCCATGCGTCAGCCCAAAAGACATTTCTTAACCTCCATTTGTCATCCAAATCCATCAAATAGAAAAAAATCAACATTGTTAGCTTGCATATTTTGAAAGTAGTTATGAAGTGTCGTCGCATCCCCTTCACCAAGTCTCAACCGCCTTATTTTATGCAGATAGTTGTAACAATCTTTTTGGGAAAATGTCATATTATCATTCCCACCAGTTTCAACCACACACGAAGAAAAACTCTTATGTGGCCTAATGTCCGCCCTATCATTATATTCAAGCCTATTCTTCACATACTGGCTCATAAACTCAATTTTTGTGATAATATCTCGATTTTCCAGGGCTCAAATCATGATTGTGATCATCAATTATTGTGTCACTCTCAATGTTCCATCAGGGCGTATAAGAGCTCTAATCTTAGCCTTACAACCACATCTACCACAGGGACGCAATTTTATAACACTTTCTGCTTTACTTTTTGAATTCCCAGCCCAACCACATGCAAGAATAAGATATTTATGATTTCCTTGATCATCCTTTTCAGTTGCCCTTACTCTCACTGGAAATCCCTTTTTATTACCATAATCATGATAATATGACTGATACTCATCAATGTTGTTAAATTTCATCCTTATACAAGGCTTTTTATCTCCTCTAAAAATTCTTCATTTTCCATACATTCGTTATTTTCTAATGTATCCATCCCTGAAAATATGAAAAATTGAACACAAATTTGATGGAAAATGAGCATAATAGAAAATGAACTATACACAAATTTGAAATTATGAAAAATGAACTATACACAAATAATGTTTCAAAGGCCATCTCAATTAGTCTGGGCGTAGAAATAGTTGGGTTGCAATGTTTCTGTCAAGACAATCACAAAACTTACAAGGCATGCCCTACCAAACCAGACAACCCACTCATCTCAACCCTCTTTCATTCTCAACTACATGTTCAGACCTCACTAATCCATTACACCATCCCATGGTTAGACTAGGCAAGGTAGGAGCAACGCACCTAATCTAGAGTGTGCACTCTTTTTGGAAACCTATGATCAAAACACCTAATCCAAAGTATGCACTTTTTGGCAACTTGTGAGTCTCAAATTATGTTGAGCCAACCTGCTCAAATTAGTATGCTCAAATTAGCTCACATTAGTATGCTCAAATTAAGGATTAGCTCAAATTAGGGATTAGCTAAAGGATTAGCTCAAATTTAGTCACTTTTTGGCAAATTAGTATGCTCAAATTAGCTCACCTCATAGCTAAAGGATTAGATGAACATGAATGACTGACTAAGCTAAGACTCTTAGCCCAGTTGTCAAGCATACTACCATTCGAGTTCTAATTGCCTTAGTCATTCATCACAAATTGCCCATTCGAGTATTTGTAAGCATGTAAAAGTGACTGAGTTGACTGTCTTACCTGAATGAATGAACAACGAAAACTGAGTTGATCTGTAAAGCAAGCAAATCTCACCTTCTTCTCCCAAAAATCTCCAACAAAGTGTAACCTGAGAGAGAATCGAAGCTATGGGTTCAACACAGATACAGACTGGAAGAAAACACATAAAAGAGCCTTAGATAAAATAGATTGAGAGAGAGACAAAAAAGTGATGATGGAGAGAGAAAGGGAGAAAATACCGGAGGTGGAGGAGGCGGAGGTAACGATGGTTGACGAGGCGGACGTAGTGGAGGTGGAAGAGGCGGAGGCTTTGTTTGGAGAGGAAGAGGAAGCTGTCTTCGTTTGGGGGTGGCAGGATCTGTATCCGAAGGTTGAGGGAGAGGAAGAGGGGATCTGAGGGAAAGGAGATCTATTTTTGAATATATATATTTTTTTTTTGGGCTTTTGATGCCACCTCATGAAGCGGCACGTGCTTGGATGGTGCCAGGCACAGTACCAGGTACCGTGGTCTCTCTCATGGAGAAGTATGAGCTCTAAGTATTGGTATGGGAAGATGTTATAGTGTGAATCACGTGAGAGGGTCCATAACTTCAATTTTTTTTCTACATTTTTAATGAGAAAACCATTTTGGATTTGATCCATGCTACCATTTTATGCGCATCGCCTGTATCCATCCATGTATTGTATGTCCCTTAAAAGTGTAACAACAGAGTAAATAGCTAGTTATTGCCTGGTGGTCTGGTCTCAAAGCTGCCCTCTCTCCCTTCTTCAAGACTCACTCCACTTATTTTTCTTATAAGCTGCCGCCGAGAGAGGAGAGAGGAGAGAGGAGAGAGAGAGACGCGCACACACGCCTCCATTTGTTTTGGTTTAAACCTCTTGCGATCAAACACAATCTCTCTCTGGTCATGGACTCATAGCCACGACTTCTTCTCTGATTTCTCCAGCAGGTAACTCTCCATCCAATTTCTCTGCGCTACTACCTTACCTTTTTTATTTCCTCTCTTTATTCTACTTGCTTCAATTTATGCTGATGAATTGATAGCTCTAAATGCATTGCAGTAGTTCTCTTTTGTTTATTGTTATATTACACTCTATAGGGTGAGGTAAGGTAAGGTTTATATGATTATTATAGTCTAGGGTTTCTGTGAAATTCACTTTCATGAATTTAGTTTTTTTTTTTTGGATGAATTTTAGAAATAGGGTAGGATTCATGAATTTAGTGTTCCTCGTAGTTGTTTTTAATTGCTATTTTTCGTTGTTTCTTTGCTAGGGATCTTTGATGATGCATCTCTTAATATAAGAAGCAGCAGTACTGCTTTTCCCACTACCTTGGCTAGTATTTCTGAGTCTAATAGTTTTGTTCAATCCAAAAAGACAAGGGTTTCTGCTCATATGGGACCTCCTACCAGTTCATCCCTTTTCACCAATATCCACCCTTCACTACCCACTTTGCATTCATCTGATTACTTTCTGAAACCTTCTCTGGATGAGTTGCTTTCATTACAACTCACTGATCCGGGTTACTCTAGTCGAGTTCATAACTTCACAGTTGGAAGGGTTGGTTATGGTTGTGTGCAGTTTCTTGGGCAGACTGACGTTAGATGCTTGGATTTGGATCGAATTGTCAAGTTTCATAGGCATGAGTTAGTGGTATATGAAGATGAAATGGAAAAACCTGTACAAGGTCAGGGTCTCAACAAGCCCGCCATCGTGACTTTGATCATTCAATTAAGATCACCAGTTTTACAACTGGACGCCACTCTAAACAAATTAAGAAGCAGCATAGAGAGACAAGGTGCTTGCTTTATTTCGTTTGACCCAATAACTGGTGAATGGAAATTCTTGGTTCGTCATTTTAGCAGATTTGGACTGACAGAAGACGATGAAGATGATATAATCATGGCTGATGTTCATCACCCTACACACATGGATGATAATGAGATCGATCAAGTTGATGAAGAAACAACTATGGATGCTACTGCAACTTTTCTGTCTCATTCTCTTCCTGCTCACCTTGGGCTTGATCCTATCAAGATGCAAGAAATGAGGATGTTGATGTTTCCTGTAGAGGACGAAACTGAAGAGATTGAAGGGCAATTTTTGCATGAGAAACAATTCTTCAGTAAGGAGCATCCTAGACCTGCTTTACAGTATTCCACTCGAAACTCAATTCTTAGAAGCAGTCCACCCACTATACGGAAAACCCCACTACCTTTACTCGAATATAAAATGGAGGCTTCGGATCCAAGCCCACCTGGATCCATTCTCATGTCCTGGAAAAATAAAGGTATGCCAATTAAGACAGCAAAAGTGGAAGGATTCAAATTGGACCTGAAACATGAAACTCCAATAACTAGTAGCCATTCCAGAAATGTTGTCGATGCAGCACTTTTCATGGGGAGATCATTTAAGGTTGGCTGGGGGCCCAACGGTGTCCTCGTACACACAGGTAATCCTGTAAGTAAACCAGATCGTTGGAAGGGATTATCTTCCATTATTAATGTGGAAAAGGTTTTCATTGACCAAGTTGTACGAGATGAAAATAACAAAGTGAAAGAAGAACTCATTGATTCGTGTTTCATTTCTCCATTAACTCTGCACAAATCAATAGGTCACAGGGCGACAAAAGTTCAAGTTGGGTCGTTTAGACTGGAACTTCAAAATCTAGTGACAAACTGCTTATCTCTCCCCGAGATATGTCGTGGCTACATAGAGATTGTCGAGAGGCAGCTCGATGTTCCTGGATTAGCAATATCTGCTCGGACAAATCTGATGCACCAAGTCATGGTTTGGGAATTGATAAAGGTTCTATTTTCAGAAAGCGAACATAATGGACATTCGAAATCTGTGGAGATTGATGATGAGGAAGAGATGATGAATGACAAGAATGGTTCAGCAGTCATTGACTTGGAAGCACTCCCTCTTGTGCGTAGGGCGCAATTCAGTTATTGGTTGCAAGAGAGTGTTTGTCACCGTGTTCAAGATGAAATTAGCTGTCAAAATGAACCTAATGATTTAGAGCAGATTTTGTTACTCCTGACTGGACGACAACTGAATGCAGCAGTAGAGTTGGCTGCTTCTGGAGGTGATGTGAGGTTAGCTTGCTTATTGAGCCAAGCTGGTGGATCCATGGTAAACCGGTCAGATGTTGCACAACAGCTCGACCTTTGGAAAATTAATGGATTGGACTTCAACTTAATTGACAAGGATAGAATAAGGTTGTATGAGTTACTTGCAGGAAATATTCAAGGTGCTCTCAATGATTCGAAAATCGATTGGAAAAGGTTTCTAGGGTTGTTGATGTGGTATCAACTACCACCTGACATGTCATTACCTGTCATTATTGATGCTTATGAAGAACTTCTTTGCAAAGGAAGGGCTCCATATCCAGTTCCAATTTACATTGATGAGGGGCCGTCTGAAGAATCTGTTAGTTGGAACGTAGGGGATCGCTTCGATCTCGCTTATTATCTCATGCTCCTTCATGCAGATGAAGAGAAAGGATCTGCTGCTTTAAAGACCATGTTCAGTGCCTTCTCTTCAACTCATGATGCACTTGACTATCATATGATCTGGCATCAACGAGCTGTACTGGAGGCTGTTGGTGCATTCAGTTCAAATGATCTCCATGTACTTGACATGAGCCTTGTTTCTCAACTACTTTGTCTTGAGCAATGCCATTGGGCCATATATGTTGTCCTTCACATGCCCTACCGTGACGACTTTCCATATCTCCAGGCTAGTGTCATAAAAGAAGTTCTGTTCCAGTATTGCGAAATCTGGAGTACACAAGAAATACAGCGCCAGTTCATTGAAGACCTGGGTGTTCCTCCAGAATGGATGCACGAAGCTATGGTATGCCATCAATCTCTGGGCTTTGGCATTATACTTTCGAAGATGCGGAGTCACAAACGTTATCATCTTGTATTTCAATAGTGTAAATAATTGCCATTAAAGTTATCCTTGTGTCACCAGTTACATGTAAACATGGTATCCAGGCTACCAAACACTCGTTTTAACTGGTTGGCTTCCGCTGGTTATCTTCTGGAAGATGTCATCTTTAGCTGACCTTTACTCTATTTTCTACTAGTCTTTTTGACATTGTTAGTTTGTTGTTGCTTGGGTCAAAATTTGCCTGATTTCTTTTTCTGTTCGTGCAGGCTGTTTATTTCCACTACTCCAGAGATCTGCCAAAGGCCCTTGAACATTTTCTTGAATCTTGCAATTGGCAAAAAGCTCACTCGATCTTCATGACTTCAGTTGCTCATTCATTATTTTTGTCAGGTAAGTGTCTCGCACCTTTGGAGATTATCTATACCATCAAGTTGCATCTTCTTTATTCAATTTGGTCCCAAGAAAACACTACTAGCAAATCGGATAATGTCAATGCTAACTTAGCACATGCAAAAGCAAACTGGTGATCCAAATATCTGGCCTCATGCCATCTCTTGCACAGGCATGTACATGCACGACAAATGAATACGTGTTTTTGTTTATCTATTTTTTGTTTGCGTGTTGAAAGTTAATTGAAAAACAAAAAAATGAAGATAGTAGGACAGACAAATGCTAGAAATGAACGATATAATGCATTTATGACTTTTGAAAGGAGGATTTTTTATTGCATAACAGACCACAAATTTGCAGTCTCTCTCCTCTCTCTTTTTGGTTGAAATGGCGAATGGCGTCAGGAGTATTATGCGATAGAAGGATGTCTGCAAGGCTAAAAGGGAAATGCTATAAGACAATTGTTCGACCAGCCATGCTATACGGTTCAGAATGTTGGGCTACTACGGGACAACATACGCATAGGATGGCAGTAGCAGAAATGCGTATGTTAAGGTGGATGTGTGGTAAAACTCGTAAGGATAAAATTAAAAATGAAAGAATTAGGAGATACTTAGGTGTAGTGCCCATAGAGGAAAAAATTAGAGAAAGACGTTTAACTTGGTTTGGTCATGTGCGGAGGAGACCAAGCACGACGCCAATTAGAAAATGTTTAGATTGGCAAGTTAATGGAGGGTGTAAACGGAGGGGACGACCGTTGAAAACTTGGATGAAGACGGTGAATGAAGATATCATTGAGCTTGGATTAGGTGAGGAAATGTGGGAAGATCGCATTGCTTGGAGAACCAAAATCCATGTAGCCGACCCCGAAAATCTCGGGAATGGGCTTTAATGATGATGATGATGATTATTTGTGGGCTTTTCCTTATTTGTTGTGGAAAAAAAAGTAAATAAATAACATAATCCATAATTAGATGGTGACCTGTACAGGTCAACTATGGATTTTTCTTGACTTTGACTGTTTGACATCTTTGGCCACATTGCAAAACCTTTAGAAGCGAATTTCAGTCGCTTGGACAACTTTAGGTAATACTGCTCGGAAGGAGAAACTTCCAAGTTCTCCATATGCCTGCATGGGAGAGATGGCTATGGATGGAAGAAAAATGTGCTCGGTAGTAGGAGGGATGGACTCAAATGCAAATAGCTACAAAGCAGGGTCAGTGCATCAGTGTATAACCCTAATCTCACCACCTTTTGTATGCAAATTGCAAAAGCAGAGCAAACAAATCCCCCAAAGAATTCTTTCACTTATGTAATTAAACACGGGAAATGACGCCTGAGCAGCGAGATGGAAATGAAAGAAGATTTGATTCCCAATAGGTATTGCAGTGGCACAATATTCCCATGATGAAAGATTTCATGATGGTGCCGCCTATGGTAAAAATCTCTGAAATTGTTGCTGGTGGAGGTGAGAGGGAAACGAGGGAGTTATTGAGGCTGTGCGATCAGAGATTGAGAGTAGGGATTGTGCCACCCCACCAAACAAATGAAGAGTTCACTAAAAGATGATGGCTATGTGGACAAAAGTTCCTATTAGGACGGGAAGGCCTAAATTGATTTGACGTGCGATTGCATGGGAATACCTGAGAGCAACCTAGATTGGGAGGCAGAAAAAGGTCTAAACAGGGGAGGTAGAGAAGCTTAAAATTAAAATTTCAAAAATGGTTAGGGAGCTTTGACATGGCACAAGGGAGGTATAGTAGAATGGGGAGGGTGATAAATGTGGTGGATTTGGTACAATATGGGGAATTAATCGTGACTATTGGATTGTCCGAACGTAATATGTGGTACATCAGGTAGCACAATCGATAGGATCATGGGTGATCATGAAGAAAATAGATTGAGTGGATATGTCCTGGGAGTCATGTTAGGAATGGTAGAGGTATCGGCAAAGACACAAGTAGTGAACCAAATTTTCAGTGGTAAAGAGTAGGTACTATATAGGGATGGATTTTGGCCGAGAGTGCAAGAAGTCAGGACACATACGATGATAATTAGTTCGAATCCAAGGATGGCTGTAGGGAATAACATGGGTTGAATATAAGTTTGATTTCCAAATTGGGTTTTGGGTTGGATTAATGGTAAAATCAAATACCCAAGATTCATATCCAATATGTTTTATGTCCCAATGGGCTGAGTTGGGATCCAATTACTGAAGAATAGGCTAAATCAAGGAGATCAATATTTGGTCCTCTAAATCTTTATGAGAGACAATAGGATTTGATCTAAGTAAGCAAGTTTTGTTGGGAAGTGGATTGGATCTAAACTATAAGTCCTTGATCTGAATTGAAAAACCAGAGCATAGATCAGTCATCTTCTTGATTGGTTTAGGACACCAATGGCTGCTACAATCTTGTTTTAGACATTCTAGTGCTAGATGAAAAAGGCTATGATGGATAGTGCTGGTTTTTTTTTCTCAAGAGGGTCAGATCTTGGAAACTGGGGATGAAAGAGCCGCATCCTTGGTTTGGTCATGTGCGGAGGAGACCAAGCACGGCGCCAATTAGAAAATGTTTAGATTGGCAAGTTAATGGAGGGTGTAAACGGAGGGGACGACCGTTGAAAACTTGGATGGAGACGGTGAATGAAGATATCATTGAGCTTGGATTAGGTGAGGAAATGTGGGAAGATCGCATTGCTTGGAGAACCAAAATCCATGTAGCCGACCCTGAAAATCTCGGGAATGGGCTTTGATGATGATGATGATGATTATTTGTGGGCTTTTCCCTATTTGTTGTGGAAAAAAAAGTAAATAAATAACATAATCCATAATTAGATGGTGACCTGTACAGGTCAACTATGGATTTTTCTTGACTTTGACTGTTTGACATCTTTGGCCACATTGCAAAACCTTTAGAAGCGAATTTCAGTCGCTTGGACAACTTTAGGTAATACTGCTCGGAAGGAGAAACTTCCAAGTTCTCCATATGCCTGCATGGGAGAGATGGCTATGGATGGAAGAAAAATGTGCTCGGTAGTAGGAGGGATGGACTCAAATGCAAATAGCTGCAAAGCAGGGTCAGTGCATCAGTGTATAACCCTAATCTCACCACCTTTTGTATGCAAATTGCAAAAGCAGAGCAAACAAATCCCCCAAAGAATTCTTTCACTTATGTAATTAAACACGGGAAATGACGCCTGAGCAGCGAGATGGAAATGAAAGAAGATTTGATTCCCAATAGGTATTGCAGTGGCACAATATTCCCATGATGAAAGATTTCATGATGGTGCCGCCTATGGTAAAAATCTCTGAAATTGTTGCTGGTGGAGGTGAGAGGGAAACGAGGGAGTTATTGAGGCTGTGCGATCAGAGATTGAGAGTAGGGATTGTGCCACCCCACCAAACAAATGAAGAGTTCACTAAAAGATGATGGCTATGTGGACAAAAGTTCCTATTAGGACGGGAAGGCCTAAATTGATTTGACGTGCGATTGCATGGGAATACCTGAGAGCAACCTAGATTGGGAGGCAGAAAAAGGTCTAAACAGGGGAGGTAGAGAAGCTTAAAATTAAAATTTCAAAAATGGTTAGGGAGCTTTGACATGGCACAAGGGAGGTATAGTAGAATGGGGAGGGTGATAAATGTGGTGGATTTGGTACAATATGGGGAATTAATCGTGACTATTGGATTGTCCGAACGTAATATGTGGTACATCAGGTAGCACAATCGATAGGATCATGGGTGATCATGAAGAAAATAGATTGAGTGGATATGTCCTGGGAGTCATGTTAGGAATGGTAGAGGTATCGGCAAAGACACAAGTAGTGAACCAAATTTTCAGTGGTAAAGAGTAGGTACTATATAGGGATGGATTTTGGCCGAGAGTGCAAGAAGTCAGGACACATACGATGATAATTAGTTCGAATCCAAGGATGGCTGTAGGGAATAACATGGGTTGAATATAAGTTTGATTTCCAAATTGGGTTTTGGGTTGGATTAATGGTAAAATCAAATACCCAAGATTCATATCCAATATGTTTTATGTCCCAATGGGCTGAGTTGGGATCCAATTACTGAAGAATAGGCTAAATCAAGGAGATCAATATTTGGTCCTCTAAATCTTTATGAGAGACAATAGGATTTGATCTAAGTAGGCAAGTTTTGTTGGGAAGTGGATTGGATCTAAACTATAAGTCCTTGATCTGAATTGAAAAACCAGAGCATAGATCAGTCATCTTCTTGATTGGTTTAGGACACCAATGGCTGCTACAATCTTGTTTTAGACATTCTAGTGCTAGATGAAAAAGGCTATGATGGATAGTGCTGGTTTTTTTTTCTCAAGAGGGTCAGATCTTGGAAACTGGGGATGAAAGAGCCGCATCCTTGAGGGAGGTGGACATGCTATGGAGGTATCGGGCAGATTGTCTTTTTGGTGGATAATGATAGGATGGAGGCTGTGCAGTTAAAACAACGTTATAATGCCGATATAAACTTCGATATAATGCTTAATGGGGGTGAGCCGTTACGTTATGACATCACATTATGGTATCACAACTCCGATATAATGGCGTTATATTGTCGTTATTGAGATAACTTTTTTTCAATAATGCTGTTTTAACATGCCGTTATTGAGATAACGTTTTTTTCAATAACGCCGTTTTAACATTTTGTTCTAATACATCATCATCATTATCATCAAAGCCCATTTTCAATATTTTCGGGGTCGACTACATGGATTTTGGTATTCCAAGCAATGCGGTCTTCGCACACATCCTCGTCTAATCCAAGCTCAATGATGTCTTCATTCACCGCCTTCATCCAAGTTTTCAACGGTCATCCCCTCCGTCTACACCCTCCATTAACTTGCCAATCTAGATATTTTTTAATTGGCGCCGTGCTTGGTCTCCTCTGCACGTGACCAAACCAAGTTAAATGCATTTCTCTAATTTTGTCCTCTATGGGTGCTACACCTAAGTGTCTCCTAATTATTTCATTCCTAATTTTATCCTTACGGGTTTTACCACACATCCACCTTTACATACGCATTTCTGCTACTGCCATCTTATGCGTATGTTATCCCGTAGTAGCCCAACATTCTGAACCGTATAGCATGGCTAGTCGAACAATTGTTTTATAACATTTCCCTTTTAGCCTTGCAGGCATCATTCCATCGCATAATACTCCTGACGTCATTCTCCATTTTAGCCAACCAGCTTTAATCCAATGGTCTACATCTTCTCCAATAGCCTCATTCTTTTGAATTATACATCATAGATATCGAAAAGTCTCACGCTCTGGGACCTCCACACCTTCGATCTCAATTGCATCACTTCTCCCTCGTGATTCACAACTAAAGTTGCACACTAGATACTCCGTCTTCGAATGACTAATTCTAAAACTCTTACTCACTAAAGTCTCCTGCCACCTATCTAATTTCTGACCTAAACCTTCACTAGTTTCATCAATTAAGACAATATCATCTGCAAATAACATGCACCAAGGTACATCTTCTTGCAGATGTCTCGTCAACTCATCCATGACCAAAGCAAAGAGATATGGACTCATAGGAACCCTAGACTTATAGGAAAGAAGAAGGACAAGCTTGCCGTTGCCGAACAGAGAACCAAACCTGACTATTTGACAAAGAACGAGAGAAGAAGGGAAGAAGACGAAACGTTGATTGCACTCTTTGTTGCGATCTTACTCTTATATGATGGGAAAATGTTTTTTTATTAATGTTTATTTATTTATTTTGAATTTAATGTTATGAACTTGATTTACTTTTTTTTACTCTATTGTACATTAATACTTTGTGGGGATATAAAACTATATTTAAAAAATTATTCTGTTATCTATCATTATATCCTGATATATCCCGTTATAACCTATAATGTTCTTGGACCGTTATAAGTTCGTTATATGTTTTAACTGCATAGGATGGTGGTAAGGTTGTGTGTGAGGTGGAGGATGATTACCAAAAGGGAATAGCCGAGAAGGCATGCCTTGAAGAAATGTCAGTTGTTGTTGAGAAAGATAATGAATCCCCCTATTTGGGTCTGATTAGGCTTGTGGTTATGAGAACAATGAGGGGATAACGGTGAGCCACGAGGAGACAGTGGGGAGGGGGACACACATTAGGTTGGTATGATCAACCAGGATCAGGATGTTAGTGTTGGAGATGGTGATTTGTCTCGTGATATGGAATGAAGAGTGGTGACATTGGTGGGCATTGTCATCAAGAAGAGGAGATTGTGAGTGGTTCTTGTGTGAACTAAAGCAGAGATGTCAACGTTGGTGGGGCACATGTGAATTAAAGTTCAGGGCGGTGTCATTTTTCTCACAATGGAAAGTCTAAAGCTACTTTTGAGGTTGACAACGATATTCAAGTGGAAGATGATTGTAGCGAAGATTGTTCCATCTCATTGGTATGTTGATTTCTTTGTGGTACCTTTAGGTGGCTTATCATTAGAGTCTACTGATTGTGGAGTAGGGATTATCAGCTAATTTCCTGGCTCCGCCTCTTCTGAATATACCCACTCACATTTCCATGAAGTTTGTTATTCGGATCCATGGAACTGTAGTAGGACGTCGTCCAAGGTGTCATGTCTAAGTTAGTAGGTATGTAGGTGCATAATAACGTGCTTCCTTTATGATAGAATTGGGGGTACTTCTCATGAGGTCTGTCTCGGTCGAGTGTTCCCATGCAATTGTAAACAGTTGACCATGATTGATAATGAGCTAGCGTTGTATCCATTATTTTATTATTTTATGTTGTTTTTCTTCTTCCTTTGCTGTTGGATGTAGGGAATCCCTCTCTCACCTTTGTTCCCTTTATCTATCAAATTTTCTATTGTTAAAAAAAAAAAAAAAAAATGCAACACACCAGTCCTTAGTCTGATGATGTTTCGAGAGATTTATGAGTATAGTCCTTAGTTGATTATGTTTCAAGAGATTTATGAGTTCATACTCTGTCATTCAGATCCATCAACAATACTGTTATCAACATACACTTTCAATTCACATCATCTCTTCTGGTAAAGCATCCCATTAGCTGTCACAATCTAATTGAACTTCTCAAGTCCATGAATGGACTTTTGCACTGGTATACGAGCTCAAGAGGTTGATCCATATTTTGAGCAGTTCTTCATAAATTTGGATTTATTAGTTTGTCAAAAGTGCCTCTTTCTTGTTGGCTAGCTCATGCTCATCTTATTATGATATCCAATTATGATTCATTGAAACTTAAAAGAAAAGAACCCATGAGCCTGGTATGGATTCACTTGTTAGTGTAGGCCACTAATGGAACTAAGCGTATTTGACCTCTAAGAAGTGCCGATTAAGTTCAGTAGCAATAGAAAACCTAGTACTCACTAATTTTATTTTGCTGTCGGAGAGATGTTCAGGTAAAACCCTTCTTGGTAATCGAACTAGATACTGAACCATTTAGATTTTGCTTATTGTAAAACCAATCAGTAGCTAAAAGTCTGAGATAGTGGCGTTTCTTGTTTGCAAGCTCCCCCTTTTCTTTGGAAAAGGAGACTCCTAATGGCCCCGTAGTGCTTGAGCATATCTAGTTTCATCCCACATATATGCTATTTTTATCCACTGATTCTCGACTCGAGTGTCCAATTCCTTTCTCATCTTCTAGATCCTCCCAAAAGGTGCTATTAATGTTGTTGTTGGTTCCTTCCACTTGAGTAATTTGGAATACAGTGATTAGAGTGCAGTCCATCCAACTCTTTTTCCATGACCTTTCGCCATCTAGAATTCGATAAAACATGGGAACTTGACAAGCAACAAGGTTAATTTTTGTATTTGAAAGGGGAAAATGACTATAGGACATATAATAATGGGATGCTTTGGTCGAGTTCAATGTAAAATTTAACAAAATCAAGATCCATACCAAACCCATTTTATTGCCTACTCATCGACCATCTAGCCCTGTTTAGGATTAAAAAAGAAATATCCTCAAAGAAGTAATAAGTGCATAAAGAAAAGTACACATGATTATGAACAAAGATGCAATGAAGTATCTCCAAATAATGTTATAAAAGCTAATGAAAGATTCGTTATGATAACATTAGCTTATTAAGTTTATTTCTCTGGACTTTTTTTAAACTAGTTTATTTAATTAGGTTTTATTTAATTGATTCTGATTTTTATTAAATATTTTAATTTCAGATAAGATTATATCTTGTATAATATTTAGTTTGTATGACAAAATGACTATTGTAAAACTTTTGTTGTACTATATGTAAGAAATTCACTGATTATTAACTTGAAATTTATAGTTCTGTGAAATTTGTAATTTTTTGTACTATATTTTTATTATGTCATGAATTTAAGATGTACTTAGTATCTAGGCTTCATTTAATGTGTTTTATAGGTTTATTTATTTGCATCTTATTTTATCACGTATTTCATATATCCTCAAAATTTCTTATGTGTATCCTCGAAATTTTTATGTTTTTTTCTTCACACCGAAATATTTCTTAAAATCATTATACCGAAATTAACTTGAAAAACGAAATCACAATCCTTGATATACTGATAAGGACATCCTGTTTTAAAGATAAGATATAGCATTTAACTTCTATATAGTTGGTTGTGTTGAAACAAAATACTGCATGCCACTTCATGAAAATGCATATTCTTATGTTCAATCACTCCACTCAAGTCTGGCTACACACGAATCATTCAAATGTGGATACACACGAAATCTAAGGTTTAATGGGTGTACTCAAGAAACTGTGAAACAAATTAGAACAATATTTTTTTGCATTATAAGGGCAAAACTTTGCCGTCCCTAGATGAGTAACCAAACCTGTCTTAAATTTCTTAATCTCTCACTCTGTTTTGCTTTTATCATTTCTTTTCTTTTTTGTCCCCCTCACCACTTGGAATCTCTCTTATTCTGCATCACAAATCTAGCTCACCTTACTATAGAGTTGCAGAGTTGAATCTAAATCTCTTATTTTGAGTTCAAAAACAGAGCAACAAAATGGGCTATGTTTCTTTGAAGATTGGGGATGGAACAACTAGATTTAGAAGAACATTCTTCAGCTCTAAATCTACTCATGTTGTTCTATGTTCTCACTACAAATCTATTTGCTTTGTATGCCTTCAAATCCTCTCCAACCAACAATAACATCCTAGTTCATCACAAACACAAGAACTCTCTAATCTTAGATGAATGGAAGAAGTAAAATTTATCAGAAAGAGAGTAGGACTAGGATAATCCATAGTAGGTGCAACAGAGGCATCAAAAGTTGGAGCCAGCAGTGGCAGACGAAATTGGGGGAGATGTTGTAGGAGGGTGGAGTGCTTATGGCTGTTGGTGAAGGAGCTGGTGCTGAAACAACAGGTGGAGTTACTGCTTTTGGTGGTGATTTCTTTGGCGCAGCGCATAGCGCAGCTGATGGAATTTCTGCTGACGCATATACAATCAACAAAGACCGCTACAACAACGGTGAGGTGGGGAGGTTGTAGAGGTTCTGATACCGGTGGTATTGGCGGTACTTTCGCTCTGAATACGAAGACGAGTTTGCCATCGATGCTAATTTCCAAGGTTTGCATAGAGAGATTTCGATTGATTTGAAGAAGGGTGGTGGGTGGCGATGGCTGGTGGTGGTCCTGGTGGAGGTGCGGAGCCAAGAGTTGTCTCTTTGTGATGCAGTGAAGAGAGGCGATAGTTTGTGATTTAGGATCCCAAATCTGCCCCCGAAATCTGATAAGGCAAACCCAAATCCTCCGCATTCGGGGCAGGGCAGATACCCTTGTAAATTTGTCTTATTGCCAACCTAGCTATGGGTTAGGGAATTTTAGGATTTTAGCAATGTAAAGCCTGAAATTAATGACACTGAACACTTGAACACATTGTTTTAAAAAGCGATTGGAGCGTACGCCTTGAGGCGCGAGTCGAGGCGGGGCGCTAGCAAAACGCCTCTAAGCGTACGCTTCGGGGTGCCAGTTCAAGGCGCTCGCCTTAATGTGCCGAGGCGCACGCTCTGAGTCGTACGCTTTGAAGCGTTCTGAGGCGTACGCTTCCAAGTAATTGGGATTCGTCAGATCCAACAGCTGAAGAGAAGATCCAAGCCTTAATTTAACCTAACTCGACTGATTCTATTTTTTTCTTTGCAGACCAGACAGAAGAGTAGAAGAAGAGAGGAACAGAGATTCAGAGAAGATCGATCGAGTCATCTTTGATTGGATCTTTTCAGAGAAGAGAGTCATCTTTGAGATTCAGAGATTTAGCTGAAGAGAATATCGATCTTTTCTTTGATTGGATTTACAGGTGGGTTTCGTTTTCTATCTCGCTTGCTCTTTCAATTACTATTTGGAGGAGAAGATCGCACCCGTCGAAAGGGGAGCACAGGTTCGGCTCGAGTTCTCAAGGCAGTCCTTCCTAGGGCCTTTCCTCCTTTCCCATGGCGGCACAACCAGTTGTCGGTGGAAGAATTGCATCGGCTGAGCATGGGGGTGGCTCGGCTGAAGATGAGAGAGATCTAAAGTGAGAGAGCGAGCTTTGTCATCCCATTCTGCTCCGGAAGTCCTTGTTTCGCAACATTCTCCCTCAGAAAGCTGAAGAACACAAACCTTCCCAAGAAAAGAAAAAGCCCTGTGCTCAAGCTAATCACTAGTGATGGGTTCAACTCTGCCTTTACAACGAGTGATGATCCTTGGCTTTTGGCGACGCCTTTGTTTCTTGTGCTGAGATGTTGGCTTTGATGGTGAGGGTGGAGTCTGTTGGCTTCAAGGTTCTGAGGCCTTGGAAGGTGTGGTGAGTTGGGTTGATGAGTTGCTTGGTGGTGTTGGTGGATGTGAAGGTTGGGGTGGAGAATAAAGTGGAGGCCATTGCTTTTCTCTGTCTTATCAATGTATACTTTTTAATTGTATGCCTACCCCATGATAACAAAGCAAACACGCATTTTAATAAGATTAAAGCATACATTGTACGCTACCCCATGGGCGTGTTTGCTTTTGATAAGATTAAAATGTATACTTTTTGCATGAGAACAAAAAATAAAATGTCCTTATTTTGGTTTTATTTTTTATTTATATATTTTTCATCATTTTTTACAAAAAAACGCCTCGCTTCGCCTCGCTACGCTTCGCCTCGAAAAAAGCTAGACCGCCTCGAAGCTTAAAAACGCTTTTTAAAACATTGCTTGAACAATTATTAAAATTGATCTGTAAGTATTCTACAATGTTTCGGCCAACTCACAATTCAAACGTTCAATTTTGGATGTCTTGGTGGCCATGTGGTGGTGTTGAATATTGAACTCAAAGGTGTTTCCATTTTTTTTTTCAGTTTTTACTGATGCATTGGTGCTATTATGCTGTGTACTGTTCTCGTACTTTACCATATATTTTGCCTTTTCAATAAAAAAAAATTGACTGATTTATTTATTATGATGGATATTTGAAGAAAGTAATTTTTGTTTTCAACTTATATAGCTGAACATTCAGAAATTTGGAGGCTTGCGACCTCCATGGAAGAGCATCAAGCCGAAATTGCAGATTGGGATTTGGGTGCTGGACTTCATATTTCTTTCTACCATTTAAGAAGTTCTTTGCAAAACCAGAATTCCCTACAAGAACTGGTATGGTAACCTATCTCGAATATCTTGTACTTTTTAAGGAGCAGAATATAAAGTGTCTAACCTTTAGATTGAATTCATTGTTTCTTGAAGTATTAATACTAGCATGAACTGGTTGGCAAGGAATGAGATTTTGCAAAATCTTGCGAAAGTTCACTGAAAATTTCGTTTTTTCGAAATTACAAAAAAAAAAAAGGGCGAAAGAAATAATTACATTTTTTCGAGAGTTTTTCTGAAATTTTTCATAAATTTCGAGATTCTTTTGTAAATTTCTAAAAAATACAAAAATCAGCTACCAAAAATTACATTTTTTCGAGTGTTTTTTTCTAAAAATTTCGAAGTTTTTTCGTAAATTTTGAGGGTTTTTTTATAATTATCATTTTTTCTAATTATTTATTGATTTTTGAAACCACCCCTTGATTTTCTAATTATCATTTCTTCTACTTATATATAGATTTTTGAAACCAATGTAATTTTCTAATTATATATTGATTTCATTTCTTAGTATTTAGGTTTCATTTAATGTGTTCAATAGATTTATTTAATTATCACTTGTTTTTTTCACATAGGTCAAATACTCTCGAAATTCATTATATATATTTCATGTATTCTCGAAAAATTTTCGTTTTTTCTTCACACCGAAATATTTCTTAAAATCAGGTGACCGAAGTTAACTCGAAAAACGAAAACACAATCCTTGCTAGTTGGTACCTATAACGTTGTGTTTGTGGATTATTATAAAGTGGTTATTATATTTTGCTAGAGCTAGTGCACGAGATATGCATGATCGATATGGCACTTCGAAGTTCTAGCAACTTTTGGTTTGATTGAATTTACCTTGGTGAAATTTCTCGGTTGGGGTAGCATTGTAAAAAATTTAGTTGGATGTGTGTTTTGGTTGGAAGCGTATAGTGAATTTTTCTCTGTGCCCCTTTTGTTTTTCTAGGAGAAAAGATGTCTGACAAAGACTCTTGTGAGGTTCTTAGTTGTAATTTAGTAGATTGACCTGCCTTTTTTTTCGCTCCCTTGTGAACATGTATAAATGCTTATTCTTTTGACGTTACAAACACGTTGTCTCTTGCAGGATTCACTTGAAATTAAAAATGTGGCTTGTCGAGATTTCTTTAGTCGTTTGAATGAGTCATTGGAAGTTTGGGGAAACAGATTACCTGTTGATGCCAGGTAAAATCCTTAGTTTGAAAGACAAAACAATCACATAGAATGTATGCATGTACTGCCCCTGCTACTCAGCCTGACCCCATTGTATTGAAGCTTTGCTTTTCTAAGAGATGGTACTATTATCACGGGAGGTTTTGGTGGTCTGCAGTAAGGACCGAGTGGTTAAAACGCTATAGAGTGGGATATATCAACACATGATTTAGGATAAAATTGCAATATTTTGGAATATTTAGTGAAATATTGCAATATCTGCTGATCCATCTCAGATATTTCCACCTGATTTTAGGATAACAATTTTCTGCAGAATATCTTAATTGTTTGTATATGCATATCCCCTATTTTCAAAGGGTCTCCTAGCATCTCATATTCTTCAATTTTCCCATTTTTAACGAACCTTAATATTTTATTTAAGTTTGTTTGATTTTACCAATTCAGGTGCATCAAATTGAGATTTCTTGAATACTATTTATTTATATTTTAAAGTTTACTATGGCATTATTTCCCAGTCACCTCATTCCACCAACGAATATGCAGACCGTCATTGATGAACTTACCCCTGCATGCTATTTTAGTCTTTGTTTCAGAGCAACCTATTCGAAGATGGCAGAAGAGATATGTAGTCAGCTTGTACCAAGTGGAGGAGAGTGCTCATCTTGCGAGGTCCAGTTGAGCTCTTTTGATACCATAAATCATGCTCCCTTACCTGAAGATACACGTTCGTGTCATCTGCAGGAAGCCGTCTCACGTTTCACGTTCTCTCTCTTAGAAACAGCTTCAGAAATTTAAATTTACATGTAAAATTGAAATTTGAAGTTCTGGTTTAACAATTATTGTTGTTCCTGATCAATTTCCTATGTATAATTTTCATGATCTTTTGTCGATTAATTTCTTCTTATGGGTCGATGAAAGGTTGGTTATATTGATGGTTATCAGGCTTTCGCAAGTATCATATAACTCTTTTTTTTTTTTTTAAATAAATGTTAGTTCGGATGATCTATTATACTAGGGCCTTCTAAGATATATTTGCATTATTTCTATTATTTTAAATAAATGTTAGTTCAGCCATAAAGAAATCTTTTCATGGGTCTACTTACTGTTATCTCCTTTAGTAGTTAGAAATGTGTATTGCATTAGTGTGGAGTATTGTATTTCAAAGGGCTCCAAGTCTTTAACAAAACCACTTAAGCTATAGTATGATTTTTTTATTTATTTGTTATTATTATTATTTTTTTTGCAGCTCTTACAACTTGCATATGAATTATGTTTTCAGGAATTTGCTTGAGCTAAAATTTTACTAAAAGAGGCCAAGAAAATCTATCGTGGGCTATTGATTTAGTATTCAATTTAAGGTGCTACAAAATAATTTGTTCAGACTTTAGGGCAATTTGGAAATTGCAATGCAGTTTTTGAAATTTGGAATGGATTTGTAGAATTCTTTTATTTAGGGGGGGGGGGGGGGGGGCAACAGTTTTTTGAAGGGGATCAAATATAAATGAAGTGGGCTGGCTTCATTAGGGGTGGGCACGGGATGGGATGGGACGGATTTCATCCCTATCCCAACCTGTTCATTCGGGATCGGGACAGGATAGACCTCATCCCGATCTCGTCCCATCTCAAACGGGTTTGGGACGGGATGAACGGGTACTAAATAGTCTTCTAATGAAGAATTCAAAAGAATATCATAACACATTACTCACACACCAATAATGCTAAATTTATTAACATATAACTATCATTGTAACAATATTTTATGGTCTAACGAACTTATAAATATTTTTTATGTTAAACATCATTTGTGTGATACACTAACCAATAGTTGTACATATAACTTATAGTGTAAAATAAACAAACCATCATTTGGCTTTAATTTCTTAAAAAATAATTGTCCTATAACCAATCTAAAATGTAAAAAAAGTATAAATTTTCATGGGTTCTATTCGACCTAAAATATCCACACTTAAGTTTTTATCGAACAAAAGAGTACCAAATCAAGCAAGTTTTCAAATATTAGATGTTTTGATTTAATTTAAACACATCCAAAACTTTCTTTTAGAAGAGTAGTTTGATTAAATTAATAATAATAAATATTAAATATATAAGTTCGGATGGGACAAGATTGGCAGGATTGAAAATCTCCATGCTGATCCCATCCCATTCTAGTTCGTGACGGGACAGGATCGGGATGAGTTAAATTAATCCTAAAAGGACAAAAAAAAATCGGGACATAACGAGATCGGGATCGTGGGATGGGATGCTTATCCCTAGGATCCATCACTGAATGTAGATAAATGTTGAAAGCAAGATGTTTAAGTTTCAGCTTTGGTTGGGTAAAATAAAGTGCACAAAAATCAATATATCTTATTTGGTATGAAATACCAAGTTATAGATTATTGAAATGGAATGGACTTTTGTGCTTAAACCGAGTCGAATGAGAGTGAGATGTTAATACATACTTAGCCGATGTTTGAATCATAAGGGATGATTGTGAAGCATATATATATAGTAAAATAGTTGATAGATCAGTTTTTGTTCTCCTTGACCTTGACCTGCACAAAGAACACAAAGAACAAACGTGAGCCAAAGACCACCGTCGTGGCGGCCAATGACGTTCCGATGCTAAAGTAAGACGAGGCATTAAAGAATGGTGTATTGCTTGAGATTAGGGTTCTGTAGCGTACTTTAGTTCTTCAACCTTTGTGCCCTATTTATCATGCGAGAGTATTTTTTCGGCTATGCTTTTGGTGGCATGGTTTAAGAAAAGATATATGTTAGAGATCATTTCCTTGTTGAGAGTTGTCCATGTACGACTTATACTCTAATGTTTGTTTCCTAGTAGGAGTCAATGTCTTACTGGCCTGCCTGTCTTAGGTCAAATTTCTAGATACTTTCCTTATTTGGACTTACCGATTCTGGGTTTGACTATGTGATTTATGGACTGAAAAGGGCCACATTGCTTGGATCCAATTCTCAGATACTTGCCTACTTGGGCTTGGAATGAGCTGGGTTTGGTTATCTGTCTTTTGGGCTGGACCAGATTAGGCGCTTATTTGGGCTTGCTCCACTCTGTTGACGATATCATCATGCCACGATATAGAGTAGATTACAAGACGGTTTGGTATATTATCAGTTGCTCCCTCCGAAATAGTGGGCCGCCTGTCAGTCCACTAAGTCACTTCATAAGGGAACTAGACAATCGTGATGATTGAGTCTGAAAACATTTCCTCGAGTGGCGCAAGTCATTAATTGGGTACGTGACTGCTAAAAAAAGTACGTCCTTTCATTTCTATATAAGTTTTCCTTTCTACAGAGTTGTGAGTTTCTTTACTGCTGCAATTTCTCATAGACTTCTTCTTGCTCTCTTGCTTTGATTAATTTCTGTTTCTGCAATGCAATCGAAGGTTCATACATTATTCAATGGCGATAGAAGTGAACTCAATCATGTTGAGAAGCTAGCCCTATCTTGTTATGAGGTTTTCGAGGGTAGGTTGATCGCAGAAACTGATTTGGTTGGTCTCCGGGATAAATACCAGATTCCTGAGGACCTGAAACTTTTTCCATTGGGTTCAGATCATACCCCGATGAGGCTTCCAAAGAGGTTCACCATTTTGTACAGGGGCATGTTTCAATCGGGACTCCGCTTCCCTTTCCTAGAAGATATCTAGCGCATCTTGGCATATTTGTGTATTCCGCTCTATCAGATGTTGCCAAACGGGTACATAACTTTGATCATCGTTCTAATTAGAGTGAAGGAGGCTGACGTTCGATTGACTCCGAAGGTGATCCATTTGCTAACTTTTCCCCGTTCGAAAGATCATGAGTTTTTTTGTTGCGAACGCTAGTTTATCTAGGTTCTCTGCCAGATGATTTCAAGTCCTGGCAGAAATATTATTTTCTGACCTATTGATATTCACATAATTATTACATAATATGCCTCCTAACTTATGTTTGTTAGTGTTTCGAATAGTGTATTTTAGTTTAATTATTTTATTTTTGTAGGATTTGGAGTTTAAATGTCAAAAGTGCATTAGCGTGGCGAATTTTGAAATTCATAGACAAATTAACGAAGTGGAACGGGAGACACTCAAGTCAAAGATTAAGAGAACCAAAGGAAAAAATGAAGGAAATTAGTTTTGAATTTTGGTGGTACAAAGAAGTGATATAGATGAACATAGCCAAACCCATTTTTCCTTTTATTAAAACATAATCAAAACAAAAGGGTCTCACCCTTTTGTTTCCAATTGGATTTGGCTTGGGGATCCACCAACATAGAATGGGTATTTTGGTTGCTAATTTGGGCCCAATAGGGCAAGGGGGCTTTTTAACCAAAAAGAGGACAGCAACCAATAGGTTTGATTATTATTTGTTTTCTTTGCAACAAGAGGACGGCTGGAAAAAAAAACGCAGGAAGGGAGGAGAAGGTGCTGTCTAGAACAGAAAGGAAGAACGCAGCAGCGGTGGACACGCAGCAGCAGTGGACATGCAGCGGCAACGACGACACAACAGGGCTGTCCAGAACGCAGCAACAGCAGTGTGCGCAACAGCAGAGTAGAAACACAGCAGCAGGGTACGCATCACTGATTTGCCACGCGCTGCCATGCCGATGAAACTCCACACCATTGTTGCTGTTATCACCTCCACTATGCGTCACTAAACTATTCTATTTTTAGGTTTTAAGTCCTGTTTAATTTTTATTTTTATGTTTATTTTATTTTATTTCTAAAAAAAAATACATTGGGGGAGTGAGTTGGAATAGAGACCACTTAGGGAGACTAATTAGGATCCCAAATTTAGAACACCCACAAATTCACGTTGAGGCCAAATTAAGTTCTACTTCTAATTCTAACACCATGAGTAATCACGAAGATGACCATGTTCAGTCGTTAAAGGACTATCTCCACCCCCGCGCACTGCTACTCCATCATGTATCATGTTTGCACCAAGTACACCAAAGCTAGATTTTAAGTCGGGTATGATACAATTATTACCCACTTTTCATGGCCTAGAGAGTGAGAATCCTTATGTTCACATTAGGGAATTCGAGGAAGTTGTGGCCACTTTTCAGAACAAAGTTGAGGCTGTAGACTCGGTTAGACTAAGGTTTTTTCCTTTTTCCCTTAAGGAAAAAGCGAAGAGTGGGAGGAGATGACCCAAGCATTTTTTAATAAATACTTTCCTCACCACAAAACCAACGGTCTAAAGAGACAGATTTCTACTTTCACCCAAAAGAATAGCGGGACATTATTTCAAGCATGGGAAAGGTTCAAGGATCTTTTGAATACATGCCCACACCATGGGTATGAGAGTTGGCGCTTAGTCAGTTATTTTTATGAGGGGCTCACCAGTAGAGAACGTCAGTTCGTTGAGATGATGTGTAATAGAGAGTTTTTGCAAAAGGACCCTGACGAGGCCATTGAGTACCTGAATGACTTGGCTGAAAAGGCTCATACTTGGACTGGTCCAAGTGCTACTGAGAGCACGGATAGAACACGCCCAGCTGGGGTTTACCAACTTAGGGAAGAGGATAGCCTTAGAGCCCAACTTGATAGAGTAACTAGGGAGTTAGAGACACTTAAGACCAAGGATGGTAGGCCCACACATACTGTTGCCAGAGTTGAGCTACAGGACGCCTGTTTTATAAGCAGGGGAGTTGAACACTTCGCATAGGATTGCCCAACCTTGACTGAGATGAGAGGGGTTTATGAGGAACAATGTAACGCCTTAGGGATGTACAAAAAGCCTCATTCACCATTCTCTAACACTTACAATTCTGGCTGGAGAGATCACCCTAACTTTGGCTGGAGGTCCGAGGCAGACCAACCTACACACTCACAGGCACAACCACCTAGGTCATACCCTGCACCTCCGTAAAATGCGCAATCTAACAGAAGTTCCTTATCAGACACATTGCATGCATTTATAGAGGCACAAGGTAAAACTAATCAAAAATTTGAGGTTGCATTGACACAGTTGGCAGAAGAGAACAAGGAGATCAAAAGCCAGATAACCAAGCTGACAAGTTAATTAACAGTACAAGAACGGGGCCAATTTCTGTCACAGCCTCAAGCAAATCCGAAGGGCCAACTTATGGCACAAACCTCTACTTCAGACTCTCAGAATGTCAAAGAGATTAATGCCATCGCTACTCGGAGTGGTAAGATTTTAGATGGATCAAGCTTGTCCATGACTATAGGCACCTCCCCAAGTGCAAAGGAGAACATCCCTGAGGATGAGCCGAACAAGAAAATTCCAGTTTCAGTTCCTTTTCCTCAAGCACTACGACCTACTGGAAAGAAATCGGAAATGCATGGTGAGATTCTAGAACACTTGAAACAGGTTAAAATTAACTTACCTTTGCTGCATGTGATTAAACAGGTACCAACTTATGCGAGGGTCATCAAGGATCTATGCACTATCAAGAGGAAACATCATGTCAAGAAGATTGCCTTCTTGACAGAACAGGTAAGCGCGGTGATTGAGCAGAGGACACCACCCAAGTACAAAGATCCAGGGTGTACTACAGTCACCTGCCAGATTGGGACTCATGAGTTCGTCCAAGCCTTGTTGGATTTAGGGGCAAGTGTAAATCTGATGCCATATTCTATTTACTTGCAACTGGGTCTAGGAGAGATCAAACCCACATCTGTGGTACTACAATTGGCCGATAGATCGGTTAAGAAGCCAAGAGGAATAGTCGAGGATGTCTTGCTTCAGATTGATAAGTTTTATTATCCCGTCGACTTTCTTATTTTAGATACTCATTCTGCGGTTAATATGGAGTCTACAGTTCCGATTATTTTAGGTAGACCTTTTCTTGCCACAGCTAACGCTCTTATCAGTTGCAGGAACGGTCTAATGAAGTTGTCTTTTGGGAACATGACTCTGGAGGTCAACATATTCAATGTTAGCAAGCAACCACGTGATGATGATGAGTGTCATCATACCTACATGATAGACACGCTGATATCAGAGGAGGCGCTCCTGAGCGCAGATTCTGAAACCTTAGAACACCTCCTTTCTATTTCTGATTTTGAGAATTCACTTTATCCTGACAATGCTTTTGATATTTCTGTTGTTTCAGGGTTAAAGGATAAAGGAGGGCCACAATGGCAACCATGCTTTGAGGAGTTGCCAAATGAAAGACAGAAACCACAACCATCCACCGTGGAAACTCTGAAAGTTGACCTAGCTCCACTGCCTGAGGGACTTAAACATGCATTCCTCGGACCAGGTGATACCTTTCCTGTTATTATTTCTTCCGTGCTTGATAGCTCACAAGAAGAAGAATTGATTAATATGTTACGTGAGCACAAATCTGCATTTGGTTGGACTATAGCCGACATTAAAGGTATTAGCCCCTTAATATGTTCCCATAGGATCCACTTAGAAGAACGAGCTAACCCCCGTAGAGATCCTCAAAGACGACTTTACCCTACTATGAAAGAGGTGGTGAAAAAGGAAGTTTTAAAATTGCTAGATGCAGGCATCATTTATCCCATCTCTGATAGCAAGTGGGTTAGTCCAACTCAAGTAGTTCCCAAGAAATCGGGAATAACAGTGGTGACTAATGATGAGGGGGTGATTGTTCCTACTAAGGTAGTTACAGGGTGGCGCATGTGCATTGATTATAGGAAACTTAATTCTGCCACCCGCAAGGATCACTTCCCACTTCCATTCATAGACCAAATCTTAGAGCGAGTAGCTGGTCATTCTTTCTATTGCTTTCTAGATGGGTATTCAGGATAAAATCAGATTGAGATTGCATTAGAGGATCAGGATAAGACTACTTTCACATGTCCTTTTGGTACTCATGCTTTTCAGCATATGCCATTTGGTTTGTGTAATGCACCGGCTACTTTTCAGCGATGCAAGATGAGTATTTTTAGTAACATGGTTGAAAAATATATGGAAGTTTTCATGGATGATTTGACTGTTTTTGGTGATTCCTTTGATTCATGTTTACTTCACTTGAAGGCTGTTTTAAGTAGATGTAAAGAGACGGGTCTGGTGCTTAATTGGGAAAAATGTCATTTCATGGTTTCCTATGGAATAGTTCTGGGACACATAGTTTCTAATAAAGGAATCGAGGTTGATAAAGCTAAAATTGAATTGATTTCTAAATTACCTACACCTAAAAGTGTCAAGGATGTGAGATCATTTCTAGGGCACGCGGGTTTTTTTAGGAGGTTCATACAAAAATTTTCTGCCATCTCTAGACCATTAAGCAGCCTCCTGGTCAAAGATGTCGTGTTCCAATGGACACAAGAGTGTGAGGTCACCTTCCGAACACTCATTGATAGACTCACCTCTGCCCCCATCATGCAGCCACCAGATTGGACTTTACCATTTGAGATAATGTGTGATGCAAGCAACTATGCTGTGGGGGCAGTTTTGGGACAACGAAGGGAAGGGAAGCCATTTGTTGTTTACTATGCTAGTCGAACACTTAATGATGCTCAAAAGAATTATTCGACTACTGAAAAAGAGTTGCTAGCTGTAGTTTTTGCTTTAGATAAATTTCGTGCTTATTTGATTGGTACACCTATCACTGTTTTTACAGACCATGCGGCTCTTAAGTTCCTTCTTTCTAAAAAGGATGCTAAGGCAAGATTGATTAGGTGGATTTTACTTCTGCAGGAATTTGATCTACCTATAAAGGATAAGAAGGGGGTCGAGAATGTTGTGGCGGATCACTTGTCTCGTTTGGAGTTCAATGACTCTGCCAATGGCCCACCCATCCGTGATGACTTCCCTGATGAACACCTAATCGCCGTCACTCAAGTACCATGGTATGCACACATTGTTAATTACTTGGTTTCCGGCGAAGTTCCATCATCATGGAGTGCTCAAGATAAGCGCAAATTTTTGGTCGAGGTAAGAAATTTTTATTGGGATGATCCTTATCTATATAAGTATTGCCCCGACCAAATCATGAGGCGTTGTATCCCTGAAGGTGAAATTGAAAGTGTTTTACATTTTTGTCATAGTGCAGCTTGTGGAGGCCATTTTTCTATGAAAAAGACCGCTGCAAAAATTTTACAGTCTGGATTATATTGGCCTACATTGTTTACGGACGCTAACAATTATTGTCGTTCTTGTGATAGATGCCAGAAGTTAGGTGCACTGTCCCGGAGACACATGATTCCCCTTAACCCCATCCTAGTAATTGAGATATTTGATTGTTGGGGATTGACTTTATGGGACCTTTTCCACCTTCCTTTGGATATTTGTATATTTTGCTTGCAGTGGACTATGTGTCCAAATGGGTTGAGGCTGTGGCGTGCCGAAACAATGACAACAACACTGTTGTCAAGTTTATCAAAGAACACATTCTATCCCGTTTCGGTATACCACGAGCCATTATTAGTGATCAGGGGACTCATTTCTGTAATCGCTCTTTTGAAGCTTTGATGCGCATGTATGGAGTTCATCACAAGGTAGCCAATGCCTATCATCCGCAGACAAATGGCCAAGCAGAGTTGGCAAATCGAGAAGTAAAACAAATCTTGGAGAAGATGGTGAATCCTGATAGGAAGGATTGGTCCTTGCGCCTTCCTGATGCACTTTGGGCTTACCGTACCGCTTATAAGACAATTCTCGGGATGTCTCCATATCGGCTTATATATGGAAAAGTCTGTCATTTACCTGTTGAGTTAGAACATCACGCTTATTGGGCCATAAAAAGCACTGACTTTGATCTCAATGATGCAGGTATTCAGCGGAAACTTCAGTTGGCTGAAATTGAGGAGTTGCGGAATGATGCCTATGACAATTCCCGAATATACAAGGCGAAGATGAAAACAGCTCATGATAAGAAAATTCTGAGGAAACATTTCAAGCCCAACCAACGAGTCTATCTCTATGACTCACGCCTTCATCTTCATCCTGGCAAGCTAAGATTGAGATTGACGGGCCCATTCATGGTAAAACAAGTTTTTTCCACTGGGTCCATAGAAATTGAAGATCCAACAGATGGGAGAGTATTTAGAGTAAATGGGCAACGTTTGAAGCACTATGTGGAGCGAGTAGAGGTGCCAAAAGAGATATCTCTGGTTGCCCCTGTCTACTTGATTTGATGTTCTTCGCCCTATCTTTAGTTTAGGTTTTTATTTTTTTTAATTTTTCATTTATTATTATTATTATTTTTTTTAGTTTAGTTTAGGTTTTTTTCTTTTATATTTTTCTTTTAGTGTTTCAGGTTATTTTAGGTGTTGCTACTGGAGTCACTCGGAGCCCTTCATCCCATATGTTCCTTTCTCCCGTTGGTATGATTTTCTTATATTTTGGTGACTGTGAGGACATTGTCTATTTGAAATTTGTAAAGCTTCACCATGGTAGTATCACTCTAACCCTCCTCTTTTCTTTTTCATTCATTTGTCATGATTATTATTTTATACATTGAGGACAATGTTTGGTTTAGGTTTGGGGGTGTGGTTTATTGGATTTTTTGTGCAATTTTCAAAAATCTTTGAGCTTAAAACGTATTTTACAATTAAATTGAGTCATTTTTGTGTTCTACTCAATCTCCATTGAATACTTAGATGATTACGGTAATTGTGTAAAATCTTTAGGAAAATGCATTCGAAATATGAACTCTTGGTGAATTTAAAAAAAAAAAAGTGAAAAAAGGGTTTTGAGTTTTTTTATTTTATTTTAGAGAATATTTTTGTTGCCTTTAATTTTGAGAAAACACATACTAGCACGTGTCACATAGTTATATTAGTGGAAAACATGATATTTGATATTATCCTTATGTTAGATGTATTTCGCGAGACTTTTCAACTCGACTATTCATGCACTATAAGCCAAGTCAACATGATTTGAAGTTGATTAGTGAGATATTGAACTAGAAAACCTTAGAATAATAGTGGAGACTTAACCCGTATGAGTTTTGAGTCATTCTTTATTTCTTGAGGGTTATTAATTACACTTTGATTTTTCTTGAGTCCGCATTATTTCGTTGATGACCTCATTATTCTTGATTTTCTTATTGATTGCTTTAAGAATGACATAAAAATTGAATCTTTACACTAGAACTTCTTGCTTTATTTAGTTGAGATGTCCTAGTACTAACTAGAACTTATGAAGTGATATAGGCATTTATTTCTTTAAACCGTTTTTTTTAGCCTTTTAGCCTACCCAATAATAAATATCCATTTGCAGCCCTTTGAGCCTTTAAATAGCCTTCTCTTTGTTATCCCCATTCCCAATACCCACTCCAATCAAGGAGTAATACCTCTATTATTTTATCCTTACCCAGTTTTTTGAGAATGTATACGGTGAGATATATTTATGGAATGGGCAAATAAAAAGAGTTGAAAATAGATATTTTATGCGCACTCAAAGTAAAAGTGTTGGATTGTATCAACGGGGAAAAACATACAAAAAAAAAGTTGAAAAAAGGGGTTGAACAAAAAAAAAAAAAAAAGGTTGCAGAAGAAAATAATGCAGAAAAAGTTAATGGTGTACAACATTGATTTGTTCTTCAATGCCCTATGTGTTTATTTAAGGGTGTAGCCATTCTTAGGAAATTCTTGTATCCTTTTTGTCCATTATTGTTTGCCATAATCCAAGCCCCATTATAACCTAGTAAAGACCTAATTGATCTGAAGTGAAAGTTGGTTTAATAGATGTGGAGATTGAATAGGCAAGAACTATGGTGTTTGATTCAACATTCTCAAAAGTAATCAATATTCTTGTCCATGAGATCATATTCATTTCACTCTTTGAAAATTCCGTTTTTCATGATGATTATATGTAAGATGTTTGCATTTTCCATAGTTTATATCATTTTCCTCACATATAAACTGAGTGCCCAATCTCTGAGTGTTTTATTTCTGAGTGACATGAGAGATTTGTGGTCGAAACGTACTTTCTAAAGGTTATCTCGTCACATCTTTACTATGAGACAAAGAGTTATGTTGATAAGGTTTCTCACATACACACTTCGAGTTGAAAATGATTATGAAATTTATTTAACCTTTAGATACTATTAAATTATTGTACTCTATTGAAATACTATTGTGCATTTTTAGTTTGTTGTTTTTCTTGAATTTTAAGCAATTAGAAAATTACTCTGAGGAATAGATAAAGGAGAATGTCCATGTTTTTTGCATTATGTTTTTAGAAAATAGATTTTGTTTTATTGAGTCAGTAATGTTTGGGGGTAACATTTCTGGAAACCTTCACGAGACTATAACTCGTCCACTAGAGGTAATCTAGGGGTTTAAAGCCTTGTTGCACATTAAGGTAAGTGCAACCGTGATTCCTACGAAAGTGAGTTAGGATTTTATTCTTAATTTTGTTTTGCTCGAGGACTAGCAAAATGTAGGTTTGGGGGTAATTGATATTCACATAATTATTACATAATATGCCTCCTAACTTATGTTTGTTAGTGTTTCGAATAGTGTATTTTAGTTTAATTATTCTATTTTTGTATTTTTGTAGGATTTGGAGTTTAAATGTAAAAAGTGCATTAGCGTGGCGAATTTTGAAATTCATAGACAAATTAACGAAGTGGAGCGGGAGACACTCAAGCCAAAGATTAAGAGAACCAAAGGAAAAAATGAAGGAAATTAGTTTTGAATTTTGGTGGTACAAAGAAGTGATATGGATGAACATAGCCAAACCCAATTTTCCTTTTATTAAAACATAATCCAAACAAAAGGGTCTCACCCTTTTGTTTCCAATTGGATTTGGCTTGGGGATCCACCAACATAGAATGGGTATTTTGGTTGCTAATTTGGGCCCAATAGGGCAAGGGGGCTTTTTAACCAAAAAGAGGACATCAACCAATAGGTTTGATTATTATTTGTTTTCTTTGCAACAAGAGGATGGCTGAAAAAAAAAACGCAGGAAGGGAGGAGAAGGTGTTGTCTAGAACAGAAAGGAAGAACACAGCAGCGGTGGACACGCAGCAGGGCTGTCCAGAACGCATTAGCAGCAGTGTGTGCAATAGCAGAGTAGAAACGCAGCAGCAGCAGGGTGCGCATCATTGATTTGCCATGCGCTGCCATGCCAATGAAACTCCACACCATTGTTGCTGTTATCACCTCCACTATGCGTCACTAAACTCCACGCAAGGTGAAGAGACGAACTCCTAGATGTAACGTACTTAATTAGTATTTGATTCGTTTTACGCTTTCATGATGAATAATGATATTTATGATTCTCACTTTTATTTAATGTAAGAATTTTTGTTATTTTACTGACAGAGATTTCATAAATTTCTTCGTAGATTATTATTCCGGTGATTGTCTTTTTGTTCTCCATATAAGTTTAGTCACGCTTTTCTTACGTGTTGAATTTTTAAGGATAAATTGATTCCGGTAGGTTAGTTATATGTGATCGTCTTTTATTACGTTATTGTCTTCGAATATATCGTAAGTTTAGGATATCACATATGACCAACCTTTGTGTTTTCTAGAAAAAGTGAAATCTAAAATCCATTTACATTAGGATATATTAATGCATTAAAGACTATTTTTCCGATTATATTGTTTGACATGTGAAACACCTAATCGAGTCATCATAGCGAATCAATACTAGTTTGCGCGTGAAATCTAGGAGGGATTCTTGGAACCTTGTGACTTCTCCAAACTTGATTTTTATTAAACTAAATTTAATTCCAAATTTTAGAATTGCTAAAATTTCTTACATTTAGTTTTGCGTAGTTTTTCTTCCTTGACCTTGTTTTGTAGATAATTTTTTCTCGTGAGATCAACACCCCAATCTTTACTGCAATTACCGCGTGTATTGTTTGGGCGTAATCAAATTTTGGCCCCGTTGCCGGGGAACAAGCGTCATTCTACAAGGAAGGTTTTGGGTATTATCTTTCTTGCTCATTGTTTTATTTTATTTTATTCTATTTTTAGGTTTTAGGTCCAGTTTAATTTTAATTTTAATTTTATTTTATTTCTAAAAAAATTGCAAAAAAAAAAAAAAACAAAAAAAAAAGACATTGGGGGAGTGAGTTGGAATAGAGACCACTTAGGGAGACTAATTAGGATCTCAAATTTAGAACACCCACAAATTCACATTGAGACCAAATTAAGTTCTACTTCTAATTCTAACACCATGAGTAATCACAAAGATGACCATGTTCGGTCGCTAAAGGACTATCTCCACCCCACGCGCACTGCTACTCCATCATGTATCATGTTTGCACCAAGTACACCAAAGCTAGATTTTAAGCCGGGTATGATACAATTATTACCCACTTTTCATGGCCTAGAGAGTGAGAATCCTTATGTTCACATTAGGGAATTCGAGGAAATTGTGGCCACTTTTCACAACAAAGTTGAGGCTGTAGACTCGGTTAGACTAAGGTTTTTTCCTTTTTCCCTTAAGGAAAAAGCGAAGAGTTGGCTATACTCTTTGCGACCAAGGTCTATAGGTTCGTGGGAGGAGATGACCCAAGCATTTTTTAATAAATACTTTCCTCACCACAAAACCAACGGTCTAAAGAGACAGATTTCTACCTTCACCCAAAAGAATAGCGAGACATTATATCAAGAATGGGAAAGGTTTAAGGATCTTTTGAATACATGCCCACACCATGGGAATGAGAGTTGGCGCTTAGTCAGTTATTTTTATGAGGGACTCACCAGTAGAAAACGTCAGTTCGTTGAGATGATGTGTATGGAGAGTTTTTGCAAAAGGACCCTGACGAGGCCATTGAGTACCTGAATGACTTGGCTGAAAAGGCTCATACTTGGACTGGTCCAAGTGCTACTGAGAGCACGGATAGAACACGCCCAGCTGGGGTTTACCAACTTAGGGAAGAGGATAGCCTTAGAGCCCAACTGGATTGAGTAACTAGGGAGTTAGAGGCACTTAAGACCAAGGATGGTAGGCCCACACATACTGTTGCCAGAGTTGAGCTACAGGACGCTTGTTTTATATGCGGGGGGAGTTGAACACTTCGCACAGGATTGCCCAACCTTGACTGAGATGAGAGGGGTTTATGAGGAACAATGTAACGCCTTAGGGATGTACAAGAAGCCTCATTCACCATTCTCTAACACTTACAATTCTTGCTGGAGAGATCACCCTAACTTTGGCTGGAGGTCCGAGGCAGACCAACCTACACACTCACAGGCACAACCACCTAGGTCATACCCTGCACGTCCGTACAATGCACAATCTAACAGAAGTTCCTTATCAGACACATTGCATGCATTTATAGAGGCACAAGGTAAAACTAATAAAAAATTTGAGGTTGCATTGACACAGTTGGCAGAAGAGAACAAGGAGATCAAAAGCCAGATAACCAAGCTGACAAGTTCATTAACAGTACAAGAACGGGGCCAATTTACGTCACAGCCTCAAGCAAATTCGAAGGGCCAACTTATGGCACAAACATCTACTTCAGACTCTCAGAATGTCATAGAGGTTAATGCCATCGCTACTCGGAGTGGTAAGATTTTAGATGGATCAAGCTCGTCCATGACTATAGGCACCTCTCCAAGTGCAAAGGAGAGCATCCCCGAGGATGAGCCCAACAAGTGCATTCCAGTTTCAGTTCCTTTTCCTCAAGCACTACGACCTACTGGAAAGAAATCGGAAATGCATGGTGAGATTCTAGAACACTTGAAACAGGTTAAAATTAACTTACCTTTGCTGCATGTGATTAAACAGGTACCAACTTATGCGAGGGTCATCAAGGATCTATGCACTATCAAGAGGAAACATCATGTCAAGTAGACTGCCTTCTTGACAGAACAGGTAAGCACGGTGATTGAGTAGAGGACACCACCCAAGTACAAAGATCTAGGGTGTCCTACAGTCACCTGCCAGATTGGGACTCATGAGTTCGGCCAAGCCTTGTTGGATTTAGGGGCAAGTGTAAATCTGATGCCATATTCTATTTACTTGCAACTGGGTCTAGGAGAGATTAAACCCACATCCGTGGTACTACAATTGGCCGATAGATCGATTAAGAAGCCAAGAGGAATAGTCGAGGATGTCTTGCCTCAGATTGATAAGTTTTATAATCTCGTCGACTTTCTTATTTTAGATACTCATTCTGCGGTTAATATGGAGTCTACAGTTCCGATTATTTTAGGTAGACCTTTTCTTGCCACAGCTAACGCTCTTATCAGTTGCAGGAACGGTCTAATGAAGTTGTCTTTTGGGAACATGACTCTGGAGGTCAACATATTCAATGTTAGCAAGCAACCACGTGATGATGATGAGTGTCATCATACCTACATGATAGACACGCTGATATCAGAGGAGGCACTCCTGAGCGCAGATGTGAGGAGAAGGCTCTGGTGCTTAATTGGGAAAAATGTCATTTCATGGTTTCCTATGGAATAGTTCTGGGACACATAGTTTCTAATAAAGGAATCGAGGTTGATAAAGCTAAAATTGAATTGATTTCTAAATTACCTACACCTAAAAGTGTCAAGGATGTGAGATCATTCTTGGGCACGCGGGTTTTATAGGAGGTTCATACAAAAATTTTCTGCCATCTCTAGACCATTAAGCAGCCTCCTGGTCAAAGATGTCGTGTTCCAATGGACACAAGAGTGTGAGGACGCCTTCCGAACACTCATTGATAGGCTCACCTTTGCCCCCATCATGCAGCCACCAGATTGGACTTTACCATTTGAGATAATGTGTGATGCAAGCAACTATGCTGTGGGGGCAGTCTTGGGACAACGAAGGGAAGGGAAGCCATTTGTTGTTTACTATGCTAGTCTAACACTTAATGATGCTCAAAAGAATTATTCGACTACTGAAAAAGAGTTGCTAGCTGTAGTTTTTGCTTTAGATAAATTTTGTGCTTATTTGATTGGTACACCTATCACTGTTTTTACAGACCATGCGGCTCTTAAGTTCCTTCTTTCTAAAAAGGATGCTAAGGCAAGATTGATTAGGTGGATTTTACTTCTGCAGGAATTTGATCTACCTATAAAGGATAAGAAGGGGGTCGAGAATGTTGTGGCGGATCACTTGTCTCGTTTGGAGTTCAATGACTCTGCCAATGGCCCACCCATCCGTGATGACTTCCCTGATGAACACCTAATCGCCGTCACTCAAGTACCATGGTATAAACACATTGTTAATTACTTGGTTTCCGGCGAAGTTCCATCATCATGGAGTGCTCAAGATAAGCGCAAATTTTTGGTCGAGGTAAGAAATTTTTATTGGGATGATCCTTATCTATATAAGTATTGCCCCGACCAAATCATGAGGCGTTGTATCCATGAAGGTGAGATTGAAAGTGTCTTACATTTTTGTCATAGTGCAACTTGTGGAGGCCATTTTTCTATGAAAAAGACCGCTGCAAAATTTTTACAGTCTGAATTATATTGGCCTACATTGTTTAAGGACACTAACAATTATTGTCGTTCTTGTGATAGATGCCAGAAGTTAGGTGCACTGTCCTGGAGACACATGATGCCCCTTAACCCCATCCCAGTAATTGAGATATTTGATTGTTGGGGGATTGATTTTATGGGACCTTTTCCACCTTCCTTTGGATATTTGTATATTTTGCTTGCAGTGGACTATGTGTCCAAATGGGTTGAGGCTGTGACGTGCCGAAACAATGACAACATCACTGTTGTCAAGTTTTTCAAAGAACACATTCTATCCCGTTTCGGTACACCACGAGCCATTATTAGTGATCAGGGGACTCATTTCTGTAATCGCTCTTTTGAAGCTTTGATGCGCATGTATGGAGTTCATCACAAGGTAGCCAATGCCTATCATCCGCAGACAAATGGCCAAGCAGAGTTGGCAAATCGAGAAGTAAAACAAATCTTGGAGAAGATGGTGAATCCTGATAGGAAGGATTGGTCCTTGCATTGCTAAAATCCTTAAATTCCTCGAGATCCTCATGACATGTGTATCGCTCAGGGCTGCGACCGTTTTGGTGTATCATCAAAAAAAATTCATTAAAGTCGCATAAATACGCTCATATCAAGTGGTGAGATCCCACACGCGTTTGCCACTAGATAGTGCAGTAGGATGAGTTCTGAAAGACGTGTTTGAGACTACTAGTTTTCCCTCCCAGCATGCTTGAGTTTGGTTTGATTTGTGTTAGGTAGGTTGTGTTAGGCTAGTCATTTAGGAACTTAGAGTTTTTATCCTGGCAGATGGCACCCCCTTAGGATACAAACAAGCCCGAAGTGGTACTGGTGCACATTGTTGGATACGTCTAGGTGAGACACATTTGTGATTCATATACCTAAGATATGAGAAAATTACATATCCTTGATTGCTATACTTGGGAGACTTTGCAAGATTAGGATATTTACTATGTCTTTGTCATCTGAAATGACAATCACATATTGTAACATATCATAGTTTTGAGCGGTTATTGAGCTAGACTTGTAAACTTGTTGTTGGTGCATGAACTTAGAAACAAAATCCTTTGAGACATGGTGTGACTCAGACTCTAGAAACTTGTATAAGGATACTGCTTATTCATGTTATGAATCATGCATCTAGGATTACGTAGATATTCATTATGGTGTGGCATGGCTTCCTACCACATATTGTATTGATGTTTTTATTTAATTCACTCACACTAGCTAGCTTTATGTTTTGCTGACCCCGCAAGAGGTGTGCTTCTTTTGGTGTGCAAGCGGTGTTGATGTACCTGCTGATCACCCTGCAGAGGTCCAGTCACAGATTGTTGGCAAATTTAGTTGTCGTTTTGTCTTGACCACCCGGTGGGGGTATGTTTTGTAATCGTTGTAGGGTTTTCATTGTACTTATACGCCTATAAATATTGGACGATTGTATATATATTAGTCTTATCGTTGTAATGCAAGGGTGGGCGAATACTTTTAATTTTGTTCAAATTTTAATGTTATTGTTATTTTGTTTTATACATCGTTTCAAACAAGTGTTATATTATGATGTTGTGTCCGGTTACGATCCAAACGTTAGTATGGATTCTGATCAAGCATCGGCACGCTGCGGGTTCCGCAACAAGTCGGGACGTGACAGCTTGGTATCAGAGCCATTATTTACTGGTTCATATGAAATATCATCGTATGACATTTTCGTGAGTCAGTTGGGTAAAGGAATTAGGAATTTTGTTGTGTTGTTTTATGTAATGAAATATATGTTTTCTTTTGCAAAGAGACGGGGTGGTGATGGCGCATGGTAAGAAAACCCAGGGAGAGGGATCAGGCACTGCTAGAGGGGTTGTTTGTCAAACTTTCGTGGAAATGATGACACAGTGGGCTCATAATGTGTGATAGGAAAATCAGTTAGAGGATCCGTTTACCCGTCACAACAAGAATTTCATCACCTTTGGTGGCATAAGATTTGATAGTACTGGAGACTCAGTAGCTACGGATCAGTGGATCCATATGGTAGAGCTCATATTTGAAAGGATGGCGTTGACACCTATACAGCGTACCGAGTTAGCAGCATGCCAGTTTGCTGGAGAAGCTATTCATTGGTGGGATTCTTTGAGGCAAAGTCGAGATGTGTCAGTGTTGTAGTAGGATACATTCTGTGAAGTGTTTGAGCAACATTTTATTTTTGATTCTGCCAGAGTTGAGATAAAGGACAGATTTATACACTTGTAACAAGGATCTAGACCTATTTTAGAATACTTAGCTTAGTTTACACAGTTGAACCATTATGCCACTTGCTTCATAGATATCAAAGAGAAGAAAAACTAGAGATTCTTAAGTGATTTGAACTCGTTCCTGAAGAAACAGTTGTCGGTGATGGTCGACCGTCCTTTTGAAAAATTAGTGGATGTTACTCTGAGTCAATAGCAAGTTGACGCTTCAGTGTAGGTAGTTGACTTTGGCTCAACGGGCTAGAGTTACAGAGCGTAGCTAGAGGTTTGGCCAAGGAAGCCAGACATTTTATCAGGCACAACAGCCAAAACATGTCATTGTTCAACAGAGAGACCCTAGTAGAGGTGGACTAGTTAGAGTTGGCAGAGACTGCAAAGGTGACAGACGTTTCCAAAGAGATTAGCAACATCAACAAGGGAGACAGGCTACGAGAAGTGATCAGACATGAGCTAAAGAAAGGTTTTTTCACTTGTGGACAGGAAGGATACTTAGCCCGTGATTGCCCCAGAGGTCAAACATATCAATGAGAGCATGCAATATGTTATACTTGTGGGCAGCCGGGGCATCTTTCTAGAACATGTCCTCAACTTAGGGATGTACTAGCACAACAAAGAGCACCTCAGAGACAGTTAGCACATGCACCTAGAGTTGGTCAGAGAGTCCCTATCCCAGTACCACCTGTTCATCTTGCAGCTATTCCTAATTAGGAAAATGTTGAGGGTTTCATGCATTTGTCGTCTTCCAGTTGAGGGATCTTTTCGATATGGGAACATCTAGGTTTTTTATTTCTAGATAGTTAGTTGTTAGAGACCGTCTAGAGTTGCTATCATTACCAAAACCCTTGCGTGTTGAGTAGGGGCAGTTCGGTTTGGTTGTGTGAATAGTACCCCCGTTTCGAGTTTTCTTTATTGAGGCACACCTTCATGTTTGATTTCATTGTTTTGGGTTTTGAGGGTTATCATTTTATTCTAGGTATGGATTGGTTTTCCAATCATTCGGTGTTCATTGATTGCCTGCATAGGATGGTGACATTAGCGCCACTTGATGCTTCGTTTCGTGTGTTGGTTTATGAGCCCAATTTTGTTTATGTGATGTCGAGTTTTCTTGGTTCTATTGAGATTTCTAGTCCCAACACCAGTTCTGTAAAGGTTGTGTGAGAGTTTCCTGTTATCTTTTGAGAGATTCCTAGTCTTCTTTTTTGCCATGAGGTACAATTTAGGATTGACTTGGTTCCTGGTACTACACGGGTATCAAAATCAACATACAGGCTGGCACCTAAGTAATTGGAGAAGATGAAAGTGTAGCTTGATGATTTGTTGAGTAAGGGTTTTATTCGGCTAAACAATTCACCCTAGGGAGCTCCAACAATATTTTTTGTCTAAAAAGGATGGATCACTGAGGATGTGCATTAATTATCAATAATTACCGACGATTCATCAAGAAATTTTCAGTGATTGTAGTACCACTCACTCAGTTAACAAGGAAGAATGTTTCTATTGTGTGGTCAGAGAAGTGTGAAGAAACTGTTGAAACTTTGAAGGTTCGGTTGACTTCAACCACAATGTTGACTATTCTGACACCTAGTAGCCTGCTGGTGGTATTTACCGATGCTTGCGGTACATGATTGGGTATTGTGTTGATGCAGGACAAGAGAGATGTAGCCTATGCGTCCTGACTGTTGAAACCCCATAAGAGAATGTACCCGACATGTGATTTAGAGTTGGCAGCCATAGTTTTTACTTTGAAGATATGAAGACATTATCTGTGCGTTGAGAACTTCAAGTTGTTCACAGATCACAAAGGTTTGAAGTATCTATTCACTCAAAGGGAATTGAATATGAGGCAACAAGGATGGGTTGATTTTCTTAACAGCTATGCCTTCGAGATATAATATCAACCTGGTAGAGCCAATGTGGTTGCTGACGCCTTGAGAAGACGACATGCAGTAATGATGACCATGATGATGCAGAAGTACCGAACACTCGAGACATTAACTTCATTTACAGTTTAGCCTGCTTTAAGTGTAGGAGATAAAATGATAGTGAGTTTAGCAAATCATCCACCTTTGATCAGCAGAATGGTGGAGAGACAAACATCTGACCCAATGATTCTGAAGCAGATAGAAGATTTGGTAGTGGACACATTGGACGAGTGCCCTACCGATTGCTTAATTGGTTTGGATGGATGGTTGAGGTTTCATGGACGACTCTGTGTTTCGTCTGATAAGAAGCAGCGGAAAAATATTTTATAGGAGGCTCAAGGATCTCGTTCCACCACTCACCCCGATAGAACGAAAATGTATCGCGATTTGAGACGTTCATTCTGTGATGCGATATGAATAAAGACATTGGAGAGTTTGTGACACGGTGTTTGACTTGTCAGTAGGTCAAAGCCAAGCATCAAAGATCGTCTGAGATATTGCAGCCATTGGAGATCCCCGGCGTTGAAGTGGGAGTATATCACTGTGGATTTCGTTGATGGACTTCCACAGACGAGGAGAGATCATGAGTCGATATGGGTCATTGTTGATCGGTTGAAGAAGTGTGAGCATTTCATTTCGGTTTGTACACATCGTACAAGAAACAGTATAGCAGTGTTGTTCATTAGGGAGATAGTCTGCCTTCACGGATCAACTGTGTCGATTGTGTCCGATCGAGATCCACTTTTTACTGCACAATTGTTGCAAAGTTTTCAGCAAGCTATGCGTATCACATTGAACATGCATACAACGTATCATCCATATATAGATGACCAGTTAAGAGAGTGAATCAAGTAGTAGAAGACATGCTTAGAGCGTGCACCTTGAAATATGGAAGAAGCTGGGAAGATCACCTACCGTTGTACAAGTTTGCATCAACAACAAATATCACTCGAGTATTGGCATGACACCATTTGAGGCAGTCTACGGACGACCTTGTTGGTCCATTATTTGTTAGGCAAAGATTGGAGATTCAGTCGTGATGTGACCAGACATGATCAAGGGGACTACTGAGAAGATTGAGTTGATTAGAGCGCATTTGTTGACAACACAGAGCAAACATAAGAGTTGTGTTGATAAGAGGCGTAAGCGGCTAGCTTTTGTAGTTGGCGATCGAGTCTTTTTGGGATTTCCCGATGCGCGGAGTTATTAGATACAAAGGTCGAGGGAAGTTTGCACCAAGATATGTAGGACTGTATGAGATTAATGTGAGGATTGGACCAATAGCCTATAGATTGGCTTTGCCGTAGAGTATGTGCGGTATCCACAACGTGTTTCATGTGTCCATGTTGCGAAAGTGTTTGGCAGAGCCATCACAGAATGTGGAGCCCGCTGAGTTGGAGATTTTTTATGAGTTGACTTATCCAGTGAGGCTAGTACCCATTATTGATTCTGATGTGAAGCAACTTCGGCAGAAGTCGGTGAAGTTGGTGAAGGTCCAGTGGAGTCACCGAGAGGGTGACAGGACTAGGGAGTTGGAGGATCAGATGAGGCAAAAATACCCCGAGTTTTTCATCTAGTCTGTTTTGTCGTTGATTTGTTTGATCTCGGGGATGTAATCTTTTTAAGGTGTGTATCATGTGAGATCTTTTGAGGGTTTGTCTCTAAGGTGTATTTTTTGAGGATTTTGAGTTGCATATAAATGGAGTATTGAAGTAGGAGGTTTGATGCTTGTTTAGGTTGTGGATTCAGATCAAATTTCACTTTTCTTCCTGCTGACTTGTGTTATTTATTGATCCTTTAAAGCTCTAATAAGGAGAGTGTAACTATAATGTCCAATTTGAAAGACATTTATTTTGAATTCTTGAATTGAATAACGACAACGCGACTTTGATTGCTATTTTGGTTCCTTTGTGAATGAATTTAAGGACTGAATTTTATGATATACATGACTATTGCAATTGAGTTGCATGTTATGGAATACTATCCAGATTTCATGACAGTAGTTGCACTGTTTTGTATTGGAGTTTTTGCAGACTTATATTTGTCGTTTTGACACGAATTTTAGACCGTTAGTTGCGTGTCTGAATATAGATATGTTTAGGCTTGGGTAGAACATTATTTGAGTTTGTAATCAGTGTATCATGGTACCACAGGAGGTTAGATATCAAAAGGAGTCCATTCGGTCACTCAAATCCTTGTATTCGCGGATTGCACCCAAATTGGCCTCCAATTTAGCCTACAACATACAAACGAGTTTTCCTTCTTCCTTTAGCACAAACGAACTTGTTTGTTGAGTCAAACATCTCCCATTTGACGTTATTATGGTGCCACGTGAGGTTATAAATCAAATGGAGTCAATTTGGTCACTCGAATCCTTGTATTCTCGGATTGCACCCAAATTGGCCTCCAATTGAGCCTACAACGTACAAACGAGTTTTCCTTCTTCATTTAGCACAAACGAACTTTTTTGTTGAGTCAAACATGTCCCATTTGACGTTATTATGGTGCCACGCGAGGTTAGAAATAAAATGAAGTCCATTTGGTAACTCAAATCCTTGTATTATCGGATTGCACCCAAACTGGCCTCAATTGAGCCTACAACGTACAAACGAGTATTCCTTTTTCGTTAAGCACAAACGAATTTGTTTGTTGAGTCAAACATGTCCCATTTGATGTTATTATGCTGCCATGCGAGGTTAGAAATCAAACGGAGTCCATTTGGTCACTCAAATCCTTGTGTTCTCGGATTGCACCCAAATTTGCCTCAATTGAGCCTACAACGTACAAACGAGTTTTCCTTTTTCGTTAAGCACAAACGAATTTGTTTGTTGAGTCAAACATGTCCCATTTGATGTTATTATGCTGCCATGCGAGGTTAGAAATCAAACGGAGTCCATTTGGTCACTCGAATCCTTGTGTTCTCGGATTGCACCCAAATTTGCCTCAATTGAGCCTACAACGTACAAAAGAGTTTTCCTTCTTCGTTTTGCACAAAAGAACTTGTTTTTTGAGTCAAAAATGTAACATTTGATTTTATTATGGTACCACACGAGATTAGAAATCAAACGGAGCCAATTCGGTCACTCAAAGCCTTGTATTCTCGGATTGCACCCAAATTGGCCTCAATTGAGCCTACAACGTACAAACGTGTTTTCCTTCTTCGTTAAGCACAAACGAACTTGTTTGTTGAGTCAAAAATTTCCCATTTGATGTTATTATCTTACCACACGAGGTTAGAAATGAAACGGAGTCCATTTGGTCACTCAAATCCTTGTATTCGCGGATTGCACCCAACTTGGCCTCCAATTGAGCCTACAACGTACTAACGAGTTTTCCTTCATCATTTAGCACAAACGAACTTGTTTGTTGAGTCAAACATGTCCAATTTGATGTTATTATGGTGCCACGCGAGGTTAGAAATCAAACGGAGTCCATTTGGTCACCTAAATCCTTGTATTCTCGGATTGCACCGAAATTGGCCTCAATTGAGCCTACAACGTACAAACGAGTTTTCCTTCTTCGTTAAGCACAAACGAATTTGTTTTTTCAATCAAACATGTCCCATTTGACGTTATTATGCTGCCACAAGAGGTTAGAAATCAAACGGAGTCCATTTGGTCACTCAAATCCTTGTATTCTCGGATTGCACCCAAATTGGCCTCAATTGAGCCTACAACGTACAAACGAGTTTTCCTTCTTCGTTAAGCACAAACGAACTTGTTTGTTGAGTCAAATATGTACCATTTGATGTTATTATACTACGGCGAAAGGTTAGAAATCAAACGGAGTCCATTTGGTCACTCAAGTCCTTGTATTCGCGGATTGCACCCAAATTGGCCTCCAATTGAGCCTACAACGTACAAACGAGTTTTCCTTCTTCGTTTAGCACAAATGAACTTGTTTGTTGAGTAAAACATGTCCCATTTGACGTTATTATGGTGCCACGCTAGGTTAGAAATCAAACGGAGTCCATTTGGTCACTCAAATCCTTGTATTCCCGGATTGCACCCAAATTGACCTCCAATTGAGCCTACAACGTACAAACGAGTTTTCCTTCTTCGTTTAGCACAAAAAAACTTTTTTGTTTAGTCAAACATGTCCCATTTGACGTTATTATGGTGCCACACTGGTTTAGAAATCAAACGGAGTCCATTTGGTCACTCAAATCCTTGTATTCTCGGATTGCACCCAAATTGGCCTCAATTGAGCTTACGACGTACAAACGAGTTTTCCTTCTTCGTTAAGCACAAACGAACTTGTTTGTTGATTCAAACATGTCCCATTTGATGTTATTATGGTGCCACACAAGATTAGAAATCAAACAGAGTCCATTAAGTAACTCAAATCCTTGTATTCTCGGATTGCACCCAAATTGGCCTCAATTGAGCCTACGACGTACAAACGAGTTTTCCTTATTCGTTTAGCACAAACGAACTTTCTTTTTGAGTAAAAAATATAAAATTTGACATTATTATGGTACCACATGATATTAGAAATCAAACGGAGTCCATTTGGTCACTCAAATCCATGTATTCTCAGATTGCACCGAAATTGGCATCCAATTGAGCCTACAACGTACAAACGAGTTTTCCTTCTTCGTTAAGCACAACCGAACTTTTTTGCTGAGTAAAACATGTCCCATTTGACGTTATTATGGTACCATGGGAAGTTAGAAATCAAATGGAGTCCATTTGGTTACTCAAATCGTTGTTTTCGCGGATTGCACCCAAATTGGCCTCCAATTGAGCCTACAACGTACAAACGAGTTTTCCATATTCATTTAGCACAAACGAACTTGTTTGTTGAGTCAAACATGTCGCATTTGATTTTATTATGGTGCCACACGAGGTTAGAATTAAAACGGAGTCCATTTGGTCACTCAAATCCTTGTATTCTCGGATTGCACCCAAATTGGCCTCAATTGAGCCTACAACGTACAAACGTGTTTTCCTTCTTCGTTAAGCACTAACGAACTTGTTTGTTGATTCAAAAATGTTCCATTTTATGTTATTATCTTACCACATGAGTTTAGAAATGAAACGGAGTAGATTTGGTCACTCAAATCCTTGTTTTCGCTGATTGCACCCAACTTGGCCTCCAATTGAGCCTACAACGTACAAACGAGTTTTCCTTCATCGTTTAGCACAAACGAACTTGTTTGTTGAGTCAAACATGTCCAATTTGACGTTATTATGGTGCCACACGAGGTTAGAAATCAAACGGAGTCCATTTGGTCACTTAAATCCTTGTATTCTCGGATTGCACCGAAATTGGCTTCAATTGAGCCTACAACGTACAAACGAGTTTTTCTTCTTCGTTAAGCACAAACGAATTTGTTTGTTCTATCAAACATGTCCCATTTGACGTTATTATTCTGCCACAGGAGGTTAGAAATCAAACGGAGTCCATTTGGTCACTCAAATCCTTGTATTCTCGGATTGCACCCAAATTGGCCTCAATTGAGCCTACAACGTACAAACGAGTTTTCCTTCTTCGTTAAGCACAAACGAACTTGTTTGTTGAGTCAAATATGTACCGTTTGATGTTATTATGCTACGGCGCAAGGTTAGAAATCAAACGGAGTCCATTTGGTCACTCAAGTCCTTGTATTCGCGGATTGCACCCAAATTGGCCTCCAATTGAGCCTACAACGTACAAACGAGTTTTCCTTCTTCGTTTAGCACAAATGAACTTGTTTGTTGAGTAAAACATGTCCCATTTGATGTTATTATGGTGCCACGCTAGGTTATAAATCAAACGGAGTCCATTTGGTCACTCAAATCCTTGTATTCCCGGATTGCACCCAAATTGACCTCCAATTGAGCCTACAACGTACAAACGAGTTTTCCTTCTTCGTTTAGCACAAAAAAACTTTTTTGTTTAGTCAAACATGTCCCATTTGACGTTATTATGGTGCCACACTGGTTTAGAAATCAAACGGAGTCCATTTGGTCACTCAAATCCTTGTATTCTCGGATTGCACCCAAATTGGCCTCAATTGAGCCTACGACGTACAAACGAGTTTTCCTTCTTCGTTAAGCAAAAACGAACTTGTTTGTTGATTCAAACATGTCCCATTTGACGTTATTATGTTGCCACACAAGATTAGAAATCAAACAGAGTCCATTTGGTAACTCAAATCCTTGTATTCTCGGATTGCACCCAAATTGGCCTCAATTGAGCCTACGACGTACAAACGAGTTTTCCTTATTCGTTTAGCACAAACGAACTTTCTTTTTGATTAAAAAATGTAACATTTGACATTATTATGGTACCACACGAGATTAGAAATCAAACGGAGTCCATTTGGTCACTCAAATCCATGTAATCCCAGATTGCACCGAAATTGGCATCCAATTGAGCCTACAACGTACAAACGAGTTTTCCTTCTTCGTTAAGCACAACCGAACTTTTTTGCTGAGTAAAACATGTCTCATTTGACGTTATTATGGTACCATGGGATGTTAGAAATCAAATGGAGTCCATTTGGTTACTCAAATCGTTGTTTTCGCGGATTGCACCCAAATTGGCGTCCTATTGAGCCTACAACGTACAAACGAGTTTTCCTTATTCATTTAGCACAAACGAACTTGTTTGTTGAGTCAAACATGTCGCATTTGATTTTATTATGGTGCCACACGAGGTTAGAATTAAAACGGAGTCCATTTGGTCACTCAAATCCTTGTATTCTCGGATTGCACCCAAATTGGCCTCAATTGAGCCTACAACGTACAAACGTGTTTTCCTTCTTCGTTAAGCACTAACGAACTTGTTTGTTGAGTCAAAAATGTCCCATTTGATGTTATTATCTTACCACACGAGGTTAGAAATGAAACGGAGTCCATTTGGTCACTCAAATCCTTGTTTTCGCGGATTGCACCCAACTTGGCCTCCAATTGAGCCTACAACGTACAAACGAGTTTTCTTTCATTGTTTAGCAAAAACGAACTTGTTTGTTGAGTCAAACATGTCCAATTTGACGTTATTATGGTGCCACACGAGGTTAGAAATCAAACGGAGTCCATTTGGTCACTTAAATCCTTGTATTCTCGGATTGCACCGAAATTGGCCTCAATTGAGCCTACAACGTACAAACGAGTTTTCCTTCTTCGTTAAGCACAAACGAATTTGTTTGTTCTATCAAACATGTCCCATTTGATGTTATTATGCTTCCACAGGAGGTTAGAAATCAAACGGAGTCCATTTGGTCACTCAAATCCTTGTATTCTCGGATTGCACCCAAATTGGCCTCAATTGAGCCTACAACGTACAAACGAGTTTTCCTTCTTCATTAAGCACTGGTTTAGAAAGCAAACGGAGTCAATTTGGTCACTCAAATACTTGTATTTTCGGATTGCACCCAAATTGGCCTCCAATTGTGCCTACAACGTACAAATGAGTTTTTTCCTTCTTCGTTTAGCCCAAACTAACTTGTTTGTTGGGTCAAACATTACCCATTTGACGTTATTATGGTGCCACACGAGGTTAGAAATCAAACAGAGTCCATTGGGTCACTCAAATTCTTGTATTCTCGGATTGCACCCAAATTGGCCTCAATTGAGCCTACAACGTACAAACGAGTTTTCCTTCTTCGTTAAGCACAAACGAATTTATTTTTTGAGTCAAACATCTAACATTTGATTTTATTATGGTACCACACAAGGTTAGAAATTAAACGGAGTCCATTTGGTCACTCAAATCCTTGTATTCTCGGATTGCACCCAAATTGGCCTCCAATTGAGCCTACAACGTACAAACGAGTTTTCCTTCTTCGTTTAGCACAAACAAAATTGTTTGTTGAGTCAAACATGTCCCACTTGATGTTATAATGGTACCACAGGAGGTTACATATCAAACAAAGTCCATTTGGTCACTCGAATCCTTGTATTATCGGATTGCACCAAAATTGGCCTCTAATTGAGCCAACAACGTACAAACGAGTCTTCCTTCTTCATTAAGCACAAACGAACTTGTTTTTTGAGTCAAACATGTAAAATTTGACGTTATTATGGTACCAAACGAGATTAGAAATCAAACGGAGTCCATTTGGTCAGTCAAATCCTTGTATTCTCGGATTGCACCCAAATTGGCCTCAATTGAGCCTACAACGTACAAACGAGTTTTCCTTCTTCGTTAAGCACAAACGAACTTGTTTTTTGAGTCAAACATGTCCCATTTGATGTTATTATGGTTCCACGTGAGGTTAGAATTAAAATGGTATCCATTTGGTCACTCAAATCCTTGTATTCTCGCATTGCACCCAAATTGGCCTCCAATTGAGCCTACAACGTACAAACGAGTTTTCCTTCTTCGTTTAGTACAAACGAAATTGTTTGTTTAGTCAAACATGTCCCACTTGGCGTTATCATGGTACCATAGGAGGTTAGATATCAAACAAAGTCCATTTGGTCACTCGAATCCTTGTATTATCGGATCGCACCCAAATTGGCCTCAATTGAGCCTACAACGTACAAACGAGTTTTCCTTCTTCGTTAAGCACAAACAAATTTGTTTTTTGAGTCAAAATTGTAACATTTGATTTTATTATGGTATCGCACAAGGTTATAAATCAAACAGAGTCCATTTGGTCACTCAAATCCTTGTATTCTCGGAATGCACCCAAATTGGCCTCCAATTGAGCCTACAACTTACAAACGAGTTTTCCTTATTCGTTTAGCACAAACAAAATTGTTTGTTGAGTCAAACATGTCCCACTTGAAGTTATCATGGTACCACAGGAGGTTACATATCAAACAAAGTCCATTTGGTCACTCGAATCCTTGTATTATCGGATCGCACCCAAATTAGCCTCAATTGAGCCTACAACGTACAAACGAGTTTTCCTTCTTCGTTAAGCACAAACGAATTTGTTTTTTGAGTAAAACATGTAACATTTGATTTTATTATGGTACCATACAAGGTTATAAATCAAACGGAGTCCATTTGGTCACTCAAATCCTTGTATTCTCGGATTGCACCCAAATTGGTGTCCAATTGAGCCTACAACGTACAAACGAGTTTCCTTCTTCGTTTAGCACAAACGAACTTGTTTGTTGAGTGAAACATGTCCCATTTGATGTTATTATGGTGCCACGCGAGGTTAGATTTAAAACGGAGTCCATTTGGTCACTCAAATCCTTGTATTCTCGGATTGCTCCCAAATTGGCGTCCAATTGAGCCTACAACGTACAAACGAGTTTTCCTTCTACGTTTAGCACAAACGAACTTTTTTTAGAGTAAAAAATGTCCCATTTGACGTTATTATGGTGCCACGCAAGGTTAGAAATCAAACGGACTCCATTTGGTCACTCAAATTCTTGTATTCTCGGATTGCACCCAAATTTGCCTCAATTTAGCCTACAACGTACAAACGAGTTTTCCTTCTTCGTTAAGCACAAAAAAACTTGTTTTTTGAGTTAAACATGTAACATTTGACGTTATTATGGTACCACATGAGATTAGAAATCAAACGGAGTCCATTTGGTCACTCAAATCCTTGTATTCTAGGATTGCACCCAAATTGGCCTCCAATTTAGCCTACAACGTACAAATGAGTTTTCCTTCTTCGTTTAGCACAAACGAATTTGTTTGTTGGGTCAAACATTACCCATTCGACGTTATTATGGTGCCACACGAGGTTACAAATGAAACGGAGTACATTTGGTCACTTAAATCCTTGTATTCTCGGATTGCACCCAAATTGGCCTCAATTGAGCCTACAACGTACAAACGAGTTTTCCTTCTTCGTTAAGCACAAACGAATTTGTTTTTTGAGTGAAACATGTAACATTTGATTTTATTATGGTACCGCACAAGGTTAGAAATCAAACGGAGTCCATTTGTTCACTCAAATCCTTGTATTCTCGGATTGCACCCAAATTTTCCTCCAATTGAGCCTACAACGTACAAACGAGTTTTCCTTCTTCGTTTAGCACAAACAAAATTGTTTGTTAAGTCAAACATGTCCAACTTGACGTTATCATGGTACCACAGGAGGTTAGATATCAAAAAAAGTCCATTTGGTCACTCGAATCCTTGTATTATCAGATTGCACCGAAATTGGCGTCCAATTGAGCCTACAACTTACAAACGAGTTTTCCTTCTTCGTTTAGCACAAACAAACGTTTTTGTTGAGTCAAACATTTCCCATTTGATGTTATTATGGTGCCATTGGAGGTTAGAAATCAAATGGAGTCCATTTGGTCACTCAAATCCTTATATTCTCGGATTGCACCCAAATTGGCCTCCAACTGATCCTACAACGTACAAACGAGTTTTCCTTCTTCGTTTAGCACAAACTAACTTTTTTGTTGAGTCAAACATGTCCCATTTGACGTTATTATGGTGCCACGCGAGGTTAGAAATCAAACGGAGTCCATTTGGTCACTCAAATCCAAGTATTCTCGGATAGCACCCAAATTGGCATCCAATTGAGGCTAGTACAAACGAGTTTTCCTTATTCGTTAAGCTCAACCAAACTTGTTTGTTGTGTCAAACATGTCCCATTTGACGTTAATATCTTGCCACACGAGGTTAGCAATCAAACGGAGTCCATTCGGTCACTCAAATCCTTGTATACTCGGATTGCACCCAAATTGGCCTCCAATTGAGCCTACAACGTACAAACGAGTTTTCCTTCTTCGTTAAGTACAAACGAACTTGTTTTTTGAGTCAAACATGTCCCAATTTACAATATTATGGTGCCACTCAAAATTAGAAATCAAACAGAGTCCATTTGGTCACTCAAATCCTTGTATTCTCGGATTGCACCCAAATTGGCCTCAATTGAGCCTACAACGTACAAATTTCTTATTCGTTTAGCACAAACGAACTTTTTTTTTTAGTCAAAAATGTAACATTTGACGTTATTATGGTACCACATGAGATTAGAAATCAAACGGAGTCAATTTGGTCACTCAAATCCTTGTATTCTCAGATTGCACCCAAATTGGCCTCCAATTGAGCCTACAACGTACAAACGAGTTTTCCTACTTCGTTAAGCACAAAAAAACTTGTTTGCTGAGTCAAACATGTCCCATTAGACATTATTATGGTACCACGGGATGTTAGAAATCAAATGGAGTCCATTTGGTTACTCAAATCGTTGTCTTCGCGGATTGCACCCAAATTGGCCTCCAATTGAGCCTACAACGTACAAACGAGTTTTTCTTCTTCGTTTAGCACAAACGAACTTGTTTGTTGAGTCAAACATGTCCCATTTGATGTTATTATGGTGCCACGCAAGGTTAGATTTAAAACAGAGTCCATTTGGTCACTCAAATCCTTGTATTCTCGGATTGCACCCAAATTGGCATCCAATTGAGCATACAACGTACAAACGAGTTTTCCTTCTTCGTTAAGCTCAACCAAACTTGTTTGTTGAGTCAAACATGTCCCATTTGACGTTATTATGGTGCCAAGTGAGGTTATAAATAAAACGGAGTCCATTTGGTCACTCAAATCCTTGTATTCTCGGATTGCACCCAAATTGGCCTCCAATTGAGCCTACAACGTACAAACGAGTTTTCCTTCTTCGTTAAGTACAAACGAACTTGTTTGTTGAGTAAAACATGTCCCAATTTACGTTATTATGGTGCCACTCGAGATTAGAAATCAAACGGAGTCCATTTGTTCACTCAAATCCTTGTATTCTCGGATTGCACCCAAATTGGCCTCCAATTGAGCCTACAACGTACAAACGAATTTTCCTTCTTCGTTTAGCACAAACGAACTTGTTTGTTGAGTCAAACATGTCCCATTTGATGTTATTATGGTGCCACGCAAGGTTAGATTTAAAACGGAGTCAATTTGGTCACTCAAATCCTTGTATTCTCGGATTGCACCCAAATTGGCGTCCAATTGAGCCTACAACGTACAAACGAGTTTTCCTTCTACGTTTAGCACAAACGAACTTTTTTTTTGAGTCAAACATGTCCCATTTGACGTTATTATGGTGCCACGCAAGGTTAGAAATCAAACGGAGTCCATTTGGTCACTCAAATTCTTGTATTCTCGGATTGCACCCAAATTTGCCTCAATTGAGCCTACAACGTACAAATGAGTTTTCCTTCTTCGTTAAGCACAAACGAACTTGTTTTTTGATTCAAACATGTAACATTTGACGTTATTATGGTACCACATGAGATTAGAAATCAAACGGAGTCCATTTGGTCACTCAAATCCTTGTATTCTCGGATTGCACCCAAATTGGCCTCCAATTTAGCCTACAACGTACAAATGAGTTTTCCTTCTTCGTTTTGCACAAACGAATTTGTTTGTTGGGTCAAACATTACCCATTCGACGTTATTATGGTGCCACGTGAGGTTAGAAATCAAACGGAGTACATTTGGTCACTTAAATCCTTGTAATCTCGGATTGCACCCAAATTGGCCTCAATTAAGCCTACAACGTACAAACGAGTTTTCCTTCTTCGTTAAGCACAAATGATTTTTTTTTTTGAGTCAAACATGTAACATTTGATTCTATTATGGTACCGCACAAGGTTAGAAATCAAACGGAGTCCATTTGTTCACTCAAATCCTTGTATTCTCGGATTGCACCCAAATTTTCCTCCAATTGAGCCTACAACGTACAAACGAGTTTTCCTTCTTCGTTTAGCACAAACAAAATTGTTTGTTAAGTCAAACATGTCCAACTTGATGTTATCATGGTACCACAGGAGGTCAGATATCAAACAAAGTCCATTTGGTCACTCGAATCCTTGTATTATCGGATTGCACCCAAATTGGCGTCCAATTGAGCCTACAACGTACAAACGAGTTTTTTCTTCTTCGTTTAGCACAAACGAACTTGTTTGTTGAGTCAAACATGTCCCATTTGACGTTATTATGGTGCCACGCAAGGTTAGATTTAAAACGGAGTCCATTTGGTCACTCAAATCCTTGTATTCTCGGATTGCACCCAAATTGGCATCCAATTGAGCTTACAATGTACAAACGAGTTTTCCTTCTTCGTTAAGCTCAACCAAACTTGTTTGTTGAGTCAAACATGTCCCATTTGATGTTATTATGGTGCCAAGTGAGGTTAGAAATAAAACGGAGTCCATTTGGTCACTCAAATCCTTGTATTCTCGGATTGCACCCAAATTGGCCTCCAATTGAGCCTACAACGTACAAACGAGTTTTCCTTCTTCGTTAAGTACAAACGAACTTGTTTGTTGATTCAAACATGTCACAATTTACGTTATTATGGTGCTACTCGAGATTAGAAATCAAACGGAGTCCATTTGTTCACTCAAATTCTTGTATTCTCGGATTGCACCCAAATTGGCCTCCAATTGAGCCTACAACGTACAAATGAATTTTCCTTCTTCGTTTAGCACAAACGAACTTGTTTGTTGAGTCAAACATGTCCCATTTGATGTAATTATGGTGCCACGCAAGGTTAGATTTAAAACGGAGTCCATTTGGTCACTCAAATCCTTGTATTCTCGGATTGCACCCAAATTGGCTTCCAATTTAGCCTACAACGTACAAATGAGTTTTCCTTCTTCGTTTTGCGCAAACGAATTTGTTTGTTGGGTCGAACATTACCCATTCGACGTTATTATGGTGCCACGCGAGGTTAGAAATCAAACGGAGTACATTTGGTCACTTAAATCCTTGTATTCTCGGATTGCACCCAAATTGGCCTCAATTGAGCCTACAACGTACAAACGAGTTTTCCTTCTTCGTTAAGCACAAACGAACTTGTTTGTTGAGTCAAACAGGTCCCATTTGATGTTATTATGGTGACACACAAGGTTAGATTTAAAACGGAGTCCATTTGGTCACTCAAATCCTTGTATTCTCGGATTGCACCCAAATTGGCGTCCAATTGAGCCTACAACGTACAAACGAGTTTTCCTTCTACGTTTTGCACACACCAACTTTTTTTTTGAGTCAAACATGTCCCATTTGACGTTATTATGGTGCCACGCAAGGTTAGAAATCAAACGGAGTCCATTTGGTCACTCAAATTCTTGTATTCTCGGATTGCACCCAAATTTGCCTCAATTGAGCCTACAATGTACAAACGAGTTTTCCTTCTTCGTTAAGCACAAACGAACTTGTTTTTTGATTCAAACATGTAACATTTGACGTTATTATGGTACCACATGAGATTAGAAATCAAACGGAGTCCATTTGGTCACTCAAATCCTTGTATTCTCGGATTGCACCCAAATTAGCCTCCAATTTAGCCTACAACGTACAAATGAGTTTTCCTTCTTCGTTTTGCACAAACGACTTTGTTTGTTGGGTCAAATATTACCCATTCGACGTTATTATGGTGCCACGCGAGGTTAGAAATCAAACGGAGTACATTTGGTCACTTAAATCCTTGTATTCTCGGATTGCAACCAAATTGGCCTCAATTGAGCCTACAACGTACAAACGAGTTTTCCTTCTTCGTTAAGCACAAATGATTTTTTTTTTTGAGTCAAACATGTAACATATGATTTTATTATGGTACCGCACAAGGTTAGAAATCAAACGGAGTCCATTTGTTCACTCAAATCCTTGTATTCTCGGATTGCACCCAAATTTTCCTCCAATTGAGCCTACAACGTACAAACGAGTTTTCCTTCTTCGTTTAGCACAAACAAAATTGTTTGTTAAGTTAAACATGTCCAACTTGACGTTATCATGGTACCACAGGAGGTCAGATATCAAACAAAGTCCATTTGGTCACTCGAATCCTTGTATTATCGGATTGCACCCAAATTGGCGTCCAATTGAGCCTACAACGTACAAACGAGTTTTCCTTCTTCGTTTAGCACAAACAAACTTTTTTGTTGAGTCAAACATTTCCCATTAGATGTTATTATGGTGCCATTGGAGGTTAGAAATCAAACGGAGTCCATTTGGTCACTCAAATCCTTGTATTCTCGGATTGCACCCAAATTGGCATCCAATTGAGCCTACAACGTACAAACGAGTTTTCCTTCTTCGTTAAGCTCAACCAAACTTGTTTGTTGAGTAAAACATGTCCCATTTGACGTTATTATGGTGCCACGCGATGTTAGAAATCAAATGGAGTCCATTTGGTCAATCAAATCCTTGTATTCTAGGATTGCACCAAAATTGGCCTCAATTGAGCCTACAACATACAAACGAGTTTTCCTTCTTCGTTAAGCACAAATGAACTTGGTTTTTTAGTCAAACATGTCCCATTTGATGTTATTATGGTGCCACATGAGGTTAGAATTACAACGGTATCCATTTGGTCACTCAAATCCTTGTATTCTCGGATTGCACCCAAATTGGCCTCAATTGAGCCTACAACGTACAAACGAGTTTTCCTTCTTCGTTAAGCACAAACAAACTTGTTTGTTCAGTCAAACATGTCCCATTTTATGTTATTATGGTGCCACATGAGATAAGAAATCAAACAGAGTCCATTTGGTTACTCAAATCCTTGTATTCTCGGATTGCACCCAAATTGACCTCAATTGAGCCTACAACGTACAAACGAGTTTTCCTTATTCGTTTAGCACAAACGAACTTGTTTTTTGAGTAAACAAATGTAACATTTGATGTTATTATGGTACCACATGAGATTAGAAATCAAACGGAGTCCATTTGGTCACTCAAATCCTTGTATTCTCAGATTGCACCCAAATTGGCCTCCTATTGAGCCTACAATGTACAAACGAGTTTTCTTTCTTCGTTAAGCAAAAACGAACTTGTTTGCTGAGTCAAACATGTCCTATTTGATGTTATTATGGTACCATAGGATGTTAGAAATCAAATGGAGTCCATTTGGTAACTCAAATCGTTGTCTTTGCGGATTGCACCCAAATTGGCCTCCAATTGAGCCTACAACGTACAAACGAGTTTTCCTTCTTCGTTTAGCACAAACGAACTTGTTTGTTGAGTCAAACATGTCCCTTTTGATGTTATTATGGTGCCACATGAGGTTAGAATTAAAACGGAGTCCATTTGGTCACTCAAATCCTTGTATTCTCGGATTGCACCCAAATTGGCCTCCAACTGAGCCTACAACGTACAAACGAGTTTTCCTTCTTCGTTTAGCACAAACGAACTTTTTTGTTGAGTCAAACATGTCCCATTTGACGTTATTATGGTGCCACATGAGATTAGAAATCAAACAGAGTGTATTTGGTCACTCAAATCTTTGTATTCTCATATTGCACCCAAATTGGCCACAATTGAGCCTACAACGTACAAACGAGTTTTCCTTTTTCGATGAGCACAAACGAATTTGTTTGTAGAGTCAAACATGTCCAATTTGATGTTATTATGCTGCCACGCAAGGTTTGAAATCAAACGGAGTCCATTTGGTCACTCAAATCCATGTATTCTCGGATTGCACCCAAATAGGCCTCCAATTGAGCCTACAACGTACAAACGTGTTTTGCTTCTTCGTTAAGCACAAACAAACTTGTTTATTGAGTTAAACATGTCCCATTTGATGTTATTATCCTGCCACACGAGGTTAGAAATCAAACGGAGTCCATTTGGTCACTCAAATCAATGTATTCGCGGATTGCACCCAACTTGGCCTCCAATTGAGCCTACAACGTACAAATGAGTTTTCCTTCTTCGTTTAACACAAACGAATTTGTTTTTTGAGTAAAACATTTCCCATTTGATGTTATTATGGTGCCACGCAAGGTTAGATTTAAAACAGAGTCCATTTGGTCACTCAAATCCTTGTATTCTCGGATTGCACCCAAATTGGCATCCAATTGAGCCTACAACGTACAAACGAGTTTTCCTTCTTCGTTAAGCTCAACCAAACTTGTTTGTTGAGTGAAACATGTCCCATTTGACGTTATTATGGTGCCAAGTGAGGTTATAAATAAAACGGAGTCCATTTGGTCACTCAAATCCTTGTATTCTCGGATTGCACCCAAATTGGCCTCCAATTGAGCCTACAACGTACAAACGAGTTTTCCTTCTTCGTTAAGTACAAACGAACTTGTTTGTTGAGTAAAACATGTCCCAATTTACGTTATTATGGTGCCACTCGGGATTAGAAATCAAACGGAGTCCATTTGTTCACTCAAATCCTTGTATTCTCGGATTGCACCCAAATTGGCCTCCAATTGAGCCTACAACGTACAAACGAATTTTCCTTCTTCGTTTAGCACAAACGAACTTGTTTGTTGAGTCAAACATGTCCCATTTGATGTTATTATGGTGCCACGCAAGGTTAGATTTAAAACGGAGTCCATTTGGTCACTCAAATCCTTGTATTCTCGGATTGCACCCAAATTGGCGTCCAATTGAGCCTACAACGTACAAACGAGTTTTCCTTCTACGTTTAGCACAAACGAACTTTTTTTTTGAGTCAAACATGTCCCATTTGACGTTATTATGGTGCCACGCAAGGTTAGAAATCAAACGGAGTCCATTTGGTCACTCAAATTCTTGTATTCTCGGATTGCACCCAAATTTGCCTCAATTGAGCCTACAACGTACAAATGAGTTTTCCTTCTTCGTTAAGCACAAACGAACTTGTTTTTTGATTCAAACATGTAACATTTGACGTTATTATGGTACCACATGAGATTAGAAATCAAACGGAGTCCATTTGGTCACTCAAATCCTTGTATTCTCGGATTGCACCCAAATTGGCCTCCAATTTAGCCTACAACGTACAAATGAGTTTTCCTTCTTCGTTTTGCACAAACGAATTTGTTTGTTGGGTCAAACATTACCCATTCGACGTTATTATGGTGCCACGTGAGGTTAGAAATCAAACGGAGTACATTTGGTCACTTAAATCCTTGTAATCTCGGATTGCACCCAAATTGGCCTCAATTGAGCCTACAACGTACAAACGAGTTTTCCTTCTTCGTTAAGCACAAATGATTTTTTTTTTGAGTCAAACATGTAACATTTGATTTTATTATGGTACCGCACAAGGTTAGAAATCAAACGGAGTCCATTTGTTCACTCAAATCCTTGTATTCTCGGATTGCACCCAAATTTTCCTCCAATTGAGCCTACAACGTACAAACGAGTTTTCCTTCTTCGTTTAGCACAAACAAAATTGTTTGTTAAGTCAAACATGTCCAACTTGATGTTATCATGGTACCACAGGAGGTCAGATATCAAACAAAGTCCATTTGGTTACTCGAATCCTTGTATTATCGGATTGCACCCAAATTGGCGTCCAATTGAGCCTACAACGTACAAACGAGTTTTTTCTTCTTCGTTTAGCACAAACGAACTTGTTTGTTGAGTCAAACATGTCGCATTTGACGTTATTATGGTGCCACGCAAGGTTAGATTTAAAACGGAGTCCATTTGGTCACTCAAATCCTTGTATTCTCGGATTGCACCCAAATTGGCATCCAATTGAGCTTACAATGTACAAACGAGTTTTCCTTCTTCGTTAAGCTCAACCAAACTTGTTTGTTGAGTCAAACATGTCCCATTTGATGTTATTATGGTGCCAAGTGAGGTTAGAAATAAAACGGAGTCCATTTGGTCACTCAAATCCTTGTATTCTCGGATTGCACCCAAATTGGCCTCCAATTGAGCCTACAACGTACAAACGAGTTTTCCTTCTTCGTTAAGTACAAACGAACTTGTTTGTTGATTCAAACATGTCACAATTTACGTTATTATGGTGCTACTCGAGATTAGAAATCAAACGGAGTCCATTTGTTCACTCAAATTCTTGTATTCTCGGATTGCACCCAAATTGGCCTCCAATTGAGCCTACAACGTACAAATGAATTTTCCTTCTTCGTTTAGCACAAACGAACTTGTTTGTTGAGTCAAACATGTCCCATTTGATGTAATTATGGTGCCACGCAAGGTTAGATTTAAAACGGAGTCCATTTGGTCACTCAAATCCTTGTATTCTCGGATTGCACCCAAATTGGCTTCCAATTTAGCCTACAACGTACAAATGAGTTTTCCTTCTTCGTTTTGGGCAAACGAATTTGTTTGTTGGGTCAAACATTACCCATTCGACGTTATTATGGTGCCACGCGAGGTTAGAAATCAAACGGAGTACATTTGGTCACTTAAATCCTTGTATTCTCGGATTGCACCCAAATTGGCCTCAATTGAGCCTACAACGTACAAACGAGTTTTCCTTCTTCGTTAAGCACAAACGAACTTGTTTTTTGAGTCAAACAGGTCCCATTTGATGTTATTATGGTGACACGCAAGGTTAGATTTAAAACGGAGTCCATTTGGTCACTCAAATCCTTGTATTCTCGGATTGCACCCAAATTGGCGTCCAATTGAGCCTACAACGTACAAACGAGTTTTCCTTCTACGTTTTGCACACACCAACTTTTTTTTTGAGTCAAACATGTCCCATTTGACGTTATTATGGTGCCACGCAAGGTTAGAAATCAAACGGAGTCCATTTGGTCACTCAAATTCTTGTATTCTCGGATTGCACCCAAATTTGCCTCAATTGAGCCTACAATGTACAAACGAGTTTTCCTTCTTCGTTAAGCACAAACGAACTTGTTTTTTGATTCAAACATGTAACATTTGACGTTATTATGGTACCACATGAGATTAGAAATCAAACGGAGTCCATTTGGTCACTCAAATCCTTGTATTCTCGGATTGCACCCAAATTGGCCTCAATTGAGCCTACAACGTACAAACGAGTTTTCCTTCTTCGTTAAGCACAAATGATTTTTTTTTTTGAGTCAAACATGTAACATATGATTTTATTATGGTACCGCACAAGGTTAGAAATCAAACGGAGTCCATTTGTTCACTCAAATCCTTGTATTCTCGGATTGCACCCAAATTTTCCTCCAATTGAGCCTACAACGTACAAACGAGTTTTCCTTCTTCGTTTAGCACAAACAAAATTGTTTGTTAAGTTAAACATGTCCAACTTGACGTTATCATGGTACCACAGGAGGTCAGATATCAAACAATGTCCATTTGGTCACTCGAATCCTTGTATTATCGGATTGCACCCAAATTGGCGTCCAATTGAGCCTACAACGTACAAACGAGTTTTCCTTCTTCGTTTAGCACAAACAAACTTTTTTGTAGAGTCAAACATTTCCCAGTAGATGTTATTATGGTGCCATTGGAGGTTAGAAATCAAACGGAGTCCATTTGGTCACTCAAATCCTTGTATTCTCGGATTGCACCCAAATTGGCATCCAATTGAGCCTACAACGTACAAACGAGTTTTCCTTCTTCGTTAAGCTCAACCAAACTTGTTTGTTTAGTCAAAAATGTCCCATTTGACGTTATTATGGTGCCACGCGATGTTAGAAATCAAATGGAGTCCATTTGGTCAATCAAATCCTTGTATTCTAGGATTGCACCAAAATTGGCCTCAATTGAGCCTACAACATACAAACGAGTTTTCCTTCTTCGTTAAGCACAAATGAACTTGGTTTTTTAGTCAAACATGTCCCATTTGATGTTATTATGGTGCCACATGAGGTTAGAATTACAACGGTATCCATTTGGTCACTCAAATCCTTGTATTCTCGGATTGCACCCAAATTGGCCTCAATTGAGCCTACAATGTACAAACGAGTTTTCCTTCTTCGTTAAGCACAAACAAACTTGTTTGTTCAGTCAAACATGTCCCATTTTACGTTATTATGGTGCCACATGAGATAAGAAATCAAACAGAGTCCATTTGGTTACTCAAATCCTTGTATTCTCGGATTGCACCCAAATTGACCTCAATTGAGCCTACAACGTACAAACGAGTTTTCCTTATTCGTTTAGCACAAACGAACTTGTTTTTTGAGTAAAAAAATGTAACATTTGATGTTATTATGGTACCACATGAGATTAGAAATCAAACGGAGTCCATTTGGTCACTCAAATCCTTGTATTCTCAGATTGCACCCAAATTGGCCTCCTATTGAGCCTACAATGTACAAACGAGTTTTCTTTCTTCGTTAAGCACAAACGAACTTGTTTGCTGAGTCAAACATGTCCTATTTGATGTTATTATGGTACCATAGGATGTTAGAAATCAAATGGAGTCCATTTGGTAACTCAAATCGTTGTCTTTGCGGATTGCACCAAAATTGGCCTCCAATTGAGCCTACAACGTACAAACGAGTTTTTCTTCTTCGTTTAGCACAAACGAACTATTTTGTTGAGTCAAACATGTCCCTTTTGATGTTATTATGGTGCCACGTGAGGTTAGAATTAAAACGGAGTCCATTTGGTCACTCAAATCCTTGTATTCTCAGATTGCACCCAAATTGGCCTCCAACTGAGCCTACAACGTACAAACGAGTTTTCCTTCTTCGTTTAGCACAAACGAACTTTTTTGTTGAGTCAAACATGTCCCATTTGACGTTATTATGGTGCCACATGAGATTAGAAATCAAACAGAGTGTATTTGGTCACTCAAATCTTTGTATTCTCATATTGCACCCAAATTGGCCACAATTGAGCCTACAACGTACAAACGAGTTTTCCTTTTTCGTTGAGCACAAACGAATTTGTTTGTAGAGTCAAACATGTCCAATTTGATGTTATTATTCTGCCACGCAAGGTTTGAAATCAAACGGAGTCCATTTGGTCACTCAAATCCATGTATTCTCGGATTGCACCCAAATAGGCCTCCAATTGAGCCTACAACGTACAAACGTGTTTTGCTTCTTCGTTAAGCACAAACAAACTTGTTTATTGAGTTAAACATGTCCCATTTGATGTTATTATCCTGCCACACGAGGTTAGAAATCAAACGGAGTCCATTTGGTCACTCAAATCAATGTATTCGCGGATTGCACCCAACTTGGCCTCCAATTGAGCCTACAACGTACAAACGAGTTTTCCTTCTTCGTTTAACACAAACGAATTTGTTTTTTGAGTAAAAAATATCCCATTTGACGTTATTATGGTGCCACACGAGGTTAGAAATCAAACAAAGTCCATTTGGTCACTCGAATCCTTGTATTATCGGATCGCACCCAAATTGGCCTCCAACTGAGGCTACAACGTACAAACGAGTTTTCCTTCTTCGTTTAGAACAAACGAACTTTTTTTTTGAGTCAAAAATGTCCCATTTGATGTTATTATATTGCCTCGCGAGGTTAGAAATCAAACGGAGTCCATTTGGTCACTCAAATTATTGTATTCTTGGATTGTACCCAAATTGGCATCTAATTGAGCCTACAACGTACAAACGAGTTTTCCTTCTTCGTTAAGCTCAACCAAACTTGTTTGTTGAGTCAAACATGTCCCATTTGACGTTATTATGGTGCCACGCAAGGTTATAAATCAAACGGAGTCCATTTGGTCACTCAAATTCTTGTATTCTCGGATTGCACCCAAATTTGCCTCAATTGAGCCTACAACGTACAAACGAGTTTTCCTGCTTCGTTAAGCACAAACGAACTTGTTTTTTTAGTCAAACATGTAAAATTCGACGTTATTATGGTACCACAAGAGATTAGAAATCAAACGGATTCCATTTGGTCACTCAAATTCTTGTATTCTCGGATTGCACCCAAATTGGCCTCCAATTGAGCCTACAACGTACAAATGAGTTTTTTCCTTCTTCGTTTAGCACAAACGAACTTGTGTGTTGGGTCAAACATTACCCATTTGACGTTATTATGGTGCCACGCGAGGTTAGAAATCAAACGGAGTCCATTTGGTCACTTAAATCCTTGTATTCTCGTATTGCACCCAAATTGGCCTCAATTGAGCCTAGAACGTACAAATGAGTTTTCCTTCTTCGTTAAGTACAAACGAACTTGTTTGTTGAGTCAAACATCTCCCATTTGACGTTATTATGGTGCCACATGAGATTAGAAATCAAACAGAGTCCATTTGGTCACTCAAATCCTTGTATTATCGGATTGCACCAAAATTGGCCTCCAATTGAGCCTACAACGTACAAACGAGTTTTCTTTCTTCGTTAAGTACAACCGAACTTGTTTATTGAGTCAAACATGTCCCATTTGACGTTATTATGGTGCCACAGGAGGTTAGAAATCAAACAAAGTCCATTTGGTCACTCAAATCCTTGTATTCTCGGATTGCACCCAAATTGGCCTCAATTGAGCCTACAACGTACAAATTCCTTATTCGTTTAGCACAAACGAACTTGTTTATTGAGTAAAAAATGTAACATTTGACGTTATTATGGTACCATGCAAGATTAGAAATCAAACGGAGTCCATTTGGTCACTCAAATCCTTGTATTCTCATATTGCACCCAAATTGGCCTCCAATTGAGCCTGCAACGTACAAACGAGTTTTCCTTCTTCGTTAAGCACAAACAAACTTGTTTGCAGAGTTAAACATGTCCCATTTGATGTTATTATGGTACCAGGGGATGCTAGAAATCAAATGGAGTCCATTTGGTCACTCAAATCCTTGTATTGTCAGATTGCACCCAAATTGGCGTCCAATTGAGCCTACAACGTACAAACGAGTTTTCCTTCTACGTTTAGCACAAACGAACTTTTTTTTTAGTCAAACATGTCCCATTTGACGTTATTATGGTGCCACACAAGGTTAGAAATTAAACGGAGTCCATTTGGGTACTCAAATTCTTGTATTCTCGGATTGCACCCAAATTTGCCTCAATTGAGCCTACAACGTACAAACGAGTTTTCCTGCTTCGTTAAGCACAAACGAACTTGTTTTTTGAGTCAAACATCTGAGATTCACGTTATTATGGTACCACATGATATTAGAAATCAAACGGAGTCCATTTGGTCACTCAAATCCATGTATTCTCGGATTGCACCCAAATTGGCCTCCAATTGAGCTTACAACGTACAAATGAGTTTTTTCCTTCTTCATTTAGCACAAACTAACTTGTTTGTTGGGTCAAACATTACCCATTTGACGTTATTATTGTGCCACGCGAGGTTAGAAATCAAACGGAGTCCATTTGGTCACTTAAATCCTTGATTCTCGGATTGCACCTAAATTGGCCTCAATTGAGCCTACAACGTACAAACGAGTTTTCCTTCTTCGTTAAGCACAAACGAATTTGTTTGTTGAGTCAAACATGTCCCACTTGACGTTATCATGGTACCACAGGAGGTTACATATCAAACAAAGTCCATTTGGTCACTCGAATCCTTGTATTATCGGATTGCATCAAAATTGGCCTCTAATTGAGCCAACAATGTACAAACGAGTCTTCCTTCTTCATTAAGCACAAACGAACTTGTTTTATGAGTCAAACATGTAAAATTTGACGTTATTATGGTGCCACGCGAGGTTAGAAATCAAACGGAGTCCATTTGGTCACTTAAATCCTTGTATTCTCGTATTGCACCCAAATTGGCCTCAATTGAGCCTAGAACGTACAAATGAGTTTTCCTTCTTCGTTAAGTACAAACGAACTTGTTTGTTGAGTCAAACATCTCCCATTTGACGTTATTATGGTGCCACATGAGATTAGAAAACAAACAGAGTCCATTTGGTCACTCAAATCCTTGTATTATCGGATTGCACCAAAATTGGCCTCCAATTGAGCCTACAACGTACAAACGAGTTTTCTTTCTTCGTTAAGTACAACCGAACTTGTTTATTGAGTCAAACATGTCCCATTTGACGTTATTATGGTGCCACACGAGGTTAGAAATCAAACAAAGTCCATTTGGTCACTCAAATCCTTGTATTCTCGGATTGCACCCAAATTGGCCTCAATTGAGCCTACAACGTACAAATTCCTTATTCGTTTAGCACAAACGAACTTGTTTATTGAGTAAAAAATGTAACATTTGACGTTATTATGGTACCATGCAAGATTAGAAATCAAACGGAGTCCATTTGGTCACTCAAATCCTTGTATTCTCATATTGCACCCAAATTGGCCTCCAATTGAGCCTGCAACGTACAAACGAGTTTTCCTTCTTCGTTAAGCACAAACAAACTTGTTTGCAGAGTTAAACATGTCCCATTTGACGTTATTATGGTACCAGGGGATGCTAGAAATCAAATGGAGTCCATTTGGTCACTCAAATCCTTGTATTGTCAGATTGCACCCAAATTGGCGTCCAATTGAGCCTACAACGTACAAACGAGTTTTCCTTCTACGTTTAGCACAAACGAACTTTTTTTTTAGTCAAACATGTCCCATTTGACGTTATTATGGTGCCACACAAGGTTAGAAATTAAACGGAGTCCATTTGGGTACTCAAATTCTTGTATTCTCGGATTGCACCCAAATTTGCCTCAATTGAGCCTACAACGTACAAACGAGTTTTCCTGCTTCGTTAAGCACAAACGAACTTGTTTTTTGAGTCAAACATCTGAGATTCACGTTATTATGGTACCACATGATATTAGAAATCAAACGGAGTCCATTTGGTCACTCAAATCCATGTATTCTCGGATTGCACCCAAATTGGCCTCCAATTGAGCTTACAACGTACAAATGAGTTTTTTCCTTCTTCATTTAGCACAAACTAACTTGTTTGTTGGGTCAAACATTACCCATTTGACGTTATTATTGTGCCACGCGAGGTTAGAAATCAAACGGAGTCCATTTGGTCACTTAAATCCTTGATTCTCGGATTGCACCTAAATTGGCCTCAATTGAGCCTACAACGTACAAACGAGTTTTCCTTCTTCGTTAAGCACAAACGAATTTGTTTGTTGAGTCAAACATGTCCCACTTGACGTTATCATGGTACCACAGGAGGTTACATATCAAACAAAGTCCATTTGGTCACTCGAATCCTTGTATTATCGGATTGCATCAAAATTGGCCTCTAATTGAGCCAACAATGTACAAACGAGTCTTCCTTCTTCATTAAGCACAAACGAACTTGTTTTATGAGTCAAACATGTAAAATTTGACGTTATTATGGTGCCACGCGAGGTTAGAAATCAAACGGAGTCCATTTGGTCACTTAAATCCTTGTATTCTCGTATTGCACCCAAATTGGCCTCAATTGAGCCTAGAACGTACAAATGAGTTTTCCTTCTTCGTTAAGTACAAACGAACTTGTTTGTTGAGTCAAACATCTCCCATTTGACGTTATTATGGTGCCACATGAGATTAGAAAACAAACAGAGTCCATTTGGTCACTCAAATCCTTGTATTATCGGATTGCACCAAAATTGGCCTCCAATTGAGCCTACAACGTACAAACGAGTTTTCTTTCTTCGTTAAGTACAACCGAACTTGTTTATTGAGTCAAACATGTCCCATTTGACGTTATTATGGTGCCACACGAGGTTAGAAATCAAACAAAGTCCATTTGGTCACTCAAATCCTTGTATTCTCGGATTGCACCCAAATTGGCCTCAATTGAGCCTACAACGTACAAATTCCTTATTCGTTTAGCACAAACGAACTTGTTTATTGAGTAAAAAATGTAACATTTGACGTTATTATGGTACCATGCAAGATTAGAAATCAAACGGAGTCCATTTGGTCACTCAAATCCTTGTATTCTCATATTGCACCCAAATTGGCCTCCAATTGAGCCTGCAACGTACAAACGAGTTTTCCTTCTTCGTTAAGCACAAACAAACTTGTTTGCAGAGTTAAACATGTCCCATTTGACGTTATTATGGTACCAGGGGATGCTAGAAATCAAATGGAGTCCATTTGGTCACTCAAATCCTTGTATTGTCAGATTGCACCCAAATTGGCGTCCAATTGAGCCTACAACGTACAAACGAGTTTTCCTTCTACGTTTAGCACAAACGAACTTTTTTTTTAGTCAAACATGTCCCATTTGACGTTATTATGGTGCCACACAAGGTTAGAAATTAAACGGAGTCCATTTGGGTACTCAAATTCTTGTATTCTCGGATTGCACCCAAATTTGCCTCAATTGAGCCTACAACGTACAAACGAGTTTTCCTGCTTCGTTAAGCACAAACGAACTTGTTTTTTGAGTCAAACATCTGAGATTCACGTTATTATGGTACCACATGATATTAGAAATCAAACGGAGTCCATTTGGTCACTCAAATCCATGTATTCTCGGATTGCACCCAAATTGGCCTCCAATTGAGCTTACAACGTACAAATGAGTTTTTTCCTTCTTCATTTAGCACAAACTAACTTGTTTGTTGGGTCAAACATTACCCATTTGACGTTATTATTGTGCCACGCGAGGTTAGAAATCAAACGGAGTCCATTTGGTCACTTAAATCCTTGATTCTCGGATTGCACCCAAATTGGCCTCAATTGAGCCTACAACGTACAAACGAGTTTTCCTTCTTCGTTAAGCACAAACGAATTTGTTTGTTGAGTCAAACATGTCCCACTTGACGTTATCATGGTACCACAGGAGGTTACATATCAAACAAAGTCCATTTGGTCACTCGAATCCTTGTATTATCGGATTGCATCAAAATTGGCCTCTAATTGAGCCAACAATGTACAAACGAGTCTTCCTTCTTCATTAAGCACAAACGAACTTGTTTTATGAGTCAAACATGTAAAATTTGATGTTATTATGGTACCACATGAGATTAGAAATCAAACGGAGTCCATTTGGTCAGTCAAATCCTTGTATTCTCGGATTGCACCCAAATTTTCCTCAATTGAGCCTACAACGTACAAACGAGTTTTCCTTCTTCATTAAGCACAAACGAACTTGTTTTTTGAGTCAAACATGTCCTATTTGATGTTATTATGGTGCCACGTGAGGTTAGAATTAAAACGGTATCCATTTGGTCACTCAAATCCTTGTATTCTCGGATTGCACCCAAATTGGCCTCCAATTGAGCCTACAACGTACAAACGAGTTTTCCTTCTTCGTTTAGAACAAAAAAAATTGTTTGTTGAGTCAAACATGTCCCACTTGGCGTTATCATGGTACCACAGGAGGTTAGATATCAAACAAAGTCCATTTGGTCACTTGAATCCTTGTATTATCGGATCGCACCCAAATTGGCCTCAATTGAGCCTACAACGTACAAACGAGTTTTACTTCTTTGTTAAGCACAAACGAATTTGTTTTTTGAGTCAAACATGTAACATTTGATTTTATTATGGTACCACACAAGGTTATAAATAACACGGAGTCCATTTGGTCACTAAAATCCTTGTATTCTCGGATTGCACCCAAATTGGCATCCAGTTGAGCCTACAACGTACAAACGAGTTTTCCTTCTTCGTTAAGCTCAACAAAACTTTTTTGTTGAGTCAAACATGTCCCATTTGATGTTATTATGGATCCACATGAGATTAGAAATCAAACAAAGTCCATTTGGTCACTCGAATCCTTGTATTCTTGGATTGCACCCAAATTGGCCTCCAACTGAGCCTACAACGTACAAACGAGTTTTCCTTCTTCGTTTAGCATAAACGAACTTTATTGTTGAGTCAAACACGTCCCATTTGATGTTATTATGCTGCAACGCAAGGTTAGAAATCAAACGGAGTCCATTTGGTCACTCAAATCCTTGTATTCTCGGATTGCACCCAAATAAGCCTCCAATTGAACCTACAACGTACAAACGTGTTTTCCTTCTTCGTTAAGCACAAACAAACTTGTTTGTTGAGTCAAACATGTCCCATTTGACGTTATTATCCTGCCACATGAGGTTAGAAATCAAACGGAGACCATTTATTCACTCAAATCATTGTATTCGCGGATTGCACCCAACTTGGCCTCCAATTGAGCCTACAACGTACAAACGAGTTTTCCTTCTTCGTTTAGCACAAACGAACTTGTTTTTTTTAGTCAAACATGTCCCATTTGACGTTATTATGGTGCCACATGAGGTTAGAAATCAAACGGAGTCCATTTGGTCACTCAAATTTTTGTATTATCGGATTGCACCCAAATTGGCATCCAATTGAGCCTACAACGTACAAACGAGTTTTCCTTCTTCGTTAAGCTCAACCAAACTTGTTTGTTGATTCAAACATGTCCCATTTGACATTATTATGGTGCCACCCAAGGTTAGAAATCAAACGGCGTCCATTTGGTCACTCAAATTCTTGTATTCTCGGATTGCACCGAAATTTGCCTCAATTGAGCCTACAACGTACAAACGAGTTTTCCTGCTTCGTTAAGCACAAACGAACTTGTTTTTTTAGTCTAATATGTGACATTCACATTATTATGGTACCACATGAGATTAGAAATCAAACGGAGTCCATTTGGTCACTCAAATGCTTTTATATATTGCACCCAAATTGGCCTCCAATTGAGCCTACAACGTACAAACGAGTTTTCCTTCTTCGTTAAGCACAAACAAACTTGTTTGCAGAGTTAAACATGTCCCATTTGACGTAATTATGGTACCACGGGATGTTAGAAATTAAATGGAGTCCATTTGGTTACTCAAATCGTTGTCTTCGCGGATTGCACCCAAATTGGCCTCCAATTGAGCCTACAACGTACAAACGAGTTTTCCTTCTTCGTTTAGCACAAACGAACTTGTTTGTTGAGTCAAACATGTCCCATTTGATGTTATTATGGTGCCACATGAGGTTAGAATTAAAACGGAGTCCATTTGGTCACTCAAATCCTTGTATTGTCAGATTGCACCCAAATTGGCGTCCAATTGAGCCTACAACGTACAAACGAGTTTTCCTTCTAAGTTTAGCACAAACGAACTTTTTTTTTTAGTCAAACATGTCCCATTTGACGTTATTATGGTGCCACACAAGGTTAGAAATTAAACGGAGTCCATTTGGGCAATCAAATTCTTGTATTCTCGGATTGCACCCAAATTTGCCTCAATTGAGCCTACAACGTACAAACGAGTTTTCCTGCTTCGTTAAGCACAAACGAACTTGTTTTTTGAGTCAAACATGTGACATTCACGTTATTATGGTACCACATGAGATTAGAAATCAAACGGAGTCCATTTGGTCACTCAAATTCTTGTATTCTCAGATTGCACCCAAAATGGCCTCCAATTGAGCCTACAACGTACAAATGAGTTTTTTCCTTCTTCGTTTAGCACAAACTAACTTCTTTGTTGGGTCAAACATTACCCATTTGATGTTATTATGGTGCCACGCGAGGTTAGAAATCAAACGGAGTCCATTTGGTCACTTAAATCCTTGTATTCTCGGATTGCACCCAAATTGGCCTCAATTGAGCCTACAACGTACAAACGAGTTTTCCTTCTTCGTTAAGCACAAACGAATTTGTTCTTTGAGTCAAACATCTAACATTTGATTTTATTATGGTACCACACAAGGTTAGAAATGAAACGGAGTCGATTTTTTCACTCAAATCCTTGTATTCTCGGGTTGCACCCAAATTGGCCTCCAATTGAGCCTACAACGTACGAACGAGTTTTCCTTCTTCGTTTAGCACAAACAAAATTGTTTGTTGAGTCAAACATGTCCCACTTAGCGTTATCATGATACCACAGGAGGTTAGATATCAAACATAGTCCATTTGGTCACTCGAATCCTTGTATTATCGGATCGCACCCAAATTGGCCTCAATTGAGCCTACAACGTACAAACGAGTTTTCCTTCTTCGTTAAGCACAAACGAATTTGTTTTTTGAGTCAAACATGTAACATTGATTTTATTATGGTACCACACAAGGTTATAAATCAAACGGAGTCCATTTGGTCACTCAAATCCTTGTATTCTCGGATTGCACCCAAATTGGCCTCCAATTGAGCCTACAACGTACAAACGAGTTTTCCTTCTTCGTGTAGCACAAAAAAAATTGTTTGTTGAGTCAAACATGTCCCACTTGACGTTATCATGGTACCACAGGAGGTTACATATCAAACAAAGTCCATTTGGTCACTCGAATCCTTGTATTATCGGATCGCACCCAAATTGGCCTCAATTGAGCCTACAACGTACTAACGAGTCTTCCTTCTTCGTTAAGCACAACCGAACCTTTTTATTGAGTCAAACATGTCCCATTTGATGTTATTATGGTGCCACGCGAGGTTAGAAATAAAACGGAGTCCATTTGGTCACTCAAATCCTTGTATTCGAGGATTGCACCAAAATTGGCCTCCAATTGAACCAACAACGTACAAACGAATTTTCCTTCTTCGTTAAGCACAAACAAACTTGTTTTTTTAGTCAAACATGTAACATTTGATGTTATTATGGTACCACATGAGATTAGAAATCAAATGGAGTACATTTGGTCAGTCAAATCCTTGTATTCTCGGATTGCACCCAAATTGGCCTCAATTGAGCCTACAACGTACAAACGAGTTTTCCTTCTTCGTTAAGCACAAACGAACTTGTTTTTTGAGTCAAACATGTCCCATTTGATGTTATTATGGTGCCACGCAAGGTTAGAAATAAAACAGTATCCATTTGGTCACTCAAATCCTTGTATTCTCGGATTGCACCCAAATTGGCCTCCAATTCCGCCTACAACGTACAAACGAGTTTTCCTTCTTCGTTAAGCACAAACGAACTTGTTTTTTGGTTCAAACATGTCCCATTTGATCTTATTATTGTGCCACGTGAGGTTAGAATTAAAACGGTATCCATTTGGTCACTCAAATCCTTGTATTCTCGGATTGCACCCAAATTGGCCTCCAATTGAGCCTACAACGTACAAACGAGTTTTCCTTCTTCCTTAAGCACAAACGAATTTGTTTTTTGAGTCAAACATGTAACATTTGATTTTATTATAATACCACACAAGGTTATAAGTCAAACGGAGTCCATTTAGTCACTCAAATCCTTGTATTCTCGGATTGCACCCAATGTGGCCTCCAATTCCGCCTACAACGTACAAACGAGTTTTCCCTCTTCGTTTAGCACAAACTAACTTTTTTGTAGAGTCAAACATGTCCCATTTGACGTTATTATGGTGCCTCGTGAGGTTAGAAATCTAACGGAGTCCATTTGGTCACTCAAATCCATGTATTCTCGGATAGCACCCAAATTGGCATCCAATTGAGCCTAGTACAAACGAGTTTTCCTATTTCGTTAAGCTCAACCAAACTTGTTTGTTGAGTCTAACATGTCACATTTGACGTTAATATCTTGCCACGTGAGGTTAGCAATCAAACGAAGTCCATTTGGTCACACAAATCCTTGTATTCTCGGATTGCACCCAAATTGGCCTCCAATTGAGCCTACAACGTACAAACGAGTTTTCCTTCTTCATTAAGTACAAACGAACTTGTTTGTTGTGTCAAACATGTCCCAATTTATGTTATTATGGTGCCACTCGAGATTAGAAATCAAACAGAGTCCATTTGGTCACTCAAATCCTTGTATTCTCGGATTGCACCCAAATTGGCCTCAATTGAGCCTACAACGTACAAATTTCTTATTCGTTTAGCACAAACGAACTTTTTTTTTGAGTAAAAAATGTAACATTTGACGTTATTATGGTACCACATGAGATTAGAAATGAAACGGAGTCCATTTGGTCACTCAAATCCTTGTATTCTCAGATTGCACCCAAATTGGCCTCCAATTGAGCCTACAACGTACAAACGAGTTTTCCTTCTTCGTTAAGCACAAACAAACTTGGTTGCTGAGTCAACATGTCCCATTTGATGTTATTATGGTACCATGGGATGTTATAATTCAAATGGAGTCCATTTGGTCACTCAAATCGTTGTCTTCACGGATTGCACCCAAATTGGCCTCCAATTGAGCCTACAACGTACAAACGAGTTTTCCTTCTTCATTTAGCACAAACGAACTTGTTTGTTGAGTCAAACATGTCCCATTTGATGTTATTATGGTGTCACGCAAGGTTAGATTTAAAACGGAGTCCATTTGGTCACTCAAATCCTTGTATTTTCGGATTGCACCCAAATTGCCGTCCAATTGAGCCTACAACGTACAAACGAGTTTTCCTTCTACGTTTAGCACAAACGAACTTTTTTTTTTGGTCAAACATGTCCCATTTGACGTTATTATGGTGCCACACAAGGTTAGAAATCAAACGGAGTCCATTTGGGCACTCAAATTCTTGTATTCTCGGGTTGCACCCAAATTTGCCTCAATTGAGCCTGCAACGTACAAACGAGTTTTCCTGCTTCGTTAAGCACAAACGAACTTGTTTTTTGAGTCAAACATGTGACATTCACGTTATTATGGTACCACATGAGATTAGAAATCAAACAGAGTCCATTTGGTCACTCAAATCCTTTTATTCTCGGATTGCACCCAAATTGGCCTCGAATTGAGCCTACAACGTACAAATGAGTTTTTTCCTTCTTCGTTTAGCAAAAACTAACATGTTTGTTGGGTCAAATATTACCCATTTGACGTTATTATGGTGCCACGCGAGGTTAGAAATCAAACGGAGTCCATTTGGTCACTTAAATCCTTGTATTCTCGGATTGCACCCAAATTGGCCTCAATTGAGCCTACAACGTACAAACGAGTTTTCCTTCTTCGTTAAGCACAAACGAATTTGTTTTTTGAGTCAAACATTTAACATTTCATTTTATTATGGTACCACACAAGGTTAGAAATCAAACGGAGTCCATTTGGTCACTCAAATCCTTGTATTCTCGGATTGCACCCAAATTGGCCTCCAATTGAGCCTACAATGTACAAACGAGTTTTCCTTCTTCATTTAGCATAAAAAAAATTGTTTGTTGAGTCAAACATGTCCCATTTGACATTATCATGGTACCACAGGAGGTTACATATCAAACAAAGTCCATTTGGTCACTCGAATCCTTGTATTATCGGATTGCACCAAAATTGGCCTCTAATTGAGCCAACAACGTACAAACGAGTCTTCCTTCTTCATTAAGCACAAACAAACTTGTTTTTTGAGTCAAACATGTAAAATTTGACGTTATTATGGTACCACATGAGATTAGAAATCAAACGGAGTCAATTTGGTCAGTCAAATCCTTGTATTCTCGGATTGCACCCAAATTTTCCTCAATTGAGCCTACAACGTACAAACGAGTTTTCCTTCTTCGTTAAGCACAAAAAGACTTGTTTGCTGAGTCAAACATGTCCCATTTGACGTTATTATGGTACCACGGGATGTTAGAAATCAAATGGAGTCCATTTGGTTACTCAAATCGTAGTCTTCGCGGATTGCACCCAAATTGGCCTCCAATTAAGCCTACAACGTACAAACGAGTTTTCCTTCTTCGTTAAGCTCAACCAAACTTGTGTGTTGAGTCAAACATGTCCCATTTGACGTTATTATGGTGCCACGCAAGGTTAGAAATCAAACGGAGTCCATTTGGTCACTCAAATTCTTCTATTCTAGGATTGCACCCAAATTTGCCTCAATTGAGCCTACAACGTACAAACGAGTTTTCCTGCTTCGTTAAGCCAAACGAACTTGTTCTTTTAGTCAAACATGTAACATTCGACGTTATTATGTTACCACATGAGATTAGAAATCAAACGGAGTCCATTTGGTCACTCAAATTCTTGTATTCTCGGATTGCACCCAAATTGGCCTCCAATTGAGCCTACAACGTACAAATGAGTTTTTTCCTTCTTCGTTTAGCACAAACTAACTTCTTTGTTGGGTCAAAAATTACCCATTTGACGTTATTATGGTGCCACGCGAGGTTAGAAATCAAACGGAGTCCATTTGGTCAGTTAAATCCTTGTATTCTCGTATTGCACCCAAATTGGCCTCAATTGAGCCTAGAACGTACAAACGAGTTTTCCTTCATCGTTAAGTACAAACGAACTTGTTTGTTGAGTCAAACATCTTCCATTTGACATTATTATGGTGCCACACGAGATTAGAAATCAAACAGAGTCCATTTGGTCACTCAAATCCTTGTATTCTCGGATTGCACCAAAATTGGCCTCCAATTGAGCCTACAACGTACAAACGAGTTTTCTTTCTTCGTCAAGTACAAACGAACTTGTTTGTTGAGTCAAACATGTCCCATTTGATGTTATTATGGTGTCACGCAAGGTTAGATTTAAAATGGAGTCCATTTGGTCACTCAAATCTTTGTATTTTCGGATTGCACCCAAATTGCCGTCCAATTGAACCTACAACGTACAAACGAGTTTTCCTTCTACGTTTAGCACAAACGAATTTTTTTTTTTAGTCAAACATGTCCCATTTGATGTTATTATGGTTCCACACAAGGTTAGAAATTAAACGGAGTCCATTTGGTCACTCAAATCCTTGTATTCTCGAATTGCACCCAAATTGGCCTCGAATTGAGCCTACAACGTACAAATGAGTTTTTTCCTTCTTCGTTTAGCACAAACTAACTTGTTTGTTGGATCAAACATTACCCATTTGACGTTATTATGGTGCCACGTGAGGTTTGAAATAACAAGGATTCCATTTGGTCACTTAAATCCTTGTATTCTCGGATTGCACCCAAATTGGCCTCAATTGAGCCTACAACGTACAAACGAGTTTTCCTTCTTCGTTAAGCACAAACGAATTTGTTTTTTGAGTCAAACATCTAACATTTCATTTTATTATGGTACCACACAAGGTTAGAAATGAAACGGAGTCCATTTGGTCACTCAAATCCTTGTATTCTCGGATTGCACCCAAATTGGCCTCCAGTTGAGCCTACAACGTACAAACGAGTTTTCCTTCTTCGTTTACCACAAAAAAAATTGTTTGTTGAGTCAAACATGTCCCATTTGACGTTATCATGGTACCACAGGAGGTTACATATCAAACAAAGTCCAGTTGGTCACTCGAATCCTTGTATTATCGGATTGCACCAAAATTGGCCTCTAATTGAGCCAACAACGTACAAACGAGTCTTCCTTCTTCATTAAGCACAAACGAACTTGTTTTTTGAGTCAAACATGTAAAATTTGACGTTATTATGGTACCACATGAGATTAGAAATCAAACGGAGTCAATTTGGTCAATCAAATCCTTGTATTCTCGGATTGCACCTAAATTTTCCTCAATTGAGCCTACAACGTACAAACGAGTTTTCCTTCTTCGTTAAGCACAAAAAAACTTGTTTGCTGAGTCAAACATGTCCCATTTGACGTTATTATGGTACCACGGGATGCTAGAAAGCAAATGGAGTCCATTTGGTTACTCAAATCGTTGTCTTCGCGGATTGCACCCAAATTTGCCTCCAATTAAGCCTACAACGTACAAACGAGTTTTACTTCTTCGTTAAGCTCAACCAAACTTGTTTATTGAGTCAAACATGTCCCATTTGACGTTATTATGGTGCCACATAAGGTTAGAAATCAAACGGAGTCCATTTGTTCACTCAAATTCTTGTATTCTCGGATTGCACCCAAATTTGCCTCAATTGAGCCTACAACGTACAAACGAGTTTTCCTGCTTCGTTAAGCCAAACGAACTTGTTTTTTTTGTCAAACATGTTACATTCGACGTTATTATGTTACCACATGAGATTAGAAATCAAACGGAGTCCATTTGGTCACTCAAATTCTTGTATTCTCGGATTGCACCCAAACTGGCCTCCAATTGAGCCTACAACGTACAAATGAGTTTTTTCCTTCTTCGTTTAGCACAAACGAACTTGTGTGTCGGGTCAAAAATTATTCATTTGACGTTATTATGGTGCCACGCGAGGTTAGAAATCAAACGGAGTCCATTTGGTCACTTAAATCCTTGTATTCTCGTATTGCACCCAAATTGGCCTCAATTGAACCTACAACGTACAAACGAGTTTTCCTTCTACGTTTAGCACAAAAGAATTTTTTTTTTTAGTCAAACATGTCCCATTTGATGTTATTATGGTTCCACAGAAGGTTAGAAATTAAACGGAGTCCATTTGGTCACTCAAATCCTTGTATTCTCGGATTGCACCCAAATTGGCCTCCAATTGAGCCTACAACGTACAAATGAGTTTTTTCCTTCTTCGTTTAGCACAAACTAACTTGTTTGTTGGGTCAAACATTACCCATTTGACGTTATTATGGTGCCACGTGAGGTTTGAAATAACAAGGATTCCATTTGGTCACTTAAATCCTTGTATTCTCGGATTGCACCCAAATTGGCCTCAATTGAGCCTACAACGTACAAACGAGTTTTCCTTCTTCGTTAAGCACAAACGAATTTGGTTTTTGAGTCAAACATCTGACATTTCATTTTATTATGGTACCACACAAGGTTAGAAATGAAACGGAGTCCATTTGGTCACTCAAATCCTTGTATTCTCGGATTGCACCCAAATTGGCCTCCAGTTGAGCCTACAACGTACAAACGAGTTTTCCTTCTTCGTTTACCACAAAAAAAATTGTTTGTTGAGTCAAACATGTCCCATTTGACGTTATCATGGTACCACAGGAGGTTACATATCAAACAAAGTCCATTTGGTCACTCGAATCCTTGTATTATCGGATTGCACCAAAATTGGCCTCTAATTGAGCCAACAACGTACAAACGAGTCTTCCTTCTTCATTAAGCACAAACGAACTTGTTTTTTGAGTCAAACATGTAAAATTTGACGTTATTATGGTACCACATGAGATTAGAAATCAAACGGAGTCAATTTGGTCAGTCAAATCCTTGTATTTTCGGATTGCACCCAAATTTTCCTCAATTGAGCCTACAACGTACAAACGAGTTTTCCTTCTTCGTTAAGCATAAAAAAACTTGTTTGCTGAGTCAAACATGTCCCATTTGACGTTATTATGGTACCACGGGATGTTAGAAATCAAATGGAGTCCATGTGGTTATTCAAATCGTAGTCTTCGCGGATTGCACCCAAATTGGCCTCCAATTAAGCCTACAACGTACAAACGAGTTTTCCTTCTTCGTTAAGCTCAACCAAACTTGTTTGTTGAGTCAAACATGTCCCATTTGACGTTATTATGGTGCCACGCAAGGTTAGAAATCAACGGAGTCCATTTGGTCACTCAAATTCTTGTATTCTAGGATTGCACCCAAATTTGCCTCAATTGAGCCTACAACGTACAAACGAGTTTTACTGCTTCGTTAAGCCAAACGAACTTGTTTTTTTAGTCAAACATGTAACACTCGACGTTATTATGTTACCACATGAGATTAGAAATCAAACGGAGTCCATTTGGTCACTCAAATTCTTGTATTCTCGGATTGCACCCAAATTGGCCTCCAATTGAGCCTACAACGTACAAATGAGTTTTTTCCTTCTTCGTTTAGCACAAACGAACTTGTGTGTTGGGTCAAAAATTACCCATTTGACGTTATTATGGTGCCACGCGAGGTTAGAAATCAAACAGAGTCCATTTGGTCACTCAAATTCTTGTATTCTCGGATTGCACCAAAATTGGCCTCCAATTAAGCCTACAACGTACAAACGAGTTTTCTTTCTTCGTCAAGTACAAACGAACTTGTTTGTTGAGTCAAACATGTCCCATTTGACGTTATTATGGTGCCATACGAGATTAGAAATCAAACAGAGTCCATTTGGTCACTCAAATCCTTGTATTCTCGGATTGCACCCAAATTGGCCTCAATTGAGCCTACAACGTACAAACGAGTTTTCCTTCTTCGTTAAGCACAAACGAATTTGGTTTTTGAGTCAAACATCTAACATTTCATTTTATTATGGTACCACACAAGGTTAGAAATGAAACGGAGTCCATTTGGTCACTCAAATCCTTGTATTCTCGGATTGCACCCAAATTGGCCTCCAGTTGAGCCTACAACGTACAAACGAGTTTTCCTTCTTCGTTTACCACAAAAAAAATTGTTTGTTGAGTCAAACATGTCCCATTTGACGTTATCATGGTACCACAGGAGGTTACATATCAAACAAAGTCCATTTGGTCACTCGAATCCTTGTATTATGGGATTGCACCAAAATTGGCCTCTAATTGAGCCAACAACGTACAAACGAGTCTTCCTTCTTCATTAAGCACAAACGAACTTGTTTTTTGAGTCAAACATGTAAAATTTGACGTTATTATGGTACCACATGAGATTAGAAATCAAACGGAGTCAATTTGGTCAGTCAAATCCTTGTATTTTCGGATTGCACCCAAATTTTCCTCAATTGAGCCTACAACGTACAAACGAGTTTTCCTTCTTCGTTAAGCATAAAAAAACTTGTTTGCTGAGTCAAACATGTCCCATTTGACGTTATTATGGTACCACGGGATGTTAGAAATCAAATGGAGTCCATGTGGTTATTCAAATCGTAGTCTTCGCGGATTGCACCCAAATTGGCCTCCAATTAAGCCTACAACGTACAAACGAGTTTTCCTTCTTCGTTAAGCTCAACCAAACTTGTTTGTTGAGTCAAACATGTCCAATTTGACGTTATTATGGTGCCACGCAAGGTTAGAAATCAAATGGAGTCCATTTGGTCACTCAAATTCTTGTATTCTAGGATTGCACCCAAATTTGCCACAATTGAGCCTACAACGTACAAACGAGTTTTACTGCTTCGTTAAGCCAAACGAACTTGTTTTTTTAGTCAAACATGTAACATTCGACGTTATTATGTTACCAAATGAGATTAGAAATCAAACGGAGTCCATTTGGTCACTCAAATTCTTGTATTCTCGGATTGCACCCAAATTGGCCTCCAATTGAGCCTACAACGTACAAATGAGTTTTTTCCTTCTTCGTTTAGCACAAACGAACTTGTGTGTTGGGTCAAACATTACCCATTTGACGTTATTATGGTGCCACGCGAGGTTAGAAATCAAACAGAGTCCATTTGGTCACTCAAATTCTTGTATTCTCGGATTACACCAAAATTGGCCTCCAATTGAGCCTACAACGTACAAACGAGTTTTCTTTCTTCGTCAAGTACAAACGAACTTCTTTGTTGAGTCAAACATGTCCCATTTGACGTTATTATGGTGCCATACGAGATTAGAAATCAAACAGAGTCCATTTGGACACTCAAATCCTTGTATTCTCGGATTGCACCTAAATTGGCCTCAATTGAGCCTACAACGTACAAATTCCTTATTCGTTTAGCACAAACGAACTTGTTTATTGAGTCAAAAATGTAACATTTGACGTTATTATGGTACCACGCGAGATTAGAAATCAAACGGAGTCCATTTGGTCACTGAAATCCTTGTATTGTCAGATTGCACCCAAATTGACCTCCAATTGAGCCTACAACGTACAAACGAGTTTTTCTTCTACATTTAGCTCAAACGAAATTTTTTTTTTAGTCAAACATGTCCCATTTGAAGTTATTATGGTGCCACAAAAGGTTAGAAATTAAACGGAGTCCATTTGGGCACTCAAATTCTTGTATTCTCGGATTGCACCCAAATTTGCCTCAATTGAGCCTACAACGTACAAACGAGTTTTCCTGCTTCGTTAAGCACAAACGAACTTGTTTTTTGAGTCAAACATGTGAAATTCACGTTATTATGGTACCACATGAGATTAGAAATCAAACGGAGTCCATTTGGTCACTCAAATCCTTGTATTCTCGGATTGCACCCAAATTGGCCTCCAATTGAGCCTACAACGTACAAATGAGTTTTTTCCTTCTTCGTTTAGCACAAACTAACTTGTTTGTTGGGTCAAACATTACACATTTGACGTTATTATGGTGCCACACGAGGTTTGAAATCAAACGGATTCCATTTGGTCACTTAAATCCTTGTATTCTCGGATTGCACCCAAATTGGCCTCAATTGAGCCTACAACGTACAAACGAGTTTTCCTTCTTCGTTAAGCACAAACGAATTTGTTTTTTGAGTCAAAAATCTAACATTTCATTTTATTATGGTACCACACAAGGTTAGAAATGAAACGGAGTCCATTTGGTCACTCAAATCCTTGTATTCTCGGATTGCACCCAAATTGGCCTCCAATTGAGCCTACAACGTACAAACGAGTTTTCCTTCTTCGTTTAGCACAAACAAAATTTTTTGTTGAGTCAAACATGTCCCATTTGACGTTATCATGGTACCACAGGAGGTTACATATCAAACAAAGTCCATTTGGTCACTCGAATCCTTGTATTATCGGATTGCACCAAAATTGGCCTCTAATTGAGCCAACAACGTACAAACGAGTCTTCCTTCTTCATTAAGCACAAACGAACTTGTTTTTTGAGTCAAACATGTAAAATTTGACGTTATTATGGTACCACATGAGATTAGAAATCAAACGGAGTCAATTTGGTCAGTCAAATCCTTGTATTCTCGGATTGCACCCAAATTTTCCTCAATTGAGCCTACAACGTACAAACGAGTTTTCCTTCTTCGTTAAGCACAAAAAAACTTGTTTGCTGAGTCAAACATGTCCCATTTGACGTTATTATGGTACCACGGGATGTTAGAAATCAAATGGAGTCCATTTGGTTACTCAAATCGTAGTCTTCGCGGATTGCACCCAAATTGGCCTCCAATTAAGCCTACAACGTACAAACGAGTTTTCCTTCTTCGTTAAGCTCAACCAAACTTGTGTGTTGAGTCAAACATGTCCCATTTGACGTTATTATGGTGCCACGCAAGGTTAGAAATCAAACGGAGTCCATTTGGTCACTCAAATTCTTCTATTCTAGGATTGCACCCAAATTTGCCTCAATTGAGCCTACAACGTACAAACGAGTTTTCTTGCTTCGTTAAGCCAAACGAACTTGTTCTTTTAGTCAAACATGTAACATTCGACGTTATTATGTTACCACATGAGATTAGAAATCAAACGGAGTCCATTTGGTCACTCAAATTCTTGTATTCTCGGATTGCACCCAAATTGGCCTCCAATTGAGCCTACAACGTACAAATGAGTTTTTTCCTTCTTCGTTTAGCACAAAAGAACTTGTGTGTTAGGTCAAACATTACCCATTTGACGTTATTATGGTGCCACGCGAGGTTAGAAATCAAACAGAGTCCATTTGGTCACTCAAATCCTTGTATTCTCGGATTGCACCAAAATTGGCCTCCAATTGAGCCTACAACGTACAAACGAGTTTTCTTTCTTCGTCAAGTACAAGAGAACTTGTTTGTTGAGTCAAACATGTCCCATTTGACGTTATTATGGTGCCACATGAGATTAGAAATCAAACAGAGTCCATTTGGACACTCAAATCCTTGTATTCTCGGATTGCACCCAAATTGGCCTCAATTGAGCCTACAACGTACAAATTCCTTATTCGTTTAGCACAAACGAACTTGTTTATTGAGTCAAAAATGTAACATTTGACGTTATTATGGTACCACGCGAGATTAGAAATCAAACGGAGTCCATTTGGTCAATCAAATCCTTGTATTGTCAGATTGCACCCAAATTGACCTCCAATTGAGCCTACAACGTACAAACGAGTTTTTCTTCTACATTTAGCACAAACGAACTTTTTTTTTTAGTCAAACATGTCCCATTTGAAGTTATTATGGTGCCACAAAATGTTAGAAATTAAATGGAGTCCATTTGGGCACTCAAATTCTTGTATTCTCGGATTGCACCCAAATTTGCCTCAATTGAGCCTACAACGTACAAACGAGTTTTCCTGCTTCGTTAAGCACAAACGAACTTGTTTTTTGAGTCAAACATGTGAAATTCACGTTATTATGGTACCACATGAGATTAGAAATCAAACGGAGTCCATTTGGTCACTCAAATCCTTGTATTCTCGGATTGCACCCAAATTGGCCTCCAATTGAGCCTACAACGTACAAATGAGTTTTTTCCTTCTTCGTTTAGAACAAACTAACTTGTTTGTTGGGTCAAACATTACACATTTGACGTTATTATGGTGCCACACGAGGTTTGAAATCAAACGGATTCCATTTGGTCACTTAAATCCTTGTATTCTCGGATTGCACCCAAATTGGCCTCAATTGAGCCTACAACGTACAAACGAGTTTTCCTTCTTCGTTAAGCACAAACGAATTTGTTTTTTGAGTCAAAAATCTAACATTTCATTTTATTATGGTACCACACAAGGTTAGAAATGAAACGGAGTCCATTTGGTCACTCAAATCCTTGTATTCTCGGATTGCACCCAAATTGGCCTCCAATTGAGCCTACAACGTACAAACGAGTTTTCCTTCTTCGTTTAGCACAAACAAAATTTTTTGTTGAGTCAAACATGTCCCATTTGACGTTATCATGGTACCACAGGAGGTTACATATCAAACAAAGTCCATTTGGTCACTCGAATCCTTGTATTATCGGATTGCACCAAAATTGGCCTCTAATTGAGCCAACAACGTACAAACGAGTCTTCCTTCTTCATTAAGCACAAACGAACTTGTTTTTTGAGTCAAACATGTAAAATTTGACGTTATTATGGTACCACATGAGATTAGAAATCAAACGGAGTCAATTTGGTCAGTCAAATCCTTGTATTCTCGGATTGCACCCAAATTTTCCTCAATTGAGCCTACAACGTACAAACGAGTTTTCCTTCTTCGTTAAGCACAAAAAAACTTGTGTGCTGAGTCAAACATGTCCCATTTGACGTTATTATGGTACCACGGGATGTTAGAAATCAAATGGAGTCCATTTGGTTACTCAAATCGTAGTCTTCGCGGATTGCACCCAAATTGGCCTCCAATTAAGCCTACAACGTACAAACGAGTTTTCCTTCTTCGTCAAGCTCAACCAAACTTGTGTGTTGAGTCAAACATGTCCCATTTGACGTTATTATGGTGCCACGCAAGGTTAGAAATCAAACGGAGTCCATTTGGTCACTCAAATTCTTCTATTCTAGGATTGCACCCAAATTTGCCTCAATTGAGCCTACAACGTACAAACGAGATTTCTTGCTTCGTTAAGCCAAACAAACTTGTTCTTTTAGTCAAACATGTAACATTCGACGTTATTATGTTACCACATGAGATTAGAAATCAAACGGAGTCCATTTGGTCACTCAAATTCTTGTATTCTCGGATTGCACCCAAATTGGGCTCCAATTGAGCCTACAACGTACAAATGAGTTTTTTCCTTCTTCGTTTAGCACAAAAGAACTTGTGTGTTGGGTCAAACATTACCCATTTGACGTTATTATGGTGCCACGCGAGGTTAGAAATCAAACAGAGTCCATTTGGTCACTCAAATCCTTGTATTCTCGGATTGCACAAAAATTGGCCTCCAATTGAGCCTACAACGTACAAACGAGTTTTCTTTCTTCGTCAAGTACAAGCGAACTTGTTTGTTGAGTCAAACATGTCCCATTTGACGTTATTATGGTGCCACACGAGATTAGAAATCAAACAGAGTCCATTTGGACACTCAAATCCTTGTATTCTCGGATTGCACCCAAATAGGCCTCAATTGAGCCTACAACGTACAAATTCCTTATTCGTTTAGCACAAACGAACTTGTTTATTGAGTCAAAAATGTAACATTTGACGTTATTATGGTACCACGCGAGATTAGAAATCAAACGGAGTCCATTTGGTCACTCAAATCCTTGTATTGTCAGATTGCACCCAAATTGACCTCCAATTAAGCCTACAACGTACAAACGAGTTTTCCTTCTACATTTAGCACACACGAACTTTTTTTTTTAGTCAAACATGTCCCATTTGAAGTTATTATGGTGCCACAAAAGGTTAGAAATTAAACGGAGTCCATTTGGGCACTCAAATTCTTGTATTCTCGGATTGCACCCAAATTTGCCTCAATTGAGCCTACAACGTACAAACGAGTTTTCCTGCTTCGTTAAGCACAAACGAACTTGTTTTTTGAGTCAAACATATAACATTCGACGTTATTATGTTACCACATGATATTAGAAATCAAACGGAGTCCATTTGGTCACTCAAATTCTTGTATTCTCGGATTGCACCCAAATTGGCCTCCAATTGAGCCTACAACGTACAAATGAGTTTTTTCCTTCTTCGTTTAGCACAAACAAACTTGTGTGTTGGGTCAAACATTACCCATTTGACGTTATTATGGTGCCACGCGAGGTTAGAAATCAAACGGAGTCCATTTGGTCACTTAAATCCTTATATTCTCGTATTGCACCCAAATTGGCCTCAATTGAGCCTAGAACGTACAAACGAGTTTTCCTTCTTCGTTAAGAACAAACGAACTTGTTTGTTGAGTCAAACATCTTCCATTTGACATTATTATGGTGCCACACGAGATTAGAAATCAAACAGAGTCCATTTGGTCACTCAAATCCTTGTATTCTCGGATTGCACCAAAATTGGCCTCCAATTGAGCCTACAACGTACAAATGAGTTTTCTTTCTTCGTCAAGTACAAACGAACTTGTTTGTTGAGTCAAACATGTCCCATTTGACGTTATTATGGTGCCACACGAGATTAGAAATCAAACAGAGTCCATTTGGACACTCAAATCCTTGTATTCTCGGATTGCACCCAAATTGGCCTCAATTGAGCCTACAACGTACAAATTCCTTATTCGTTTAGCATAAACGAACTTGTTTATTGAGTCAAAAATGTAACATTTGACGTTATTATGGTACCACGCGAGATTAGAAATCAAACGGAGTCCATTTGGTCACTCAAAGCCTTGTATTCTCATATTGCACCCAAATTGGCCTCCAGTTGAGCCTACAACGTACAAACGAGTTTTCCTTCTTTGTTTAGCATAAACGAACTTGTTTGTTGAGTCAAACATGTCCCATTTGATGTTATTATGGTGCCACGTGAGGTTAGAATTAAAACGGAGTCCATTTGGTCACTCAAATCCTTGTATTGTCAGATTGCACCCAAATTGGCGTCCAATTGAGCCTACAACGTACAAACGAACTTTTTTTTTTTGTCAAACATGTCCCATTTGACGTTATTATGGTGCCACACAAGGTTAGAAATAAAACGGAGTCTATTTGGGCACTCAAATACTTGTATTCTTTGATTGCACCCAAATTTGCCTCAATTGAGCCTACAACGTACAAACGAGTTTTCCTGCTTCGTTAAGCACAAACGAACTTGTTTTTTGAGTCAAACATGTGACATTCACGTTATTATGGTACCACATGAGATTAGAAATCAAACGGAGTCCATTTGGTCACTCAAATCCTTGTCTTCTCGGATTGCACCCAAATTGGCATCCAATTGAGCCTACAACGTACAAACGAGTTTTCCTTCTTCGTTAAGCTCAACCAAACTTGTTTGTTGAGTCAAACATGTCCCATTTGACGTTATTATGGTGCCACGCGAGGTTAGAAATCAAACGGAGTCCATTTGGTCACTTAAATCCTTGTATTCTCGGATTGCACCCAAATTGGCCTCAATTGAGCCAACAACGTACAAACGAGTTTTCCTTCTTCGTTAAGCACAAACAAATTTGTTTTTTGAGTCAAACATCTAACATTTGATTTTATTATGGAACCACACAAGGTTAGAAATCAAACGGAGTCCATTTGGTCACTCAAATCCTTGTATTCTCGGATTGCACCCAAATTGGCCTCCAATTGAGCCTACAACGTATAAACGAGTTTTCCTTCTTCGTTTAGCACAAACAAAATTGTTTGTTGAGTCAAACGTGTCCCATTTGACGTTATCATGGTACCACAGGAGGTTAAATATCAAACGAAGTCCATTTGGTCACTCGAATCCTTGTATTATCGGATTGCACCAAAATTGGCCTCTAATTGAGCCAACAACGTACAAACGAGTCTTCCTTCTTCATGAAGCACAAACGAACTTGTTTTTTGAGTCAAACATGTAAAATTTGACGTTATTATGGTACCACATGAGATTAGAAATCAAACGGAGTCCATTTGGTCAGTCAAATCCTTGTATTCTCGGATTGCACCCAAATTTTCCTCAATTGAGCCTACAACGTACAAACGAGTTTTCCTTCTTCGTTAAGCACAAACGAACTTGGTTTTTGAGTCAAACATGTCCCATTTGATGTTATTATGGTGCCACGTGAGGTTAGAATTAAAACGGTATCCATTTGGTCACTCAAATCCTTGTATTCTCGGATTGCACCCAAATTGGCCTCCAATTTAGCCTACAACGTACAAACGAGATTTCCTTCTTCGTTTAGCACAAAAAAAATTGTTTGTTGAGTCAAACATGTCCCACTTGGCGTTATCATGGTACCACAGGAGGTTAGATATCAAACAAAGTCCATTTGGTCACTCGAATCCCTGTATTATCGGATCGCACCCAAATTGGCCTCAATTGAGCCTACAACGTACAAACGAGTTTTCCTTCTTCGTTAAGCACAAAAGAATTTGTTTTTTGAGTCAAACATGTAACATTTGATTTTATTATGGTACCACACAAGGTTATAAATCAAACGGAGTCCATTTGCTCACTCAAATCCTTGTATTCTCGGATTGCACCCAAATTGGCCTCCAATTGAGCCTACAACGTACAAACGAGTTTTCCTTCTTCGTTTAGCACAAAAAAAATTGTTTGTTGAGTCAAACATGTCCCACTTGACGTTATCATGGTACCACAGGACGTTACATATCAAACAAAGTCCATTTGGTCACTCGAATCCTTGTATTATCGGATCGCACCCAAATTTGCCTCATTTGAGCCTACAACGTACAAACGAGTGTTCCTTCTTCGTTTAGCACAAACAAACTTTTTTTTTGAGTCAAACATGTCCCATTTGACGTTATTATGGTGCCACCCGAGGTTAGAAATCAAACGGAGTCCATTTGGTCACTCAAATCCTTGTATTCTCGGATTGCAACCAAATTGGCATCCAATTGAGCCTACAACGTACAAACGAGTTTTCCTTCTTCGTTAAGCTCAACCAAATTTTGTTTGTTGAGTCAAACATGTCCCATTTGACGTAATTATGCTGCCAAGTGAGGTGAGAAATAAAACGGAGTCCATCTGGTCACTGGAATCCTTGTATTCTCGGATTGCACCCAAATTTGCCTCCAACTGAGCGTACAACGTACAAACGAGTTTTCCTTCTTCGTTTAGCACAAACGAACTTTTTTGTTGAGTCAAACATGTCCCATTTGGCGTTATTATGGTACCACATGATGTTAAAAATCAAACGGAGTCCATTTGGTCACTTAAATTGAGCCTCCAATTGAGCCAACAACATACAAACGAGTTTTCTATCTTCGTTAAGCACAAACAAACTTGTTTTTTTAGTCAAACATGTAACATTTGACATTATTATTGTACCACATGAGTTTAGAAATCAAACGGAGTACATTTGGTCAGTCAAATCCTTGTATTCTCGGTTTGCACCCAAATTGCCCTCAATTGAGCCTACATCGTACAAACGAGTTTTCCTTCTTCGTTAAGCACAAACGAACTTATTTTTTGAGTCAAACATGGACATTTGATGTTATTATGGTGCCACGCGAGGTTAGAATTAAAACGGTATCCATTTGGTCACTCAAATCCTTGTAGTCTCGGATTGCACCCAAATTGACCTCCAATTGAGCCTACAACGTACAAGCGAGTTTTCCTTCTTCCTTAAGAACAAAAGAATTTGTTTTTTGAGTCAAACATGTAACATTTGATTTTATTATAATACCACACAAGGTTAGAAATCAAACGGAGTCCATTTGGTCACTCAAATCCTTGTATTCTCGGATTGCACCCATTGTGGCCTCCAATTGAGCCTACAACGTACAAACGAGTTTTCCTTCTTCGTTTAGCACAAACAAAATTGTTTGTTGAGTCAAACATGTCCCACTTGGCCTCAATAGTGCACACAACGTACAAATTTCTTATTCGTTTAGCACAAACGAACTTTTTTTTTTAGTCAAAAATGTAACATTTGACGTTATTATGGTACCACATGAGATTAGAAATCAAACGGAGTCCATTTAGTCACTCAAATCCTTGTATTCTCGGATTGCACCCAAATTGGCCTCCAATTTAGCCTACAACGTACAAATTAGTTTTCTTTCTTCGTTTAGCACAAACGAATTTGTTTGTTGGGTCAAACATTACCCATTCGACGTTATTATGGTGCCACGCTAGGTTAGAAATCAAACGGAGTACATTTGGTCACTTAAATCCATGTATTCTCGGATTGCACCCAAATTGGCCTCAATTGAGCCAACAACGTACAAACGAGTTTTCCTTCTTCGTTAAGCACAAACGAATTTTTTTTTTGAGTCAAACGTGTAACATTTGATTTTATTATGGTACCGCACAAGGTTAGAAATCAAACGGAGTCCATTTGTTCACTCAAATCCTTGTATTCTCGGATTGCACCCAAATTTTCCTCCAATTGAGCCTACAACGTACAAACGAGTTTTTCTTCTTCGTTAAGCACAAACAAACTTGTTTGCTGAGTCAAACATGTCCCATTTGACGTTATTATGGTACCACGGGATGTTAGAAATCAAATGGAGTCCATTTGGTTACTCAAATCGTTGTCTTCGCGGATTGCACCCAAATTGGCCTCCAATTGAGCCTACAACGTACAAACGAGTTTTCCATCTTCGTTTAGCACAAACGAACTTGTTTGTTGAGTCCAACATGTCCCATTTGATGTTATTATGGTGCCACGCAAGGTTAGATTTAAAACGGAGTCCATTTGGTCACTCAAATCCTTGTATTCTCGGATTGCACCCAAATTGCCGTCCAATTGAGCCTACAACGTACAATCGAGTTTTCCTTCTATGTTTAGCACAAACGAACTTTTTTTTTGAGTCAAACATGTCCCATTTGACGTTATTATGGTGCCAGGCAAGGTTAGAAATCAAACGGAGTCCATTTGGTCACTCAAATTCTTGTATTCTCGGATTGCACCCAAATTTGCCTCAATTGAGCCTAAAACGTACAAACGAGTTTTCCTTCTTCGTTAAGCACAAACGAACTTGTTTTTTGAGTCAAACATGTAACATTTGACGTTATTATTGTACCACATGAGATTATAAATCAAACGGAGTCCATTTGGTCACTCAAATCATTGTATTCTCGGATTGCACCCAAATTGGCCTCCAATTTAGCCTACAACGTACAAATGAGTTTTCCTTCTTCGTTTAGCACAAACGAATTTGTTTGTTGAGTGAAACATGTCCCAATTTACGTTATTATGGTGCCACTCGAGATTATAAATCAAACAGAGTCCATTTGGTCACTCAAATCCTTGTATTCTCGGATTGCACCCAAATTGGCCTCAATAGTGCCTACAACGTACAAATTTCTTATTCGTTTAGCACAAACGAACTTTTTTTTGAGTAAAAAATGTTCATTTGACGTTATTATGGTACCACATGAGATTACAAATCTAACGAAGTCCATTTGGTCACTCAAATTCTTGTATTATCGGATTGCACCCAAATTGGCCTCAATTGAGCCAACAACGTACAAACGAGTTTTCCTTCTTCGTTAAGCACAAAAAAATTTGTTTTTTTAGTCAAACATCTAACATTTGATTTTATTATGGTACCACACAAGGTTAGAAATCAAACGGAGTCCATTTGGTCACTCAAATCCTTGTATTCTCGGATAGCACCCAAATTGGCATCCAATTGAGCCTACAACGTAAAACGAGTTTTCGTTCTTCGTTTAGCACAAACAAAATTGTTTGTTGAGTCAAACATGTCCCATTTGACGTTATCATGGTACCACAGGAGGTTACATATCAAACAAATTCCATTTGGTCACTCGAATCCTTGTATTATCGGATTGCACCAAAATTGGCCTCTAATTGAGCCAACAACGTACAAACGAGTCTTCCTTCTTCATGAAGCACAAACGAACTTGTTTTTTGAGTCAAACATGTAAAATTTGACGTTATTATGGTACCACATGAGATTAGAAATCAAACGGAGTCCATTTGGTCAGTCAAATCCTTGTATTCTCGGATTGCACCCAAATTTTCCTCAATTGAGCCTACAACGTACAAACGAGTTTTCCTTCTTCGTTAAGCACAAACGAACTTGTTTTTTGAGTCAAACATGTCCCATTTGATGTTATTATGGTGCCACGTGAGGTTAGAATTAAAACGGTATCCATTTGGTCACTCAAATCCTTGTATTCTCGGATTGCACCCAAATTGGCCTCCAATTTAGCCTACAACGTACAAACGAGTTTTCCTTCTTCGTTTAGCACAAAAAAAATTGTTTGTTGAGTCAAACATGTCCCACTTGCCGTTATCATGGTACCACTGGAGGTTAGATATCAAACAAAGTCCATTTGGTCACTCGAATCCTTGTATTATCGGATCGCACCCAAATTGGCCTCAATTGAGCCTACAACGTACAAACGAGTTTTCCTTCTTCGTTAAGCACAAACGAAGTTGTTTTTTGAGTCAAACATGTAACATTTGATTTTATTATGGTACCAAACAAGGTTATAAATCAAACGGATTCCATTTGGTCACTCAAATCCTTGTATTCTCGGATTGCACCCAAATTGGCCTCCAATTGAGCCTACAACGTACAAACGAGTTTTCCTTCTTCGTTTAGCACAAAAAAAATTGTTTGTTGAGTCAAACATGTCCCACTTGACGTTATCATGGTACCACAGGAGGTTACATATCAAACAAAGTCCATTTGGTCACTCGAATCCTTGTATTATCGGATCGCACCCAAATTGGCCTCAATTGAGCCTACAACGTACAAACGAGTGTTCCTTCTTCGTTTAGCACAAACAAACTTTTTGTCGAGTCAAACATGTCCCATTTGACGTTATTATGGTGCCACGCGAGGTTAAAAATCAAACGGAGTCCATTTGGTCACTCAAATCCTTGTATTCTCGGATTGCAACCAAATTGGCATCCAATTGAGCCTACAACGTACAAACGAGTTTTCCTTCTTCGTTAAGCTCAACCAACCTTGTTTGTTGTTTCAAACATGTCCCATTTGACGTAATTATGCTGCCACGCGAGGTTAGAATTAAAACGGTATCCATTTGGTCACTCAAATCCTTGTATTCTCGGATTGCACCCAAATTGGCCTCCAATTGAGCCTACAACGTACAAACGAGTTTTCCTTCTTCGTTAAGCACAAACGAACTTGTTTTTTTAGTCAAACATGTCCCATTTGATGTTATTATTGTGCCACATGAGGTTAGAATTAAAACGGTATCCATTTGGTCTCTCAAATCCTTGTATTCTCGGATTGCACCCAAATTGGCCTCCAATTGAGCCTACAACGTACAAACGAGTTTTCCTTCTTCCTTAAGCACAAACGAATTTTTTTTTGAGTCAAACATGTAACATTTGATTTTATTATAATACCACACAAGGTTAGAAATCAAACGGAGTCCATTTGGTCACTCAAATCCTTGTATTCTCGGATTGCACCCATTGTGGCCTCCAATTGAGCCTACAACGTACAAACGAGTTTTCCTTCTTCGTTTAGCACAAAAAAAATTGTTTGTTGAGTCAAACATGTCCCACTTGGTGTTATCATGGTACCATAGGAGGTTAGATATCAAACAAAGTCCATTTGGTCACTCGAATCCTTGTATTATCGGATCGCACCCAAATTGGCCTCCAACTGATCCTACAACGTACAAACGAGTTTTCCTTCTTCGTTTAGCAAAAACTAACTTTTTTGTTGAGTAAAACATGTCCCATTTGACGTTATTATGGTGCCACGCGTGGTTAGAAATCAAACGGAGTCCATTTGGTCACTCAAATCCATGTATTCTCGGATAGCACCCAAATTGGCATCCAATTGAGCCTAGTACAAATGAGTTTTCCTTATTCGTTAAGCTCAAACGAACTTGTTTGTTGAGTCAAACATGTCCCATTTGATGTTATTATGGTGCCAGGCAAGGTTAGAAATCAAACGGAGTCCATTTGGTCACTCAAATTCTTGTATTCTCGGATTGCACCCAAATTTGCCTCAATTGAGCCTACAACGTACAAACGAGTTTTTCTTCTTCGTTAAGCACAAAAGAACTTGTTTTTTGAGTCAAACATGTAACATTTGATGTTATTATGGTACCACATGAGATTAGAAATCAAACGGAGTCCATTTGGTCACTCAAATTCTTGTATTCTCAGATTGCACCCAAATTGGCCTCCAATTTAGCCTACAACGTACAAATGAGTTTTCCTTCTTCGTTTAGCACAAACGAATTTGTTTTTGGAGTCAAACATGTAACATTTGATTTTATTATGGTACCGCACAAGGTTAGAAATCAAACGGAGTCCATTTGTTCACTCAAATCCTTGTATTATCGGATTGCACCGAAATTTTCCTCCAATTGAGCCTACAACGTACAAACGAGTTTTCCTTCTTCGTTTAGCACAAAAAAAATTGTTTGTTAAGTCAAACATGTCCAACTTGACGTTATCATGGTACCACAGGAGGTTAGATATCAAACAAAGTCCATTTGGTCACTCGAATCCTTGTATTATCGGATTGCACCGAAATTGGCGCCCAATTGAGCCTACAACGTACAAACGAGTTTTCCTTCTTCGTTTAGCACAAACAAACTTTTTTGTTGAGTCAAACATTTCCCATTTGACGTTATTATGGTGCCATTGGAGGTTAGAAATCAAACGGAGTCCATTTGGTCACTCAAATCCTTGTATTCTCGGATTGCACCCAAATTGGCATCCAATTGAGCCTACAACGTACAAACGAGTTTTCCTTCTTCGTTAAGCTCAACCAAACTTGTTTGTTGAGTCAAACATGTCCCATTTGACGTTATTATGGTGCCAAGTGAGGTTAGAAATAAAACGGAGTCCATTTGGTCACTCGAATCCTTGTATTCTCGGATTGCACCCAAATTGGCCTCCAATTGAACCTACAACGTACAAACGAGTTTTCCTTCTTCGTTAAGTACAATCGAACTTGTTTGTTGAGTCAAACATGTCCCAATTTACGTTATTATGGTGCCACTCGAGATTATAAATCAAACAGAGTCCATTTGGTCACTCAAATCCTTGTATTCTCGGATTGCACCCAAATTGGCCTCAATAGAGCCTACAACGTACAAATTTCTTATTCGTTTAGCACAAAAGAACTTTTTTATTGAGTCAAAAATGTAACATTTGACGTTATTATGGTACCAAATGAGATTAGAAATCAAACGGAGTCCATTTAGTCACTCAAATCCTTGTATTCTCGGATTGCACCCAAATTGGCCTCCAATTTAGCCTACAACGTACAAATTAGTTTTCTTTCTTCGTTTAGCACAAGCGAATTTGTTTGTTGGGTCAAACATTACCCATTCGACGTTATTATGGTGCCACGCTAGGTTAGAAATCAAACGGAGTACATTTGGTCACTTAAATCCATGTATTCTCGGATTGCACCCAAATTGGCCTCAATTGAGCCTATAACGTACAAACGAGTTTTCCTTCTTCGTTAAGCACAAACGAATTTTTTTTTTTGAGTCAAACATGTAAAATTCAATTTTATTATGGTACCGCACAAGGTTAGAAATCAAACGGAGTCCATTTGTTCACTCAAATCCTTGTATTCTCGGATTGCACCCAAATTTTCCTCCAATTGAGCCTACAACGTACAAACGAGTTTTCCTTCTTCGTTAAGCACAAACAAACTTGTTTGCTGAGTCAAACATGTCCCATTTGACGTTATTATGGTACCACGGGATGTTAGAAATCAAATGGAGTCCATTTGGTTACTCAAATCGTTGTCTTCGCGGATTGCACCCAAATTGGCCTCCAATTGAGCCTACAACGTACAAACGAGTTTTCCATCTTCGTTTAGCACAAACGAACTTGTTTGTTGAGTCCAACATGTCCCATTTGATGTTATTATGGTGCCACGCAAGGTTAGATTTAAAACGGAGTCCATTTGGTCACTCAAATCCTTGTATTCTCGGATTGCACCCAAATTGCCGTCCAATTGAGCCTACAACGTACAAACGAGTTTTCCTTCTTCGTTAAGTACAAACGAACTTGTTTGTTGAGTCAAACATGTCCCAATTTACGTTATTATGGTGTCACTCGAGATTAGAAATCAAACAGAGTCCATTTGGTCACTCAAATCCTTGTATTCTCGGATTGCACCCAAATTGGCCTCAATTGAGCCTACAACGTACAAATTTCTTATTCGTTTAGCACAAACGAACTTTTTTCTTGAGTAAAAAATGTAACATTTGACGTTATTATGGTACCACATGAGAATATAAATCAAACATAGTCCATTTGGTTACTCAAATCCTTGTATTCTCAGATTGCACCCAAATTGGCCTCCAATTGAGCCTACAACGTACAAACGAGTTTTCCTTCTTCGTTAAGCACAAACAAACTTGTTTGCTGAGTCAAAAATATCCCATTTGATGGTATTATGGTACCACGGGATGTTAGAAATCAAATGGAGTCCATTTGGTTACTCAAATCGTTGTCTTCGCGGATTGCACCCAAATTGGCCTCCAATTAAGCCTACAACGTACAAACGAGTTTTCCTTCTTCGTTTAGCACAAACGAACTTGTTTGTTGAGTCAAACATGTCCCATTTGATGTTATTATGGTGCCACGCAAGGTTAGATTTATAATAGAGTCCATTTTGTCACTCAAATCCTTGTATTCTCGGATTGCACCCAAATTGGCCTCCAACTGAGCCTACAACGTACAAACGAGTTTTCCTTCTTCGTTTAGCACAAACGAACTTTATTGTTGAGTCAAACACGTCCCATTTGATGTTATTATGGTGCCACGGGATGTTAGAAATCAAACGATATCCATTTGGTAACTCAAATCCTTGTATTCGAGAATTGCACCAAAATTGGCCTCAATTGAGCCTACAACATACAAACGAGTTTTCCTTCTTCGTTAAGCACAAATGAACTTGGTTTTTTAGTCAAAAATGTCCCATTTGATGTTATTATGGTGCCACATGAGGTTGGAATTAAAACGGTATCCATTTGGTCACTCAAATCCTTGCATTCTCGGATTGCACCCAAATTAGCCTCAATTGAGCCTACAACGTACAAACGAGTTTTCCTTCTTCGTTAAGCACAAAAAAACTTGTTTATTCAGTAAAACATGTCCCATTTGACGTTATTATGGTGCCACATGAGATTAGAAATCAAACAGAGTCCATTTGGCTACTCAAATCATTGTATTCTCGGATTGCACCCAAATTGGCCTCAATTGAGCCTACAACGTACAAACGAGTTTTCCTTATTCGTTTAGCACAAACGAACTTGTTTTTTGAGTCAAAAATGTAACATATTATGTTATTATGGTACCACATGAGATTAGAAATCAAACGGAGTCCATTTGGTCACTTAAATCCTTGTATTCTCAGATTGCACCCAAATTGGCCTCCTATTGACCCTACAACGTACAAACGAGTTTTCTTTCTTCGTTAAGCACAAACGAACTTGTTTGCTGAGTCAAACATGTCCTATTTGATGTTATTATGGTACAGCGGGATGTTAGAAATCAAATGGAGTCCATTTGGTTACTCAAATCGTTGTCTTCGCGGATTGCACCAAAATTGGCCTCCAATTGAGCGTACAACGTACAAACGAGTTTTCCTTCTTCGTTTAGCACAAACGAACTTGTTTGTTGAGTCAAACATGTCCCTTTTGATGTTATTATGGTGCCACGTGAGGTTAGAATTAAAACGGAGTCCATTTGGTCACTCAAATCCTTGTATTCTCGGATTGCACCCAAATTGGCCTCCAATTGAGCCTACAACGTACAAACGAGTTTTCCTTCTTCATTTAGCACAAACGAACTTTTTTGTTGAGTCAAACATGTCCCATTTGACGTTATTATGGTGCCACACGATATTAGAAATCAAACAGAGTCTATTTGGTCACTCAAATCTTTGTATTCTCATATTGCACCCAAATTGGCCACAATTGAGCCTACAACGTACAAACGAGTTTTCCTTTTTCGTTGAGCACAAACGAATTTTTTTGTAGAGTCAAACATGTCCCGTTTGACGTTATTATGCTGCCACGCAAGGTTAGAAATCAAACGGAGTCCATTTGGTCACTCAAATCCTTGTATTCTCGGATTGCATCCAAATAGGCCTCCAATTGAGCCTACAAAGTACAAACGTGTTTTCCTTCTTCGTTAAGCACAAAAAAACTTGTTTGTTGAGTCAAACATGTCCCATTTGATGTTATTATCCTGCCACACGAGGTTAGAAATCAAACGGAGTCCATTTGGTCATTCAAATCATAGTATTCGCGGATTGCACCCAACTTGGCCTCCAATTGAGCCTACAACGTACAAACGAGTTTTCCTTCTTCGTTTAGCACAAACGAACTTGTTTTTTGAATCAAACATGTCCCATTTGACATTATTATGGTGCCACATGAGGTTAGAAATCAAACAAAGTCCATTTGGTTACTCGAATCCTTGTATTATCGGATCGCACCCAAATTGGCCTCCAACTGAGGCTACAACGTACAAACGAGTTTTCCTTCTTCGTTTAGGTCAAACGAACTTTTTTGTTGAGTCAAAAATGTCCCATTTGATGTTATTATGGTGCCACGCGAGGTTAGAAATCAAACGGAGTCCATTTGGTCACTCAAATTCTTTTATTCTCGGATTGCACCCAAATTGTCATCCAATTGAGCCTACAACGTACAAACGAGTTTTCCTTCTTCGTTAAACTGAACCAAACTTGTTTGTTGAGTCAAACATGTCCCATTTGACGTTATTATGGTGCCACGCAAGGTTAGAAATCAAACGGAGTCCATTTGGTCACTCAAATTATTGTATTCTCGGATTGCACCCAAATTTGCCTCAATTGAGCCTACAACGTACAAACGAGTTTTCCTGCTTCGTTAAGCACAAACGAACTTGTTTTTTGAGTCAAACATGTTACATTCGACGTTATTATGGTACCACATGAGATTAGAAATCAAACGGAGTCCATTTGGTCACTCAAATTATTGTATTCTCGGATTGCACCCAAATTGGCCTCCAATTGAGCCTACAACGTACAAATGAGTTTTTTCCTTCTTCGTTTAGCACAAACGAACTTGTGTGTTGGGTCAAACATTACCCATTTGACGTTATTATGGTGCCACGTGAGGTTAGAAATCAAACGGAGTCCATTTGGTCACTTAAATCCTTGTATTCTCGTATTGCACCAAAATTGGCCTCAATTGAGCCTAAAACGTACGAACAAGTTTTCCTTCTTCGTTAAGTACAAAAGAACTTGTTTGTTGAGTCAAACATCTCCCATTTTACGTTATTATGGTGCCAAATGAGACTAGAAATCAAACAGAGTCCATTTGGTCACTCAAATCCTTGTATTCTCGGATTGCACCAAAATTGGCCACCAATTGAGCCTACAACGTACGAACGAGTTTTCTTTCTTCGTTAAGTACAAACGAACTTGTTTGTTGAGTCAAACATGTCCCATTTGACGTTATTATGGTGCCACATGAGATTAGAAATCAAACAGAGTCCATTTGGTCACTCGAATCCTTGTATTCTCGGATTGCACCCAAATTGGCCTCAATTGAGCCTACAACGTACAAACGAGTTTTCCTTCTTCGTTAAGTACAAACAAACTTGTTTGCAGAGTCAAACATGTCCCATTTGATGTTATTATGGTACCAAGGGATGTTAGAAATTAAATGGAGTCCATTTGGTTACTCAAATCGTTGTCTACGCGGATTGCACCTATATTGGCCTCCAATTGAGCCTACAACGTACAAACGAGTTTTCCTTCTTCGTTTAGCACAAACGAACTTGTTTGTTGAGTCAAACATGTCCCATTTGATGTTATTATGGTGCCATGTGAGGTTAGAATTAAAACGGAGTCCATTTGGTCACTCAAATCCTTGTATTCTCATATTGCACCCAAATTGGCGTCCAATTGAGCCTACAATGTACAAACGAGTTTTCCTTCTACGTTTAGCACAAACGAACTTTTTTCTTTAGTCAAACATGTACCATTTGACGTTATTATGGTGCCACACAAGGTTAGAAATTAAACGGAGTCCATTTGGGCACTCAAATTCTTATATTCTCGGATTGCACCCAAATTTGCCTCAATTGAGCCTACAACGTACAAACGAGTTTTCCTGCTTCGTTAAGCACAAACGAACTTGTTTTTTGAGTCAAACATGTGAAATTCACGTTATTATGGTACCACATGAGATTAGAAATCAAACGGAGTCCATTTGGTCACTCAAATCCTTGTATTCTTGGATTGCACCCAAATTGGCCTCCAATTGAGCCTACAACGTACAAATGAGTTTTTTCCTTCTTCGTTTAGCATAAACTAACTTTTTTGTTTGGTCAAACATTACACATTTGACGTTATTATGGTGCCAGGCGAGGTTAGAAATCAAACGGAGTCCATTTGGTCACTTAAATCCTTGTATTCTCGGATTGCACCCAAATTGGCCTCAATTGAGCCTACAACGTACAAACGAGTTTTCCTTCTTCGTTAAGCACAAACGAATTTGTTTTTTGAGTCAAACATCTAACATTTGATTTTATTATGGTACCACACAAGGTTAGAAATCAAACGGAGTCCATTTGGACACTCAAATCCTTGTATTCTCGGATTGCACCCAAATTGGCCTCCAATTGAGCCTACAACGTACAAACGAGTCTTCCTTCTTCATTAAGCACAAACGAACTTGTTTTTTGAGTCAAACATGTAAAATTTAACGTTATTATGGTACCACATGAGATTAGAAATCAAACGGAGTCCATTTGGTCAGTCAAATCGTTGTCTTCGCGGATTGCACCTATATTGGCCTCCAATTGAGCCTACAACGTACAAACGAGTTTCCTTCTTCGTTAAGCACAAATGAACTTGTTTTTTGAGTCAAACATGTCCCATTTGATGTTATTATGGTGCCACGTGAGGTTAGAATTAAAACGGTATCCATTTGGTCACTCAAATGCTTGTATTCTCGGATTGCACCCAAATTGGCCTCAAATTGAGCCTACAACGTACAAACTAGTTTTCCTTCTTCGTTTAGCACAAACAAAATTGTTTGTTGAGTCAAACATGTCCCACTTGGCGTTATCATGGTACCACAGGAGGTTAGATATCAAACAAAGTCCATTTGGTCACTCGAATCCTTGTATTATCGGATCGCACCCAAATTGGCCTCAATTGAGCCTACAACGTACAAACGAGTTTTCCTTCTTCGTTAAGCACAAACGAATTTGTTTTTTGAGTCAAACATGTAACATTTGATTTTATTATGGTACCACACAAATTTATAAATCAAACGGAGTCCATTTGGTCACTCAAATCCTTGTATTCTCGGATTGCACCCAAATTGGCCTCCAATTGAGCCTACAACGTACAAACGAGTTTTCCTTCTTCGTTTAGCACAAACAAAATTGTTTGTTGAGTCAAACATGTCCCACTTGATGTTATCATGGTACCACAGGTGGTTACATATCAAACAAAGTCCATTTGGTCAATCGAATCCTTGTATTATCGGATCGCACCCAAATTGGCCTCAATTGAGCCTACAACGTACAAACGAGTCTTCCTTCTTCGTTTAGCACAAACAAACTTTTTTGTTGAGTCAAACATGTCCCATTTGACGTTATTATGGTGCCTCGCGAGGTTAGAAATCTAACGGAGTCCATTTGGTCACTCAAATCCTTGTATTCTCGGATTGCACCCAAATTGGCATCCAATTGAGCCTACAACGTACAAACGAGTTTTCCTTCTTCGTTAAGCTCAACCAAGCTTGTTTGTTATGTCACACATGTCCCATTTGACGTAATTATGGTGCCAAGTGAGGTTAGAAATAAAACGGAGTCCATTTGGTCACTCGAATCCTTGTATTCTCGGATTGCACCCAAATTTGCCTCCAACTGTGCCTACAACGCACAAACGAGTTTTCCTTCTTCGTTTAGCACAAACGAACTTTTTTGTTGAGTCAAACATGTCCCATTTGAAGTTATTATGGTACCACGCGATGTTGAAAATCAAACGGAGTCCATTTGGTCACTCAAATCCTTGTATTCGAGGATTGCACCAAAATTGGCCTCCAATTGAGCCAACAACGTACAAACAAGTTTTCCTTCTTCGTTAAGCACAAACGAACTTTTTTTTTAGTAAAACATGTAACATTTGACGTTATTATGGTACCACATGAGATTAGAAATCAAACGGAGTACATTTGGTTAGTCAAATCTTCGTATGCTCGGATTGCACCCAAATTGGCCTCAATTAAGCCTACAAGGTACAAACTAGTTTCCTTCTTCGTTAAGCACAAACGAACTTGTTTTTTGAGTCAAACATGTCCCATTTGATGTTATTATGGTGCCACGCGAGGTTAGAATTAAAATGGTATCCATTTGGTCACTCAAATCCTTGTATTCTCGGATTGCACCCAAATTGGCCTCCAATTGAGCCCACAACGTAAAAACGAGTTTTCCTTCTTCGTTAAGCACAAACGAACTTGTTTTTTGTGTCAAACATGTCCTATTTGATGTTATTATTGTGCCACATGAGTTTAGAATTAAAACGGTATACATTTGGTCACTCAAATCCTTGTATTCTCGGATTGCACCCAAATTGGCCTCCAATTGAGCCTACAACGTACAAACGAGTTTTCCTTCTTCCTTAAGTACAAACGAATTTTTTTTTTGAGTCAAACATGTAACATTTGATTTTATTATAATACCACACAAGGTTATAAATCAAACGGAGTCCATTTGGTCACTCAAATCCTTGTATTCTCGGATTGCACCCAAATTGGCCTCCAATTGAGCCTACAACGTACAAACGAGTTATCCTTCTTCGTTTAGCACAAACAAAATTGTTTGTTGAGTCAAACATGTCCCACTTGGCGTTATAATGGTACCATAGGTGGTTAGATATCAAACAAAGTCCATTTGGTCACTCGAATCCTTGTATTATCGGATCGCACCCAAATTGGCCTCCAACTGATCCTACAACGTACAAACGAGTTTTCCTTCTTCGTTTAGCACAAACTAACTTTTTTGTTGAGTCAAACATGTCCCATTTGACGTTAATATCTTGCCACGCGAGGTTAGAAATCAAACGGAGTCCATTTGGTCACTCAAATCCTTGTATTCTCGGATTGCACCCAAATTGGCCTCCAATTGAGCCTACAACGTACAAACGAGTTTTTCTTCTTCGTTAAGTACAAACGAACTTGTTTGTTGAGTCAAACATGTCCCAATTTACGTTATTATGGTCCACTCGAGATTAGAAATCAAACAGAGTCCATTTGGTCACTCAAATCCTTGTATTCTCGGATTGCACCCAAATTGGCCTCAATTGAGCCTACAATGTACAAATTTCTTATTCGTTTAGCACAAACGAACTTTTTTTTTAGTCAAAAATGTAACATTTGACGTTATTATGGTACCACATGAGATTAGAAATCAAACGGAGTCCATTTTGTCACTCAAATCCTTGTATTCTCAGATTGCACCCAAATTGGCCTCCAATTGAGCCTACAACGTACAAACGAGTTTTCCTTCTTCGTTAAGCACAAACGAACTTGTTTGCTGAGTCAAACATGTCACATTTGACGTTATTATGGTACCACGAGATGTTAGAAATCAAATGGAGTCCATTTGGTTACTCAAATCGTTGTCTTCGCGGATTGCACCCAAATTGGCCTCCAATTGAGCCTACAACGTACAAACGAGTTTTCCTTCTTCGTTTAGCACAAACGAACTTGTTTGTTGAGTCAAACATGTCAAATTTGATGTTATTATGGTGCCACGCAAGGTTAGATTTAAAACGGAGTCCATTTGGTCACTCAAATCCTTGTATTCTCGGATTGCACCCAAATTGCCGTCCAATTGAGCCGACAACGTACAAACGAGTTTTCCTTCTACGTTTAGCACAAACGAACTTTTTTTTTGAGTCAAACATGTCCCATTTAACGTTATTATGGTGCCGCGCAAGGTTAAAAATCAAACGGAGTCCATTTGGTCACTCAAATTCTTGTATTCTCGGATTGCACCCAAATTTGCCTCAATTGAGCCTACAACGTACAAACGAGTTTTCCTTCTTCGTTAAGCACAAACGAACTTGTTTTTTGAGTCAAACATATAACATTTGACATTATTATGGTACCACATGAGATTAGAAATCGAACGGAGTCCATTTGGTCACTCAAATCCTTGTATTCTCGGATTAAACCCAAATTGGCCTCCAATTTAGCCTACAACGTACAAATGAGTTTTCCTTTTTCGTTTAGCACAAAAGAAATTGTTTGTTGGGTCAAACATTACCCATTCGACGTTATTATGGTGCCACGTGAGGTTACAAATCAAACGGAGTACATTTGGTCACTTAAATCCTTGTATTCTCGGATCGCACCCAAAATGGCCTCAATTGAGCCTACAACGCACAAACGAGTTTTCCTTCTTCGTTAAGCACAAACGAATTTATTTTTTGAGTCAAACATGTAACATTTGATTTTATTATGGTACCGCACAAGGTTAGAAATCAAACGGAGTCCATTTGTTCACTCAAATCCTTGTATTCTCGGATTGCACCCAAATTTTCCTCCAATTGAGCCTACAACGTACAAACGAGTTTTGCTTCTTCGTTAAGCACAAACAAACTTGTTTGCTGAGTCAAACATGTCCCATTTGACGTTATTATGGTACCACGGGATGTTAGAAATCAAATGGAGTCCATTTGGTTACTCAAATCGTTGTCTTCGCGGATTGCACCCAAATTGGCCTCCAATTGAGCCTACAACGTACAAACGAGTTTTCCTTCTTCGTTTAGCACAAACGAACTTGTTTGTTGAGTCAAACATGTCAAATTTGATGTTATTATGGTGCCACGCAAGGTTAGATTTAAAACGGAGTCCATTTGGTCACTCAAATCCTTGTATTCTCGGATTGCACCCAAATTGCCGTCCAATTGAGCCGACAACGTACAAACGAGTTTTCCTTCTACGTTTAGCACAAACGAACTTTTTTTTTTAGTCAAACATGTCCCATTTGACGTTATTATGGTGCCGCGCAAGGTTAGAAATCAAACGGAGTCCATTTGGTCACTCAAATTCTTGTATTCTCGGATTGCACCCAAATTTGCCTCAATTGAGCCTACAACGTACAAACGAGTTTTCCTTCTTCGTTAAGCACAAACGAACTTGTTTTTTGAGTCAAACATATAACATTTGACATTATTATGGTACCAAATGAGATTAGAAATCGAACGGAGTCCATTTGGTCACTCAAATCCTTGTATTCTCGGATAAAACCCAAATTGGCCTCCAATTTAGCCTACAACGTACAAATGAGTTTTCCTTCTTCGTTTCGCACAAACGAAATTGTTTGTTGGGTCAAACATTACCCATTCGACGTTATTATGGTGCCACACGAGGTTACAAATCAAACGGAGTACATTTGGTCTCTTAAATCCTTGTATTCTCGGATTGCACCCAAATTGGCCTCAATTGAGCCTACAACGCACAAACGAGTTTTCCTTCTTCGTTAAGCACAAACGAATTTATTTTTTGAGTCAAACATGTAACATTTGATTTTATTATGGTACCGCACAAGGTTAGAAATCAAACGGAGTCCATTTGTTCACTCAAATCCTTGTATTCTCGGATTGCACCCAAATTTTCCTCCAATTGAGCCTACAACGTACAAACGAGTTTTGCTTCTTCGTTAAGCACAAACAAACTTGTTTTCTGAGTCAAACATGTCCCATTTGACATTATTATGGTACCACGGGATGTTAGAAATCAAATGGAGTCCATTTGGTTACTCAAATCGTTGTCTTCGCGGATTGCACCCAAATTGGCCTCCAATTGAGCCTACAACGTACAAACGAGTTTTCCTTCTTCGTTTAGCACAAACGAACTTGTTTGTTGAGTCAAACATGTCAAATTTGATGTTATTATGGTGCCACGAAAGGTTAGATTTAAAACGGAGTCCATTTGGTAACTCAAATCCTTGTATTCTCGGATTGCACCCAAATTGCCGTCCAATTGAGCCGACAACGTACAAACGAGTTTTCCTTCTACGTTTAACACAAACGAAATTTTTTTTGAGTCAAACATGTCCCATTTGACGTTATTATGGTGCCGCGCAAGGTTAGAAATCAAACGGAGTCCATTTGGTCACTCAAATTCTTGTATTCTCGGATTGCACCCAAATTTGCCTCAATTGAGCCTACAACGTACAAACGAGTTTTCCTTCTTCGTTAAGCACAAACGAACTTGTTTTTTGAGTCAAACATATAAAATTTGACATTATTATGGTACCACATGAGATTAGAAATCGAACGGAGTCCATTTGGTCACTCAAATCCTTGTATTCTCGGATTAAACCCAAATTGGCCTCCAATTTAGCCTACAACGTACAAATGAGTTTTCCTTCTTCGTTTAGCACAAACGAAATTGTTTGTTGGGTCAAACATTACCCATTCGACGTTATTATGGTGCCACGCGAGGTTACAAATCAAACGGAGTACATTTGGTCACTTAAATCCTTGTATTCTCGGATTGCACCCAAATTGGCCTCAATTGAGCCTACAACGTACAAACGAGTTTTCCTTCTTCGTTAAGCACAAACGAATTTATTTTTTGAGTCAAACATGTAACATTTGATTTTATTATGGTACCGCACAAGGTTAGAAATCAAACGGAGTCCATTTGTTCACTCAAATCCTTGTATTCTCGGATTGCACCCAAATTTTCCTCCAATTGAGCCTACAACGTACAAACGAGTTTTGCTTCTTCGTTAAGCACAAGCAAACTTGTTTGCTGAGTCAAACATGTCCCATTTGACGTTATTATGGTACCACGGGATGTTAGAAATCAAATGGAGTCCATTTGGTTACTCAAATCGTTGTCTTCGCGGATTGCACCCAAATTGGCCTCCAATTGAGCCTACAACGTACAAACGAGTTTTCCTTATTCGTTTAGCACAAACGAACTTGTTTGTTGAGTCAAACATGTCCCATTTGATGTTATTATGGTGCCACGCAAGGTTAGATTTAAAACGGAGTCCATTTGGTCACTCAAATCCTTGTATTCTCGGATTGCACCCAAATTGCCGTCCAATTGAGCCTACAACGTACAAACGAGTTTTCCTTCTACGTTTAGCACAAACGAAATTTTTTATTAGTCAAACATGTCCCATTTGACGTTATTATGGTGCCGCGCAAGGTTAGAAATCAAACGGAGTCCATTTGGTCACTTAAATTCTTGTATTCTCGGATTGCACCCAAATTTGCCTCAATTGAGCCTACAACGTACAAATGAGTTTCCTTCTTCGTTAAGCACAAACGAACTTATTTTTTGAGTCAAACATATAACATTTGACGTTATTATGGTACCACATGAGATTAGAAATTGAACGGAGTCCATTTGGTCACTCAAATCCTTGTATTCTCGGATTACACCCAAATTGGCCTCCAATTTAGCCTACAACGTACAAATGAGTTTTCCTTCTTCGTTTAGCACAAACGAATTTGTTTGTTGGGTCAAACATTACCCATTCGACGTTATTATGGTGCCACGCGAGGTTACAAATCAAACGGAGTACATTTGGCCACTTAAATCCTTGTATTCTCGGATTGCACCCAAATTGGCCTCAATTGAGCCTACAACGTACAAACGAGTTTTCCTTCTTCGTTAAGCACAAACGAATTTGTTTTTTGAGTCAAACATGTAACATTTGATTTTATTATGATACCGCACAAGGTTAGAAATCAAACGGAATCCATTTGTTCACTCAAATCCTTGTATTCTCGGATTGCACCCAAATTTTCCTCCAATTGACCCTACAACGTACAAACGAGTTTTCCTTCTTCGTTTAGCACAAACAAAATTGTTTGTTAAATCAATCATGTCCAACTTGACATTATCATGGTACAAACGAGTTTTCCTTCTTCGTTAAGCACAAATGAAATACAAACGAGTTTTCCTTCTTCGTTAAGCACAAATGAAATTGGTTTTTTAGTCAAACATGTCCCATTTGATGTTATTATGGTGCCACATGAGGTTAGAATTAAAACGGTATCCATTTGGTCACTCAAATCCTTGTATTCTCGGATTGCACCCAAATTGGCCTCAATTGAGCCTACAACGTACAAACGAGTTTTCCTTCTTCGTTAAGCACAAACGAACTTTTTTTTTAGTCAAACATGTCCCATTTGACGTTATTATGGTGCCACACAAGGTTAGAAATTAAACGGAGTCCATTTGGGCACTCAAATTCTTGTATTCTCGGATTGCACCCAAATTTGCCTCAATTGAGCCTACAACGTACAAACGAGTTTTCCAGCTTCGTTCAGCACAAACGAACTTGTTTTTTGAGTCAAACATGTGACATTCATATTATTATGGTACCACATGAGATTATAAATCAAACGGAGTCCATTTGGTTACTCAAATCCTTGTATTCTACGATTGCACCCAAATTGGCCGCCAATTGAGCCTACAACGTACAAATGAGTTTTTCCTTCTTCGTTTAGCACAAACTAACTTGTTTGTTGGGTCAAACATTACCCATTTGACGTTATTATGGTGCCACGTGAGGTTAGAAATCAAACGGAGTCCATTTGGTCACTTAAATCCTTGTATTCTCGGATTGCACCCAAATTGGCCTCAATTGAGCCTACAACGTACAAACGAGTTTTCCTTCTTCGTTAAGCACAAACGAATTTGTTTTTTGAGTCAAACATCTAACATTTGATTTTATTATGGTACCACACAAGGTTAGAAATCAAACGGAGTCCATTTGGTCACTCAAATCCTTGTATTCTCGGATTGCACCCAAATTGGCCTCCAATTGAGCCTACAACGTACAAACGAGTTTTCCTTCTTCGTTTAGCACAAACAAAATTTTTTGTTGAGTCAAACATGTCCCACTTGACGTTATCATGGTACCATAGGAGGTTACATATCAAACAAAGTCCATTTGGTCACTCGAATCCTTATATTATCGGATTGCACCAAAATTGGCCTCTAATTGAGCCAACAACGTACAAACGAGTCTTCCTTCTTCATTAAGTACAAACGAACTTGTTTTTTGAGTCAAACATGTAAAATTTGACGTTATTGTGGTACCACATGAGATTAGAAATCAAACGGAGTCCATTTGGTCAGTCAAATCCTTGTATTCTCGGATTGCACCCAAATTGGCCTCAATTGAGCCTACAACGTACAAACGAGTTTTCCTTCTTCGTTAAGCACAAACAAACTTGTTTTTTGAGTCAAACATGTCCCATTTGATGTTATTATGGTGCCACGTGAGGTTAGAATTAAAACGGTATCCATTTGGTCACTCAAATCCTTGTATTCTCGGATTGCACCCAAATTGGCCTCTAATTGAGCCTACAACGTACAAACGAGTTTTCCTTCTTCGTTTAGCACAAACAAAATTGTTTTTTGAGTCGAACATGTCCCACTTGGCGTTATCATGGTACCACAGGAGGTTAGATATCAAACAAAGTCCATTTGGTCACTCGAATCCTTGTATTATCGGATCGCACCCAAATTGGTCTCAATTGAGCCTACAACGTACAAACGAGTTTTCCTTCTCCGTTAAGCACAAACGAATTTGTTTTTTGAGTCAAACATGTAACATTTGATTTTATTATGATACCACACAAGGTTATAAATCAAACGGAGTCCATTTGGTCACTCAAATCCTTGTATTCTCGGATTGCACCCAAATTGGCCTCCAATTGAGCCTACAACGTACAAACGAGTTTTCCTTCTTCGTTTAGCACAAAAAAAATTGTTTGTTGAGTCAAACATGTCCCACTTCACGTTATCATGGTACCACAGGAGGTTACATATCAAACAAAGTCCATTTGGTCACTCGAATCCTTGTATTATCGGATCGCACCCAAATTGAGCCTACAACGTACAAACGAGTCTTCCTTCTTCGTTTAGCACAAACAAAATTGTTTGTTGAGTCAAACATGTCCCACTTGGCGTTATAATGGTACCATAGGTGGTTAGATATCAAACAAAGTCCATTTGGTCACTCGAATCCTTGTATTATCGGATCGCACCCAAATTGGCCTCCAACTGATCCTACAACGTACAAACGAGTTTTCCTTCTTCGTTTAGCACAAACTAACTTTTTTGTTGAGTCAAACATGTCCCATTTGATGTTAATATCTTGCCACGCGAGGTTAGAAATCAAACGGAGTCCATTTGGTCACTCAAATCCTTGTATTCTCGGATTGCACCCAAATTGGCCTCCAATTGAGCCTACAACGTACAAACGAGTTTTTCTTCTTCGTTAAGTACAAACGAACTTGTTTGTTGAGTCAAACATGTCCCAATTTACGTTATTATGGTGCCACTCGAGATTAGAAATCAAACAGAGTCCATTTGGTCACTCAAATCCTTGTATTCTCGGATTGCACCCAAATTGGCCTCAATTGAGCCTACAATGTACAAATTTCTTATTCGTTTAGCACAAACGAACTTTTTTTTAGTCAAAAATGTAACATTTGACGTTATTATGGTACCACATGAGATTAGAAATCAAACGGAGTCCATTTTGTCACTCAAATCCTTGTATTCTCAGATTGCACCCAAATTGGCCTCCAATTGAGCCTACAACGTACAAACGAGTTTTCCTTCTTCGTTAAGCACAAAAAAACTTGTTTGCTGAGTCAAACATGTCCCATTTGACGTTATTATGGTACCACGAGATGTTAGAAATCAAATGGAGTCCATTTGGTTACTCAAATCGTTGTCTTCGCGGATTGCACCCAAATTGGCCTCCAATTGAGCCTACAACGTACAAACGAGTTTTCCTTCTTCGTTTAGCACAAACGAACTTGTTTGTTGAGTCAAACATGTCAAATTTGATGTTATTATGGTGCCACGCAAGGTTAGATTTAAAACGGAGTCCATTTGGTCACTCAAATCCTTGTATTCTCGGATTGCACCCAAATTGCCGTCCAATTGAGCCGACAACGTACAAACGAGTTTTCCTTCTACGTTTAGCACAAACGAACTTTTTTTTTGAGTCAAACATGTCCCATTTAACGTTATTATGGTGCCGCGCAAGGTTAAAAATCAAACGGAGTCCATTTGGTCACTCAAATTCTTGTATTCTCGGATTGCACCCAAATTTGCCTCAATTGAGCCTACAACGTACAAACGAGTTTTCCTTCTTCGTTAAGCACAAACGAACTTGTTTTTTGAGTCAAACATATAACATTTGACATTATTATGGTACCACATGAGATTAGAAATCGAACGGAGTCCATTTGGTCACTCAAATCCTTGTATTCTCGGATTAAACCCAAATTGGCCTCCAATTTAGCCTACAACGTACAAATGAGTTTTCCTTCTTCGTTTAGCACAAAAGAAATTGTTTGTTGGGTCAAACATTACCCGTTCGACGTTATTATGGTGCCACGCGAGGTTACAAATCAAACGGAGTACATTTGGTCACTTAAATCCTTGTATTCTCGGATCGCACCCAAAATGGCCTCAATTGAGCCTACAACGCACAAACGAGTTTTCCTTCTTCGTTAAGCACAAACGAATTTATTTTTTGAGTCAAACATGTAACATTTGATTTTATTATGGTACCGCACAAGGTTAGAAATCAAACGGAGTCCATTTGTTCACTCAAATCCTTGTATTCTCGGATTGCACCCAAATTTTCCTCCAATTGAGCCTACAACGTACAAACGAGTTTTGCTTCTTCGTTAAGCACAAACAAACTTGTTTGCTGAGTCAAACATGTCCCATTTGACGTTATTATGGTACCACGGGATGTTAGAAATCAAATGGAGTCCATTTGGTTACTCAAATCGTTGTCTTCGCGGATTGCACCCAAATTGGCCTCCAATTGAGCCTACAACGTACAAACGAGTTTTCCTTCTTCGTTAAGCACAAACGAACTTGTTTTTTGAGTCAAACATATAACATTTGACATTATTATGGTACCACATGAGATTAGAAATCGAACGGAGTCCATTTGGTCACTCAAATCCTTGTATTCTCGGATAAAACCCAAATTGGCCTCCAATTTAGCCTACAACGTACAAATGAGTTTTCCTTCTTCGTTTAGCACAAACGAAATTGTTTGTTGGGTCAAACATTACCCATTCGACGTTATTATGGTGCCACGCGAGGTTACAAATCAAACGGAGTACATTTGGTCACTTAAATCCTTGTATTCTCGGATTGCACCCAAATTGGCCTCAATTGAGCCTACAACGTACAAACGAGTTTTCCTTCTTCGTTAAGCACAAACGAATTTATTTTTTGAGTCAAACATGTAACATTTGATTTTATTATGGTACCGCACAAGGTTAGAAATCAAACGGAGTCCATTTGTTCACTCAAATCCTTGTATTCTCGGATTGCACCCAAATTTTCCTCCAATTGAGCCTACAACGTACAAACGAGTTTTGCTTCTTCGTTAAGCACAAACAAACTTGTTTGCTGAGTCAAACATGTCCCATTTGACGTTATTATGGTACCACGGGATGTTAGAAATCAAATGGAGTCCATTTGGTTACTCAAATCGTTGTCTTCGCGGATTGCACCCAAATTGGCCTCCAATTGAGCCTACAACGTACAAACGAGTTTTCCTTATTCGTTTAGCACAAACGAACTTGTTTGTTGAGTCAAACATGTCCCATTTGATGTTATTATGGTGCCACGCAAGGTTAGATTTAAAACGGAGTCCATTTGGTCACTCAAATCCTTGTATTCTCGGATTGCACCCAAATTGCCGTCCAATTGAGCCTACAACGTACAAACGAGTTTTCCTTCTACGTTTAGCACAAACGAAATTTTTTATTAGTCAAACATGTCCCATTTGACTATGGTGCCGCGCAAGGTTAGAAATCAAACGGAGTCCATTTGGTCACTTAAATTCTTGTATTCTCGGATTGCACCCAAATTTGCCTCAATTGAGCCTACAACGTACAAATGAGTTTCCTTCTTCGTTAAGCACAAACGAACTTATTTTTTGAGTCAAACATATAACATTTGACGTTATTATGGTACCACATGAGATTAGAAATTGAACGGAGTCCATTTGGTCACTCAAATCCTTGTATTCTCGGATTACACCCAAATTGGCCTCCAATTTAGCCTACAACGTACAAATGAGTTTTCCTTCTTCGTTTAGCACAAACGAATTTGTTTGTTGGGTCAAACATTACCCATTCGACGTTATTATGGTGCCACGCGAGGTTACAAATCAAACGGAGTACATTTGGCCACTTAAATCCTTGTATTCTCGGATTGCACCCAAATTGGCCTCAATTGAGCCTACAACGTACAAACGAGTTTTCCTTCTTCGTTAAGCACAAACGAATTTGTTTTTTGAGTCAAACATGTAACATTTGATTTTATTATGATACCGCACAAGGTTAGAAATCAAACGGAGTCCATTTGTTCACTCAAATCCTTGTATTCTCGGATTGCACCCAAATTTTCCTCCAATTGACCCTACAACGTACAAACGAGTTTTCCTTCTTCGTTTAGCACAAACAAAATTGTTTGTTAAATCAATCATGTCCAACTTGACATTATCATGGTACAAACGAGTTTTCCTTCTTCGTTAAGCACAAATGAAATACAAACGAGTTTTCCTTCTTCGTTAAGCACAAATGAAATTGGTTTTTTAGTCAAACATGTCCCATTTGATGTTATTATGGTGCCACATGAGGTTAGAATTAAAACGGTATCCATTTGGTCACTCAAATCCTTGTATTCTCGGATTGCACCCAAATTGGCCTCAATTGAGCCTACAACGTACAAACGAGTTTTCCTTCTTCGTTAAGCACAAACGAACTTTTTTTTTAGTCAAACATGTCCCATTTAACGTTATTATGGTGCCACACAAGGTTAGAAATTAAACGGAGTCCATTTGGGCACTCAAATTCTTGTATTCTCGGATTGCACCCAAATTTGCCTCAATTGAGCCTACAACGTACAAACGAGTTTTCCAGCTTCGTTCAGCACAAACGAACTTGTTTTTTGAGTCAAACATGTGAAATTCATATTATTATGGTACCACATGAGATTATAAATCAAACGGAGTCCATTTGGTTACTCAAATCCTTGTATTCTAGGATTGCACCCAAATTGGCCGCCAATTGAGCCTACAACGTACAAATGAGTTTTTCCTTCTTCGTTTAGCACAAACTAACTTGTTTGTTGGGTCAAACATTACCCATTTGACGTTATTATGGTGCCACGCGAGGTTAGAAATCAAACGGAGTCCATTTGGTCACTTAAATCCTTGTATTCTCGGATTGCACCCAAATTGGCCTCAATTGAGCCTACAACGTACAAACGAGTTTTCCTTCTTCGTTAAGCACAAACGAATTTGTTTTTTGAGTCAAACATCTAACATTTGATTTTATTATGGTACCACACAAGGTTAGAAATCAAACGGAGTCCATTTGGTCACTCAAATCCTTGTATTCTCGGATTGCACCCAAATTGCCGTCCAATTGAGCCGACAACGTACAAACGAGTTTTCCTTCTACGTTTAGCACAAACGAACTTTTTTTTTGAGTCAAACATGTCCCATTTAACGTTATTATGGTGCCGCGCAAGGTTAAAAATCAAACGGAGTCCATTTGGTCACTCAAATTCTTGTATTCTCGGATTGCACCCAAATTTGCCTCAATTGAGCCTACAACGTACAAACGAGTTTTCCTTCTTCGTTAAGCACAAACGAACTTGTTTTTTGAGTCAAACATATAACATTTGACATTATTATGGTACCACATGAGATTAGAAATCGAACGGAGTCCATTTGGTCACTCAAATCCTTGTATTCTCGGATTAAACCCAAATTGGCCTCCAATTTAGCCTACAACGTACAAATGAGTTTTCCTTCTTCGTTTAGCACAAAAGAAATTGTTTGTTGGGTCAAACATTACCCGTTCGACGTTATTATGGTGCCACGCGAGGTTACAAATCAAACGGAGTCCATTTGGTCACTCAAATCCTTGTATTCTCGGATTGCACCCAAATTGGCCTCCAATTGAGCCTACAACGTACAAACGAGTTTTCCTTCTTCGTTTAGCACAAACAAAATTTTTTGTTGAGTCAAACATGTCCCACTTGACGTTATCATGGTACCATAGGAGGTTACATATCAAACAAAGTCCATTTGGTCACTCGAATCCTTATATTATCGGATTGCACCAAAATTGGCCTCTAATTGAGCCAACAACGTACAAACGAGTCTTCCTTCTTCATTAAGTACAAACGAACTTGTTTTTTGAGTCAAACATGTAAAATTTGACGTTATTGTGGTACCACATGAGATTAGAAATCAAACGGAGTCCATTTGGTCAGTCAAATCCTTGTATTCTCGGATTGCACCCAAATTGGCCTCAATTGAGCCTACAACGTACAAACGAGTTTTCCTTCTTCGTTAAGCACAAACAAACTTGTTTTTTGAGTCAAACATGTCCCATTTGATGTTATTATGGTGCCACGTGAGGTTAGAATTAAAACGGTATCCATTTGGTCACTCAAATCCTTGTATTCTCGGATTGCACCCAAATTGGCCTCTAATTGAGCCTACAACGTACAAACGAGTTTTCCTTCTTCGTTTAGCACAAACAAAATTGTTTTTTGAGTCAAACATGTCCCACTTGGCGTTATCATGGTACCACAGGAGGTTAGATATCAAACAAAGTCCATTTGGTCACTCGAATCCTTGTATTATCGGATCGCACCCAAATTGGTCTCAATTGAGCCTACAACGTACAAACGAGTTTTCCTTCTCCGTTAAGCACAAACGAATTTGTTTTTTGAGTCAAACATGTAACATTTGATTTTATTATGATACCACACAAGGTTATAAATCAAACGGAGTCCATTTGGTCACTCAAATCCTTGTATTCTCGGATTGCACCCAAATTGGCCTCCAATTGAGCCTACAACGTACAAACGAGTTTTCCTTCTTCGTTTAGCACAAAAAAAATTGTTTGTTGAGTCAAACATGTCCCACTTCACGTTATCATGGTACCACAGGAGGTTACATATCAAACAAAGTCCATTTGGTCACTCGAATCCTTGTATTATCGGATCGCACCCAAATTGAGCCTACAACGTACAAACGAGTCTTCCTTCTTCGTTTAGCACAAACAAAATTGTTTGTTGAGTCAAACATGTCCCACTTGGCGTTATAATGGTACCATAGGTGGTTAGATATCAAACAAAGTCCATTTGGTCACTCGAATCCTTGTATTATCGGATCGCACCCAAATTGGCCTCCAACTGATCCTACAACGTACAAACGAGTTTTCCTTCTTCGTTTAGCACAAACTAACTTTTTTGTTGAGTCAAACATGTCCCATTTGATGTTAATATCTTGCCACGCGAGGTTAGAAATCAAACGGAGTCCATTTGGTCACTCAAATCCTTGTATTCTCGGATTGCACCCAAATTGGCCTCCAATTGAGCCTACAACGTACAAACGAGTTTTTCTTCTTCGTTAAGTACAAACGAACTTGTTTGTTGAGTCAAACATGTCCCAATTTACGTTATTATGGTGCCACTCGAGATTAGAAATCAAACAGAGTCCATTTGGTCACTCAAATCCTTGTATTCTCGGATTGCACCCAAATTGGCCTCAATTGAGCCTACAATGTACAAATTTCTTATTCGTTTAGCACAAACGAACTTTTTTTTAGTCAAAAATGTAACATTTGACGTTATTATGGTACCACATGAGATTAGAAATCAAACGGAGTCCATTTTGTCACTCAAATCCTTGTATTCTCAGATTGCACCCAAATTGGCCTCCAATTGAGCCTACAACGTACAAACGAGTTTTCCTTCTTCGTTAAGCACAAAAAAACTTGTTTGCTGAGTCAAACATGTCCCATTTGACGTTATTATGGTACCACGAGATGTTAGAAATCAAATGGAGTCCATTTGGTTACTCAAATCGTTGTCTTCGCGGATTGCACCCAAATTGGCCTCCAATTGAGCCTACAACGTACAAACGAGTTTTCCTTCTTCGTTTAGCACAAACGAACTTGTTTGTTGAGTCAAACATGTCAAATTTGATGTTATTATGGTGCCACGCAAGGTTAGATTTAAAACGGAGTCCATTTGGTCACTCAAATCCTTGTATTCTCGGATTGCACCCAAATTGCCGTCCAATTGAGCCGACAACGTACAAACGAGTTTTCCTTCTACGTTTAGCACAAACGAACTTTTTTTTTGAGTCAAACATGTCCCATTTAACGTTATTATGGTGCCGCGCAAGGTTAAAAATCAAACGGAGTCCATTTGGTCACTCAAATTCTTGTATTCTCGGATTGCACCCAAATTTGCCTCAATTGAGCCTACAACGTACAAACGAGTTTTCCTTCTTCGTTAAGCACAAACGAACTTGTTTTTTGAGTCAAACATATAACATTTGACATTATTATGGTACCACATGAGATTAGAAATCGAACGGAGTCCATTTGGTCACTCAAATCCTTGTATTCTCGGATTAAACCCAAATTGGCCTCCAATTTAGCCTACAACGTACAAATGAGTTTTCCTTCTTCGTTTAGCACAAAAGAAATTGTTTGTTGGGTCAAACATTACCCGTTCGACGTTATTATGGTGCCACGCGAGGTTACAAATCAAACGGAGTACATTTGGTCACTTAAATCCTTGTATTCTCGGATCGCACCCAAAATGGCCTCAATTGAGCCTACAACGCACAAACGAGTTTTCCTTCTTCGTTAAGCACAAACGAATTTATTTTTTGAGTCAAACATGTAACATTTGATTTTATTATGGTACCGCACAAGGTTAGAAATCAAACGGAGTCCATTTGTTCACTCAAATCCTTGTATTCTCGGATTGCACCCAAATTTTCCTCCAATTGAGCCTACAACGTACAAACGAGTTTTGCTTCTTCGTTAAGCACAAACAAACTTGTTTGCTGAGTCAAACATGTCCCATTTGACGTTATTATGGTACCACGGGATGTTAGAAATCAAATGGAGTCCATTTGGTTACTCAAATCGTTGTCTTCGCGGATTGCACCCAAATTGGCCTCCAATTGAGCCTACAACGTACAAACGAGTTTTCCTTCTTCGTTAAGCACAAACGAACTTGTTTTTTGAGTCAAACATATAACATTTGACATTATTATGGTACCACATGAGATTAGAAATCGAACGGAGTCCATTTGGTCACTCAAATCCTTGTATTCTCGGATAAAACCCAAATTGGCCTCCAATTTAGCCTACAACGTACAAATGAGTTTTCCTTCTTCGTTTAGCACAAACGAAATTGTTTGTTGGGTCAAACATTACCCATTCGACGTTATTATGGTGCCACGCGAGGTTACAAATCAAACGGAGTACATTTGGTCACTTAAATCCTTGTATTCTCGGATTGCACCCAAATTGGCCTCAATTGAGCCTACAACGTACAAACGAGTTTTCCTTCTTCGTTAAGCACAAACGAATTTATTTTTTGAGTCAAACATGTAACATTTGATTTTATTATGGTACCGCACAAGGTTAGAAATCAAACGGAGTCCATTTGTTCACTCAAATCCTTGTATTCTCGGATTGCACCCAAATTTTCCTCCAATTGAGCCTACAACGTACAAACGAGTTTTGCTTCTTCGTTAAGCACAAACAAACTTGTTTGCTGAGTCAAACATGTCCCATTTGACGTTATTATGGTACCACGGGATGTTAGAAATCAAATGGAGTCCATTTGGTTACTCAAATCGTTGTCTTCGCGGATTGCACCCAAATTGGCCTCCAATTGAGCCTACAACGTACAAACGAGTTTTCCTTATTCGTTTAGCACAAACGAACTTGTTTGTTGAGTCAAACATGTCCCATTTGATGTTATTATGGTGCCACGCAAGGTTAGATTTAAAACGGAGTCCATTTGGTCACTCAAATCCTTGTATTCTCGGATTGCACCCAAATTGCCGTCCAATTGAGCCTACAACGTACAAACGAGTTTTCCTTCTACGTTTAGCACAAACGAAATTTTTTATTAGTCAAACATGTCCCATTTGACTATGGTGCCGCGCAAGGTTAGAAATCAAACGGAGTCCATTTGGTCACTTAAATTCTTGTATTCTCGGATTGCACCCAAATTTGCCTCAATTGAGCCTACAACGTACAAATGAGTTTCCTTCTTCGTTAAGCACAAACGAACTTATTTTTTGAGTCAAACATATAACATTTGACGTTATTATGGTACCACATGAGATTAGAAATTGAACGGAGTCCATTTGGTCACTCAAATCCTTGTATTCTCGGATTACACCCAAATTGGCCTCCAATTTAGCCTACAACGTACAAATGAGTTTTCCTTCTTCGTTTAGCACAAACGAATTTGTTTGTTGGGTCAAACATTACCCATTCGACGTTATTATGGTGCCACGCGAGGTTACAAATCAAACGGAGTACATTTGGCCACTTAAATCCTTGTATTCTCGGATTGCACCCAAATTGGCCTCAATTGAGCCTACAACGTACAAACGAGTTTTCCTTCTTCGTTAAGCACAAACGAATTTGTTTTTTGAGTCAAACATGTAACATTTGATTTTATTATGATACCGCACAAGGTTAGAAATCAAACGGAGTCCATTTGTTCACTCAAATCCTTGTATTCTCGGATTGCACCCAAATTTTCCTCCAATTGACCCTACAACGTACAAACGAGTTTTCCTTCTTCGTTTAGCACAAACAAAATTGTTTGTTAAATCAATCATGTCCAACTTGACATTATCATGGTACAAACGAGTTTTCCTTCTTCGTTAAGCACAAATGAAATACAAACGAGTTTTCCTTCTTCGTTAAGCACAAATGAAATTGGTTTTTTAGTCAAACATGTCCCATTTGATGTTATTATGGTGCCACATGAGGTTAGAATTAAAACGGTATCCATTTGGTCACTCAAATCCTTGTATTCTCGGATTGCACCCAAATTGGCCTCAATTGAGCCTACAACGTACAAACGAGTTTTCCTTCTTCGTTAAGCACAAACGAACTTTTTTTTTAGTCAAACATGTCCCATTTAACGTTATTATGGTGCCACACAAGGTTAGAAATTAAACGGAGTCCATTTGGGCACTCAAATTCTTGTATTCTCGGATTGCACCCAAATTTGCCTCAATTGAGCCTACAACGTACAAACGAGTTTTCCAGCTTCGTTCAGCACAAACGAACTTGTTTTTTGAGTCAAACATGTGAAATTCATATTATTATGGTACCACATGAGATTATAAATCAAACGGAGTCCATTTGGTTACTCAAATCCTTGTATTCTAGGATTGCACCCAAATTGGCCGCCAATTGAGCCTACAACGTACAAATGAGTTTTTCCTTCTTCGTTTAGCACAAACTAACTTGTTTGTTGGGTCAAACATTACCCATTTGACGTTATTATGGTGCCACGCGAGGTTAGAAATCAAACGGAGTCCATTTGGTCACTTAAATCCTTGTATTCTCGGATTGCACCCAAATTGGCCTCAATTGAGCCTACAACGTACAAACGAGTTTTCCTTCTTCGTTAAGCACAAACGAATTTGTTTTTTGAGTCAAACATCTAACATTTGATTTTATTATGGTACCACACAAGGTTAGAAATCAAACGGAGTCCATTTGGTCACTCAAATCCTTGTATTCTCGGATTGCACCCAAATTGGCCTCCAATTGAGCCTACAACGTACAAACGAGTTTTCCTTCTTCGTTTAGCACAAACAAAATTTTTTGTTGAGTCAAACATGTCCCACTTGACGTTATCATGGTACCATAGGAGGTTACATATCAAACAAAGTCCATTTGGTCACTCGAATCCTTATATTATCGGATTGCACCAAAATTGGCCTCTAATTGAGCCAACAACGTACAAACGAGTCTTCCTTCTTCATTAAGTACAAACGAACTTGTTTTTTGAGTCAAACATGTAAAATTTGACGTTATTGTGGTACCACATGAGATTAGAAATCAAACGGAGTCCATTTGGTCAGTCAAATCCTTGTATTCTCGGATTGCACCCAAATTGGCCTCAATTGAGCCTACAACGTACAAACGAGTTTTCCTTCTTCGTTAAGCACAAACAAACTTGTTTTTTGAGTCAAACATGTCCCATTTGATGTTATTATGGTGCCACGTGAGGTTAGAATTAAAACGGTATCCATTTGGTCACTCAAATCCTTGTATTCTCGGATTGCACCCAAATTGGCCTCTAATTGAGCCTACAACGTACAAACGAGTTTTCCTTCTTCGTTTAGCACAAACAAAATTGTTTGTTGAGTCAAACATGTCCCACTTGGCGTTATCATGGTACCACAGGAGGTTAGATATCAAACAAAGTCCATTTGGTCACTCGAATCCTTGTATTATCGGATCGCACCCAAATTGGTCTCAATTGAGCCTACAACGTACAAACGAGTTTTCCTTCTCCGTTAAGCACAAACGAATTTGTTTTTTGAGTCAAACATGTAACATTTGATTTTATTATGATACCACACAAGGTTATAAATCAAACGGAGTCCATTTGGTCACTCAAATCCTTGTATTCTCGGATTGCACCCAAATTGACCTCCAATTGAGCCTACAACGTACAAACGAGTTTTCCTTCTTCGTTTAGCACAAAAAAAATTGTTTGTTGAGTCAAACATGTCCCACTTCACGTTATCATGGTACCACAGGAGGTTACATATCAAACAAAGTCCATTTGGTCACTCGAATCCTTGTATTATCGGATCGCACCCAAATTGAGCCTACAACGTACAAACGAGTCTTCCTTCTTCGTTTAGCACAAACAAACTTTTTTGTTGAGTCAAACATGTCCCATTTGACGTTATTATGGTGCCACGCTAGGTTAGAAATCAAACGGAGTCCATTTGGTCACTCAAATCCTTGTATTCTCAGATTGCACCCAAATTGGCCTCCAATTGATCCTACGACGTACAAACGAGTTTTCCTTCTTCGTTTAGCACAAACAAAATTGTTTGTTGAGTCAAACATGTCCCACTTGGCGTTATAATGGTACCATAGGTGGTTAGATATCAAACAAAGTCCATTTGGTCACTCGAATCCTTGTATTATCGGATCGCACCCAAATTGGCCTCCAACTGATCCTACAACGTACAAACGAGTTTTCCTTCTTCGTTTAGCACAAACTAACTTTTTTTTGAGTCAAACATGTCCCATTTGACGTAAATATCTTGCCACGCGAGGTTAGAAATCAAACGGAGTCCATTTGGTCACTCAAATCCTTGTATTCTCGGATTGCACCCAAATTGGCCTCCAATTGAGCCTACAACGTACAAACGAGTTTTTCTTCTTCGTTAAGTACAAACGAACTTGTTTGTTGAGTCAAACATGTCCCAATTTACGTTATTATGGTGCCACTCGAGATTAGAAATCAAACAGAGTCCATTTGGTCACTCAAATCCTTGTATTCTCGGATTGCACCCAAATTGGCCTCAATTGAGCCTACAATGTACAAATTTCTTATTCGTTTAGCACAAACGAACTTTTTTTTTAGTCAAAAATGTAACATTTGACGTTATTATGGTACCACATGAGATTAGAAATCAAACGGAGTCCATTTTGTCACTCAAATCCTTGTATTCTCAGATTGCACCCAAATTGGCCTCCAATTGAGCCTACAACGTACAAACGAGTTTTCCTTCTTCGTTAAGCACAAAAAAACTTGTTTGCTGAGTCAAACATGTCCCATTTGACGTTATTATGGTACCACGAGATGTTAGAAATCAAATGGAGTCCATTTGGTTACTCAAATCGTTGTCTTCGCGGATTGCACCCAAATTGGCCTCCAATTGAGCCTACAACGTACAAACGAGTTTTCCTTCTTCGTTTAGCACAAACGAACTTGTTTGTTGAGTCAAACATGTCAAATTTGATGTTATTATGGTGCCACGCAAGGTTAGATTTAAAACGGAGTCCATTTGGTCACTCAAATCCTTGTATTCTCGGATTGCACCCAAATTGCCGTCCAATTGAGCCGACAACGTACAAACGAGTTTTCCTTCTACGTTTAGCACAAACGAACTTTTTTTTTGAGTCAAACATGTCCCATTTAACGTTATTATGGTGCCGCGCAAGGTTAAAAATCAAACGGAGTCCATTTGGTCACTCAAATTCTTGTATTCTCGGATTGCACCCAAATTTGCCTCAATTGAGCCTACAACGTACAAACGAGTTTTCCTTCTTCGTTAAGCACAAACGAACTTGTTTTTTGAGTCAAACATATAACATTTGACATTATTATGGTACCACATGAGATTAGAAATCGAACGGAGTCCATTTGGTCACTAAAATCCTTGTATTCTCGGATAAAACCCAAATTGGCCTCCAATTTAGCCTACAACGTACAAATGAGTTTTCCTTCTTCGTTTAGCACAAACGAAATTGTTTGTTGGGTCAAACATTACCCATTCGACGTTATTATGGTGCCACGCGAGGTTACAAATCAAACGGAGTACATTTGGTCACTTAAATCCTTGTATTCTCGGATTGCACCCAAATTGGCCTCAATTGAGCCTACAACGTACAAACGAGTTTTCCTTCTTCGTTAAGCACAAACGAATTTATTTTTTGAGTCAAACATGTAACATTTGATTTTATTATGGTACCGCACAAGGTTAGAAATCAAACGGAGTCCATTTGTTCACTCAAATCCTTGTATTCTCGGATTGCACCCAAATTTTCCTCCAATTGAGCCTACAACGTACAAACGAGTTTTGCTTCTTCGTTAAGCACAAACAAACTTGTTTGCTGAGTCAAACATGTCCCATTTGACGTTATTATGGTACCACGGGATGTTAGAAATCAAATGGAGTCCATTTGGTTACTCAAATCGTTGTCTTCGCGGATTGCACCCAAATTGGCCTCCAATTGAGCCTACAACGTACAAACGAGTTTTCCTTATTCGTTTAGCACAAACGAACTTGTTTGTTGAGTCAAACATGTCCCATTTGATGTTATTATGGTGCCACGCAAGGTTAGATTTAAAACGGAGTCCATTTGGTCACTCAAATCCTTGTATTCTCGGATTGCACCCAAATTGCCGTCCAATTGAGCCTACAACGTACAAACGAGTTTTCCTTCTACGTTTAGCACAAACGAAATTTTTTATTAGTCAAACATGTCCCATTTGACTATGGTGCCGCGCAAGGTTAGAAATCAAACGGAGTCCATTTGGTCACTTAAATTCTTGTATTCTCGGATTGCACCCAAATTTGCCTCAATTGAGCCTACAACGTACAAATGAGTTTCCTTCTTCGTTAAGCACAAACGAACTTATTTTTTGAGTCAAACATATAACATTTGACGTTATTATGGTACCACATGAGATTAGAAATTGAACGGAGTCCATTTGGTCACTCAAATCCTTGTATTCTCGGATTACACCCAAATTGGCCTCCAATTTAGCCTACAACGTACAAATGAGTTTTCCTTCTTCGTTTAGCACAAACGAATTTTTTTGTTGGGTCAAACATTACCCATTCGACGTTATTATGGTGCCACGCGAGGTTACAAATCAAACGGAGTACATTTGGCCACTTAAATCCTTGTATTCTCGGATTGCACCCAAATTGGCCTCAATTGAGCCTACAACGTACAAACGAGTTTTCCTTCTTCGTTAAGCACAAACGAATTTGTTTTTTGAGTCAAACATGTAACATTTGATTTTATTATGATACCGCACAAGGTTAGAAATCAAACGGAGTCCATTTGTTCACTCAAATCCTTGTATTCTCGGATTGCACCCAAATTTTCCTCCAATTGACCCTACAACGTACAAACGAGTTTTCCTTCTTCGTTTAGCACAAACAAAATTGTTTGTTAAATCAATCATGTCCAACTTGACATTATCATGGTACAAACGAGTTTTCCTTCTTCGTTAAGCACAAATGAAATACAAACGAGTTTTCCTTCTTCGTTAAGCACAAATGAAATTGGTTTTTTAGTCAAACATGTCCCATTTGATGTTATTATGGTGCCACATGAGGTTAGAATTAAAACGGTATCCATTTGGTCACTCAAATCCTTGTATTCTCGGATTGCACCCAAATTGGCCTCAATTGAGCCTACAACGTACAAACGAGTTTTCCTTCTTCGTTAAGCACAAACGAACTTTTTTTTTAGTCAAACATGTCCCATTTAACGTTATTATGGTGCCACACAAGGTTAGAAATTAAACGGAGTCCATTTGGGCACTCAAATTCTTGTATTCTCGGATTGCACCCAAATTTGCCTCAATTGAGCCTACAACGTACAAACGAGTTTTCCAGCTTCGTTCAGCACAAACGAACTTGTTTTTTGAGTCAAACATGTGAAATTCATATTATTATGGTACCACATGAGATTATAAATCAAACGGAGTCCATTTGGTTACTCAAATCCTTGTATTCTAGGATTACACCCAAATTGGCCTCCAATTTAGCCTACAACGTACAAATGAGTTTTCCTTCTTCGTTTAGCACAAACGAATTTGTTTGTTGGGTCAAACATTACCCATTCGACGTTATTATGGTGCCACGCGAGGTTACAAATCAAACGGAGTACATTTGGCCACTTAAATCCTTGTATTCTCGGATTGCACCCAAATTGGCTTCAATTGAGCCTACAACGTACAAACGAGTTTTCCTTCTTCGTTAAGCACAAACGAATTTGTTTTTTGAGTCAAACATGTAACATTTGATTTTATTATGGTACCGCACAAGGTTAGAAATCAAACGGAGTCCATTTGTTCACTCAAATCCTTGTATTCTCGGATTGCACCCAAATTTTCCTCCAATTGACCCTACAACGTACAAACGAGTTTTCCTTCTTCGTTTAGCACAAAAAAAATTGTTTGTTAAATCAATCATGTCCAACTTGACATTATCATGGTACAAACGAGTTTTCCTTCTTCGTTAAGCACAAATGAAATACAAACGAGTTTTCCTTCTTCGTTAAGCACAAATGAAATTGGTTTTTTAGTCAAACATGTCCCATTTGATGTTATTATGGTGCCACATGAGGTTAGAATTAAAACGGTATCCATTTGGTCACTCAAATCCTTGTATTCTCGGATTGCACCCAAATTGGCCGCAATTGAGCCTACAACGTACAAACGAGTTTTCCTTCTTCGTTAAGCACAAACGAACTTTTTTTTTAGTCAAACATGTCCCATTTGACGTTATTATGGTGCCACACAAGGTTAGAAATTAAACGGAGTCCATTTGGGCACTCAAATTCTTGTATTCTCGGATTGCACCCAAATTTGCCTCAATTGAGCCTACAACGTACAAACGAGTTTTCCAGCTTCGTTCAGCACAAACGAACTTGTTTTTTGAGTCAAACATGTGACATTCATATTATTATGGTACCACATGAGATTATAAATCAAACAGAGTCCATTTGGTTACTCAAATCCTTGTATTCTAGGATTACACCCAAATTGGCCTCCAATTTAGGCTACAACGTACAAATGAGTTTTCCTTCTTCGTTTAGCACAAACGAATTTGTTTGTTGGGTCAAACATTACCCATTCGACGTTATTATGGTGCCACGCGAGGTTACAAATCAAACGGAGTACATTTGGCCACTTAAATCCTTGTATTCTCGGATTGCACCCAAATTGACCTCAATTGAGCCTACAACGTACAAACGAGTTTTCCTTCTTCGTTAAGCACAAACGAATTTGTTTTTTGAGTCAAACATCTAACATTTGATTTTATTATGGTACCACACAAGGTTAGAAATCAAACGGAGTCCATTTGGTCACTCAAATCCTTGTATTCTCGGATTGCACCCAAATTGGCCTCCAATTGAGCCTACAACGTACAAACGAGTTTTCCTTCTTCGTTTAGCACAAACAAAATTTTTTGTTGAGTCAAACATGTCCCACTTGACGTTATCATGGTACCATAGGAGGTTACATATCAAACAAAGTCCATTTGGTCACTCGAATCCTTATATTATCGGATTGCACCAAAATTGGCCTCTAATTGAGCCAACAACGTACAAACGAGTCTTCCTTCTTCATTAAGTACAAACGAACTTGTTTTTTGAGTCAAACATGTAAAATTTGACGTTATTGTGGTACCACATGAGATTAGAAATCAAACGGAGTCCATTTGGTCAGTCAAATCCTTGTATTCTCGGATTGCACCCAAATTGGCCTCAATTGAGCCTACAACGTACAAACGAGTTTTCCTTCTTCGTTAAGCACAAACAAACTTGTTTTTTGAGTCAAACATGTCCCATTTGATGTTATTATGGTGCCACGTGAGGTTAGAATTAAAACGGTATCCATTTGGTCACTCAAATCCTTGTATTCTCGGATTGCACCCAAATTGGCCTCTAATTGAGCCTACAACGTACAAACGAGTTTTCCTTCTTCGTTTAGCACAAACAAAATTATTTGTTGAGTCAAACATGTCCCACTTGGCGTTATCATGGTACCACAGGAGGTTAGATATCAAACAGAGTCCATTTGGTCACTCGAATCCTTGTATTATCGGATCGCACCCAAATTGGTCTCAATTGAGCCTACAACGTACAAACGAGTTTTCCTTCTCCGTTAAGCACAAACGAATTTGTTTTTTGAGTCAAACATGTAACATTTGATTTTATTATGATACCACACAAGGTTATAAATCAAACGGAGTCCATTTGGTCACTCAAATCCTTGTATTCTCGGATTGCACCCAAATTGGCCTCCAATTGAGCCTACAACGTACAAACGAGTTTTCCTTCTTCGTTTAGCACAAAAAAAATTGTTTGTTGAGTCAAACATGTCCCACTTCACGTTATCATGGTACCACAGGAGGTTACATATCAAACAAAGTCCATTTGGTCACTCGAATCCTTGTATTATCGGATCGCACCCAAATTGAGCCTACAACGTACAAACGAGTCTTCCTTCTTCGTTTAGCACAAACAAACTTTTTTGTTGAGTCAAACATGTCCCATTTGACGTTATTATGGTGCCACGCTAGGTTAGAAATCAAACGGAGTCCATTTGGTCACTCAAATCCTTGTATTCTCAGATTGCACCCAAATTGGCCTCCAATTGATCCTACAACGTACAAACGAGTTTTCCTTCTTCGTTAAAAACAAAAAAACTAGTTTGCTGAGTCAAACATGTCCCATTTGACAATATTATGGTACCACGGGATGTTAGAAATCAAATGGAGTCCATTTGGTTACTCAAATCGTTGTCTTCGCGGATTGCACCCAAATTGGCCTCCAATTAAGCCTACAACGTACAAACGAGTTTTCCTTCTTCGTTTAGCACAAACGAACTTGTTTGTTGAGTCAAACATGTCCCATTTGATGTTATTATGGTGCCACGCAAGGTTAGATTTAAAACGGAGTCCATTTGGTCACTCAAATCCTTGTATTCTCGGATTGCACCCAAATTGGCGTCCAATTGAGCCTACAACGTACAAACGAGTTTTCCTTCTACGTTTAGCACAAACGAACTTTTTTTTTGAGTCAAACATGTCTCATTTGACGTTATTAAGGTGCCACGCAAGGTTAGAATTCAAACGGAGTCCATTTGGTCACTCAAATTCTTGTATTCTCGGATTGCTCCCAAATTTGCCTCAATTGAGCCTACAACTTACAAACGAGTTTTCCTTCTTCATTAAGCAAAAACGAACTTGTTTTTTGATTCAAACATGTAACATTTGACGTTATTATGGTACCACATGTGATTAGAAATCAAATGGAGTCCATTTAGTCACTCAAATCCTTGTATTCTCGGATTGCACCCAAATTGGCCTCCAATTTAGCCTACAACGTACAAATGAGTTTTCTTTCTTCGTTTAGAACAAACGAATTTGTTTGTTTAGTCAAACATTACCCATTCGATGTTATTATGGTGCCACGCTAGGTTAGAAATCAAACGGAGTACATTTGGTCACTTAAATCCTTGTATTCTCGGATTGCACCCAAATTGGCCTCAATTGAGCCAACAACGTACAAACGAGTTTTCCTTCTTCGTTAAGCACAAACGAATTTTTTTTTTGAGTCAAACATGTAACATTTGATTTTATTATGGTACCGCACAAGGTTAGAAATCAAACGGAGTCCATTTGTTCACTCAAATCTTTGTATTCTCGGATTGCACCCAAATTTTCCTCCAATTGAGCCTACAACGTACAAACGAGTTTTCCTTCTTCATTAAGCACAAACAAACTTGTTTGCTGAGTTAAACATGTCCCATTTGACGTTATTATGGTACCACGCTATGTTAGAAATCAAATGGAGTCCATTTGGTTACTCAAATCGTTGTCTTCGCGGATTGCACCCAAATTGGCCTCCAATTGAGCCTACAACGTACAAACGAGTTTTCCTTCTTCGTTTAGCACAAACGAACTTGTTTGTTGAGTCAAACATGTCCCATTTGATGTTATTATGGTGCCACACAAGGTTAGATTTAAAACGGAGTCCATTTGGTCACTCAAATCCTTGTATTCTCGGATTGCACCCAAATTGCCGTCCAATTGAGCCTACAACGTACAAACGAGTTTTCCTTCTACGTTTAGAACAAACGAACTTTTTTTTTGAGTCAAACATGTCTCATTTGACGTTATTATGGTGCCACGCAAGGTTAGAAATGAAACGGAGTCCATTTGGTCCCTCAAATTCTTGTATTCTCGGATTGCACCCAAATTTGCCTCAATTGAGCCTACAACTTACAAACGAGTTTTCCTTCTTCGTTAAGCACAAACGAACTTGTTTTTTGATTCAAACATGTAACATTTGACGTTATTATGGTACCACATGAGATTAGAAATCAAACGGAGTCCATTTAGTCACTCAAATCCTTGTATTCTCGGATTGCACCCAAATTGGCCTCCAATTTAGCCTACAACGTACAAATGAGTTTTCCTTCTTCGTTTAGCACAAACGAATTTCTTTGTTTGTTCAAACATTACCCATTCGACGTTATTATGGTTCCACGTGAGGTTACAAATCAAACGGAGTACATTTGGTCACTTTAATCCTTGTATTCTCGGATTGCACCCAAATTGGCCTCAATTGAGCCTACAACGTACAAACGAGTTTTCTTTCTTCGTTAAGCACAAACGAATTTGTTTTTTAAGTCAAACATGTAACATTTGATTTTATTATGGTACCGCACAAGGTTAGAAATCAAACGGAGTCCATTTGTTCACTCAAATCCTTGTATTCTCGGATTGCACCCAAATTTTCCTCCAATTGAGCCTACAACGTACAAACGAGTTTTCCTTCTTCGTTTAGCACAAACAAAATTGTTTGTTAAGTCAAACATGTCCAACTTGACGTTATCATGGTACCACAGGAGGTTAGATATCAAACAAAGTCCATTTGGTCACTCGAATCGTTGTATTATCGGATTGCACCCAAATTGGCGTCCAATTGAGCCTACAACGTACAAACGAGTTTTCCTTCTTCGTTTGGCACAAAAAAACTTTTTTGTTGAGTCAAACATTTCCCATTTGACGTTATTATGGTGCCATTGGAGGTTAAAAATCAAACGGAGTCCATTTGGTCACTCAAATCCTTGTATTCTCGGATTGCACCCAAATTGGCATCCAATTGAGCCTACAACGTACAAACGAGTTTTCCTTCTTCGTTAAGCTCAACCAAACTTGTTTGTTGAGTCAAACATGTCCCATTTGACGTTATTATGGTGCCAAGTGAGGTTAGAAATAAAACGGAGTCCATTTGGTCACTCGAATCCTTGTATTCTAGGATTGCACCCAAATTGGCCTCCAATTGAGCCTACAACGTACAAACGAGTTTTCCTTCTTCGTTGAGTACAAACGAACTTGTTTGTCGAGTCAAACATGTCCCAATTTATGTTATTATGGTGCCACTCGAGATTAGAAATCAAACAGAGTCCATTTGGTCACTCAAATCCTTGTATTCTCGGATTGCACACAAATTGGCCTCAATTGAGCCTACAACGTACACATTTCTTATTCGTTTAGCACAAACGAACTTTTTTTTTGAGTAAAAAATGTAACATTTGACGTTATTATGGTACCACATGAGATTATAAATCAAACATAGTCCATTTGGTCACTCAAATCCTTGTATTCTCAGATTGCACCCAAATTGGCCTCCAATTGAGCCTACAACGTACAAACGAGTTTTCCATCTTCGTTAAGCACAAACAAACTTGTTTGCTGAGTCAAACATATCCCATTTGATGGTATTATGGTACCACGGGATGTTAGAAATCAAATGGAGTCCATTTGGTTACTCAAATCGTTGTCTTCGCGGATTGCACCCAAATTGGCCTCCAATTAAGCCTACAACGTACAAACGAGTTTTCCTTCTTCGTTTAGCACAAACGAACTTGTTTGTTGAGTCAAACATGTCCCATTTTATGTTATTATGGTGCCACATGAGGTTGGAATTAAAACGGTATCCATTTGGTCACTCAAATCCTTGTATTCTAGGATTGCACCCAAATTGGCCTCAATTGAGCCTACAACGTACAAACGAGTTTTCCTTCTTCGTTAAGCACAAAAAAACTTGTTTGTTCAGTCAAACATGTCCCATTTGACGTTATTATGGAGCCACATTAGATTAGAAATCAAACAGAGTCCATTTGGTCACTCAAATGCTTGTATTCTCAGATTGCACCCAAATTGGCCTCCTATTGAGCCTACAACGTACAAACGAGTTTTCTTTCTTCGTTAAGCACAAACGAACTTGTTTGCTGAGTCAAACATGTCCTATTTGATGTTATTATGGTACCACGGGGTGTTAGAAATCAAATGGAGTCCATTTGGTTACTCAAATCGTTGTCTTCGCGGATTGCACCCAAATTGGCCTCCAATTGAGCCTACAACGTACAAACGAGTTTTCCTTCTTTGTTTAGCACAAACGAACTTGTTTGTTGAGTCAAAAATGTCCCTTTTGATGTTATTATGGTGCCACGCGAGGTTAGAATAAAAACGGAGTCCATTTGGTCACTCAAATCCTTGGATTCTCGGATTGCACCCAAATTGGCCTCCAATTGAGCCTGCAACGTACAAACGAGTTTTCCTTCTTCGTTTAGCACAAACAAACTTTTTTGTTGAGTCAAACATGTCCCATTTGACGTTATTATGGTGCCACACGAGATTAGAAATCAAACAGAGTCTATTTGGTCACTCAAATCTTTGTATTCTCATATTGCACCCAAATTGGCCACAATTGAGCCTACAACGTACAAACGAGTTTTCCTTTTTCGTTGAGCACAAAAGAATTTGTTTGTAGAGTCAAACATGTCCCGTTTGATGTTATTATGCTGCCACACAAGGTTAGAAATCAAACTGAGTCCATTTGGTCACTCAAATCCTTGTATTCTCGGATTGCACCCAAATAGGCCTCCAATTGAGCCTACAACGTACAAACGTGTTTTCCTTCTTCCTTAAGCACAAACAAACTTGTTTGTTGAGTCAAACATGTCCCATTTGATGTTATTATCCTGCCACATGAGGTTAGAAATCAAACGGAGTCCATTTGGTCACTCAAATCATTGTATTCGCCGATTGCACCCAACTTGGCCTCCAATTGAGCCTACAACGTACAAACGAGTTTTCCTTCTTCGTTTAGCACAAACGAACTTGTTTTTTGAGTCAAACATGTCCCATTTGACGTTATTATGGTGCCACACGAGGTTAGAAATCAAACAAAGTCCATTTGGTCACTCGAATCCTTGTATTATCGGATCGCACCCAAATGGGCCTCCAACTGAGGCTACAACGTACAAACGAGTTTTCCTTCTTCGTTTAGATCAAACGAACTTTTTTGTTGAGTCAAAAATGTCCCATTTGATGTTATTATGGTGCCACGCGAGGTTAGAAATCAAACGGAGTCCATTTGGTCACTGAAATCCATGTATTATCGGATTGCACCCAAATTGGCCTCAATTGAGCCTACAACGTACAAACGAGTTTTCCTTCTTCGTTAAACTAAACCAAACTTGTTTGTTGAGTCAAACATGTCCCATTTGATGTTATTATGGTGCCATGCAAGGTTAGAAATTAAACGGAGTCCATTTGGTCACTCAAATTCTTGTATTCTCGGATTGCACCCAAATTTGCCTCAATTGAGCCTACAATGTACAAACGAGTTTTCCTGCTTCGTTAAGCACAAACGAACTTGTTTTTTGAGTCAAACATGTTACATTCGACGTTATTATGGTACCACATGAGATTAGAAATCAAACGGAGTCCATTTGGTCACTCAAATTCTTTTATTCTCGGATTGCACCGAAATTGGCCTCAAATTGAGCCTACAACGTACAAATGAGTTTTTTCCTTCTTCATTTAGCACAAACGAACTTGTGTTTTGGGTCAAACATTACCCATTTAATGTTATTATGGTGCCACGCGAGGTTAGAAATCAAACAGAGTCCATTTGGTGACTCAAATCATTGTATTCTCGAATTGCACCCAAATTGGCCTCAATTGAGCCTAAAACGTACAAACAAGTTTTCCTTCTTCGTTAAGTACAATCGAACTTGTTTGTTGAGTCAAACATCTCCCATTTGACGTTATTATGGTGCCACACGAGATTAGAAATCAAACAGAGTCCATTTGGTCACTCAAATCCCTGTATTCTCGGATTGCACCCAAATTGGCCTCAATTGAGCCTACAACGTACAAATTCCTTATTCGTTTAGCACAAACGAACTTGTTTATTGAGTAAAACATGTAAGATTTGACGTTATTATGGTACCACGTGAGATTTGAAATCAAACGGAGTCCATTTGGTCACTCAAATCCATGTATTCTCGGATTGCACCCAAATTGGCCTCCAATTGAGCCTACAACGTACAAATGAATTTTTCCTTCTTCGTTTAGCATAAACTAACTTTTTTGTTGTGTCAAACATTACCCATTTTACGTTATTATGGTGCCACGCGAGGTTAGAAATCAAACGGAGTCCATTTGGTCACTGAAATCCATGTATTATCGGATTGCACCCAAATTGGCCTCAATTGAGCCTACAACGTACAAACGAGTTTTCCTTCTTCATTAAGCACAAACGAATTTGTTTTTTGAGTCAAACATCTAACATTTGATTTTATTATGGTACCACACAAGGTTATAAATCAAACGGAGTCCATTTGGTCACTCAAATCCTTGTATTCTCGGATTGCACCCAAATTGGCCTCCAATTGAGGCTACAACGTACAAACGAGTTTTCCTTCTTCGTTTAGCACAAAAAAAATTGTTTGTTGAGTCAAACATGTCCCACATGACGTTATCATGGTACCACAGGAGGTTACATATAAAACAAAGTCCATTTGGTCACTCGAATCCTTGTATTATCGGATTGCACCAAAATTGGCCTCTAATTGAGCCAACAACGTACAAACGAGTCTTCCTTCTTCATTAAGCACAAACGAACTTGTTTTTTGAGTCAAACATGTAAAATTTAACGTTATTATGGTACCACATGAGATTAGAAATCAAACAGAGTCCATTTGGTCAGTAATATCCTTGTATTCGCGGATTGCACCCAAATTGGCCTCAATTGAGCCTACAACGTACAAACGAGTTTTCCTTCTTCGTTATGCACAAACGAACTTGGTTTTTGAGTCAAAAATCTCCCATTTGATGTTATTATGGTGCCACGCAAGGTTAGATTTATAACGGAGTCCATTTTTTCACTCAAATCCTTGTATTCTCGGATTGCACCCAAATTGGCCTCCAATTTAGCCTACAACGTACAAACGAGTTTTCCTTCTTCGTTGAGTACAAACGAACTTGTTTGTCGAGTCAAACATGTCCCAATTTATGTTATTATGGTGCCAATCGAGATTAGAAACCAAACAGAGTCCATTTGGTCACTCAAATCCTTGTATTCTCGGATTGCACCCAAATTGGCCTCAATTGACCCTACAACGTACACATTTCTTATTCGTTTAGCACAAACGAACTTTTTTTTTGAGTAAAAAATGTAACATTTGACGTTATTATGGTACCACATGAGATTATAAATCAAACATAGTCCATTTGGTCACTCAAATCCTTGTATTCTCAGATTGCACCCAAATTGGCCTCCAATTGAGCCTACAACGTACAAACGAGTTTTCCTTCTTCGTTAAGCACAAACAAACTTGTTTGCTGAGTCAAACATATCCCATTTGACGGTATTATGGTACCACGGGATGTTAGAAATCAAATGGAGTCCATTTGGTTACTCAAATTGTTGTCTTCGCGGATTGCACCCAAATTGGCCTCCAATTAAGCCTACAACGTACAAACGAGTTTTCCTTCTTCGTTTAGCACAAACGAACTCGTTTGTTGAATCAAACATGTCCCATTTTATGTTATTATGGTGCCACATGAGGTTGGAATTAAAACGGTATCCATTTGGTCACTCAAATCCTTGTATTCTAGGATTGCACCCAAATTGGCCTCAATTGAGCCTACAACGTACAAACGAGTTTTCCTTCTTCGTTAAGCACAAAAAAACTTGTTTGTTCAGTCAAACATGTCCCATTTGACGTTATTATGGAGCCACATTAGATTAGAAATCAAACAGAGTCCATTTGGTCACTCAAATCCTTGTATTCTCAGATTGCACCCAAATTGGCCTCCTATTGAGCCTACAACGTACAAACGAGTTTTCTTTCTTCGTTAAGCACAAAAAAACTTGTTTGCTGAGTCAAACATGTCCTATTTGATGTTATTATGGTACCACGGGGTGTTAGAAATCAAATGGAGTCCATTTGGTTACTCAAATCGTTGTCTTCGCGGATTGCACCCAAATTGGCCTCCAATTGAGCCTACAACGTACAAACGAGTTTTCCTTCTTCGTTTAGCACAAACGAACTTGTTTGTTGAGTCAAAAATGTCCCTTTTGATGTTATTATGGTGCCACGTGAGGTTAGAATAAAAACGGAGTCCATTTGGTCACTCAAATCCTTGGATTCTCGGATTGCACCCAAATTGGCCTCCAATTGAGCCTGCAACGTACAAACGAGTTTTCCTTCTTCGTTTAGCACAAACAAACTTTTTTGTTGAGTCAAACATGTCCCATTTGACGTTATTATGGTGCCACACGAGATTAGAAATCAAACAGAGTCTATTTGGTCACTCAAATCTTTGTATTCTCATATTGCACCCAAATTGGCCACAATTGAGCCTACAACGTACAAACGAGTTTTCCTTTTTCGTTGAGCACAAAAGAATTTGTTTGTAGAGTCAAACATGTCCCGTTTGATGTTATTATGCTGCCACACAAGGTTAGAAATCAAACTTAGTCCATTTGGTCACTCAAATCCTTGTATTCTCGGATTGCACCCAAATAGGCCTCCAATTGAGCCTACAACGTACAAACGTGTTTTCCTTCTTCCTTAAGCACAAACAAACTTGTTTGTTGAGTCAAACATGTCCCATTTGATGTTATTATCCTGCCACATGAGGTTAGAAATCAAACGGAGTCCATTTGGTCACTCAAATCATTGTATTCGCCGATTGCACCCAACTTGGCCTCCAATTGAGCCTACAACGTACAAACGAGTTTTCCTTCTTCGTTTAGCACAAACGAACTTGTTTTTTGAGTCAAACATGTCCCATTTGACGTTATTATGGTGCCACACGAGGTTAGAAATCAAACAAAGTCCATTTGGTCACTCGAATCCTTGTATTATCGGATCGCACCCAAATGGGCCTCCAACTGAGGCTACAACGTACAAACGAGTTTTCCTTATTCGTTTAGATCAAACGAACTTTTTTGTTGAGTAAAAAATGTCCCATTTGATGTTATTATGGTGCCACGCGAGGTTAGAAATCAAACGGAGTCCATTTGGTCACTGAAATCCATGTATTATCGGATTGCACCCAAATTGGCCTCAATTGAGCCTACAACGTACAAACGAGTTTTCCTTCTTCGTTAAACTAAACCAAACTTGTTTGTTGAGTCAAACATGTCCCATTTGATGTTATTATGGTGCCATGCAAGGTTAGAAATTAAACGGAGTCCATTTGGTCACTCAAATTCTTGTATTCTCGGATTGCACCCAAATTTGCCTCAATTGAGCCTACAATGTACAAACGAGTTTTCCTGCTTCGTTAAGCACAAACGAACTTGTTTTTTGAGTCAAACATGTTACATTCGACGTTATTATGGTACCACATGAGATTAGAAATCAAACGGAGTCCATTTGGTCACTCAAATTCTTGTATTCTCGGATTGCACCGAAATTGGCCTCAAATTGAGCCTACAACGTACAAATGAGTTTTTTCCTTCTTCATTTAGCACAAACGAACTTGTGTTTTGGGTCAAACATTACCCATTTGATGTTATTATGGTGCCACGCGAGGTTAGAAATCAAACAGAGTCCATTTGGTGACTCAAATCATTGTATTCTCGAATTGCACCCAAATTGGCCTCAATTGAGCCTAAAACGTACAAACAAGTTTTCCTTCTTCGTTAAGTACAATCGAACTTGTTTGTTGAGTCAAACATCTCCCATTTGACGTTATTATGGTGCCACACGAGATTAGAAATCAAACAGAGTCCATTTGGTCACTCAAATCCCTGTATTCTCGGATTGCACCCAAATTGGCCTCAATTGAGCCTACAACGTACAAATTCCTTATTCGTTTAGCACAAACGAACTTGTTTATTGAGTAAAACATGTAAGATTTGACGTTATTATGGTACCACGCGAGATTTGAAATCAAACGGAGTCCATTTGGTCACTCAAATCCATGTATTCTCGGATTGCACCCAAATTGGCCTCCAATTGAGCCTACAACGTACAAATGAGTTTTTCCTTCTTCGTTTAGCATAAACTAACTTTTTTGTTGTGTCAAACATTACCCATTTGACGTTATTATGGTGCCACGCGAGGTTAGAAATCAAACGGAGTCCATTTGGTCACTGAAATCCATGTATTATCGGATTGCACCCAAATTGGCCTCAATTGAGCCTACAACGTACAAACGAGTTTTCCTTCTTCGTTAAGCACAAACGAATTTGTTTTTTGAGTCAAACATCTAACATTTGATTTTATTATGGTACCACACAAGGTTATAAATCAAACGGAGTCCATTTGGTCACTCAAATCCTTGTATTCTCGGATTGCACCCAAATTGGCCTCCAATTGAGGCTACAACGTACAAACGAGTTTTCCTTCTTCGTTTAGCACAAAAAAAATTGTTTGTTGAGTCAAACATGTCCCACATGACGTTATCATGGTACCACAGGAGGTTACATATAAAACAAAGTCCATTTGGTCACTCGAATCCTTGTATTATCGGATTGCACCAAAATTGGCCTCTAATTGAGCCAACAACGTACAAACGAGTCTTCCTTCTTCATTAAGCACAAACGAACTTGTTTTTTGAGTCAAACATGTAAAATTTAACGTTATTATGGTACCACATGAGATTAGAAATCAAACGGAGTCCATTTGGTCAGTCAAATCCTTGTATTCGCGGATTGCACCCAAATTGGCCTCAATTGAGCCTACAACGTACAAACGAGTTTTCCTTCTTCGTTATGCACAAACGAACTTGTTTTTTGAGTCAAACATCTCCCATTTGATGTTATTATGGTGCCACGCAAGGTTAGATTTATAACGGAGTCCATTTTTTCACTCAAATCCTTGTATTCTCGGATTGCACCCAAATTGGCCTCCAATTGAGCCTACAACGTACAAACGAGTTTTCCTTCTTCGTTTAGCACAAACAAACTTTTTTGTTTAGTCAAACATTTCCCATTTGACGTTATTATGGTGCCATTGGAGGTTAGAAATAAAACGGAGTCCATTTGGTCACTCGAATCCTTGTATTCCCGGATTGCACCCAAATTGGCCTCCAACTGAGCCTACAACGTACAAACAAGTTTTCCTTCTTCGTTTAGCACAAACGAACTTTATTGTTGAGTCAAACACGTCCCATTTGATGTTATTATGGTGCCACGGGATGTTAGAATCAAACGGAGTCCATTTGGTCACTCAAATCCTTGTATTCGAGGATTGCACCAAAATTGGCCTCAATTGAGCCTACAACATACAAACGAGGTTTCCTTCTTCGTTAAGCACAAATGAAATTGGTTTTTTAGTCAAACATGTCCCATTTGATGTTATTATGGTGCCACATGAGGTTAGAATTAAAACGGTATCCATTTGGTCACTCAAATCCTTGTATTCTCGGATTGCACCCAAATTGGCCTCAATTGAGCCTACAACGTACAAACGAGTTTTCCTTCTTCGTTAAGCACAAACAAACTTGTTTGTTCAGTCAAACATGTCCCATTTGACGTTATTATGGTGCCACATGATATTAGAAATCAAACAGAGTCCATTTGGTTACTCAAATCATTGTATTCTCGGATTGCACCCAAATTGGCCTCAATTGAGCCTACAACGTACAAATTAGTTTTCCTTATTCGTTTAGCACAAACGAACTTGTTTTTTTAGTCACAAATGTAACATATTATGTTATTATGGTACCACTTGTGATTAGAAATCAAACGGAGTCCATTTGGTCACTCAAATCCTTGTATTATCAGATTGCACCCAAATTGGCCTCCTATTGAGCCTACAACGTAGAAACGAGTTTTCCATCTTCGTTTAGCACAAACGAATTTGTTTGTAGAGTCAAACATGTCCCGTTTGACGTTATTATGCTGCCACACAAGGTTAGAAATCAAACTGAGTCCATTTGGTCACTCAAATCCTTGTATTCTCGGATTGCACCCAAATAGGCCTCCAATTGAGCCTACAACGTACAAACGTGTTTTCCTTCTTCGTTAAGCACAAACAAACTTATTTGTTGAGTCGAACATGTCCCATTTGATGTTATTATCCTGCCACACGAGGTTAAAAATCAAACGGAGTCCATTTGGTCACTCAAATCATTGTATTCGCGGATTGCACCCAACTTGGCCTCCAATTGAGCCTACAACGTACAAAAGAGTTTTCCTTCTTCGTTTAGCACAAACGAACTTGTTTTTTGAGTCAAACATGTCCCATTTGACGTTATTATGGTGCCACACGAGGTTAGAAATCAAACAAAGTCCATTTGGTCACTCGAATCCTTGTATTATCGGATCGCACCCAAATTGGCCTCCAAATGAGGCTACAACGTACAAACGAGTTTTCCTTCTTCGTTTAGATCAAACGAACTTTTTTGTTGAGTAAAAAATGTCCCATTTGATGTTATTATGGTGCCACGCGAGGTTAGAAATCAAACGGAGTCCATTTGGTCACTCAAATTCTTTTATTCTCAGATTGCACCCAAATTGGCATCCAATTGAGCCTACAACGTACAAACGAGTTTTCCTTCTTCGTTAAACTGAACCAAACTTGTTTGTTGAGTCAAACATGTCCCATTTGACGTTATTATGGTGCCATGCAAGGTTAGAAATCAAACGGAGTCCATTTGGTCACTCAAATTCTTGTATTCTCGGATTGCACCCAAATTTGCCTCAATTGAGCCTACAACGTACAAACGAGTTTTCCTGCTTCGTTAAGCACAAACGAACTTGTTTTTTGAGTCAAACATGTTACATTCGACGTTATTATGGTACCACATGAGATTAGAAATCAAACGGAGTCCATTTGGTCACTCAAATTCTTGTATTCTCGGATTGCACCCAAATTGGCCTCCAATTGAGCCTACAACGTACAAATGAGTTTTTTCCTTCTTCGTTTAGCCCAAACGAACTTGTGTGTTGGGTCAAACATTACCCATTTCACGTTATTATGGTGCCACGCGAGGTTAGAAATCAAACGGAGTCCATTTGGTCACTTAAATCCTTGTATTCTCGTATTGCACCCAAATTGGCCTCAATTGAGCCTAAAACGTACAAACAAGTTTTCCTTCTTCGTTAAGTACAAACGAACTTGTTTGTTGAGTAAAACATCTCCCATTTGACGTTATTATGGTGCCAAATGAGACTAGAAATCAAACAGAGTCCATTTGGTCACTCAAATCCTTGTATTCTCGGATTGCACCAAAATTGGCCTCCAATTGAGCCTACAACGTACGAACGAGTTTTCTTTCTTCGTTAAGTACAAACGAACTTGTTTGTTGAGTCAAACATGTCCCATTTGATGTTATTATGGTGCCACACGAGATTAGAAATCAAACAGAGTCCATTTGGTCACTCAAATCCTTGTATTCTCGGATTGCACCCAAATTGGCCTCAATTGAGCCTACAACGTACAAATTCCTTATTCGTTTAGAACAAACGAACTTTTTTATTGAGTAAAAAATGTAACATTTGACGTTATTATGGTACCACGCGAGATTAGAAATCAAACGGAGTCCATTTGGTCACTCAAATCCTTGTATTCTCATATTGCACCCAAATTGGCCTCCAATTGTGCCTACAACGTACAAACGAGTTTTTCTTCTTCGTTAAGCACAAACAAACTTGTTTGCAGAGTCAAACATGTCCCATTTGACGTTATTATGGTACCAAGGGATGTTAGAAATTAAATGGAGTCCATTTGGTTACTCAAATCGTTGTCTTCGCGGATTGCACCCAAATTGGCCTCCAATTGAGCCTACAACGTACAAACGAGTTTTCCTTCTTCGTTTAGCACAAACGAACTTGTTTGTTGAGTCAAACATGTCCCATTTGATGTTATTATGGTGCCATGTGAGGTTAGAATTAAAACGGAGTCCATTTGGTCACTCAAATCCTTGTATTCTCAGATTGCACCCAAATTGGCGTACAATTGAGCCTACAATGTACAAACGAGTTTTCCTTCTACGTTTAGCACAAACGAACTTTTTTTTTTAGTCAAACATGTCCCATTTGACGTTATTATAGTGCCACACAAGGTTAGAAATTAAACGGAGTCCATTTGGGCACTCAAATTCTTGTATTCTCGTATTGCACCCAAATTTGCCTCAATTGAGCCTACAACGTACAAACGAGTTTTCCTGCTTCGTTAAGCACAAACGAACTTGTTTTTTGAGTCAAACTTGTGACATTCACGTTATTATGGTACCACATGAGATCAGAAATCAAACTGAGTCCATTTGGTCACTCAAATCCTTGTATTCTCGGATTGCACCCAAATTGGCCTCCAATTGAGCCTACAACGTACAAATGAGTTTTTTCCTTCTTCGTTTACCATAAACTAACTTTTTTGTTGAGTCAAACATTACCCATTTGACGTTATTATGGTGCCACGTGAGGTTAGAAATCAAACGGAGTCCATTTGGTCACTTAAATCCTTGTATTCTCGGATTGCACCCAAATTGGCCTCAATTGAGCCTACAACGTACAAACGAGTTTTCCTTCTTCGTTAAGCACAAACGAATTTGTTTTTTGAGTCAAACATCTAACATTTGATTTTATTATGGTACCACACAAGGTTAGAAATCAAACGGAGTCCATTTGGTCACTCAAATCCTTGTATTCACGGATTGCACCCAAATTGGCCTCCAATTTAGCCTACAACGTACAAATTCCTTATTCGTTTAGCTCAAGTTTATTGAGTAAAAAATGTAACATTTGACGTTATTATGATACCACGCGAGATTAGAAATCAAACGGAGTCCATTTGGTCAAACATGTCCCATTTGAGGTAATTATGGTGTCAAGTGAGGTTACAAATAAAACGGAGTCCATTTGGTCACTCGAAACCTTATATTCTCGGATTGCACCCAAATTTGCCTCCAACCGTGCCTACAACGTACAAACGAGTTTTCCTTCTTCGTTTAGCACAAACGAACTTTTTTGTTGAGTCAAACATGTCCCATTTGATGTTATTATGGTACCACGCGATGTTAAAAATCAAACGGAGTCCATTTGGTCAATCAAATCCTTGTATTCGAGGATTGCACCAAAATTGGCCTCCAATTGAGCCAACAACGTACAAACGAGTTTTCCTTCTTCGTTAAGCACAAACGAACTTTTTTTTTTAGTAAAACATGTAACATTTGACGTTATTATGGTACCACATGAGATTAGAAATCAAACGGAGTACATTTGGTTAGTCAAATCCTTGTATTCTCGGATTGCACCCAAATTGGCCTCAATTGAGCCTACAACGTACAAACGAGTTTCCTTCTTCGTTAAGCACAAACGAACTTGTTTTTTGAGTCAAACATGTCCCATTTGATGTTATTATGGTGCCACGCGAGGTTAGAATTAAAATGGTATCCATTTGGTCACTCAAATCCTTGTATTCTCGGATTGCACCCAAATTGGCCTCAATTGAGCCTACAACGTAAAAACGAGTTTTCCTTCTTCGTGAAGCACAAACGAACTTGTTTTTTGTGTCAAACAAGTCCTATTTGATGTTATTATTGTGCCACATGAGTTTAGAATTAAAACGGTATACATTTGGTCACTCAAATCCTTGTATTCTCGGATTGCACCCAAATTGGCCTCCAATTGAGCCTACAACGTACAAACGAGTTTTCCTTCTTCCTTAAGCATAAACGAATTTTTTTTTTGAGTCAAACATGTAACATTTGATTTTATTATAATACCACACAAGGTTAGAAATCAAACGGAGTCCATTTGGTCACTCAAATCCTTGTATTCTCGGATTGCACCCAAATTGGCCTCCAATTGAGCCTACAACGTACAAACGAGTTTTCCTTCTTCGTTTAGCACAAACAAAATTGTTTGTTGAGTCAAACATGTCCCACTTGGCGTTATAATGGTACCATAGGTGGTTAGATATCAAAAAAAGTCCATTTGGTCACTCGAATCCTTGTATTATCGGATCGCACCCAAATTGGCTTCCAACTGATCCTACAACGTACAAACGAGTTTTCCTTCTTCGTTTAGCACAAACTAACTTTTTTGTTGAGTCAAACATGTCCCATTTGACGTTATTATGGTGCCACACGAGGATAGAAATCAAACGGAATCCATTTGGTAACTCAAATCCATGTATTCTCGGATAGCACCCAAATTGGCATCCAATTGAGCCTAGTACAAACGAGTTTTCCTTATTCGTTAAGCTCAACCGAACTTGTTTGTTGAGTCATACATGTCCCATTTGACGTTAATATCTTGCCACGCGAGGTTAGCAATCAAACGGAGTCCATTTGGTCACTGAAATCCTTGTATTCTCGGATTGCACCCAAATTGGCCTCCAATTGAGCCTACAACGTACAAACGAGTTTTCCTTCTTCGTTAAGTACAAACGAACTTGTTTGTTGAGTCAAACATGTCCCAATTTACGTTATTATGGTGCCACTCGAGATTAGAAATCAAACAGAGTCCATTTGGTCACTCAAATCCTTGTATTCTCGGATTGCACCCAAATTGGCCTCAATTGAGCCTACAATGTACAAATTTCTGATTCGTTTAGCACAAACGAACTTTTTTTTTAGTCAAAAATGTAACATTTGACGTTATTATGGTACCACATGAGATTAGAAATCAAACGGAGTCCATTTGGTCACTCAAATCCTTGTATTCTCAGATTGCACTCAAATTGGCCTCCAATTGAGCCTACAACGTACAAACGAGTTTTCCTTCTTCGTTAAGCACAAACAAACTTGTTTGCTGAGTCAAACATGTCCCATTTGATGTTATTATGGTACCACGGGATGTTAGAAATCAAATGGAGTCCATTTGGTTACTCAAATCGTTGTCTTCGCGGATTGCCCCCAAATTGGCCTCCAATTGAGCCTACAACGTACAAACGAGTTTTCCTTCTTCGTTTAGCACAAACGAACTTATTTGTTGAGTCAATCATGTCAAATTTGATGTTATTATGGTGGCACGAAAGGTTAGATTTAAAACGGAGTCCATTTGGTCACTCAAATCCTTGTATTCTCGGATTGCACCCAAATTGCCGTCCAATTGAGCCTACAACGTACAAACGAGTTTTCCTTCTACGTTTAGCACAAACGAACTTTTTTTTTAGTCAAACATGTCCCATTTGACGTTATTATGGTGCCCTGCAAGGTTAGAAATCAAACGGAGTCCATTTGGTCACTCAAATTCTTGTATTCTCGGATTGCACCCAAATTTGCCTCAATTGAGCCTACAACGTACAAACGAGTTTTCTTTCTTCGTTAAGCACAAACGAACTTGTTTTTTGAGTCAAACATATGACATTTGACATTATTATGGTACCACATGAGATTAGAAATCGAACGGAGTCCATTTGGTCACTCAAATCCTTGTATTCTCGGATTAAACCCAAATTGGCCTCCAATTTAGCCTACAACGTACAAATTCCATATTCGTTTAGCTCAAACGAACTTGTTTATTGAGTAAAAAATGTAACATTTGACGTTATTATGGTACCACGCGAGATTAGAAATCAAACGGAGTCCATTTGGTCAAACATGTCCCATTTGAGGTAATTATGGTGCCAAGTGAGGTTAGAAATAAAACGGAGTCCATTTGGTCACTCGAAACCTTGTATTCTCGGATTGCACCCAAATTTGCCTCCAACCGTGCCTACAACGTACAAACGAGTTTTCCTTCTTCGTTTAGCACAAACGAACTTTTTTGTTGAGTCAAACATGTCCCATTTGATGTTATTATGGTACCACGCGATGTTAAAAATCAAACGGAGTCCATTTGGTCAATCAAATCCTTGTATTCGAGGATTGCACCAAAATTGGCCTCCAATTGAGCCAACAACGTACAAACGAGTTTTCCTTCTTCGTTAAGCACAAACGAACTTTTTTTTTTAGTAAAACATGTAACATTTGACGTTATTATGGTACCACATGAGATTAGAAATCAAACGGAGTACATTTGGTTAGTCAAATCCTTGTATTCTCGGATTGCACCCAAATTGGCCTCAATTGAGCCTACAACGTACAAACGAGTTTCCTTCTTCGTTAAGCACAAACGAACTTGTTTTTTGAGTCAAACATGTCCCATTTGATGTTATTATGGTGCCACGCGAGGTTAGAATTAAAATGGTATCCATTTGGTCACTCAAATCCTTGTATTCTCGGATTGCACCCAAATTGGCCTCCAATTGAGACTACAACGTAAAAACGAGTTTTCCTTCTTCGTTAAGCACAAACGAACTTGTTTTTTGTGTCAAACATGTCCTATTTGATGTTATTATTGTGCCACATGAGTTTAGAATTAAAACGGTATACATTTGGTCACTCAAATCCTTGTATTCTCGGATTGCACCCAAACTGGCCTCCAATTGAGCCTACAACGTACAAACGAGTTTTCCTTCTTCCTTAAGCACAAACGAAATTTTTTTTTGAGTCAAACATGTAACATTTGATTTTATTATAATACCACACAAGGTTAGAAATCAAACGGAGTCCATTTGGTCACTCAAATCCTTGTATTCTCGGATTGCACCCAAATTGGCCTCCAATTGAGCCTACAACGTACAAACGAGTTTTCCTTCTTCGTTTAGCACAAACAAAATTGTTTAATTGAGTCAAACATGTCCCACTTGGCGTTATAATGGTACCATAGGTGGTTAGATATCAAACAAAGTCCATTTGGTCACTCGAATCCTTGTATTATCGGATCGCACCCAAATTGGCTTCCAACTGATCCTACAACGTACAAACGAGTTTTCCTTCTTCGTTTAGTACAAACTAACTTTTTTGTTGAGTCAAACATGTCCCATTTGACGTTATTATGGTGCCACACGAGGATAGAAATCAAACGGAATCCATTTGGTAACTCAAATCCATGTATTCTCGGATAGCACCCAAATTGGCATCCAATTGAGCCTAGTACAAACGAGTTTTCCTTATTCGTTAAGCTCAACCGAACTTGTTTGTTGAGTCAAACATGTCCCATTTGACGTTAATATCTTGCCACGCGAGGTTAGCAATCAAACGGAGTCCATTTGGTCACTGAAATCCTTGTATTCTCGGATTGCACCCAAATTGGCCTCCAATTGAGCCTACAACGTACAAACGAGTTTTCCTTCTTCGTTAAGTACAAACGAACTTGTTTGTTGAGTCAAACATGTCCCAATTTACGTTATTATGGTGCCACTCGAGATTAGAAATCAAACAGAGTCCATTTGGTCACTCAAATCCTTGTATTCTCGGATTGCACCCAAATTGGCCTCAATTGAGCCTACAATGTACAAATTTCTTATTCGTTTAGCACAAACGAACTTTTTTTTAGTCAAAAATGTAAAATTTGACGTTATTATGGTACCACATGAGATTAGAAATCAAACGGAGTCCATTTGGTCACTCAAATCCTTGTATTCTCAGATTGCACTCAAATTGGCCTCCAATTGAGCCTACAACGTACAAACGAGTTTTCCTTCTTCGTTAAGCACAAACAAACTTGTTTGCTGAGTCAAACATGTCCCATTTGATGTTATTATGGTACCACGGGATGTTAGAAATCAAATGGAGTCCATTTGGTTACTCAAATCGTTGTCTTCGCGGATTGCCCCCAAATTGGCCTCCAATTGAGCCTACAACGTACAAACGAGTTTTCCTTCTTCGTTTAGCACAAACGAACTTATTTGTTGAGTCAAACATGTCAAATTTGATGTTATTATGGTGCCACGCAAGGTTAGATTTAAAACGGAGTCCATTTGGTCACTCAAATCCTTGTATTCTCGGATTGCACCCAAATTGCCGTCCAATTGAGCCTACAACGTACAAACGAGTTTTCCTTCTACGTTTAGCACAAACGAACTTTTTTTTTAGTCAAACATGTCCCATTTGACGTTATTATGGTGCCACGCAAGGTTAGAAATCAAACGGAGTCCATTTGGTCACTCAAATTCTTGTATTCTCGGATTGCACCCAAATTTGCCTCAATTGAGCCTACAACGTACAAACGAGTTTTCCTTCTTCGTTAAGCACAAACGAACTTGTTTTTTGAGTCAAACATATAACATTTGACATTATTATGGTACCACATGAGATTAGAAATTGAACGGAGTCCATTTGGTCACTCAAATCCTTGTATTCTCGGATTAAACCCAAATTGGCCTCCAATTTAGCCTACAACGTACAAATGAGTTTTCCTTCTTCGTTTAGCACAAACGAATTTGTTTGTTGGGTCAAACATTACCCATTCGACGTTGTTATGGTGCCACGCGAGGTTACAAATCAAACGGAGTACATTTGGTCACTTAAATCCTTGTATTCTCGGATTGCACCCAAATTGGCCTCAATTGAGCCTACAACGTACAAACGAGTTTTCCTTCTTCGTTAAGCACAAACGAATTTGTTTTTTGAGTCAAACATGTAACATTTGACGTTATTATGGTGCCACATGAGATTAAATATCGAACGGAGTCCATTTGGTCACTCAAATCCTTGTATTCTCGGATTACACCCAAATTGGCCTCCAATTGAGCCTACAACGTACAAATGAGTTTTTTCCTTCTTCGTTTAGCACAAACGAACTTGTGTGTTGGGTCAAACATTACCCATTTGACGTTATTATGGTGCCACGCGAGGTTAGAAATCAAACGGAGTCCATTTGGTCACTTAAATCCTTGTATTCTCGTATTGCAACCAAATTGGCCTCAATTGAGTCTAAAACGTACAAACAAGTTTTCCTTCTTCGTTAAGTACAAACGAATTTGTGTGTTGGGTCAAACATTACCCATTTGACGTTATTATGGTGCCACGCGAGGTTAGAAATCAAACGGAGTCCATTTGGTCAATCAAATCCTTGTATTCTCAGATTGCACCAAAATTGGCCTCCAATTGAGCCTACAACGTACGAACTAGTTTTCTTTCTTCATTAAGTACAAACGAACTTGTTTGTTGAGTCAAACATGTCCCATTTGCCGTTATTATGGTGCCACACGAGATTAGAAATCAAACAGAGTCCATTTGGTCACTCAAATCCTTGTATTCTCGGATTGCACCCAAATTGGCCTCAATTGAGCCTACAACGTACAAATTCCTTATTCGTTTAGCTCAAACGAATTTGTTTATTGAGTAAAAAATGTAACATTTGACGTTATTATGGTACCACGCGAGATTAGAAATCAAACGGAGTCCATTTGGTCACTCAAATCCTTGTATTCTCGGATTGCACCCAAATTGCCGTGCAATTGAGCCTACAACGTACAAACGAGTTTTCCTTCTACGTGTAGCACAAACGAACTTTTTTTTTTAGTCAAACATGTCCCATTTGACGTTATTATGGTGCCGCGCAAGGTTATAAATCAAACGGAGTCTATTTGGTCACTCAAATTCTTGTATTCTCGGATTGCACCGAAATTTGCCTCAATTGAGCCTACAACGTACAAACGAGTTTTCCTTCTTCGTTAAGCACAAACGAACTTGTTTTTTGAGTCAAACATATAAAATTTGACGTTATTATGGTACCACATGAGATTAAATATCGAACGGAGTCCATTTGGTCACTCAAATCCTTGTATTCTCGGATTACACCCAAATTGGCCTCCAATTGAGCCTACAACGTACAAATGAGTTTTTTCCTTCTTCGTTTAGCACAAACGAACTTGTGTGTTGGGTCAAAAATTACCCATTTAACGTTATTATGGTGCCACGCGAGGTTAGAAATCAAACGGAGTCCATTTGGTCACTTAAATCCTTGTATTCTCGTATTGCACCCAAATTGGCGTCCTATTGAGCCTACAATGTACAAACGAGTTTTCCTTCTACGTTTAGCACAAACGAACTTTTTTTTTTAGTCAAACATGTACCATTTGACGTTATTATGGTGCCACACAAGGTTAGAAATTAAACGGAGTCCATTTGGGTACTCAAATTCTTGTATTCTCGGATTGCACCCAAATTTGCCTCAATTGAGCCTACAACGTACAAACGTGTTTTCCTGCTTCGTTAAGCACAAACGAACTTGTTTTTTGAGTCAAACATGTGAAATTCACGTTATTATGGTACCACATGAGATTAGAAATCAAACGGAGTCCATTTGGTCACTCAAATCCTTGTATTCTCGGATTGCACCCAAATTGGCCTCCAATTGAGCCTACAACGTACAAATGAGTTTTTTCCTTCTTCGTTTAGCATAAACTAACTTTTTTGTTGGGTCAAACATTACCCATTTGACGTTATTATGGTGCCACACGAGGTTAGAAATCAAACGGAGTCAATTTGGTCACTTAAATCCTTGTATTCTCGGATTGCACCCAAATTGGCCTCAATTGAGCCTACAACGTACAAACGAGTTTTCCTTCTTCGTTAAGCACAAACGAACTTGTTTTTTGAGTCAAAAATATAACATTTGACATTATTATGGTACCACATGAGATTAGAAATCGAACGGAGTCCATTTGGTCACTCAAATCCTTGTATTCTCGGATTAAACCCAAATTGGCCTCCAATTTAGCCTAAAACGTACAAATGAGTTTTCCTTCTTCGTTTAGCACAAACGAATTTGTTTGTTGGGTCAAACATTACCCATTCGACGTTATTATGGTGCCACATGAGGTTACAAATCAAACGGAGTACATTTGGTCACTTAAATCCTTGTATTCTTGGATTGCACCCAAATTGGCCTCAATTGAGCCTACAACGTACAAACGAGTTTTCCTTCTTCGTTAAGCACAAACGAATTTGTTTTTTGAGTCAAACATGTAACATTTGATTTTATTATGGAACCGCACAAGGTTAGAAATCAAACGGAGTCCATTTGTTCACTCAAATCCTTGTATTCTCGGATTGCACCCAAATTTTCCTCCAATTGAGCCTACAACGTACAAACGAGTTTTCCTTCTTCGTTAAGCACAAACAAACTTGTTTGCTGAGTCAAACATGTCCCATTTGACGTTATTATGGTACCACGGGATGTTAGAAATCAAATGGAGTCCATTTGGTTACTCAAATCGTTGTCTTCGCGGATTGCACCCAAATTGGACTCCAATTGAGCCTACAACGTACAAACGAGTTTTCCTTCTTCGTTTAACACAAACGAACTTGTTTGTTGAGTCAAACATGTCCCATTTGATGTTATTATGGTGCCACGCAAGGTTAGATTTAAAACGGAGTCCATTTGGTCACTCAAATCCTTGTATTCTCGGATTGCACCCAAATTGCCGTCCAATTAAGCCAACAACGTACAAACGAGTTTTCCTTCTACGTTTAGCACAAACGAACTTTTTTTTTGAGTCAAACATGTACCATTTGACGTTATTATGGTGCCGCGCAAGGTTAGAAATCAAACGGAGTCCATTTGGTCACTCAAATTCTTGTATTCTCGGATTGCACCCAAATTTGCCTCAATTGAGCCTACAACGTACAAACGAGTTTTCCTTCTTCGTTAAGCACAAACGAACTTGTTTTTTGAGTCAAACATATAAAATTTGACGTTATTATGGTACCAGATGAGATTAAAAATCGAACGGAGTCCATTTGGTCACTCAAATCCTTGTATTCTCGGATTACACCCAAATTGGCCTCCAATTGAGCCTACAACGTACAAATGAGTTTTTTCCTTCTTCGTTTAGCACAAACGAACTTGTGTGTTGGGTCAAACATTACCCATTTGACGTTATTATGGTGCCACGCGAGGTTAGAAATCAAACGGAGTCCATTTGGTCACTTAAATCCTTGTATTCTCGTATTGCACCCAAATTGGCCTCAATTGAGTCTAAAACGAACAAACAAGTTTTCCTTCTTCGTTAAGTACAAAAGAACTTGTTTGTTGAGTCAAACATCTCCCATTTGACGTTATTATGGTGCCATGTGAGGTTAGAATTAAAACAGAGTCCATTTGGTCACTCAAATCCTTGTATTCTCAGATTGCACCCAAATTTGCCTCAATTGAGCCTACAACGTACAAACGTGTTTTCCTGCTTCGTTAAGCACAAACGAACTTGTTTTTTGAGTCAAACATGTGACATTCACGTTATTATGGTACCACATGAGATTAGAAATCAAACGGAGTCAATTTGGTCACTCAAATCCTTGTATTCTCGGATTGCACCCAAATTGGCCTCCAATTGAGCCTACAACGTACAAATGAGTTTTTTCCTTCTTCGTTTAGCATAAAATAACTTTTTTGTTGGGTCAAACATTACCCATTTGATGTTATTATGGTGCCACACGAGGTTAGAAATCAAACGGAGTCCATTTGGAAACTTAAATCCTTGTATTCTCGGATTGCACCTAAATTGGCCTCAATTGAGCCTACAACGTACAAACGAGTTTTCCTTCTTCGTTAAGCACAAACGAACTTGTTTTTTGAGTCAAACATATAACATTTGACATTATTATGGTACCACATGAGATTATAAATCGAACGGAGTCCATTTGGTCACTCAAATCCTTGTATTCTCGGATTAAACCCAAATTGGCCTCCAATTTAGCCTAAAGCGTACAAATGAGTTTTCCTTATTCGTTTAGCACAAACGAATTTGTTTGTTGGGTCAAACATTACCCATTCGAAGTTATTATGGTGCCACATGAGGTTACAAATCAAACGGAGTACATTTGGTCACTTAAATCCTTGTATTCTCGGATTGCACCCAAATTGGCCTCAATTGAGCCTACAACGTACAAACGAGTTTTCCTTCTTCGTTAAGCACAAACGAATTTGTTTTTTGAGTCAAACATGTAACATTTGATTTTATTATGGTACCGCACAAGGTTATAAATCAAACGGAGTCCATTTGTTCACTCAAATCCTTGTATTCTCGGATTGCACCCAAATTTTCCTCCAATTGAGCCTTCAACGTACAAACGAGTTTTCCTTCTTCGTTAAGCACAAACAAACTTGTTTGCTGAGTCAAACATGTCCCATTTGACGTTATTATGGTACCACGGGATGTTAGAAATCAAATGGAGTCCATTTGGTTACTCAAATCGTTGTCTTCGCGGATTGCACCCAAATTGGCCTCCAATTGAGCCTACAACGTACAAACGAGTTTTCCCTCTTCGTTTAGCACAAACGAACTTGTTTGTTGATTCAAACATGTCCCATTTGATGTTATTATGGTGCCACGCAAGGTTAGATTTAAAACGGAGTCCATTTGGTCACTCAAATCCTTGTATTCTCGGATTGCACCCAAATTGCCGTGCAATTGAGCCTACAACGTACAAACGAGTTTTCCTTCTACGTTTAGCACAAACGAACTTTTTTTTTTAGTCAAACATGTCCCATTTGACGTTATTATGGTGCCGCGCAAGGTTAGAAATCAAACGGAGTCTATTTGGTCACTCAAATTCTTGTATTCTCGGATTGCACCGAAATTTGCCTCAATTGAGCCTACAACGTACAAACGAGTTTTCCTTCTTCGTTAAGCACAAACGAACTTGTTTTTTGAGTCAAACATATAAAATTTGACGTTATTATGGTACCACATGAGATTAAATATCGAACGGAGTCCATTTGGTCACTCAAATCCTTGTATTCTCGGATTACACCCAAATTGGCCTCCAATTGAGCCTACAACGTACAAATGAGTTTTTTCCTTCTTCGTTTAGCACAAACGAACTTGTGTGTTGGGTCAAACATTACCCATTTGAGGTTATTATGGTGCCACGCGAGGTTAGAAATCAAACGGAGTCCATTTGGTCACTTAAATCCTTGTATTCTCGTATTGCACCCAAATTGGCCTCAATTGAGTCTAAAACGTACAAACAAGTTTTCCTTCTTCGTTAAGTACAAACGAACTTGTTTGTTGAGTCAAACATCTCCCATTTGACGTTATTATGGTGCCAAACGAGACTAGAAATCAAACAGAGTCCATTTGGTCACTCAAATCCTTGTATTCTCAGATTGCACCGAAATTGGCCTCCAATTGAGCCTACAACGTACGAACGAGTTTTCTTTCTTCGTTAAGTACAAACGAACTTGTTTGTTGAGTCAAACATGTCCCATTTGCCGTTATTATGGTGCCACACGAGATTAGAAATCAAACAGAGTCCATTTGGTCACTCAAATCCTTGTATTCTCGGATTGCACCCAAATTGGCCTCAATTGAGCCTACAACGTACAAATTCCTTATTCGTTTAGCTCAAACGAATTTGTTTATTGAGTAAAAAATGTAACATTTGACGTTATTATGGTACCACGCGAGATTAGAAATCAAACGGAGTCCATTTGGTCACTCAAATCCTTGTATTCTCATATTGCACCCAAATTGGCCTCCAATTGAGCCTACAACGTAGAAACGAGTTTTCCTTCTTCGTTAAGCACAAACAAACTTGTTTGCAGAGTCAAAGATGTCCCATTTGACGTTATTATGGTACCAGGGGATGTTAGAAATTAAATGGAGTCCATTTGGTTACTCAAATCGTTGTCTTCGCGGATTGCACCTATATTGGCCTCCAATTGAGCCTACAACGTACAAACGAGTTTTCCTTCTTCGTTTAGCACAAACGAATTTGTTTGTTGGGTCAAACATTACCCATTCGACGTTGTTATGGTGCCACGCGAGGTTACAAATCAAACGGAGTACATTTGGTCACTTAAATCCTTGTATTCTCGGATTGCACCCAAATTGGCCTCAATTGAGCCTACAACGTACAAACGAGTTTTCCTTCTTCGTTAAGCACAAACGAATTTGTTTTTTGAGTCAAACATGTAACATTTGATTTTATTATGGTACCGCACAAGGTTAGAAATCAAACGGAGTCCATTTGTTCACTCAAATCCTTGTATTCTCGGATTGCACCCAAATTTTCCTCCAATTGAGCCTTCAACGTACAAACGAGTTTTCCTTCTTCGTTAAGCACAAACAAACTTGTTTGCTGAGTCAAACATGTCCCATTTGACGTTATTATGGTACCACGGGATGTTAGAAATCAAATGGAGTCCATTTGGTTACTCAAATCGTTGTCTTCGCGGATTGCACCCAAATTGGCCTCCAATTGAGCCTACAACGTACAAACGAGTTTTCCCTCTTCGTTTAGCACAAACGAACTTGTTTGTTGAGTCAAACATGTCCCATTTGATGTTATTATGGTGCCACGCAAGGTTAGATTTAAAAAGGAGTCCATTTGGTCACTCAAATCCTTGTATTCTCGGATTGCACCCAAATTGCCGTGCAATTGAGCCTACAACGTACAAACGAGTTTTCCTTCTACGTTTAGCACAAACGAACTTTTTTTTTTAGTCAAACATGTCCCATTTGACGTTATTATGGTGCCGCGCAAGGTTAGAAATCAAACGGAGTCTATTTGGTCACTCAAATTCTTGTATTCTCGGATTGCACCGAAATTTGCCTCAATTGAGCCTACAACGTACAAACGAGTTTTCCTTCTTCGTTAAGCACAAACGAACTTGTTTTTTGAGTCAAACATATAAAATTTGACGTTATTATGGTACCACATGAGATTAAATATCGAACGGAGTCCATTTGGTCACTCAAATCCTTGTATTCTCGGATTACACCCAAATTGGCCTCCAATTGAGCCTACAACGTACAAATGAGTTTTTTCCTTCTTCGTTTAGCACAAACGAACTTGTGTGTTGGGTCAAACATTACCCATTTGACGTTATTATGGTGCCACGCGAGGTTAGAAATCAAACGGAGTCCATTTGGTCACTTAAATCCTTGTATTCTCGTATTGCACCCAAATTGGCCTCAATTGAGTCTAAAACGTACAAACAAGTTTTCCTTCTTCGTTAAGTACAAAAGAACTTGTTTGTTGAGTCAAACATCTCCCATTTGACGTTATTATGGTGCCATGTGAGGTTAGAATTAAAACAGAGTCCATTTGGTCACTCAAATCCTTGTATTCTCAGATTGCACCCAAATTGGCATCCAATTGAGCCTACAATGTACAAACGTGTTTTCCTTCTACGTTTAGCACAAACGAACTTTTTTTTTTTAGTCAAACATGTCCCATTTGACGTAATTATGTTGCCACACAAGGTTAGAAATTAAACGGAGTCCATTTGGGTACTCAAATTCTTGTATTCTCGGATTGCACCCAAATTTGCCTCAATTGAGCCTACAACGTACAAACGTGTTTTCCTGCTTCGTTAAGCACAAACGAACTTGTTTTTTGAGTCAAACATGTGACATTCACGTTATTATGGTACCACATGAGATTAGAAATCAAACGGAGTCAATTTGGTCACTCAAATCCTTGTATTCTCGGATTGCACCCAAATTGGCCTCCAATTGAGCCTACAACGTACAAATGAGTTTTTTCCTTCTTCGTTTAGCATAAAATAACTTTTTTGTTGGGTCAAACATTACCCATTTGATGTTATTATGGTGCCACACGAGGTTAGAAATCAAACGGAGTCCATTTGGAAACTTAAATCCTTGTATTCTCGGATTGCACCTAAATTGGCCTCAATTGAGCCTACAACGTACAAACGAGTTTTCCTTCTTCGTTAAGCACAAACGAACTTGTTTTTTGAGTCAAACATATAACATTTGACATTATTATGGTACCACATGAGATTAGAAATCGAACGGAGTCCATTTGGTCACTCAAATCCTTGTATTCTCGGATTAAACCCAAATTGGCCTCCAATTTAGCCTAAAGCGTACAAATGAGTTTTCCTTATTCGTTTAGCACAAACGAATTTGTTTGTTGGGTCAAACATTACCCATTCGACGTTATTATGGTGCCACATGAGGTTACAAATCAAACGGAGTACATTTGGTCACTTAAATCCTTGTATTCTCGGATTGCACCCAAATTGGCCTCAATTGAGCCTACAACGTACAAACGAGTTTTCCTTCTTCGTTAAGCACAAACGAATTTGTTTTTTGAGTCAAACATGTAACATTTGATTTTATTATGGTACCGCACAAGGTTATAAATCAAACGGAGTCCATTTGTTCACTCAAATCCTTGTATTCTCGGATTGCACCCAAATTTTCCTCCAATTGAGCCTTCAACGTACAAACGAGTTTTCCTTCTTCGTTAAGCACAAACAAACTTGTTTGCTGAGTCAAACATGTCCCATTTGACGTTATTATGGTACCACGGGATGTTAGAAATCAAATGGAGTCCATTTGGTTACTCAAATCGTTGTCTTCGCGGATTGCACCCAAATTGGCCTCCATTTGAGCCTACAACGTACAAACGAGTTTTCCCTCTTCGTTTAGCACAAACGAACTTGTTTGTTGATTCAAACATGTCCCATTTGATGTTATTATGGTGCCACGCAAGGTTAGATTTAAAACGGAGTCCATTTGGTCACTCAAATCCTTGTATTCTCGGATTGCACCCAAATTGCCGTCCAATTGAGCCTACAACGTACAAACGAGTTTTCCTTCTACGTTTAGCACAAACGAACTTTTTTTTTTAGTCAAACATGTCCCATTTGACGTTATTATGGTGCCGCGCAAGGTTAGAAATCAAACGGAGTCTATTTGGTCACTCAAATTCTTGTATTCTCGGATTGCACCGAAATTTGCCTCAATTGAGCCTACAACGTACAAACGAGTTTTCCTTCTTCGTTAAGCACAAACGAACTTGTTTTTTGAGTCAAACATATAAAATTTGACGTTATTATGGTACCACATGAGATTAAATATCGAACGGAGTCCATTTGGTCACTCAAATCCTTGTATTCTCGGATTACACCCAAATTGGCCTCCAATTGAGCCTACAACGTACAAATGAGTTTTTTCCTTCTTCGTTTAGCACAAACGAACTTGTGTGTTGGGTCAAACATTACCCATTTGGGGTTATTATGGTGCCACGCGAGGTTAGAAATCAAACGGAGTCCATTTGGTCACTTAAATCCTTGTATTCTCGTATTGCACCCAAATTGGCCTCAATTGAGTCTAAAACGTACAAACAAGTTTTCCTTCTTCGTTAAGTACAAACGAACTTGTTTGTTGAGTCAAACATCTCCCATTTGACGTTATTATGGTGCCAAACGAGACTAGAAATCAAACAGAGTCCATTTGGTCACTCAAATCCTTGTATTCTCAGATTGCACCGAAATTGGCCTCCAATTGAGCCTACAACGTACGAACGAGTTTTCTTTCTTCGTTAAGTACAAACGAACTTGTTTGTTGAGTCAAACATGTCCCATTTGCCGTTATTATGGTGCCACACGAGATTAGAAATCAAACAGAGTCCATTTGGTCACTCAAATCCTTGTATTCTCGGATTGCACCCAAATTGGCCTCAATTGAGCCTACAACGTACAAATTCCTTATTCGTTTAGCTCAAACGAATTTGTTTATTGAGTAAAAAATGTAACATTTGACGTTATTATGGTACCACGCGAGATTAGAAATCAAACGGAGTCCATTTGGTCACTCAAATCCTTGTATTCTCATATTGCACCCAAATTGGCCTCCAATTGAGCCTACAACGTACAAACGAGTTTTCCTTCTTCGTTAAGCACAAACAAACTTGTTTGCAGAGTCAAAGATGTCCCATTTGACGTTATTATGGTACCAGGGGATGTTAGAAATTAAATGGAGTCCATTTGGTTACTCAAATCGTTGTCTTCGCGGATTGCACCTATATTGGCCTCCAATTGAGCCTACAACGTACAAACGAGTTTTCCTTCTTCGTTTAGCACAAACGAATTTGTTTGTTGGGTCAAACATTACCCATTCGACGTTGTTATGGTGCCACGCGAGGTTACAAATCAAACGGAGTACATTTGGTCACTTAAATCCTTGTATTCTCGGATTGCACCCAAATTGGCCTCAATTGAGCCTACAACGTACAAACGAGTTTTCCTTCTTCGTTAAGCACAAACGAATTTGTTTTTTGAGTC